>JAOTRH010000001.1:16785109-16927249 GCA_034768845.1 Heliamphora exappendiculata | reverse complement strand
GTCAGCTTGCTCCCGTCGCCTCAGGCCGTCGCCGACACCATCGCGGGACACGCCGCCGTCGTCAGCTTGCTCCCGTCACCTCAGGCCGTCGCCGACACCGTCGCGGGACACGTTGCCGTCGTCAGCTTGCTCCCGTCGCCGCCGTCGTCGTGTGACTCGCGTCGCCGCTACTGCCGTCGCATGACTCGCTCCTTTTCTCAAAAAAAAAATTGATTGTCACTTCATCCGACATCACCTACAGCAGGGCACCCTACATCTCCGATCTGTCTCTTTTGAAGATCAACTTACCGACCTTTTCACAAAATCTCATACTCATGGTCGCGTTCGTGCTCTAATTTCCAAACTTCAGCTGACTTCATCATCTCGCGTTTGAGGGATAATGTTAGAATATTAGATTGATTAGAATATTAATTGATTAGATTGATTTTATTATGATTTGATTTCTTTTATTGTTTATCCCTATTCGCCTATAAATATGCCATATATTGTACAGTTTCTAGACACAGAAAATATACTGTTATTTTTCTCTTCTCAATTTCTTTAGTTCTTTAAGGAAGTATGCAGCTCATCCTTCACATGAGGATGTGGGAGATTGTGAGATACCAAGAAATAATACAGCATCTTTGGAATTTTCAAACTCAGCAGAGATGGATGACAGGGAGCAAGCGGCTACTGTAACTCCTACTTCAAATTCCTTTAGTGTGCTTGAGCGTAAGAAAAAGAAAAAGAAACAACAGTCATGATGTTTGTTTTTGAACATGTAGGCTAGTAGGTTTCCCTGTGCGGTTGTTGTGTGTTTGTGTGTAGTAGTTGTCTGATTCTGCTTTCTGGTTATGTATCCCCGCCGTTAGGCGGGGTTAGGGGCTGTTGTTCTTAGTTTTCTTTTTTCTTTGTTGATAAGTTGTAACTACCTGGGGTATGACCCTTGGAAATATATAATTTTTTTTTCTTTTATATTACATTTAATTACAAAAAATATATATATCATTAAACTCGCTTCAGCATCATAATTTACCTATTAAATTTTCATTTCTATTTTTTTTGTTTCTTTTTTCATTAGTCACATTCATCTTTTCGTTATTTCTCTTTTCAATTCATCCATCTATTATTCACATTTTCGTTCCATTCCATTAATCCCATATTAAACCGAAGTATGGTGTAACTTATAGAAATCCTTCCCCATTTTCCCCAATAGGCTACGCGAAGCCATTGGGTAATAGATAACTTTACAACTCACCACTACAATCCGACATCGGGTGCAGCTTATAAAAATTCCTCCATATTCCCCCAATAGGCTACACGAAACCATTGAGTAATAAATAACTCTATAACTCACTACGATAATATCCGTTTTATAGACCTCACCCGAGGGAATACGGTACCCAAATTCATTTTACGGAGGCTAACCCAAGGAAACACGGTACCCATCTTGTGCAAGTTTTCGATCTTTCACCGCGGAGTTGTTCAAGGCCAACTTATTCACATCCTCAGCCATTTTCGATTTCCCAAAGTAACACTCCGAAAGGCAACCCGATACTAAGCCATTTTCGATTTTCCGAATGAACACCTCAGGAGGCGACCCGATACCAAGCCATTTTCGGTTCAATATTTGATTAACCATATTAATATTCATTAATAACCGGGAGTCCGACTCCCCATTCTAGCCCCAAGTTCTCGAGTCACATTCTTTTGATCAATGTAATTTTCACATCTTTTCATTCAATACCATGAGTCTCAAATCATGTTTTATACTCGTTCATCAAGGTATTATTATTATTAATTTATCTTTATTATATTTCCATTTAAAGATTTCAATCCAAGTTATTGATACAACTATAAGTCCATATTTCTTATCTCACAAGGTTCAAGTGAATGATCATAAATCTCACATTTAACATTTTATTTGATCGTTCATCATTACACTATGATTTTATCATAATCGTATTCAAATCATGCACTAAAACTCACAATAGGGATTGAATCTAATTATTTTGTATAACCAATTCATGAAATCATCTAAATTCATAACTCATTTATCCATATACATGAACATCGAATATATATATATATATATATATATATATATATATATATCATTCAACTAACAAGTTTCATATTCACATAATCTTATTTTATTTTCTTATTCATTGTATAGTCTTATTTTTCAATACTTTTCAACTCAAAGTTATAAGTCTCCAATTTTCACAATTTGCTCAATTTCAACAATTATTTTCTCTCAACTTAAAATCTAATTAGAAACTTATGAATATTTATGAACATCATCAATTTAACACTTCTAACTATCAAATTATGTAATTCTAATCTTATCTTAGTGATTCGACTTTAACCATATCATTCATGTGTTGAGGATTCATTCTTCACATAAAATAATTTAAGCTAAATTATTAGCACAAGCTTCACAAAAATTAGAATTTAATACAGTGAATCACATGTAAAATTAAATTCATGATCCTATTTAACCTGGATTCTTATCATAGTCCATTTCTCAGTTTTTAACTTCTCTAGTTCTAAATTTTAGATCTTAAACCATCCTAATTTCAAGCTAAACTGAGATATTTATAAAAAAGAAAATTCAACACAAATCAAAACAATCCACTGAACTTAGTCTAAATCCTACCCGTTGGAGAGCCCAATTTCAGAATTTCGCCGAAACTTCCCATCTCTAGGCTCGGCCAGTGAGAAAATTTGGGATTCCCGATTGCTTTGTCTCACAATCTCAGATCTCTAACAGCTTGAATCTCTTTCGGGTTGCTTCAATTTGATTATTTTGACCACCAATTTTAGAGGAAAACAATGATTAGCTCAATCTTTCAAGGAAACAATCAAGAAAAAGAAAAAGAAGATAAGAGAAGAGATAACCGGCAGTACGGAGGAGGACTGAGTCTCTCCCAGAAATTACAGCTTCTTGAAACTTCCAATTAATCCCTCTATCCCGTAGCTTTCACTTAGATGCCCAGGACTCGAAGAGAAAACACCAAATGAAGGAAAATAGGAAGGGACGGCGGTGTGATGAAAATAGAAGAGGGTTTGCCGCCGCGACTTAGGGTCGGGGATTTGGGGTGTACTTCATTAACTCCATACATTAACTCACCCATTTTCGAAGCGAAATAGAAATTAATACAAGAATCTATCCATGAAATTACAAGAATTTTGACAGAGAAGTAGAAGAAGCCACCACGATTGGGAGGCTACAGCGAAGAACAGGTCGTGGCAAATAAACAGGGGAGCGTCGGGGAGAGCGAGAGACGGACCGAGAGAGATTAAGAGTGACCGACGTTGGGTGGTGGTCGGCGGCGCCAAGGGGCGGTGGTCGGCGGTGTGGAGGGTAGTGAGATGCGGTGACGATGGTAGGATCGGGGAGACGCACGCGCAGATCGCGTGGCCTTTATATCTGCTTTATAGAAGCTTTAGTTGAAGCTTCTACAGGTTTCGTTAATCTCTTTCCTTTTTTTTTAAATTCTCTAGAACATACTTAGGTACCTATATTTATTTGATTCTCAAATCTATTTATTAATTTAATTCTTATTAAATTTGTATTTTACAAGAGCCTAGGTTTAACTCCCAAATTTTTAAAAACTAAATTAAATTTATATTATTTTCTTAGAATTTTTTTAACATCACGAAATTTATTCGCAAATTAATTCTCTATAGTGTCAACACAAGCCAAATATTGTATCAATCAACAAAAGTTATGTTTAAATAATTAATTATAGAGAATAACAATGTACCACGTCACTACAGAACCTTTTTATTTGTGGAAACTGCCAACTCCTAATCTGGCGACCGCTAACTCCTAATGGCATAACGTGTCCCAAAATGTGTCAGTATCTCATTAGTTGAAAAATTTTATAAATACTATACCCCTTTGTACATTTTTAGGATAGAATTTGAGAGAGAGAAGCTCTGCCGAGTCGCTGAGCAATTCTGAGTCCCAACGCAAAAACCCTACCCAAGTATTGAGAGCCAAACCTCTGACGCCAACATTGAAACCCTAACTTGAATCTTGAGGATTGGACTGTTGACACCATTCCCCGACTTGATGATTCACTAGCAATCCAAGTAATTTGTTTGAATCTCCGATCTTTCTAACTCCATTCCCTCTCTTTTGGAGTGATCGAATTAAGTTCAATTTTAATTCGCATGTTTCTTTCATTTGTATAGTTAATCGTGTTTATCATTTTATTTGTTTCATGTAATTTGGTTGCTTTTATTAATTTTTTATTTGTTAATTTACCCGCATTTCACTCTTACCACATTGTCACCTTGTGGCGTTAGAATTTTGAAATTTTAGAAAATGTTTCAAAAATAAAAAAATTCAAAGATGTTTCAAAAAATAACTTAACATCTTGAAAATCAAATTTTGAAAACTCAATTTTATTGAAAATAGAGTCGCGACTTAGTTTTTGAGAAAAATTAAGAAAAACAAAAGATAGCTACTAATCTTTAAAACGTTAACCAGATAAAGAGGATTCGGGAGTTAAGGTACGAATCGGAAAAAGTATTAGGCACCCCATTCGCCCAACCGTGAGATTGACCTCTACTAATCATAATTGATTCCTTAATATGATTTCTCAAATATATGCAAATAAAGAAAATAGAAACAAAAAGAGAACATCCAAAATTAAATATAAAAAATACATAACATACGTATATAGAATACCAAATAAAACAGGTGTTGAAGGAAAAATTCTAAGTCCTACGACATTCAATTTCTAACTAAATGATACATGGAACACACCCGCATACAATTTCACCAAAATGAACTAAACTATCAAAACTTGAATAAAAGAGTAAAATATGATGAAAGCTGTTAAAATTACCTAAACATGGATTTCTTACAAAAGATAAATTAAATTATTCTAAATATTCTTTCAAATAAAGAAACTAAAACATACACTAACATTAACATGGTGAATTGATAAGAAAAATGAAAAATACAAAATTAAAGATGTATAAAAAAAGATTCTAAAAGAAAGTTTATAAAATAAACTTATGAAAAGAGTTTTAGAAAATGTTATATTAAGAAAAGAGATTCTAACTATTTACATTTTTAAAACAAAAACAAAAGAGAAGAACAATACACTAAAAGGTGAAAAACTAGTTTAAAAGACTTTTTATGATTTTTGGGTTTAACAAAATGAAAAAAAAAAGAAAACAATACCCACATTAAAAAGAAAAAAAAAACAAAAGAAAGGAAAGATAAAACTAATAAAAAAATAGAAAAGAGAGTAAAATGCTAGGAAAGACAATTACACTAATATTAAAAGAAAATAAAATAAAATTTGAAGATGAAAGCTAGAAAAAAATATTAAATTAATGCTAGTAAAAGAAAAAGAGCATTAAATCAAAATTACAAGAAAAAAATATAGAATGTTATTAAAAGAAAGTTAGACTAACTAAAAGAAAAGAAAATGAACACTAAGAGAAGAGAATTATAATAATAATATTGAAGGAACCTTAAATTAATATTAAAAAAAAAAGAAAAGAAAGTAAAATGAGACATTAGCATTAAAGAAAAGAAAAAGAAATGAGATATTAAAAGAGAAATAAAATTATATTACATAAAAATAGAAATGAATATTAGCAATAGATTAAAGGTTAACTAATATTTAAAAAAAAGGAATAAGACATTAGCAAAAGAAACATTAAATTAACATTAAAATGAGGATTAGTATTAAATGGGTACAATATTAATAATTACAACTACTTTTATGTAAGTACTTATATTACAACGATATCGACAATATTTAGTCGTATCGTCACGTTATGTTAGCACTAATTTGATAAGTAAATTAAAGAAAAAAGACAATGTAATTAGTGTGAATGTGTAAACTAATAAATTAATTAAAGCAACTAATTAAATTAGGCAAGTTTAACTACATAAATGAAGAAAATACGTGAATTGAAATTGAATTTAACTCGATCACTCCAAAAGAGAGAAAATCGAGTTAGAAGGATCGGGAATCCAAACAAGGTACCTAGATTGTCAGGGAATCCTCAAGTCGGGAAATGTGCCTCAATGGTCTAATCCTCGGGCAGTGATCAAAATAAGGCTTCAATGTAGGCGTCAGAGGTTCGAATCTCAGTATTTTGGCAGAATTTCAGAATCGGGGCACGGATTGCTTGGCGACTTGGCAGAGTTTCTCTCACTAAACCTCTCTCTAAAATTTTATCCTCGAAAACGTACCAGGGGTATGGTATTTATAGAGTTCTTCAACCAATGAGATATTACCACGTTTTAGGGCATGTCAGGCCAATTGGAGTTGTCGGTCGCCATGTTTTTGAAGGGTTCCACAAAGTTCTATAGAGGTCGCTACAATACAAGTTGGCGGTCGCCAGGTTAAAGGTGCCGGTCGCCACTTTTGGCTAGGGTTTTCAAGAGGTTTTATTGGCAATAGTCACAATGAACATGGCCGTCGCCTTACTTGGGCAGTAAGTTTCGATGGTTCGACAAAATTTTATTGGTTTGAAGTTTTTAGGTTCAAATACCAAGCTTAAATCACTTCCCGATGATCGTACTAAGACATCATTTCACCTATTTTTATTATCGAATTCGCTTAAGATTAGCAAGGTCAAATTTAGGTGTCTACAGTTGTCCCTTTTTGATATAACTTGCGTAGCAATACGTAGAGCAAGTTATATCAAAGACCCAGAGACAACATCTATTTGACCGCGCCGTCAATCTTAGGCCAAAAACACATGCATGCATATGATGTTGGTCGTACTCGAATTTTCATCGAGCTGTCTACATACCCCTTTGCTAAGGATCAGACCAAAACGTAATTCATGGGACAAAATACAAAAATGATGCATGACAAATATAGTGTAATGCAATGCGGGTTAGTTTAAGATCATGAGGAGGACCGACGAGCCAGTTTAGGGTCATGAAGAGGACTGAAGAGTCAGTTTAGGATAATGAGGAGGACCGACGACCCAATTTAGGGTCATAAAGAGGATCGATGAGTCAGTTTAGGGTCATGAGAAGGATCGACGAGTCAATTTAGGGTCAGAGGAGGACCGACGAGCTGTTTAGGGTCATGAGGAGGACCGATGAGTCAGTTTAGGGTCATGAGGAGGACCGAGGAGGATCGATGAGCCAGTTTAGGGTCACGAAGAGGACCGACAAGCCAGTTTAGGGTCATAGAGAGGATCGATGAGTCAGTTTAGGGTCATGAGTAGGACCGACGAGTCAGTTTAGGGTCATGAAGAGGACCGAGAAGAAAAACATCAAACTAATAGGTCGAGCTAAGATCTAAAAATTCAGGACGAGGTG
This sequence comes from Heliamphora exappendiculata, assembly GCA_034768845.1. Classification (NCBI taxonomy): domain Eukaryota; kingdom Viridiplantae; phylum Streptophyta; class Magnoliopsida; order Ericales; family Sarraceniaceae; genus Heliamphora; species Heliamphora exappendiculata. The sequence continues at coordinate 16,919,955 of JAOTRH010000001.1, read as the reverse complement.
CGGGAAAAAGTTATGACTTAGATTTATCGGAAGCGAGATGAAAAGCCAAGTTACGATTTTAAAATTAAATTTATCGGAAAGAGGAACCACACACAAAAATTTTCTTGAAGTATTTTTTCTAGAAAACACCCAAAATTTTAAAATTACTTTTGAAAAGCCCCTAAAGTTAGTTTTTAGAAAAACACCTACTCAAAGTAAGAAAATTTATTTTTATTTATATTATTATATATTTTTGTTGACAAAATATTTTCTTACACGAAATAAATACGCACAAAATAAAACAAAAACACAAACAAAATAAAATAAAATAAAACATGCACATAAATAAAAGATCTCCAAACAGACCCTAATGGCCCTAAAACGTCATGATGATAGACTGATATGATATGACCATTGACAACATGGCGGCCGCCAGGACGAAACTCGTCTGACATGGCGGTCGCCAGCCCAAAACTCCTCCATCACAGCGGTCACCATGTGTCCTTTGACCATCCTGGCAGTCGCTAACACTGAAGGTGGCGACCGCCACCTCAAAACGTGCATAAGGCCCTTTAAGGTGCGCGGGGGTTCATTTGTGCACTATCTTCTCTCTAACTCTCTCGCGCTCTCAAACTCTCTTTTTCTCCTTCTCGCTTCCTAGCTTTCGTGCTCTTTTGTCCTTCATGCGATGTTTACACTGTTGTTTGTGATCCCGTTCTTGTTCATGGTGGGTCATGGCTAGGGAGACGACGACTTAGGGGCTCGACAGGGACCCTCCGCTGCCAGGAGTTCTTCCACGGGGACTCTCAGAGGCACGACCTCTAGCCTTCCTGTCGGCGGGGTTACTTCCACGCAACCCACTACCGCGATGGACGTCCTTATTCTCGAGGCAGAGTGTGCCACCCACCGAGCTGCTGAGGAGGCACGAGCAGCTACCGAGGCACAGGCTGCTGCTGACGCTGCTGTTGAGGCTGCGATGGCTGATTTCTTGGACCCTGATGCTGGAGAGGGCCACCCAACTCCTTTTGACCCTTATACTTACGCTCCAGCACCCTATCGAGTGGTTCCACGCGGGTTGAGACGTTACGAGCCTCCCACCGATGCCGTAGCTACTGATGTTCTTCTGCGGGAGCTTGACCACCACATTTCTCGCCAGTGGCTTCCGGTATGTATCTTATCCTTACCGTTTTAATACCAAAGTATGTTTTTATGATATATGTAACGTAGACACATGTCTAGGATCCCCCCATATGATGATGAATGATTGATGATTTATCTTAATATGGATGATTACTGATGTGTGATATTTGGAATTTGAACTTAACTTAGATACCTATGCGATGAAGATTAAAACAGTAGAGGACACTAAGATTTGAACAAACAATGAAATAGGTAATTAAGGTACAAAATAAAAGGCTTGAATTTTTTTTATTTTTAGGAAAAACGTAAAAAAATAAGGGGGAAATTTTGTTTTTATTTTTGGGGCATGAAAAACTAAATGTGTGATTTTCAGAAATCCTAAAAAATTTAAAGGTCATTTTGTCAAAAATTCTCAAACTTGGGGCAAATTTTTCATAAACTTTAGAATTTAAAGGGGTATTTTTTTTATAAAAAAAAAGTCCCGAAAAATTTTGAAAATTTTTAGAAAATTCTAATAATTTGAACATTTTTTTAGAAATTCTAAGAAAATCCTAGAAATTTTTAGAAAATGCCAGAACTTTTTAGAAAATCCTAGAAACTTTGGGAAAAATTTTAAGAAAATGTCAAAAAATTTTAGAAAATTTTTAAAAAGATAGGGAAAAATTTTCAAAAATTTCTAGAAAATTGATCCTAAAAGGTTATGGCAAAATGGGCAAAACACAAATATTGAAGGGAAGAGATTATTTTATTTTTTATTTTTTACTAATTTTTTTTATTCTCTTTTTTTTTTGAAGAATGATAATCACAAAAAAATAGAGATTTACCTGGTGCGCTAGGGCTTAGGATTTCTAGTCTCGAAGAGTCATCACTTACTCATGAACCTAGAGTTATGGTGCCTAATTTCCTAAGATTTTAAAAAAATCGAAGGGTCGTCACTTACACACAAACCTAAGATTAGCTTTTAGATATTTTTCTACATTTCACTCGCTTGATCTGCTTTTATATGTTTTATGCTTGTCCTCTTCTTTCAGGCTGGTCACTTTGTCCATGGCTTCGGATGTTCTGCCTCCGGAGAGGTATTGCAGTGGTATGATGCCCTCCTTGCTCCCAGCCGGGCTTATATTGATGCCTCTGGTTTTGCTCGCTTCATACCTAATTGGGTAGAACGAGCAATGACCAGGTATGGTTGACTGTCCTTGCTGAGCGGTGGTGGGATACTACCAACACCTTCCGTTTTACCACTTTTGAGGCCACTTTGATGCCTCTAGACTTCGCCCTTATCACCGGCATTTGGGTTGGAGGGGCTCCCCTCCCGTTTAATCCATCCATCGCTAGTTCCCCTGATGCGCTGACATATTTCCTTGGAGTTGTTCCCACCCAGATGGACAGACACCGAGTCCGATACACCTGGTTCTTCTAGAGATTCAAACATTTCTAGTGCGCTTAGACTCGCCACTACGAGTGGGTCACCCGGGATTTTCTCATGTATATGTTCGGTACCTCCTAGTTTTCGAACAAGGAGAATACCATACATTTGCACTACCTGGGTGCCCTTGCTCGCCTCGACCGTGTTGTTACATTCGATTGGGGAGGAGCTGGCCTCGCTACCCTCTACGGCTTCATAAGGACTCTTACTCGGTTCCCCCAGGAGCTCAGCATTGGGGGATACTAGAGGGTTTGGGAGGTATGATTTAGTTTCTGCAGTTCTCCATTCATTTCTATTATCTATCATTATCTGCTTGCTGACATCTTCTTCTTTGCAGTTGTGGACCTATGAGTTTCTCGGGCTTCGCGTCCCGGCGAACTCTTCTATGGGCCCTTCAGTCATTCCCCGAGCGGCCCGATGGTCTCGAGGCCTAAAGGAGAAGAAGGCTGGAGGGAAGGACATAGACCGCTTTTGGGTGTCCTTAGACCGGCTGACCCTTGACCAGATATCCCTACTTGCTGTTCATTACTCTCTGCACTGTACTGTTCACTATATTTCGTTCATTGATACTGCACTGCATTTATCGATTACTGTATATTGTACTGTTCACTATACTCTACAGGTTCACTAGGACGCCTGGCAGGGAGTAGAGGATCGGGCTGGCACAGACCTGATGCGTAGCCAAGATATCACTTCCAGGTGGATCCTGCAGGAGGGTCCATTTGGACCGGAGTACTATCTAGGAGAGCAAGTGGTTCTCCAGTCGGTCGACCTGGATTCCGGTGGTTCCTCCAGCCTGTATGCGCCAGACTGATCATTTGGACTTAGTCGATCTTCTCCTCGAGTTGGTGGGGACCCCTGCTACTGAGCTACTGGTGGCAAATGGAGATTACACCGCCTGGGCCCAGGCCCATTTGCTGGGACAACTTGGTCTCGGCTCGTCTGCCCCTAATGGCAGGAGGAGACGGATGCCAAAGGACGAGGGAGCTGGTGTTGATGCAGCTGTTGATGCTGGAGTGGGATCTGCTGCTGCTGCTACTGCCGGTGATGCTGATGGCGGGATGCGGGGCCTAGAGATTCCATGGGATGTCCAGACCGTAGCGTATGGCTTACCTTTTTCTCTACCAGTCCCTATTCCACCAGCGTTGGAGTTTAGGGCTGACATCGGCTAGGTTAGTCTCCTCCCTTTCCTTCACTAACCAGTTCCTTTTTCATCTGTCTAGGTTTCCTGAGCTGTTCCCTCTTGCAAGTCGATTAGGCTTGGTTAGACCGTACGATGCTAATGGTCACCGGATTGAGGGCACTAGTCCGACAGATGGATGCCTCGATGCGAGCAATCGGCATTGCTTTCACGCGAGTAGCCGTTATGAGTAGCTTGCGTGCTCTTTTCAATTTTTTTGCATTTTTCTGTCTTTATTCTATTATGAGTCTTACTTTTCTCTTGACAACCTCCAGTTCTAACTACCAGTATAGTGCCACCACAGGCTCCGATTAGCCCTCCTACTCTAGCCCCAGCCCCGGTCCGAGATCGTGGTTCCCAGGTATCCTCTCGGGCTCGTTCCAAAGGATCAATCTCATCTGCTCGGAGCTGGTCCAAAGTTGTCTCTTCCTCTGGCAGTGATGATGGCGATAACTTTGACAGATTCTTCGGGGATAACAGCTCAGAGGAGGCTGATCCTTCCCGTCGAGTCCACTCGAGGCACGCTTGAGAGAGAGAGCTTCCCCCCTTTTATTTATTTTCTGCTACATTTATTTTGATGGACCTGCGTGCCCCAGTTTGACACGTTTTCATACATTTACCTGCTCCATGGGCCTGTGTGCCCCAGTTTGCTGTTTATTGGACTTGGGCGCCCCTGTTACATTTTGATACATTCTGATGTATTTTGGGCATTCGTGTCATTTATTACTTCACATATTCATCTTTTGTTATTCAAACTGTTTTGGATGTTCAATACAAATTTCAAGACTTACACAAAATGCAGAAACCTCAAACTGATACATGCTTGCCATTTTTAAACATGGTGGTCGCTATAATCAACATAGCGGTCGCCATTCTCCATAAATGCTTACATGGCGGTCGCCAGTTACAACATGGCGGTTGCCTAGTCAAAAGGCTGATGTCACTGTACTATACTTTTCAGAGTTGGCGATTGCTTACTCTAAGGTGGCGGTCGCCATCTTGAATGTACCTTTTGCCGAAATTTTGATTTTCCTCCCTTTCCTGCCTTATAAATACAGCCCTTAAGGCCCCAGTTTCTGTTGTTCTAACTCGGATGGCTTCTCCTCTTTCTTTACGGATTGATGCATTCTCCCATGTTGAGCGTTTAAACTTCGCCCCATTTGACATCAATGCCCTTTTTCTCACTGAGGACCGTGAACATTAACAGACCTTTACTGTTAGCTGCTGCACAACTATGGGATCCACAGTCTCACGTCTTTCGATTCGACCTTGAAGTGCGATAACCCACTGTGGAGGAATTTGCTACCATTTTGGGTTTGGCCCCTCGAAGCTCCGTCGTGGTTTCCACTTTCTTTCTTTCAATCCATCAGCAGGTGATACATCTTTGTGGTCTATCTAGGATGGAGGCCTCTCTTCTGACACAGGATGACTATCTTGACATACCCTGGATCATTGACAGATTCTGTCCTATCGGTGACCTTAGTGACCTCGACTTTCAGCTGCGGCAGTGTTATGCTCTTTGCTTCTGTCTCCTTACTCAGTACCTTATTGTCCCTTCTAATAAGCGAGTTAGTTGTGCCCTGGTTGATATTGCTGGTCAGATGTGGATGGGGAGGGACATCGTACCACTTGTTTTAGCCGAGACACTGCTGGGTTTAGATGCTATTCATCATGGTGAGACCACCACCTTTGCTGGTAGCCCTTTACTTCTTTAGGTAAGCTCAATTACCAAACTTTCCGTCACAGTGCAAAGATTTTCTCTTACTGTTCTAACTTTTGCTGCAGATCTGGCTGATGGAGAAGGTGAATCTTGTACAGAAACCACCTACTGACAGGCAAGGTGGTGCAACTTTCCTTTACTATCCTTGTTATTAGATATGTAATACCGAGGCAACCTGGCGGTAGTACCTTTCTTCTCAAACTGGTCCAGATATTACCTGGCAATGCCCCTGGTGGCAGATTCCTGCCATGACTCTGATTACTATGGATCATTTGGATGTTCTGCAAGTCGGTCTGCATCAAACTACTTTCTATTACCCCTATCGGATTATACAGCAATTCGATCGCAGTCAGATCATCTTTCCTAGTATCTAAGGCCATCTGTTCTCATCTGCGCTGCGGGCTCTATTTTTAACATTGTATCAGAATGCCTGGCCTTCTCGTTCAAGTATGGAAATGAAGGAGCTGCAAAGTCCTGAGCTTTCTGCTGAGTACAAGACATGGCTGCTGTAGGATAGAGAGAAGAAGGACAAGGAAGAGGGAAAACAGGTGGTAAAGAGGAGGAGGACTTGAGGATTTCTGCTTTGTTTTGAAAATTTCACAGCTTTCTTTTTTATTTGTAGAGTTTGAGACTTACGTTCCCTTTTCAAAAACTTTGTAAGTCTCAATCGAAGTAATGAAAACTCCCACTTTATATTCAAGATGGTTCAAATTTATCTAAAGTTTTTTTTTTTGATTAAATGATTTTATTATCAAAATTCAGGATTAATTTGCATTGAACTTACTTAGATTCAAAGATGGTTAAAAACAAAGAATGAGGACGGACTTCTTAAAAGAAACTGCTTACGTATCCCAAAAAGATGAAATCAAGCCATAACGTAGTTCAGGCTCAATTTTTACTCTCGGGTATTAATACTCTCCTCTTTTTTATGCCTTAACTTTTGCCAAGGTCGCCCTTTCGGGTTTTTGGCCCTGCGGGCTACTCTAATTTTTGCCTGAGTTGCCTTTTTTATTTTCAACTCAACGTGCTTTTATTTTATTTTTAATTTTACCTCAATGATAATACTTTTTGAGCTGATCGAGGTTAACTGGAGTGAAGAATACATTGCCATCCAAATCTATAATAATAACTGCACCACCGGTCATGATGGTTTTAATAAGAAACGGTCTGGACCAGTTAGGCTTGAACTTGCTTCTTGGGTCGAAGATGAGAGCTCTGCTTTCCTTAAGAACCAAATCTCCTTCTTTGAGATCCCAGGTCTTGACCTTTTTATTGAACGCTCGAGCTATCCTCCTCTGATATCCTTGTACATGAAACAGGGCCCGGAGTCTTCTTTTGTCAAACAAGAGCAATTCTTCCATCCGGTTCCTCTGCCATTCTACTTCTGAGATACTAGCCTCGGCTACTACTCTTAGTGAAGGGATTTCCACTTTGATAGGAAGCACGGATTCCATTCCGTACACTAAAGAGTATGGTGTGGTTCTAGTTGAAGTTCTTATCGACGTTCGGTATCCCCAAAGTGCAAATGATAGATGCTCCGATCAATCCTTATGTGAGTTGATCGTCTTTTGTAGAATTTTCTTGTTGTTCTTGTTTGCTGCCTCAATCACTCCATTGTTCTGTGGCCAATATGGTGAGGACTTGTGGGTTACTATCCGGTATTCTTCAAAAAGATCCAAGATCTCTCCTTGAAAATGCAAGCCATTATCTGAGATGACCTCATGGGGGATCCCGTACCGGCAAATGATATTTTGTTTGATGAACTTAGCAACATAAGAGGCTTTCAATACTGAGTAGGAGGCTGCTTCCACCCACTTGGTAAAATAGTCAATGGCCACTAGGATAAACTCATTTTCATTTGACGCCTTCGGTGTTACCTTGCCGATCACATCAATACCCCATAATGAGAAAGGCCATGGTGACATCAGGTTATACAACTGAGATGGGAGAACGTGCATGAGATTTGTATGAATCTGACATTTGTGGCACCTCTGCATTAACTGTATGCAGTCTGTCTCCATCGTCATCTAAAAGTATCCTTATCGTAGGATTTTCTTGGCTAACATATTCCCACTCATGTGTGGCCCACAAAATCCTGCATGGATTCCTTTCATCAATTCTTGACCTTCTTCATTGTTGGCGCACAGCTTATTGACACCAGAATGTCCTCATTTGTACAGTCTACCACCGCAAATAACAAACTGTGCAAATAGTCATTGTATTGCCCTTTTGTTCTTTTTGTTGACAAACTTGGGGTATTCTCCTTTCTCCATAAAATTCTGAATGTCAAAGTACCACGGAAGGTCATCAGTGCTTTCTTCGATTGCGGTCGTCGTCTTGTATGCCGGCTTTATTTTCTGTTCAATTATCAATGGTCTCATTCGAATTCTAGATGGTATGTCAATCATGAATGCTAGGGTGGCTAGTGCGTCAGCGAATTTGTTCTGTAGTCTTGGCACATTGGTAAAGATCACTAATTCTAAACACGGTATTAGTTTCTCGAGATCCTGATGGTAGAGAATCAATGTCACATCCCTAACCTTCCATTCTCCTCTCGCTTGTGAAACCACCAGTGCTGAATCTCCAATGACTTTCAACTTCCTCGCCTCTAATTCTAAGGCTGCCTCTAATCCAGCTAAACATGCTTCATACTCAGCCTGATTGTTGGTAACTTCAAAATTAAGCTTCAAAGATAAGGAAACGTGTGATTCATTAGGAGTGACAAGAAGGACACCTATTCCATAACCATACTGATTGGATGCGCCATCAAAATATAGAGTCTGCTTGTCATCCACGACTTTCTTCAGTTGTTTATCAGGAAACTAAAACTCTGTGTCTTCACCTCTCTCAACTAGTTGGACAGCCAGGAATTCTGCCACTGCTCTGCCCTTGACTGACTTTCGGGTGACATATTGAAGATCAAACACAATTAGCAACAGTAACCATCGGACCAGCCTTCCTGTCAGTGCTGGCTTTTCAAATAAGTACTTCAACGAGTCCATCCGGGAGATGATGTTCACTGTGAAAGACAGTATATAATGCTTTAGTTTTTGGGAAGCCCAAACCAAGGCTCAACATGTCTTTTTCAGTTGTGTGTATCATATTTCTGACCCTATCATCTTCTTGCTCAAGTAGTAGACGGCCTTTTCAATTCTAATTTCACCTTCTTGCGCCAGCATACATCCCATAGCCGAGTCAGTCACTAATAGATAAAGAATCAGTGGCTTATCAGGTTCGAGAGAAGCTAGAACAGGTAGATTTTGTAGGTATTGTCGTACAGCATCAAAGGCGTCTTGGCATTTCTGATCCCATTTGAACTCGACTCCTTTCTTCAGTAGACGAAAGAGTGACTCGCAGGTAGTTGTCAATTTTGCAATCAATCCACAGAAGTGTGTCTTCAGAGTTACCGCGTGAAAAAATGCTCGGGTTTATGATCACTCAACGGGTTATCGAAGTGGACCCTTCAAAGATTGAAGTAATCTTGGAAATGCCTCCTCCATGTTAAGGTTAGTATACTGAAAATCATATTTTTAGTATTTAATTTTATTTTAATAAAATTAAAATTTTATTTTATGAGAATTTTTATGAGCAATGTATGTATATCATTTCTTTAATGTTATGCATGGATATCCAATATTCTGTATAGTATTTAATCTGGTGTGTAGAGTACAGCTTGCACACAGAAAATCAGATTTTAAGTTTTTACATAATATAAGTTTTATGTTCATAGTTTAGATAAAAATGGACGTACCATTGGTACGACTGTAGTATAGAGTTTTAGTGGACATGTTTTGGTTACAGAGAATAGATAATAGCGTCGTCTATTGTTCCGGCTCTCAATGCTAGTACACTTTGTGTGTATTGAATATGACATTTAGAATAATTAATTTTATACTGACTATATAAATTAATTCACACCCCAAGCTTATTATGAATAGTCCTTATGCTCTTAATCCTGAAATAATTATTAATTTACGTATATTTAATATTCGTTGTTTTGATTTATTAGAAGATGCGATCTTATGTTGGTCTATATTCTCAGTGAGTTAGATAGTGGTATTATTTATATGGCGAATATTAATTATTTACAAAATCTACATCCTGAAACGGGATTGACGATACCCCCTTAAGGAAGTTTATAAGTTTTGATCGAGTGAATCCTTACAGCTAGATTTAATTATCCAGTGGTCAAATAAGTTAAGCAGAGGGTTTAAGGAATATCAAGATGCCGATTAAATTAAATTATCAGTAATTAAATTTAATTGTCGAGTATTGGAAAACTTAACATTGAGAGAAATTGTAAGCATTTAATAATATGAGCTTAATGCTATATGGTCTTTAGATTATGGGTCACGTGCAATTATAGTTCTTTGATGTGAACTGTAATTCATTATTTTATAAAAATTATAGAAATCGCTACTGATTTTTCATAATTGCAAATACCGTTATGAGGTTTGCTTAATTGCAAAAACCACTGATACGTGTCTGTGTTCCACTAGAAGTCTTACTGATAATTACTCCTGAAGTCCCTGTGTAACCTTATATATATGCGGGTAGGCCGAACCAATTTCATAACTTATCTTCTAAGACTAAAGTTGTCATAGTTCTGCCGGTACGAATTTTCGGAGGTTTATAGCCCACACTATATCTAGGAATCGCATAAGGAAATGTAGTAAAAGATCTGACAAGAGCTTCAACTCGAATTCAAATCGTAGTTGAAGATTCGACCGGTAAAAAGATATTTTTCTAAATTTACTTCGAATGTAAAGGTTTTATTTTTATCGTCTGCCATCAAAAAATTTATCTGGAGCCCGTTATGGCGATTCTTCGTCTAGTTAATTTTTTCTGTTAATCGTTTACAAAAACAAAGAGCATGACAGTCTTGCCTCTAAGAATTGGTGTTAGAGCTGTTTTCTTTTTTATTTTTGGTTATCAGGGCCGAGTAGTTTTAGAACTGTTGCTAACTTTATTTTACAGGCGTTCTAATTTCGATTTTATAATCGTCATTTATTTTTCATATTTGATTGAATGGTGTGAATGATGATTATTTTTTTAATCACGGGGGTTGACCATGATAGATTGAATGCGTATTTTCGAAACATAAGATCGATATAATAACTACTTTTATATTTTTAAATATCTGTTTAGATTATTTAAGAACAGATTGAACATGTCCAAGAACACAAAAAACGGAGACAGCATCGACGGTGGTTCGGGTTTTAACGAGCCACAGATCGCGGTAAGTTTTTAAAGGTTTTAAATGGATTTTTTCCTGTGAATTTTTCTATAGTATTTATGTATAAAAAATAACTTAAAAAACAAGTCAAAAATAGTAAGGAAAAATCACCAAAATAGCTCGGTTCTGGCTGCTTTGCCGGTGCGGTTCAGTGGCGGTTTTTATAATTTTTGGGGCCATTTTTAGGGCTATTTTTTAAAAAGTTTTTAAAATATAAATAGAAGTAAAATATACCTCAAAATGCAGACAAAACCCAGAAGAAAAAAAAAATAAACCAAAATCACAACACAAGTAGTACTTTTAGGTAATTTTTTGACAGTTTTTTGAATTATTTTTTAGCAGTTTCTTGACAAAAAGTTAGTACTTTTTGAGAGCTTTTTTTTATATAAAGTACGTCCAAAACGGAGTTCAGATGAGACTGGAATGGCCTCGGGAAGTTGGCGGTTAAAGGCGGCGACGTTGGGTGCTGCGGCAGCAAATTTGGCAATGTTTTTGGCCATTTTTTGGGCTGTTTTGAGCATTTTTTTTATAAAAAAATAGGACTTTTTGAGAGCTTTCTTTTAATATAAAGCACGTCGAAAGCCGAGTTCGAAAAGAGGTCAAAAAAGCTCTGGGAAGTCGGCTACGCAATGCTGTTGCAGCCAGCAGCATTTTTCTGTTGTTCGGACAGTTTTTTTGGGTAGTTTTCCAGCATATTTTTGACAAAAAATTTTTATATTTTTAGAGTTTTTCAACGGTATAAAGTTTGTCGAAAATCGAGCCCAAATGAGGCGGTAGGAGCCGCCTGAAGGTGGAGGCAAGGTGGCTGGTGGTTGCCGGCATCTTTCTCTCTCCCATGACTGATTTTGATATATATTCTGATATATACGAGACTGATATGTTATATATTAAAATATCATATAGTATCAAAAAAACTTGATGCAATTAGGACACTGTATCTAAGGCGAACATGGATTGAAACAGTTAATTCTCTTAGGGAGACAGAAACACCTCAGTATTTTACTTGGATCATAAAATCGGAATATATGCATATCGTGTTTATATATATATGAACTTTGTAGATGACTATATATCTGTTTTATTTATTCTATTAATTTAATTAATTTAAAATTTTAGTTTTAATTAAAATATTTTGTAATGAAAAATAAATTTAAGTTTTTTTAGTTAATTAATTTTAATTAAATAAAAAAATTTAGATATTTTATTTTTTATAAAATATCACGTCCTCCCAACGAGACATACTATTCTCAGGTTACCAGGCAGCTGAAAAATTAATTTTAAAATAGTATAGAGAACCAAATAAAAATAAATTAAAGTTTTTCTCATCATAATTAACGATTTTTTTTAATTATGTGACTTTTCGGATTAAAATGGATTTCAATCTACTCGCTTTAATACTCAAAGAGAACAAACTTAAGGGACTAAATTTTATTGATTGGAAATTTAACTTGGATATAATTTTAACTATAAATAGTATTCTTTTAATACCAGAAAATGTGTTTGTTTCTAAAAAAAAGTTCTTCGTCTAGGCCAAAAGGCATGAAGAAGAAAAAGGTTCAGAAACAGTGAGACACGATTTTCAGGATAGTTAGTGGGCCACAGACTGGTGTGAAAAAGCCGAAAGGCAGATGTTTTCACTACAACCAGACCCGGCACTAGAAAAAACTATGTCCAGTATTTCTCAGAAGACAGAACAAGCAGGGTAATTTTTGTTCACTGGTTATGAAAATATGTTTAACGGTATTATCTACCAATACCTGGCATGTAGATACGGGAGTCACTAATCATGTCTACAATTCATTGTAGGGGTTTCAAAAAATCCGACAACTTACTAATGGGGAGATTTACCTGCATATGGGTAATAATACAAAGGTAACAGTAATTGTAGTTGGAAATGTTACTTTTAATTTTGGTAGAGATTGAATTTTAATATTGAGAGATTGTCTTTATGTACCTGCTATTAGAAGAAAAATTAGTTTCCGTTTCTAAATTGGCTAAAAACGAATATTTGATTTATTTTAATAACTCTGTGGTTATTAAGGATAATAAACGGATTATCTGTTCTATTATATTAGTGGATAATCTTTATATTATTACTTCAATCTCTTCTACACTGCAACTGACTGAAACGAATAATACATCTATATTACCATATAAGAAAAAGTTCCCTGCTTTAATAAATCAAACGTTTCTTTGGCACTTACGCTTGGGTCATATTAATCTAAAAAGGATAAACAAACAGGTAGCTGATGGACTTTTGAGTTCATTTGAAGTGGAGGCACTACCAGTTGTGAATCTTACTTAGAAGGTAAGATGACCAAGAGGCTATTTTCGGCTAAGAGGCTATTTTTGGCTATAGAGCTGAAGAAACGTTGGAGCTGATTCATTCTAATGTGTGTGATCTTATGACAATCTAGGGAGGTGGCTTTGAGTACTTCGTTAGTTTCATTAATGACTACTCAAGGTATGGATACGTTTACCTGATGCACCATAAGTCTGAATGCTTTGAGAAATTCAAAGAATTCAAGGCAGAGGCAGAGAAGCGCCTAGGTAAAAGTTTCAAATCACTACGATCCGACCGTGGTGGAAAATACCTTTTTGGATAATTTAAGAACTACTTGTCATCAGAGGAGATTACATCCAGTTAACTATACCTAGCACTCCGTAGCAAAATAGTGTAGCAAAAAGAAGGAATAGGACTCTTATGAAAATGGTAAAGTCCATGATGAGTTATTCAGATTTATCTGATTCGTTTTGGGGACTCGCTTTAGAGATACCGGCCTACATTCTGAACTTGGTACCTTCTAAGTCAGTACTTTCTACTCCTATAGAATTATGGACCGGGCATAAGCCTAGTCTAAAACACATTCAGATTTGGGGGTGTCTAGCACATGTGTTGAAAGTGAACGCGGGTAAGTTGGAACCGAGGATAGAAGTCTGTTTCTTTGTAAGTTATCCCAAGGGAACGAAGGGTGGCCTATTTTATAATCTTAAGAATCATAAGGTCATTGTTAGCACCAATGCCCAATTGTTGGAAAAAAATTATATTATGGATCACAGGCCCAAAAGAAATATTATTCTGGAAGAACTGAGAAAAAATACCAGTAGAACGGAAGAACAAGTCACTGATATCCCATTACTTTGTCGTAGTGGGAGGATTATCGTGACAGGAGCAAATCAAGAACAGGGTACTGATGCATAGGGTTCTAATTCTGCACAGCGTGTTTCTGCTAGTACACAAACACAGGTAGTGCCTTATCGTAGTAGGAGGGCTGTTCTTCAACCTGACCAGTATATGTTCTTGGGGAGTCTTTTAACAGAATCCCGGCATAACTAGATACTAAGCCCTATAACTATAATGAAGCACTTCAAGACAAAGATGCAGATCTTTTGCAAAGGATTATGAATTCGGAGATAAAATCTATGTATTCCAATCAGGTCTGGGAACTTATAGAACCACCCGAAAGGATAAAATCCATTAGATGCAAGTAGATCTACAAGAGGAAGAGAGGAGCAGACGAAAATGTTGAAACTTTCAAAACTAGGCTTATTACTAAAGGGTTCACTCAGAAAGAAGGGATCGATTATGAGGAAACCTTTTCGCCGGTAGCCATTCTTAAGTCTATATGAAACAACTAGACGGATTCATTGCAAAGAGCCAGGAACACATGTTGTGAGATTCATTTATGGACTTAAGTAGGCATCAAGGTCTTGGAACACTCGGTTTGATCAAGCCATTAAGTCTTATAATTTTGATCAAAGTTCAGATGAGTCTTGTGTACAAAAAGCGTGACGGAAACGTGGTGATCTTCCTCGTACTTTATGTAGACGATATCTTGCTCATCGAAGCGATATGGGGGCATTATTTATGGTTAAAGTATGTTTATCTGGGTAGTTTGATATGAAGGATTTGGGAGAAGCCAGCCACATCCTTGGAATCAAGCTTGTACGAGATCGGAAATAAAAGATGTTGGCCTTATCACAAGCAAAGTATATCAATGATATTCTTACTCGTCTTAGCATGCAAGATTCCAAGAAATAGTTTCTCCCTTTCAGGCACAAAATCACTCTATCCAAAGATCAGTGTCCTAAGACACCTGATGAGATAAAGAAGATAAAGGCAGTTTCTTATGCTTTGGCAGTAAGAAGCCTCATGTATGCTATTATGCTTTGCACTAGACCTGACATCTACTTTGCCATTGGCATGATTAGCACATATCAGTCTAATCCATGGAAGGAGCATTAAAATGCGGTAAATAATATAATCAAGTACCTAAAAAGAACTAAGGATTATATGTTAGTTTACCGACAGATAGTCTAATATATTTTGGGTACACAGACTCAGATGTTCAGTCAGACGTAGAGCTTACATCAGGCGACAACCTTGTAGATCCTTTACAAATAGCTTACCGGCTAAGACCTTTTATAGTCATGTAGAGGACATGGGAGTCAGCTTTATGGCAGTATGATTTTGAGTATAAGTGGGAGATTATTAAGGTTAGTATACTGAAATCAATGTTTTTAGTATTTTATTTTATTTTAATAAAATTAATTTTTTATTTTATAAAAATCTTTATGAGCAATATATGTATATCATTTCTTTAATATTATGCATGGATGTTCAATATTCTGTATAGTATTTAATCTGATATGTAAAGTATAATTTGCACACAGAAGATCAGAATTTAAGTTCTCGCAGAATATAAGTTTTATGTTCACAGTTTATATAGAAATGGACATACCATCGGTACGACTATAGTACAGAGTTTTAGTAGGCCTGTTTTGGTTACGAAAAACAGATAATAGCGTCGTCTATTGTTCTGACTCTCTATGCTAGTACACTTTATGTGTATTGAACGAGACATTTAGGATAATTAATTTTATACTGACTATATAAATTAATTCACACCCCAAAATTATTATGAATAGTGCTTATCCTCTTAATTTTGAAATTATTATTAATTTTTATATATTTAATATTCATTATTTTGATTCATTAGATGGTGCGATCTTATGTGGGTCTATATTCCTGGTGAGTTAGATAGCGGTATTATTTATATGGTGAATATTAATTTATTGACGGAATCCACATCCCGAAAGATCAAAATTGACGATACCCCTTACGAAAACATAGAAGTTTTAACCAGATCAAACTCTACTGGTGGATTTAATTATTCAGCAGTCAAATAAGTTAAGCGGAAGGGCTTAAGTAATATCAAGATACTGATTAAATTAAATTGTCAGTAATTAAATTTAATTAGCGGGTATCATAAAACTTAGCGTGGAGAGAAATGGTAGGTATTTAACAACAGGAGCTCAATACTATATGGTCTTGAGATTATGGGTCATAGTACAATTATAGTTCTTTAGTGGTGTGAACTGTAATTTAGTATTTTATGAAAATTACAGAAACTGCTGCTGGTTTTTCATAATTACAGATACCGCTATGAGATTTACTTAATTGCATAAACCGCTGTTGATTTTTCATAATTGCAGAAATTGCTATGAGATTTGCTTAATTGCAAAAATCGCTGATACGTGTCTGTGTTCCACTAGAAGTCTTACTTATAATTACTCCTCAGGTCCCTGCTGTAGCCCTATATATATGCAGGTAGACTGAACCAGTTTTATAACTTGTCTTCTAAGACTTAAGCTATTCTAGTTCTGCTTGTACGAGTTCTCAGAGGATTATAGCGGGCACTATATCCGAGAATCGCATAAGAGAATATAGTAGAAGATCTGACAGGAGTTTCAACTCGAATTCAAATCGTAGTTGAAGATTCAACTGGTAAAAAGGTAATCTTCTAAATTAACTTCGGATGCACGGGTTTTATTTTGATCGTTCGTCATTAAAAGTTTTATCTGGAGCCCGTTATGACAATTGCCTATTTAGTTAATTTTTTTCAGTAATCTTTTGCAAAAACAAAGATCTTGGAAGTCTTGCCTCCAACACTCCAAGGACTGAGCGAGAAGTCAGGGGCTTCCTGGAGAAGATACAGTTCATTAGTCGATTCATCGCAATGCTATCAACCACTTGTGGGCCGCTTTTCTGTTTACGAAAAAAGGGAGTCAAATTTGAATGGGAACAGAAATGCCAAGACGCATTCGATGCCATGTGACAGTACCTTTAAAATCCACCTATTCTAGCTCTTCCCGAACTTGATAAGCCATTAATCCTCTATTTGTCAGTGACTGATTCAGGTATGGGATGTATACTGGCATAAGAGGGTGAAACTGAAACTGAATAGGTAGACTACTACTTGAGTAAGAAGATGACAAGGCCAGAAATACGATACACACCACTGGAAAAGACATATTAGGCTTTGGTTTAGGCTTCTCAAAAATAGAGGCATTACATGTTTTCTTTCACGGTGAATATTATATCCTAAATAGACCCATTAAAATACTTGTTTGAGAAGCCAACACTGACAGGAAGACTGACTCGTTGGTTGTTGTTATTATCAGAATTTGACCTCAAATATGTCACCCGAAAGTTAGTCAAGGGTAGAGCGGTGGGAGAATTCCTGGCCAACCAGCCAGTTGAGGGAGGTGAAAACACAGAATTCCAATTTTCTGATGAACAGCTGATGAAAATAAGGGAGGACAAGTGGACTCTATACTTTGATGGTGCATCCAATTAGTATGGTTACGGAATAGGAGTCCTTCTTGTCACACCTGACGAATCGCATGTCCCCTTGTCTTTGAAGCTCAATTTTGAAGTTACCAACAATCAAGTTGAGTATAAAGCATATTTAGCTGGATTGGAGGCAGCCTTAGAATTAGGGACAAGGAAGCCGGAAGTCATCGGAGACTTGGCACTGGTGGTTTCACAAGCAAGTGGAGAATGGAAGGTCAGGGACATAACATTGATTCTCTATCCTCAAGAGCTAGAGAAGCTGATACCATGTTTCGAATCAATGATCTTCACTCATGTGCCGAGACTGCATAACAAATTTGTCGATACATTGGCCACTCTAGCGTTAATGATTGACATACCACTAGGAGTCCGAATGAGGCCATTGATAATCAAGCAGAAGAGAAAGCCAGCATATAAGGTGACGGCCACGATCGAGGAGAGCATCGACGAACTTCCGTGGTATTTTGACATTCAGAACTTCGTAGAGAAAGGAGAATATCCCAAGTTTGCCAACAAGAAGGACAAAAGGGCAAGACGATGATTATCTGCATAGTTTGTCATTTGAGGAGGAAGACTGTATAAACGAGGGTATTCTAGGGTCAATAAGCTGTATCTTAGCACTGAAGAATGCCAAGAGCAGATGAAAATGATACATGTGGGGGTCTATAGACCTCACATGAGTGGAAACATGTTAGCCAAGAAGATCCTGCGACAAGGATATTTTTAGATGGCGACAAGGATATTTTTAGATGGCGACAAGGATATTTTTAGATGACAATGAAGATAGATTGTATACAGTTTGTGCGAAGATGTCATAAGTGTCAAATTTATGCAAATCTCATGCACGTTCTTTCATCTCAGCTGTATAACATGACGTCGCCATGGCCGTTCTCAGTATGGGGCATTGATGTAATCGGCAGGGTAACACCGAAGGCATCAAATGGGCACGAGTTCATTTTTGTGGCCATTCACTACGTCCCACTCGGTATTGAAAGCTTCACATGTTGCCAAGTTTATCAAGCAGAACATCATTTGCAGATACGAGGTCCCTCATGAGATTATTTCAGACAACCGATCACACTTTCAAGGTAAGGTCTTGGATCTCTTCGAAGAATACCTGATATTGGCCCACAAATGGTCACCATATTGGCCACAGATCAAAAGAGCAGTCAAGGCAGCAAACAAGAATGTCAAGAAGATTCTGCAAAAGATGATCAACTCACATAAAAGATTGGCCGAAACATCTACCGTTCGCACTCTAGGGATATAGGACGTCAATCAAGGCTCCAACAGGAACTATGCCATACTCTTTAGTGTACAGGATGGAAACCGTGCTTCCCATTAAGGTGAAAATCCCTTCACTAATAGTAGTGACCGAGGCCAGTATTTAAAAAGCAGAATAGAAGAGGAACTGAATGGAAGAGTTGCACTTGTTTGATGAAAGAAGGCTGCACGCTTTGTTTCATGTATAAGGATACCAAAGGAGGATAGCTCAAGTATTCAATAAAAAGGTCAAGACCTGGGATCTCAGAGAAGGAGATCTGGATCTTAAGGAAATCAGAGCTGCCATCTTCAACCCCAGGGGAAAGTTCAAGCCAAACTAGTCTGGGCCATTTCTGATCAAAATCATCATGACCGGTGGTGCAGTTATCATTATGGATTTGGATGGCAATGTGTTCGCCACTCTAGTAAATCTCAACAATTTCAAAAATTACTATCCTTGAGGTAAAAATAAAAATAAAATAAAAACTCAATGAGTTAAAAATCAAAAAGGTGGATCAGGTAAAAGTTAAAGCAACCTGCAAGATCGAAAATCTAAAAGGACGACCTTGGCAAAAATTATGGCATCACAAAAGGAGAGTATCAATACCCGTGAGTAAATCAAGCTCGAACTACGTTAAGGCCTAATTCTATTTTTTCTTAGGATACGTAGGCAGCTTTTTTTAAGAACTTTGACCACATTTTTTCTGTTTAACCATTTTTTAATCTGAGTAAGGCCAATGCAAATTTATTTTTGAATTTTGATAATAAAGCCATTTAATTGAACCGAAAAACTTTAGATAATTTTAAACCTTCTTAAACATAAAGCATGAGTTTTCATTACTTTAATTGGAGTTACTAAGTTTTGAAAATAAAGGAGGTGGTACACAAATCCCAAGCTCTACAAACAAAATAAAAAGAAAAGTTATGAAATCTTTAAAACAAAGCAGGAGGCGTCAAATCTTCCTCCTTTTTGTTGTATGTTCCCCTTCTTCTTTGTCTTTCTTCTCCCTATCCTGCATCAGTCATGTCATGTACTCGGCAAAAAGCTCGGGACACTCAACTCCTGCATCTCCATCCGCGTACGAGATGACCAGGCATCCTGATATAATACTAGAAACGGGGCCCACAGTGCAGAAGAAAATAAACGACCTCGGATACTGTGAAGGAAGATCTGACTACGATCGAATTTCTGCAGGATCCGATGAGAATAATATAAAGTAGTCTGATGCAGAACAATCAGCAAAACACCAGTCAGAGAAGAGAGGTATTGTTGTCAGGTTGCCTCGGTGCTGCATATCTGGTAGTAAGTGCGACAAAGAAAAGCTGCAGCACTGTGCCTATCAGTAGGTGGTTTCTGTACAAGATTTACCTTCTCCATCAACCAGATCTACAGCAAAAGTTAAAGAAGAAAAATCTGTAAGAGGAAAGCCTTGTAGTATGACAAAAAAACTGATGAAGAGAAAGGTTTTCAAGCTTACCTGAAGAAGCAAGGGGCTGCCAGGAAAAATAGTGGTCTCACAACGATGAACACCATCTAGGCCCAGCAGTGTCTCGGCTTAGACAAGTGGTGCAAAGCCCTTCCCCATTCACATTTGACCCGCGATGTCAACCAGTGCGCAACTAACTCGCCCGTCAGAAGGGACGAGAAAATACTGGGCAAGGAGGCAGAAATAAAGGGCACAACGACACCGCAGCTGAAAGTCGAAGTCGTTAAGGTCGCCAGTAGGATAGAACCTCGCAAAGATCCATGGAATGTCAAGGCAATCATTCGATCTCAAAAGAGAAGCTTCCATCTTAGATAGGCCATAGAGTTGCATCACCAGCTGCCGAGCCGAAAGGAAGAAAGTGTTGGAGGCAAGACTGTCAAGATCTTTATTTTTGCAAATGATTAACAGAAAAAATTAACTAGACGGGCAATCGCCAAAACGGGCTCCAAATAAAACTTTTGAAGACGAACGATCAAAATAGAACTCGTGCATCCGAAGTTAATTTAGAAGAATATATTTTTACCGGTTGAATCTTCAACTATGATTTGAATCCGAATTGAAGATCCTATTAAATCTTATACTGTATTCTCTTATGCGATTCCCGGATATAGTGTGGGCTATAATCCTTCGAGAAATCATACTGGCAGAACTAAGACAGCTTTAGTCTTAGAAGACAAGTTCTGAAACTGATTTTGCCCACTCGCATATATATAGGGCTACAGGAGGGACATAAAAAGTAATTATAAGTAAAATTTTCAGTGGAACACAGACACGTATCAGCAATTTCTACAATTAAGCAAACCTCATAGCAGTATCTGCAAATATGAAAAATCAGCAGCGGTTTCTGCAATTTTCATAAAACACTGAATTACAGTTCACACTACTAAGGAATTATAATTGCACTCTGACCCATAATTTCAAGACCATATAGCATTGAGCTCATGTTATTAAATGCTTACCATTTCTTCACAAGTTAAGATTCTCGATACCTGCTAATTAAATTTAATTACTGACAATTTAATTTAATCGGCATCTTGATATTCTTTAAGCCCTTCCGCTTAACTTTTTTGTTCGCAGAATAATTAAATCTACTTGCGAGATTTGGTCCGGTAAAAATTTATAAGTTTTATTAATGGGGTATCATCAATCCTGATCTTTCGAGATATGGATTCCATCAATAATTAATATTCATCATATAAATAATACAGCTATCTAACTCACCGGAAATATAAACCCATATAAGATCACACCCTCTAATAAATCAAAACAATGAATATTAAATATATGTAAATCAATAATTATTTTAGAATTAAGAAAATAAGCACTATTCATAATAATCTTGGGGTATGAATTAATTTATATAGTCAGTATAAAATTAGATACCCCAAATATCCCGTTCAATACACACAAAGCGTACTAGCACAGACAGTCGAAATAATAGACGATACTATTATCTGTTTTCCATAACCAAGACAAGTTTACTAAAACTCTGTGCTACTGCCGTACCGATGGTATATTCATTTCTATCTAAATTGTGAACATAAAACTTATATTTTACAAAAACTTAAAATCTAATCTTCTGTGTGCAAGTCAAACTCTACACACTAGATAAAATACCATTCAGAATATTGGACATCCATGCATAACATTAAACAAATGATACACATACATTACTCATAAATATTCTCATAAAATAAAAAAATAATTTTATTAAAAAATAAAATTAAATACTAAAAACTTGATTTTTAGTATACTAACCATAACAATCTCCCACTTATACTCAAAACTATACTGCCGTGCATCTGATTCCCATACCCTCTACATAACTATCAAAAGTCTTAGCTGGTAAGCTCTTTGTAAAATAATTTGTAAGGTTGTCTTCTGATACAATCTTGGTCATAGCAACATCACCTCTCTGTACAATTTCTCGTATCAAGTGATACTTACGCTTAATGTGCTTGCCTTTCTTATGGACTCTTGACTCCTTCGAGTTTGCAATCGCTCTGCTATTGTCACAGTAAAGTGTAATAGTCGACTGGACTGAAGGTTCCACATCTAGATCCAACAGGAAGTTCCTGAGCCAAACGGCCTCCTTAGCTGCTTCAAAAGCTGCCACATACTCTACCTCCATGGTGGAATCAGCAATGTAGGACTACTTGATACACCTCCAACTTATAGCTCCACCTCCTGAGGTAAACACATATCCTGAGGCAGACTTACGAAAATACTTGTCAGACTAAAAATCTGAGTCTGTGTAACCCAAATGTACTAAAAGGTTTGCCTAGTAAACCAATATTGGAGGCAAAATTGCCAAGATCATTGTTTTTCTAAATAATTATTTGAGAAAAATTAACTAGGCGAGCAACTGCCAAAATGGGCTCGAGATAAAACTTTTGATGACGAACGACCAAAATAAAACCCGTGCATCCGAAGTTAATTTAGAAGAATACCTTTTTACCAGTCGAATCTTCAACTACGATTTGAATCCAAGTTGAAGCTTCTGTAAGATCTTCTACTATATTTTCTTATGCAATTCCCGGATATAGTGTGGGCTATAATTCTCTGAGAACTCGTATCGGCAGAACCAGGATAGCTTTAGACATAGAAGATAAGTTATAAAACTAGTTCAACCTACCCGCATATATATAGGGCTACAATAGGGACTTAGAAAGTAATTATTAGTACGATTTTTAGTGGAACACAGACACGTATCAGCGATTTTTGCAATTAAACAAACCTCATAACGATATCTGCAATTATGAAAAACCCGCAGCGGTTTCAACAATTTCTATAAAATACTGAATTACAGTTCACACCACTAAAGAACTATAATTGCACTCTGACCCATAATCTCAAGACCATATAGCATTGAGCTTCTGTTATTAAATGTTTACTATTTCTCCCCACGTTAAAATTTTGAATCCCTGCCAATTAAATTTAATTACAAACAATTTAATTTAATCAGTATCTTGATATTCCTTAAGCCCTTCTGCTTAACTTATTTGACCGCCGAATAATTAAATTCACCTGTAGGGTTTGGCCCGGTCAAAATTTATAAGCATCCTTAAGAGAGTATCGTCAATCCCGATCTTTCGGAACGTGAATTCTGTTAATAATTAATATTTTTTATATAAATAATACCACTATCCAACTCACCGGCAATATAGATCCATATAAGAACGCACCATCTAATGAATCAAAATAACGAATATTAAATATACGCAAATCAATAATTATTTAAGAATTAAGAGGATAAGCACTATTTACAATAACCTTTGGGTGTGAATTAATTTATATAGTCAATATAAAATTAATTATTCCAAATGTCTCGTTCGATACACACAAAGTGTACTAGCACAAAGAGTCGGAACAATAAATGACGCTATTATCTGTTTTCCGTAACTAAGACAGTTCTACTAAAATTCTGTACTACAGTCGTACCGATGGTATGCGCATTTTTATCTAAACTGTGAACATAAAACTAATATTTTACAAGAATCTAAAATCTGATCTTCTGTGTATAAGCTGTACTCTACACACCAGATTAAATACTATACAGAATATTAGACATTCATGCATAACAAAGAAATGATATGCATACATTGCTCATAAAGATTCTCATAAAAAAATTAATTTTATTAAAATTAAATTAAATACTAAATATATAGTTTTCAGTATACAATCCCTAACAACCAACATATAATCCTTAGTCATTTTTAGGTACTTGATTATATTCTTTACCACAGTCTAATGTTGTTGCTCTGGGTTTGACTGATATCTACTAACCATGCCAACGGCAAAGCAAATGCTGAGTCTAATGCAAAGCATAGCATACATGAGGTTTCCTACTGTTGAAGCATAAAGAACTACCTTCATCTTTTCTATATCATCAGGTGTCCTAGGACACTGATCATTGGTTAAAGTGATTCCATGCCTGAAAAGAAAAAACTCTTTCTTGGAATCTTGCATGCTAAAATGAGAAAGGATATCATCGATATATTTTGCTTGTAATAAACTCAACATCCTTTGTTTCTGATCTCGCACAAACTTGATCCTAAGGATGTGGCTGGCTTCTCCCAAGTCCTTCATATCAAACTGCCCAGATAATCATACTTTAACCGTAGATAATGCTCCCATATCGTTTTCGATAAGTAAGATATCGTCTACATAAAGTACTAGGAAAATCACAACGCTTCCATCACGCTTTTGTCACACTTCTTGTACACAAAGGACTCATCTGGACTTTGATCAAAACTATAAGACTTAATTGCTTGATCAAACCGTGTGTTCTACTATATCATTGCATGCTTAAGTCCATAAATAGATCTTTTAAACTTACACAATATGTGTTCCCAATCCTTTGCAATGAATCTGTCTGATTGTATCATATAGATACACTCGTCAAGACTTCCGTTAAGAAAAGCTGTCTTGACGTCCATTTGCTAGATTTCGTAATCGAAATGAGCGACAATGGATAAAAGAATCCAGATAGACTTAAGCATGGCTATCGGCGAAAAGATTTTCTCATAATCGATTCCTTCTTTCTGAGTGAACCCTTTAGCAACAAGTCTAACTTTGAAGGTTTCAACCCTCCCGTCTACTTCTCTCTTCCTCTTGTAGATTCACCTAAATCCAATGGGTTTTATCCATTTAGGTAGTTCTATAAGTTTCCAAATCTGATTAGAATACATAGATTCCATCTCTGAATTCATAGCCCTTTGGCAAAGATCTGCGTCTTTGTCTTGAAGTGCTTCATTATAGTTACAAGGCTCGATATCTAGTTCTACCGGGATCCTCCCAAAAGACTATTCCATGAAGTAATAGGACGAGGCACTACCTGTGTTTGTGTACAAGCAGTAGCACGCTGTGCAGAATCAGAACCCTGTGCATCAGCACCTTGTTCTTGATTTGCACATGTCCCAATAATCCTCCCACTACGACGAAGTAATAAGATATCAGTGACTTGTTCTTCTGTTCTACTAGTATTTTTTCTCAATTTTTTAAGAACAATATTACTTTTGGGCCTGTGATCTATAATATAATCTTCTTCCAAGAATCGGGCTTTTGTGCTTACAATGACCTTATGATCCTTATGATTATAAAATAAATCACCATTCGTTCCCTTGGGATACCCTACAAAGAAATAGACTCCTGTTCTCGGTTCCAACTTACCTGCGTTTTCTTTCAGTACATGTACTGGACACCCCCAAATCCGAATGTGTTTCAAACTAGACTTACGCCCGATCCATAATTTTATGGGAGTAGAAGGTACTGACTTAGAAGGTACCAAGTTTAGAATGTAAGCCGCTGTCTCTAAAGTGAGTTCCCAAAATGAATCGGATAAATCTGAATAACTCATCATGGACCTTATCATTTCTATAAGAATCCTATTCGTTCTTTCTGCTACACCATTCTTTTGCGGAGTGTCAAGTGCAGTTAACTGGGATACAATCCCCTCTGATGATAAGTAGTCCTTAAACTCTCCAAAGAGATATTTTCCACCACAGTTGGAACGTAGTGATTTGATATTTTTATCCAGACGCTTCTCTCCTTCTGCCTTAAATTCTTTGAATTTTTCAAAACATTCAGACTTATGGTGCATCAGGTAAATGTATCCATATCTTAAGTAGTCATTAATGAAACTGACGAAGTACTCGAAACCACCTCTAACCCGGATTGTCATAGGATCACACACATAAGAATGAACCAACTCCGACGGTTCTTTAGCTCTATAGCGTTTAGCTGAAAAGGACCTATTGATCATCTTACTCTCTAAGAAAAATTCACAGACTATAAGTGCCTTCATTTTCAATGATCTCAAACGTCCAGCTACTACCAGTTTATTTATCCTTTTAGATTAATATGACTCAAGTGTAAGTGCCAATGAAACGTTTGGTTCGTTAAAAAAATTTATCTTATATGGTAATATAGATGTATTATTCGTTTCAGTCAGTTGCAGTGTAGAAGAGATTTGAGTAATAATATAAAGATCATCCACCAATGTACCAGAAGAGATAACCCGTTTATTATCCTTAATAACCACAGTTATTAAAATAAACCAAATATCCATCTTCAGCCAATCAAGAAACGAAAATTAATTTTCTTCAAATGGCAGGTACATAAAGACGATCTCTCAATATTAAAACCCAATCTCTACCAAAATTGAGAGTGACATCTCCTACGTCAACTGATGTTACCTTTGTATTATCGCCCATATGCAGGTAATTCTCTCCATCACTAAGTTATCGAATTTTCTTGAACCCCTGCAATAAATTACAGACATGATTAATGACTCTCATATCTATACACCAGGTACAGATAGATAATACTGCTAAACATGTTTCCACAACTAGTGAACAGAAATTACCCCATTTGGTCTGCCTTCTGAGAAATATTTGACATAAATTTTTCCAATGCCGGGTCTGGTTGCAGTGAAAACATTTGCCTTTTAATTTTTTTCACATCAATCCGTGGCCCACTAACTACCCTGAAAATCGTGTCTCCCTATTTCTGAACATTTTTCTTCTTCATACCTTTCAGCCCATATGATGAACTTTTTTTAGAAACAGGCACATTTTCTAGTATTGAAGCCATACCATTTGTAGTTAAAGTTATATCCAAATTACATTTTTAGTCAACAAAATTCAATTCCGTTAGTTTATTTTATTTGAGTATTAAAGCGAGTGGGTTGAAAGCCATTATAAAGCGAGTGGGTTAAAAACTATTTTTAATTGGGTTGAAAGCGAATTAAAAAAAATCGTTAATTATGATGAGTAAAATTTTAAATTTATTTTAATTTGGTTCCCTCTACCATTTTAAAATTAATTCGCTAGCAGCCTGGTAACCTGAGAATAGCATACCTCGAGGGGAGGACATCTACTATCCTTTATAAGACCAAACAGGTCAATTCCTTTTAATTTTACTATCTAGGTAACTGACCAAGCCAAGTAAAATTAAATAGCTGACATAGTTTCGAACTGGTATATAATAGCAGTGATTCAGATAAGGAGAATACTCTAATATACAGTTAAGTCTTAACCGTCACCTAATCTCAAATTAATCGCTTCACAATGAACCCTTCAGATGAAAAAAGTGATTCACACTAATAATTATCCAGAATTATTCCTAAAAGAGGTTTGTAATGGCGATACCGCAATTAATCTATCTAATGGGGCGGAAGTTCTTACTGCCAACACATAGGGTTTAATTGCATCACCTACAAATTGGGGATGAAGACCGTAGGATTTATCTGTGAATAAATTCTCTCTCTCACTTAGATTTTAAAAAAAAAATAGGGTTATAAAAATTTGTTTAATTAAAATAAATTTACTAATTTTGAAAGTCACACGATCTAAAATAATCAAATATCTTTCTGTGTACACGATTTCAAAGATTCTGATTTATCAAATCATCTTTTCGTATTTAAATATGTAACAAATAAAATTTAATAAATGCATTATTTTTTCTCTAGCTTTTCAGTTAAGGTAGTGATAAAAGGCATTTATTTATTTTATTTTTTGTTCCACATTTTTTGAGAAATAATAATTTATTTTGATTAAATATTTTTTTATTTAATTAATTTAAAATTTAGAATTAATTCTTACGTTTTTCGAAGATATTCGATTTAAAAAAATTATCTTAAACGTAATATTTTGTAAAAAAATAAAATATCTAAAAAAATTTATTTAATTAAATATATTTATTAAAAAAATTTAATTTTATTTTCTATTACAAAATATTTTAATTAAAACTAAAATTTTAAATTAATTAAATTAACAAGATAAATAAAACAAATATGCAATCATCCACGCAGTTCATATATATATAAACAAGATATGCATATATTCAAATTTTATGATCCAAGTGAAACTCTGAGGTGTTTCAATCTCCCTAAGAGAATCAGTTGTTTTAATCCTTATTCGCCTCTGATTCAGTGTCATAATTGCATCAAGCTTTCCTGATACTATCTGATATATCAATATATATAATATCAGTCTCGTATATATCAAAATATACATCAAAATCAATCCCGGGAGAGAAAAATTCACCGGCAACCACCAGCCACCAACGACACCACCTTGCCGCCACCTTCAGGTGGCTCCTGCAGCCTTATTCGGGTTCGGTTTTCAACGAGTTTTAAACCGTTAGAAAGCTCACGAAATATGAGATTTTTCTGTCAAAAAATCTGCAAGAAAATTCCCTGAAAAATAGCCAAAAAAGTTGTCTGAACAACAAAAAAACGTTGCTGGCCGCAACAGCAATGCGCAACCAACTTTCTTGGGCTTTTTCGACCTCTCCCGAACTCGATTTTCGATGTACTTTATATCAAAAGAAATGTCTCAAAAAAAATTATTTTTTTATGAAAAAAATGCTCAAAATAGCCCAAAAAATAATCAAAAATACTGCCCAAATCTGCTGCCGCCGCACCCAGCGTCGCCGCATTTAACTGCCAATTTTCTGAGGCTGTTCCAACCTTATTCGAACTCTGTTTTCGACGTACGTCATATCAAAAGAAATCTTTCAAAAAGCACCATCTTTTCTCAGAAAAACTGCTCAAAATAGCCTAAAAATTGTCAAAAAACTGCCTGAAAACTACTGCTGCCAGGCGCCATCGCCACTGGCCAGTTTGCCACCTGTTTGGGTTGTGATTTTGGTCTAATTTTTTTTTTCAATTTTTGACAGTATTTTGAGATATATGTCACTGCTATTTTATATATTTTTTTTAAATCTAAAAAATTAATTTCAAAAATGGCCCAAAAAATCATAAAAATCGTCGCCGAATCGCCGTAGGTAAAGCTACCGAAATCAGGCTATTTTGTTAATTTTTTCTTGTTATTTTGAATTATTTTTATGCTATTTTTTATATATAAATACTGCTAAAAAACTCACCAAAAAATAATTTAAAATCATTAAAAACTTATCGCGATATGTGGCCCGTTAATACCAGAACCACCGTCGGTGCCGTCTCCGTTTTTCGTGTTCTTTGACATGTTCAACATGTTCTCAAATGATCTAAACAGATATTTAAAAATATAAAATTAGCTATTACATCGATCCTATGTCTTGAAACCTCATATTCAATCCATCACGGTTAACTCCTATGTTTAAAATATAATCATCATTCACACCATTCAATCAAATATAAAAAATAAATTGCAATCATAAAATCAGAATTAGAACACTTACAAAACAAAATTAGCACCAGTTCTAAAACTACCCGGCCCCGATAATTAAAAATAAAAAATAAAACGGTTCTGATACCAATTGTTGGAGACAAGACTGCCAAAATTTTTGTTTTTGCAAATGATGAGCGAAAAAATTTAACAAGACGGGCAATCACCAAAACGGGCTCTAGATAAAACTTTTGATGACGAACGACCAAAATAAAACTCGTGCATCCGAAGTTAATTTAGAAGAATACCTTTTTACCTGTCGAATGTTCAACTACGATTTGAGTCCGAGTTGAAGCTCCTACTAGATCTTCTACTGTATTCCCTTATTCGATTTCTGGATATAGTGTGGACTATAATCTTTTGAGAACTCGTACCAGCAGATCTAAGACAGTTTTAGTCTTAGAAGACAAGTTCTAAAACTGGTTCAGCCTACCCACATATATATAGGGCTACAGTAGGGTCCTAGGGAGTAATTATGAGTAAGACTTCTGGTGCAACACAGATCAGCAGTTTCTACAATTAAGCAAACTTCATAGCGGTATCTGTAATTATGGAAAACCAATAGCTATTTCTGTAATTTTTATAAAATACTAAATTACAATTCACACCACTAAAGAACGATAATTGTACTCTGACCCATAATCTCAAGACCATATAGCATTGAGCATCTGTTATTAAATACTTACCATTTCTCTTCACGTTAAGATTCTTGATACCTGCCAATTAAATTTAATTACTAACAATTTAATTTAATAAGTATCTTGATATTCCTTAAGCCTTTTCGCTTAACTCATTTGACCGCCGGATGATTAAATCCTTTCACTTGCAGGGTTTGATCCGGTCAAAACTTATAAACTTTCTTAAGGGGGTATCGTCAATCCCGATCTTTCGAGACGTGAATTCTGTTAATAATTAATATATGCCATATAAATAATATCGCTATCCAACTCACCAGGAATATAGATCCATATAAGATAACACCCTCTAATGAATCAAAACAACGAACGTTAAATATACGCAAATCAATAATTATTTCGGGATTAAAAGGATAAATACTATTGATAATAACCTTAATATGTGAATTAATTTATATAGTCAGTATAAAATTAATTACCCAAAATGTCACATTCGGTACACACAAAGTGTACTAGCACAGAGAGTCAAAACAATAGACGACGCTATTATCTGTTCCCTATAACCAAGATAAGCCTACTAAAACTCTGTGCTACAGTCGTACCGATGGTATGTCCATTTCTATCTAAATTGTGAGCACATAAAATTTATATTTTGCAAGAACCTAAAATCTGATCTTTTATGTGCAAGTCGTACTCTATATACCAGATTAAATACTATACAAAATATCGGATATCCATGTATAGCATTAAAGAAATAATATATACACATTATTCATAAAGATTCTTATAAAATAAAAAATTAATTTTATTAAGAAATAAAATTAAATACTAAAAACATGATTTTCAGTATACCAATCCTAACAAAAAGTAGGAGAAACAACGGAGTTTCGTGAAGTCAGGTCCAGGATAGCAGCAAATTCCTCCACAGTAAGGCATAGCTCTTTGAGGCCAAATCGAAAGACATGGGACTATGAGTCTCATAGTTGAGTAGTAGCTTTCAATAATGGTTTGTCAATCTTTATGGCCATTAAGAAAAATAAGAAGTTGATGCTGAAAGGGGCAAAGTTCAAATGTTCGATATGAAAAAATGTCTCAATCCATGCAGAAAGGGACTAGCCATTTTGGGATGAGAGTGGTAGGAAATGGGGCCTCTAGGGCTGTATTTATAAGACATGAAATGGCTAGAGATCGAAAAAGCAGGAAATGGTATAATCAATATGGTGACCCCCAACGTGAAGGTGCACGGTACAGTGACATCACCCATCTGATCAGGCGACTGCCAGGTTACCCTTGACGAACGGGGCGACTGCCATGTTAGATTATGGCGACCGCCATGTTAAAACGTGGTAGGCATGTAACAGTTTGTGATTTCTTTACTCTTTGTGAATTTTAAGTCTTGCGTCATGCATCCATGACAGTTTGAGCAGCAAGTACAAAACAAACCATGCCAGCAGATGAATATAAAGCAGTGAATGGCATGAAAACTCAAAAATGCATCAGAAAGTGGTAGAATGTATCGAAATATAAACTGGGGCACCCAAGTCCAATAACCAACAAACTGGGACACGCAGACCCATAAATCAAGTAGAAATGGTTCGAACTGAGGCACGCAGGCCCATAAAAACCAGATGTAGCTAAATGTAACTGGGGGAAACAACTCTCTCTCTCTCTCTCTCTCTCTCTCTCTCTCTCTCTCTATTATGCTTCGAGCGGACCCAGCGAGAGGAAGAACCGACCTCGTCCGAGCTGACGTCCTTGAAGAGTCTCTCGACGTCATCACTATCATCACCATCACTACCGGAGGAGGAAGATATAACTCTGGAGTGACTCCAGGTAGAAGATATGGATCCTTTGGAGTGAGCTCTAGAGGAAGCGGTGTGGGATCCACGACCTCGAGCGGGAGCTGGGATGGGACCCGGAGGCCAGACAAGAGCCTATGGTGGTACTATGTCGGCTGCTGGTACTAGAGGCTATTAGAAGAAAATAAGGATCAAAGCAGAGTATAGAATGGTGTAGAAAAGTTAAAATGGTTATGAGAACACTCACTATAGCCACGAGGGTAAAAATAATGCTAGCCGCTTGGATGGTGGCATCCAGCTGTCTGACCAGTGAAAATCAGCAGCAGGTGATCTAGCCACGCCTGATTAACCTGTAAAAAAAGTTAGGCAATTTAAGCAAACTAAACCAACAAAGAAAGCAACCAAAAGGAAGGAGAAAGGACAAAGACAAAGCTGACTGAGCTCAACCCTAAACTCTGGCGCTGGCAGAATTGGAACCAGCAAAGAAAAGGAGTAACCTTATGCTACTGTCTGGATCTCCGATGGAATCTCTGGGCCCCTTATCCCTCCTGCGGCACCAACAGTAGTGTCGAAAGCAGTAGCAGCAGCGTCGGCAGCAGCAGCCTTCGGTGCCCGTCTCCTCCTCTTGCCACCAGGGGCAGCCGGGCCCAGTCCTAATGGTCCCAGCAAATGTGCCCGTGCTCACGCTGTGTAGTCTCCCTCTGGCACCAGTAGCTCTGAACCATGGGTCCCCACCATCTCCAGGAGCAGGTCGACACGGCCCAGGAGATCTGTCTGGCGCATACATACTGGAGGGACCACCAGTATCCTGAAGTGATCAAGGCTGAGTGACTGGCAGACCACTCGCTCCCCAAGGTAGTACTCCCGACCGAATAGACCCTCCAACAGGATCCACCTCGGGGTAAGATCTCAGCTACGCATCAGATATGCGTCTGCCCGATCCTTCACTCTCTGCCAAACATCCCAATGGACCTGCACAATTCAAAGTACAGTGCAAAGAGAAGAACAGTAAGCAGTATATATAATGCAATGTGAAGACCAGTGTGTAGGATATAGTAATCTGTGTGCAGAACAAAGAACAGAAATGATCAGTTAACAATACAGTGCAGTGCAGTGAACAATACAGTGAACAGTATTATACAGAGAGCAATGAATAGTGCAGTAAATAATAAAAGTGATACCTGATCGGGGGTCAGCTGGTCCGATGATACCTGAAACTGGTCGATATCCTTCCTTTCAGCCTTTTTCCCCTTCAGGCCTCGGGACCACCGAGCCGCGCGAGGAATGACTAGAGGGTCTGTTGAGGAGTTCATCAAGACGTGAAGCCTGAGAAACTCATAAGTCCACAGCTGTAAAGGAAAGATGTCAGTAAGCAGATAATTGATGACAGATAATAAAATGAATAGAAATGTGCAGAAACTAAAGCATACCTCCAAAACCCTCCAGTATCCCCCTATGCTAAGCTCGTAGAGAAACCGGGTTAGAGTCCTCATAAAGCCATAGAGAGTAGCGAGAGAAGCTCCTCCCCAGTCAAATGAAGCAACCTGATCGAGACGAGCCAGGGCACCCAAATAGTGAAGATGTACGGTATTCTCCTTGTTCGAGAATTAGGAGGTACCGAACATATACAGCAAAAATCCGTGGGCGACCCACTCATAGTGGCGAGTCTTAGAGTAGTGCAAATGGAGAAATCGATCAAAGAACCAGGTGTACCTGACCCGATCTCTGTTCATTTAGGCTGGAACATCCCTGAGCAGACACAGCAATGCATCAGTAGATCGAGCGACAGATTGATCAAATGGAATAAGAGCTCCTCCAACTCTGAGGCCGGTGATCATAGAGAAGTCCAGAGGCGTCAAAGTAGCCTCAAAAGTAGTGAAAAAAAAGGTGTTGGTGGTATTCCACCACCGCTCAGCTAGGGCTGTCAACCATACCCAGTCATTGCTCGTTCTACCCAAAAGGGGTATGAATCGAGCAAAGCCGGAGGTATAAATAATAGCTCGACTGGGAGAAAAGAGGATATCATAACACTCCAACACCTCTCCGGAGGCAGAACCACCGGAGCCCCTAATGTACTTACCAGCCTACAAAGAAGAAGATAAGCAAAGGATGTATAAGAGCAGAGCAGACCAAACAAAAGATATGCAGAGAAAAGATGAAAGTAATAAAGACCCTAGGTTCGTGTGTGTGTGACCACCCATCAGTTCTCTCAATCCCTGGAAGACTAGGCACCCCAAACCCTAGTGAGCCAAGCAAATCTCTCAAGCCCTAGAAGACTCGGTACCCTAAGCCCTGATACGCCAAGCAAACCTTGCACGTCCTAGTAGAAAACAAGGCACCCCAAGCCCTAAAAGACAAGGCACCCCAAGCCCTGGTGAGCCAGGAAAATCTCTCAAGCCTTAATGGTTAGGCACCCTAAACCCTAGGGTGCCAGGCAAACCCAGCACGTCCTAGTAGAAGATTAGGAACCCCAAGTCCTAAAAGATTAGGCACCCCAACCTCTGGTGAGCCAGGCAAATCTCTCAAATCTTAAAGATTAGGCACCCTAAACTCTTGTGAGCCAGGCAAATCTCTCAAGCTCAGAAGATTAGGCACCCTAAGTCTTGGTGTGCCAGGCAAACCTTACGCATCCTAGTAGAAGACTGGGAACCCTATGCCCTGGTGCACCAGGAAAATCTTCATAACCCTTGTTCGCGTGTGAGTAACGGTATTTTAATTTTTGCACGTCATAGTAGAAGATTAAGAACCCTAAACCCTAGTGCGCTAGGCAAATCTCATCATTTTGTGTTAATCAAACATCAAAAATAAATAAATAAATAAATAACAAAAATAAAAAACTCCCCCTTCAATTTTACAATAATGCCCTCTTGAGGCATTTCCAAAAATAAAGAATAAAAAAGTTATCTCTAATTTTTAGAAGTTTTTGCAAAATTGTCCCTAAATTTTTAAGATTTTTGAAAAATTTTAGGATTTTTGAAAAAAAATTTCCTATTCTTTAGGAGTTTTTGCAAAAATTTCCCTAGTTTTGAAAAGAAAAATTTCTCTGATTTTCTAAGATTTTTGAAAAAAATATTCCTAATTTTCTAATATTTTTGAAAAAATTTTCCTAATTTTCTAGAATTTTTTAAAAAATTTCTCTAATTTTTTAGGATTTAAAAAAAATCCTTATTTTTCCTAATTTTAGGATTTTTGAAAAAAAATCCTCCCCTTAGTTTTCATGT
Source organism: Heliamphora exappendiculata (assembly GCA_034768845.1). Lineage (NCBI taxonomy): Eukaryota > Viridiplantae > Streptophyta > Magnoliopsida > Ericales > Sarraceniaceae > Heliamphora > Heliamphora exappendiculata. Next base: position 16,885,059 of record JAOTRH010000001.1, on the reverse strand, counting down.
CCCAAAAAACAAAACAAAAAATATTCTCCCCTAATTTTTTATGTTTTTCAAAAAAATAAGTCAAACCCTTTATTTTTGTAATTTTTGCTAAAATAATCGCCATTTTATTGTTTGCATATAAATCCTAATTCTAGTGTCTCTACCATTTTTAGTATACTTTGCACATGTATCTAAGCTAAGATTTTCAGTCCGATCTCTGGGTTTGATTATATGTTCAAATCTAAAACATTATGCACAGTTGTCACAGATATCATCATCACATCACATCATATCATATCATCATCATATCACATCGCATCATCATATATAATCAAAGGGGATCCTAGGCATGCATCTATATTTGAGATATGTCATGCTTTGATATTGAATTAAGTAAAGATAAAGAATCTACCGAAGGGCACTAGCGAGAGATGTGCTGATCGGGCTCCCAAAGGACAACATCTACAGCAACGGCATCGACTGGAGGATGGTAGCGCCTCATTTCACCCAGAACCAGGCAATGGGGTACTGGGGCATATGTGTGCGGATCGAAGGGTGTTGGATAGCCTTCTCTAGCATGTGGATCAAGAAAATCAGCCATTTCAGCCTCGGCAGCAGCGTCTGCAGCTACCTGTGCCTTGACAGCTGCCCGCGCCTCCTCCACAGCGGTACGGCAGGAGGCACACTTCGCCTCGAGAGCAAGGGCATTCATCGCAACTAGCATGGTGGAAGGCTGAGTAGTGGTGATCCCGCCGGCAGGAAGGCTAGCAGATGTACCCCCAAGGGTACCCATGACGGAGCTCTCACTCACGGAGGAACCTCAGATGGCTCCCGCGATGTCCTCAAGGTGCTCGTGTCCCTCCATAATCAAGCAAAGAGGAAAGGGAAAGGTATGAGAGCTAAGAATGAAAGGAAAGCAAGGAAGAGTTTGAGAGAGTTTGGGAGCACATGAGGCTAGAGAGAGTGTGTCTGAGAGTAATGAACCCATTCTGCGCACCTCAAGGACCGTATACGTGCCTGGAGATGGCGGCGCCACTTCCAATGTGAGCGACCGCCAGGTTGTTGAAACGCCACGTGACGACCGTCAGGTTCAAAGACTTTTTGGTAATGGCGACCGCCATGTTAGAGGAAAAACGGCGTGGCGACCACCAGCTTGTCAAGCGTCATGTCATGTCCTCGAGGGTCGACGACCGCCACCGTGGGAGTTGGCGAGTGTATGTCATTTGTCCATCATAACGTTTTGGGGTTTTGGGGGTGGCTGTTTGGGGGTTTATTATTGTTTTTGTGTGTTTTTAATTTATTTCTTTTTTGTGTGTTTATTTTATTTGCGTGTTTATTTTATGTGATTATTTTATTTTCTTCTTATGCGTGTTGACTTCGTATGTGTTATTTTGTGTACGTTTTCAAAAATATTTTTTTAGCAAAAATCATTTTCAAAAATAAGCTTTCTTAAAAATGATTTTTAAACCCTTTTCTTATTTTGTGTGTTTTTTCAAAAATAATCTTGGGTGTTTTTCAAAAATAATTTTAAGATCTTTGGTATTTTCAAAAAATAGTTTTAAATTTTGTGATATAATTTCACAAACTTGTTTTGATTGTCTCGGTTCGTGGTCTTCTCTCGATAAATTTAATTTTAAGCCGTGACTTGATTTTTAATTATTTTTATCCCATCTTTCGTCCCAAATTTTTAGTTTTCCTTCTGATAGATTTAATTTTAAATCGTGACTTGGCTTTTAATTATTTTTATCCTGCTTTCATCCTGAAATTGTTAGGTCTTGACTCGACTGATCAATTCGTAATTGCTTTTCTTGTTAAGGTGATTTCTAAGATCTTAACTCGATCATGTTGATCATTTTATCCCCAGCCAAGTTCTCAGATCTTGATTTGGTCATTGACTTGCCTTTCCTTAAGATCTTGATTCGATCATACCAGTGTCTACATCATGTTATCATCAGTTTATGTTAGCACCTGCATCGTGTTTATTCTCTTGCACTTTTGCAGTAGCCCCATGAACTACATTTTTTGTACAATCCCTTGCAAATGAGTACGTAGGCAGCTCGATAAAAATTCGAATACGACCAACATCATATGCATACTTGTGTGTTTGCGGCCTAAGATTGACGGCTCGGTCAAATGGATATTGTCTCTAGATCTTTAATATAAATTACATCATGCGTTGCTATACAAGTTATATCAAATAAGAGCAACTGTAGACAGCCCAATTTGACCCAGCCCAATCTTAGGTGAATCCAATGATAAAAACAATTAGAATTGTGCTTCAGTACGATCTTCTAAAAATGACCCAAGCTCGGTATTTGAACCCAATCATTAGAACTTTCAAATTAATGGAATCATTTTGAACCACCAACTCCATTGTGGCGACCGCCAATAGAACCTTTTAGAAAATTTCACTTGTTGTGGCGACTGTCAACTCCATTGTGGCGACCGCCAATTTGCCTTGTGGCAACCGCTAAACAACTTCTTGAAACCTTTTCATTTGTGGCAACCGCCAACTCCTAACCTGGCGACCGCCAACTCCAAATGGCCTAACGTGTCCCAAAATGTGTTAGCATCTCATTGGTTGAAGAATTCTATAAATATCGCACCCTCTAGTACGTTTTCATGACAGAATTTGAGAGAGAGAAGCTCTGTCGAGTCACCAAGAAATTTCAAGCCCCGACGCCGAAACCCTACCGAAGTACTGAGCGCCAAACCTTTGACGCCAACATTGATAGACTAACTTGGATCTTAAGGATTGGACTCTTGACACCATTTCCCGACTCGAGGATTCACAAGCAATCTAGGTATTTTGTTTGGATTCCCGATCTTTCTAACTCCATTTTCTCTTTTTTGGAGTGATCAAGTTAAGTTCAATTTCAATTCGCATATTTTTTTTATTTATATACTTAATCGTGTTTATCATTTAATTTGCTTTATGTAATTTGGTTGTTTTCATTAATTTCTTAGTTGATAATTTACCCACATTTCACACTTAGCACATTGTCACCTGTTGTTAATTCATTAATTAGTGCTAACATAATTTAGCAATACGACTAAACGATGTCGTTATTGTTATAATCAAATCACTTACATACATACAGTTGTAATTATCAATATTACACTCATTTAATTCTAGTATTCAATTTTCTTTTCGTTTCTTTTCTTTTCTTTTAGCATTAGTTTCATGTTCTTTTGCAAGCATTTTTTTTTTACATTCTTTTCTTTTTCCTTTTACGATTAGCTTTATTTTCCTTATAACGTTCTATTTTTTTTCTCTTAATGTTAGCTTTATTTTCTTTTTATAGTACTTATTTTTTTTCTTTTATTTTGTTAAATTCAAAAAACTTACAAAGAGTCTTTTAAGCTAACTTTCATCTTTCAATATTAAGTACAATTTTCTCTTCTTAGAAAAGTTTAATTCTCTTTTTTTCGTTTAAAATATAAAATGTGAATAGTTAAATTTTCTTTTGTTAGTATAGCATTTTCTAAGCTTTTTTATTTTAGGTTAATTTTTTTTTTAAACTTTTTCTTTATTTTCTTTTTCTCTTTATCTTTAGGCATTCTCTTGTCATATATACAAAAAAAATTCTTGCAATCAAGTTTCATTGTTTTTGTTTAAAATTAAAGAATGTTTTGTTTATTTCATTTGAAAGCATGTTTAAATTAGTTTAGAATTTTGATAATATTATTAGCAATATTCATGTCTATTTTTTTAATATAATTTGATTTTAGTCACTTTTAGTATATTTTTACTTAAAATCATGTTAGTTTAGGTTGTTTTAAACGATATCACATGCGGATTTACTCATTGTATGCTTTAGATAGAAATTACATACCGTAGGATTTAGAATTTTATTTTCCTTTCTTATTTGTTTTGGTTTGGAGTTCTATATACATATATTATATAGTTTTATTATTTAATTTTGGGTGTTCTCTCTTTGTCTCTAGTTTTTTTATTTGCATGCATTTGAGAAATCTTATCAAAAGAATCAATGACGATTAGTAGAGGCCAACCCTACATTGGACGAATGGGGTGCCTACCACCTTTCCCGATTCGTACCTTAATCCTCAAACCCTTTTTTTCTTGTTAAACGTTTTAAAAGTCAATAACTATTTTTATTTTTCTTAATTTTTCTCAAAAATCAAGTAGCGACTCTATTTTTGACAAAAAATGAGTTTTTAAAATTTGACTTTCAATGTGTTAAATTATTTTTCAAGCATCCTTTGAATGCCCTTATTTTGTACCATTTCAAAATCCTAAAATTCCAGCGCCACACCACATACTCGGCCTCCATGGTGGAATCAGTAATGTAGGACTGCTTGATACTCCTCCAACTAATAGCTCCACCTACAAAGGTAAACATAGATCCAGAGGTAGACTTATAGGAACTTTGTCTGACTGAAAATCTGAGTTTGTGTACCCTAAAAGTACTAAACTGTCTGACTGGTAAATCAACATATAATCACTAGTCATTTTTAGGTACTTGATTATATTCTTTACCGCAGTTCAATGCTCATGCCCTGAATTAAACTGAAATCTGCTAACCATACAAACGGCAAAGTAAATGTCAGGTCTAGTGTAAAGAATAGCATATAATTAGGCTTTCTACAACCGAAGCATAAAGAACCACCTTTATTTTCTCTATCTCATCAGGTGTCTTAAAACAATGATCCTTGGATAAGGTGATTCCATGCCTGAAAAGAAAAAATTCTTTCTTGCAATCCTGTATATTAAAACGAGTAAGTATATCATCGATATACTTTACTTGTGATAAGCTCAATATTTTTTATTTTCGATCTTGCAAAAGCTTGGTCCCTATGATGTAACAGGCTTCTCCTAAGTCTTTCATATTGAACTGTCCAGATAACTATACTTTTACCGAAAATAACACCCCCATATCGTTTTCGATAAACAAGATATCTGTTAGGGTTGGTCTACTGAAAATTATTTTTTTAATATTTAATTTTAATTTAATAAAATTAATTTTTTATTTTATGAGAATCTTTATGAGCAGTGTATGTGTATAAGTTTTATGTTCACAGTTTAGATAAAAATGGACATACCTTCGGTATGATTACCGTACAGAGTTTTAGTAGGCATGTCTTGGTTACGAAAAATAGATAATAGCGTTGTCTATTATTTTGACAAGATATTTGAAAAAATTAATTTTATACTGACTATCTGAATTAATTCAAATTCCAATATTATTATGAATAGTGCTTATTCTCTTATTCTTAAAATAATTATTGATTTGCATATATTTAAAATTTTTTGTTTTGATTCATTAGAGGATGCGATCTTATGTGGGTCTAACTTTTTGGTGAGTTGGATAACGATATTATTTATATGAAAAATATTAATTATTGACGAAATTCACATCCTGAATGATTAGGATTGACGATACCCCCCTTAAAAAATCTTATAAATTTTGACCGGGCCAAACCCTACAGGTGAATTTAATTATCTTGCGGTAAAATAAGTTAAGTAGAATGGCTTAAAGAATTTTAAGATACCGATTAAATTAAATTTTTAGTAATTAAATTTAATTGGCGGATATTGAGAATCTTAACGTGGGGAGAAATTGTAAGCATTTAATAACAGGAGCTCAATGCAAGAAGGTCTTGAGATTATGGGTCAGAGTGCAATTATAGTTCTTTAGTGGTGTGAACTGTAATTCAGTATTTTATGAAAATTGCAGAAATCGCTGCGTCTTTTCATAATTGCAGAAACCGCTGCTGATGTCTGTGTTTCACTAAAAGTCTTACTCATAATTACTCCTCAAGTCCCTGCTGTAGTTCTATATATATGCAGGTAGGCTGAAACAGTTTTAGATATCATATATATCATGATATCATATTTTGTCTCTCAAGACTAAAAGATATCTTGGTTCTGTCGGTACGAGTTCTCGATACTCCGTAGCCCACACTATATTCGAGGATCGCGTAAGGAAATTCAGTAGAAGATCTAACAGAAGTTTCAACTCAAAATCAAATTGTAGTTGAAGAATCGATCGATAAAAAGTATTCTTCTAAATTAACTTTGGTTACACGGGTTTTATTTTGATCGTTCATCGTCAAAAGTTTTATCTAGAGCCCGTTTCGGCGTTTATCCGTCTAGTTAATTTTTTACCAAAAATCGTTTACAAAAATAATAATCTTGGCAATTTTGCCTCTAACAGATATCATCTATATAAAGTACTAGAAAGACTAACATGCTTCCATCACACTTCTTGTACACACAAGACTCATTTGGACTCTAATAAAAAATTATAAGACTTTATTACTTTATCAAACCGAGTATTCCAAAATCTCGATACCAGCTTAAGTCCATAAATAGATCTCTTAAGCTTGCACAATATGTGCTCCTAGCCCGTTGCTATGAAGTCGTCTGGTTGTACCATATCGATACACTTGTCAAAATTTCTATTAAAGAAAGCTGTCTTGACATCCATTTGCCAAATTTTGTAATCGAAATGAGCAGTAATAGATAAGAGAATTTGGATAGACTTGAGCCTGGGTACCAACGAAAAGGTTTTCTCATAATCAATTCCTTCTTTCTAAGTGAACCTTTTTACAACAAGCTCAGTTTTGAAGGTTTTAATCTTCCCGTCTTCTCCTCTCTTCCTCTTGTAGATCCACTTACATTCGATGAGTTTTATCCCTTCAAGTGATTCTACAAGTTTTCATACCTGATTAGAATACATAGAATCTATCTTTGAATTCATAACCTTTTGTCAAAAATCCGCTTCTTTATTCGGGAGTGTTTCATTGTAGTTACAAGATTCGATATCGAGTTCTGTTGGGATCTTATCAAAAGACTCTGTCAAGAACATATACCGATCAGGTGGATGAACAATCCTCTCACTATGACGAGGCATACATGTGTCTGTGTACTAGCAGTAACACGCTGTGCAGAATCTGATCCCTGTACAACATTACCTTCATGCTCGTCAGGCTTGTTAATGGTAGCACCCTGATCATGATCTGTACTTGTCTCAATAATCTTCCCACTACGATGAGATAATGGAATATCAGTGACTTGTGTTCCTCTTCCATTCTACTCGTATTTTCTCTCAATTCTTTCAGAATAATTTTACTTTTGGGCCTGTGGTCTATAATATAATCCTCTTTTAAGAATCGGGTATTGGTGCTAACAATGACCTTTTGATCCTTAAGATTATAAAATAGACCACTCTTCGTTCCCTTAGAATATCCCACAAAAAAATAGACTTCTATCCTTAGTTTTAACTTACCCGCGTTCCCTTTTAGTACGTGTGTTGGACACCCCTAAATCCGAATAAGTCTCAGACTAAGATTACGCTCGGTCCACAATTCTATAGGAGTAAAAGGTACTGACTTAGAAGGTACCAAGTTCAGAATATAAGCCGCTATCTCTAATGCGAGTCCCAAAAATAAATCGAATAATCTTGAATAACTCATCATTAACCTTACCATCTTTATAAGAGTTCTATTTTTTCTTTCTACTACACCATTTTGCTGTGGAGTGCCCGGTGCAGTCGACTGGAATATAATCCCTTCTGACGACAAGTAGTCTCTAAACTCTCCAAAGAGGTACTCCTCACCACAATCAGATCGTAGTGATTTGATAATTATACCCAGACGCTTCTCGGTCTCTGCCTTAAATTCTTTGAATTTTTTAAAGCCTTCAAATTTATGGTGCATTAGGTAATGAATCCATACCTTGAGTAGTCGTCAATGAAACTAATGAAGTACTCAAAACCAGCTCTACCCCAAATTGTTATAAGATCACACACATCATAATAAACCAGTTCTAACAGTTCTTTAACTCTATAGCCTTTGACCGAAAATGGCCTCTTGATCATATTACCTTCTAAGTAGGATTCACAGACTAAAAGTACATCCACTTCCAATAAACTCAAAGGTCTATCTTATACCAATCTATTTATTCCTTTTAGATTAATGTAACCCAAGTATAAGTGCTAAAGAAACGTTTGGTTCCTTAAAGAATGAAACTTTCTCTTATATGATAAATTAGTTGTGTTATTTAATTTAGTTAGTTACAGTATAGGACTTATATGAGATATAACATACAGATCATCCACTAATGTACCAGAACAAATAAAATATTTATTTTTCGTAACAACCACAGAGTCATTAAAATAAACAGAATATTTGTCCTTTATTAAACTAGAAATCAAAAATAAATTTTTTCTATTTGATGGTACATAAACAAAAAAATTTAGAAGTTAAATCCTATTTTTACTAAAACTGAAAGTGGCATCTCCTACTACAACTGCTGTCACCCTTGTATTATTGCCCATATGTAGATATATTTTTTCATCACTGAGCTGCCTGGTTTCCTAGAATCCTTGCAAAGAATTGCAAACATGATTTGTAGTTTCCGTATCTACACATCAGGTACCGGTAGATAACACCGCTAAACATGTTCTAACTACTAGTGAACAGAAATTACCTGGTATGTTCTGCTTATTGAAAAAAATCAGACACTAGTTTTTTCAATCCCCAAACTGGTTACAGTGATAGCACTTGCCTCTCGACGTATTCACACAAGTTTTCGGCCCCTTAACTGCTTTTGGACTTGTGCCTCCCTATTTTTGAACATTTTTCTTCTTCTTGCTTTTCAATTTAGAGGAATAACCTTTTTTAGCTACATACACAGAACCTGGGGTCCTAAAAACACCATCGGCTGCTTGAGATTCTTTAAGAAGTTCTGCCAATGAAAAGTTGAGCTTATTCATGGTATAATTTAGAAAGAACTTCTTAAAGCTATCAGGCAGTGACTGGAGTATGATATCGACCTGGGTTTCTTGTCAATTTCAGCTCGTAGGATCTCCAGTTCATTCAGAAGACTGATAATCTTTAAAACAAGATCTATAACTGGGGTGCGTTCAGCCATGCTTGTATTCATAAGAGACTTTATAGCCACCTTCCTAGTAGCATGATTTTGATCCCCAAATATTTTTTTGAGGTTCATAATCATGTCATAGGCACTGGGTATAGACTGATACTGATGCTGCAATACATTTGACATTGAAGCCAAAATATAATAGCGAGCTAGCCAATCAGCTTTCTGCCACTTCTGATGGGCCCGAGTTTTCTGTTCGGTCGGCCCCTCATCAGGTATTGGTGGACAAATCTCAGTTAATATAAATTTGTAGTCCTCAACAGTTAAGATAATGTCCAAATTCCTTTTCCAGTATATATAGTTTGGACCCGTTAGTTTGTTTTCTTTGAGTATTGATGCGAGTGGATTGAAAGCTATTTTAATCATGAGAATCATATAATTAAAAATAACTATTAATTACGCGGAACAAGATTTTAAATTTATTTTAAAATTGATTTTCTCTACCAATTTAAAAAAATGGCCAATAGTCTGGTACTATGTGAATAGCATGCCTCGATAAAAGGACATTTGCTATGCATCGTTTGTCTAGACAGGCCAATTCCTATTAATTTTGCTATCTGGGCAATTGACCCTACCAAGTAAAATTAAATAGCTAGAATAGTTTCGATCCAGTAAATAATAGCAGTAACTTAGATGGAGAATACTGTTATTTATAACTGAGTATTAACCATCATCCAATCCCGAATCAATCACTTTGCAATGAACCCTTTAGATGAAGAAGTGATCCACACTAACAATTATCCAAAATTATACTTAAAGGAGGTTTGCACTGGTAATACTGCAATTAATCATATCCGATGGGGAAGAAGTTCTTACTGCTAATACGCAAAATTAATTACATCACCTATAAACTAGTGATAAAGATCGTAAAATTTATCTGCGAATAAATTTTTTCTCCCACTTAGATTTTTAAAATATTTTTGACGGTTATAAAATTCATTTAATTAAAATAAATTTATTAATTTTAAAAACTACACAATCCAAAAGATTCCAAAACATCTTTCCGTATAAATAATCCAAAAGATTTTAATTTGTCAAATCATCTTCTCGTCTTTTAATGCATACCAAATAAAATAACCGATGAATGCACAGTTTTTTCTTTAGCTTTACAGCTAAAGTATTGATTAAAAGTATTCAAAATATTTTATTTTTACGTTGCACATTTTTCAAAAATAATAATTTATTAATATTAAATATTTTTTTATTTAATTAATCTAAAATTTGGAATTAATTTTTACATTTTTTAAATATATTTGATTTAATAAAAAAATCATCTTAAATGTGTTATTTTGTAAAAATAAAATATCTAAAAAAATTCATTTAATTAAAAAGCTTTTAATTAAAAAATTTTATGTTATTTTTCTTTACAAAATTTTAATTAAAATCGAATTTTTTGAATTAATTAAATTAATAGAAATATATAAAACAGATATGTATCATCCACGCAGTTTAAAAGAATATAAATGCAAGATATGTATATATCCCAATTTTATGATCAAACAAAAACTCTGATGAGTTTTAATCTCCTGTTTAAAGATAAGCTGTAATCATTCAATTCTTTTTTGAAACAATTTTCTATATCCAAGTTGTATCAGAATTCCTCGATATGTAGTATTGTACATATACAACACTTTCGAGCTTCCAACATATCAGAAAACACGATTCAAACATCCCCGAACCAGCCACCACCACCGTCGAACCACCAATGCCGCTGGCACCGTCGCAAGCCATCGGTTCAGGCGACTTTTGCCACCTCTACCGAACTTCGTTCTCGATGCCACTTTTTTTTAAAAATAACACTCAAAAAATACTATTTTTTCGTCAAAACCCCGGTTCGAAAACAGCTAAAAAATAGCTCCTAATGGCCGCTGAAAACTACATAGTCGCTCCTTGCGCCGCCACCTGTTTGGGCTTTTTCTGTGATGGTTTTGGTTCTCGTTTCTTCCTTTTTTTAGCACTAATATCCAGCAACTTATTGTCTTAAAGAACACCTTGAAAACAATCCCAAAAGAGTCTCGAAAATAGCCCCGAGCAGCGTGGTGCCACCGCCGAAACTGTCGCCTATTTTTTGCCTAATTTTTTTATAGTTCTTGACTATTTTTAAGGTACTGTTTACTGCTATTTTATATCTAAAAAACTACTTAAAACTAATCCCAAAAGCGTCGCAAAAAACTCTGAAAAACAGCCTCAAAAGCCACCACAACCGCCACTGCTGGTGCTGTTTTTCCATCAAATTTTTTGCTTATTTTTTGAATTATTTTCATGCTATTTTTAATACATAAAATCTGCAAAAAAAACTTATCAAAAAAATCTACTTCAAAATTGTTGAAAACTATCACGATCTGTGGTCCAAAAAACTCGAAACCACCGTCGGTGCCGCCGGTTATGCCGCCGCATATTCTTTGAGTTTTTAGACATTCAAATATGTTCTTAAATATTCTAAATAATATTTAAAAACAAATAAAAACTTTTACATCGAGAATCTATGCCCTATAAACTCACAATCGAACTAAAAAATTTAAACTATCACGATCAACTATCGTGGTTAAAAAAAATCATTATTCAAACCATTCAATCACGTATGAATATAACGATAATCATAAAATTGGGATTAAAACGCCTGTAAAATAAAGTTAACACAATTCTAAAGCTACCCGATCTCTTAATAAATCTTAAATAAAAATCAAGACGGCTCTGATACCAATTATTGGGGGCAAACTGCCAATATTATTGATTTGAAAATAATTTTTTTAAAAATAAAAACTGAACGGGCAGTCGCCAAAACAGACTCCAGATAAAAATATTTTGATGTCGAACGATCAAAAATAAGCCTGTACCATCACATTTAATTCAGATGAATACCTTTTGGTCGATTTCACAATTACGAATTTTGATTTTTTGAGTTGAAACTCTCGTCAAACCTTCTACTATATTTTCGATGCGATTCCCGAATGTAGTGTGGGTTACGAGCCTCCGACAACTGATACCGAAAGAACCTAGACAACCTTAGTCTTGAAAGATAACTTACTATTTTGGTTTAGCCTACTCGCATATTTATAGAGCTATAGCAGGGACCTGTAGAGTAATTATAACATAGACTTTTAGTGTAACCCAGATACCTATCTAGCGGTTTTTGCAAATATGCAAACCTCTCTGCAGTTTCTGTAATTATAAAAATTTTATAGCAATTTCTAGAATTTTTATAAAATACTAAAGTACAGTTTGCACCACTAAAGAACAATAACTGCACTTTTTTCCATAATCTCAAGATCAATTTGCATTGAGCTCCTGTTATTAAATGCTTAACTCATCTCCCCACATGAAGATTCTCGATACATGCCAATTTAATTTAATTACTAATAATTCAATTTAATCGACATCTTTAAAAAAATTTAAACCATTTCGCTTAACTTATTTGACCGTCGAATAATTAAATTCATCTACAGGATTTGGCCCAATCAAAACTTATATACTTCCTTAAGGGGGTATCGTCAATCCCGAACAATCGGGACGTAGATTCTGTTAATAATTAATATTCACCATATAATTAATACTGCTATCCAACTCACCGGGATTATAGACCCATAAAAAATCACACTCTCTAATGAATCAAAATAACGAATATTAAATATACGCAAATAATAATTATTTTAGGATTAAGAGTATAAGCACTCATAATAACCTTAGAGTGTGAATTAATTTATATAGTCAGTATAAAATTAATTACCCAAAATGTCTTCTTCAATACACATAAAGTGTACTAGCACAACGAGTCAGAATAATAGACGACGCTATTATTTGTACCATGTAATCTAGGCAGGCCTATTAAAATCCTATACTACAGTCCTATCAATGGTTTGTTCATTTCTATCTAAACTGTAAACCAAACTTATATTCTGTAAAAACCTATAATCTGGTCTTCTGTGTGCAAGCTGCACTCTGCACACCATGCAAAACATTTGAAGAAATAATATTACATACATTACTCATTAAGTTTCTCATAAAATAGAAAAATAATTTCATTAAAATTAAATTAAATACTAAAATAAAAAATAAATCCATAATTTTTAGTATGCAACCCTGACAGCTGGTGCAAAAAACTGCTACTAAAACGATCTTGTAGGATGAGAATTAAGACCGAACAACCTCTGTCACTTATTCATGCGCCCCTCAGATTACGCACCTCTTCCACCGTGCTTGGTTCTGGTCTCACTAGCCCGGCATGTTTCATTCAAGGTATTTTCTACGGTGATGGCTGACTCCACCAAGTCCGTAAATACGCGCATCCTCAATGCTGTCACTCGATCTTTGATAGCGAGTTTCAAACCTATTTGCACGCAACTCATCTGTAGCTACAACTTTCTAGGAAAAACAGAACAAGCTGGTGAACTCCACCTCGTACTAAACCACAGTTATAACTCCTCGGATAAGAGAAAGAAATTCCTCCTAGTATAGGTCCCTAGAGGACTCAAGAAAGTATTTCTCCAGAAATACATTGGCAAAAGCTGCCCACGTTCCATCCATGGTAATCCTAGCAATTTTCCACCATTCGTGGGCGTCACCCCTCAGTTGAAAAGCGACAAATGCAACCCACAGGTGATCCTCGATTATCTGCAATGTATCCAGAATCCTTGTCACGAGTTTCAACCATTTTGTGGCCACTTTGGGATCGGGATCCCCAACAAAGGTAGCAGGGTCAAGAGATCAAAACATTCGCATCGCAACAGTCGCCCTTGGCTCAGGTACTCTCGCCCCTCCCCTAACGGCCTCGACTAGCCGACGGATGGAACCCACAATCTCACGTAGCAACCCTACCCTGTCTACTAGTCCTTGTGGAGCATTTACATCCTCAGCGTCAGGGATTGGCACATCCCTTTGACCTAAACCATAGCTTCGTCCTCTCTACGCAAACATAACTTCTATACGAAAGAAATATAGAACATAACATAAGCTTTCATTCATCTTGTTATTACCAACAAATAACACATAATCATGCTAACACATAGCTATTCAAGATCATGTAAACACATCTCACATACTGAGGAGAACCGACAAATGTGGCAAGTTAATTTGGGTAACCCACTTAGATTCCTTACTAGAAAATACATCGGCCAAATGCATTTCTAACTTGGCGTCCAAGTTTGTTAATCCAAACGCCATAAGTCAAGACCAATCAATCCTAAGATCTAACCCACATGCTCACGTAGACATGACATCCACATGCTCAACAGATTATCATAGTCATGTTATCAAAACATTTAAATACATGCAATCAAGCACACGCAACCATCCTTACAAGGTGATGCAATCTCTTCTCACGGAACTCGGGTATTCGTACCCAAAGCTCTAATACCAAGTTGTCATGCCCCAAAATTTGGGTCACGCAAAATGCCCACGAACAACCGTTTTGAGATACCACCATCCACCAAAACTATCCGAACTCAAATGGATCAAAAATCACAATGCCAAAATGAAAGTTAAGACCTCTGGAAAATGCCCTATCGAGGATTTATTTTATGTAGGAGAATAGCCCAGAAGATTAAGGTCGCAGTCCCCAAGAGCCAAGTTTTAAAACAATCAAACACAGTTTTATTGAAATCTTCCCAGACCAATCGATCAGTCATAAGACCGCTCCATCGGTCTCAACCTGCACACTATTTTTCACACACCTGCAAAACAACAAAGAGTTTGGTTTGACCGCTCGATAAATCGATCAATCGGTCCATCGAGCGATCTGGCTTTAGGAAGATTTCAAAACAACTGTGTTTGATTGTTTTAAAATTTGGCTCTTGGGGACCGTGACCTTAGTCTTCCGGACTATTCTCCTACATAAAATAAACCATCGGTATGGCGTTTTTCAAAGGTTTTGGCTTTCATTTTAGCGTTATGGTTTTTGACCCATTTGAGTTTAGGCAATTTTGGTGGATCATAGTATCCTAAAACGATTGTTCGTGGGTGTTTCACATGATCCGAATTTTAGGGTGTAACAGCAAGGGTCCATACTTTTCGGTTGATCCATAAAAGTGCGCAATTGTGTGGCAAATTATAAAATCTATATAATGTGTTGCCTATCAGTGGTTTATTAAATTGTGGAGATTTTAAATGAGTTAGGTAAGAGATTTCAAAACTTATAAGAAAATTACTTTTTTGGTAAACATGTTTATTTTAGGAGTTAAACGATTTTGCCTATTACATTTCATGCATCCATTCATATCTGATTTTAGATTTCTATTGAGTCTCGGCTCACGTTGTTTAAAATAAATGTTTTCAGGTGTTGGTAACGATTCAGTGGCCTAAGGATGAAAAAGATTTGTATTTTTTGGTTTTGGGACCTTGTGAAGTTTGTTTAGTAATGCTTGTAATGAAGTTCTTGAATCATGGATTTTGTAAGTTTTGTACTTAAAAGTCTAAGCATTGTAAGGCTATGAGGCCAAACTTTCTTTTGGACTAATGTATGCTGATGGTTGAACCCTCTAGAGGAGGTTTTTTGGTTGCAATTTTATAAAATTCTTATGTTTTAAATGAGTTTGAACTCCTATTATTAAATACTTACTATTCTCCTCCACATTAAGATTATAGATACCCGTCGATTAAATTAAATTACTGACAATTTTATTTAGTCGACTTTTTGAAAAATTCTTAAAACTATCCGTTTAACTTATTTTACATGCTGGACTATAAAATCTACCTGCAAAGTTTAGCACAGTCAAAACTTATAAACTTTCTTATGGGGGTATCATCAATCCCGATCACGAGACGTAGATTCTATCAATAATTAATATCCACTATATAATTAACGTTATTATTCAACTCACCAAGATTATAGATCCGTAAAAGATCTCACTCTTTAATAAATCAAAATAACGAACATTAAATATACATTTCTAATAATTATTTCGGGATTAAGAGTATAAGCACTCATAATAATCATGTGGTGTAAATTAATTTATATAATCAATATAAAATTAATTACTCCAGCGTGGTCATATTCAATACACACAAAGTGTACTAGCACAATGCGTTGAACCAATTGTCGAAACAATTACTGTTCCCCGTAATCAAAACAGATCTACTAAAATATTGTGCTACAGTCTTACCGATGGTATATCTAATTCTATCTAAGACTGTGAACTAAAAACTTATATTTTACAAGAAGCGATAATCTGGTATTATGTGTATAAGTCGAACTCTACGCACCATATTAAATACTATGTAAAATAAAAAACGCATATATACAATATTAAATAAATAATGAAATGCATACATTTACTCATTAAGATTCTCATAAAATAAAAAAACCAATTTTATTAATAAATAAAATTAAATATTAAAAATTCAAATTAATTTTTAGTATATAACTATAACATCATATGCATCGCATTCTTCTTCTTCTTCTTCTTCTTCTTCTCCTCGTGTTGTTGACATACTATTGAATTTACCCAAAGATTCATCCTGTAGTGTAGATGTTTTCCCAACTTCACAATCATCATCCTATTGCTGGGTGAATAGTAAATGAACTCTGAAGTCTGAATGTTGGAGTTTTCAAATTCTAATGACTTATTTCTTCATTTGTTGGCACTAATCCCCCTACAATAACCTAAGCATAATTCAAATATAAATTCGTATGATGTAATTGATCTTATGAATAATTGATAATTTTCATAGTTGCATTAGAAGGAAAATATTATGTTGTAAAAGTAATGTATATATGGTTGTTTGTACCTCATTATTCGTGAGTGAAGACAACGATCTTTTTTACATTTTTTTTTGTAATGTTGCCAGGTTCCACCGTAATAACCTTGGTAGCTATGTCGGTCTACCAGGCTTAACAATACTTATCACGTAGCCAATACTGCGTGATTTTAACTCACAATGTTAATTGATGGTGTTTTTAAATAAGCTAACAATAGTTTAAAATTATGAGATGTTTCGATACTTACCAACAATGTAATAGCACATCCTGTTATTTTTTCAGGATCTTAGTAAAACCTCTCAATAGAGAAAGTGAGGGCATTCTTGATGAAATTGGCCTAATCGTATGTTTTCATTTCATCAATGGATTTGATGTAATGAAGGAAATCCCATCCAATAGTCTGGCCACTGGTTGGAAAGAATATATTAAGACACAAATGTAAGCATATCAATCTTACAACAACTTTAACATTATTCTTTGTTTTGCCCTTAACTACATGTTCTGAAGCTCTCTTATCTTCGGGTTTGATAGCCTAGAGGTGTGTAGGCATCTCTTTTTGACAAAACTTGTAGGAACCTTATTGCCATATGTTGGGTTGATCAATCGAGTTCCACAAGTTACTCCAAAAATCAAACTAATGTCATTGGCTTTGGACCTATGTTGAATGAGTTACTTTTAGGTTGATATGTTCTCAAAATTTTCACCACATTGTCATCATATTTACAACTCCTATTGAACTCAAGTTTTCCTTTTATGAATGCATTAATTAGGTTCCAGAACGGACGGTGTTTTGTGCAGGACAACATGATGTCGTTCTTCCAATTTTAATGATGACAATAGCCTTCTTGTTGCTGTAATGTTGCACCTATGGCTAAGCTTCCACTCCCTTTTCTTGATGGCCTTTGATGGTCGGTTGGTGTGAGCAGTTGACTTTTTTATTTTAGTTTTATCTCACTTTAAAACCTTATTTTTCGATGCGTCTACTAGTAAACAGAAGATGCATATAATTGAACGTAATTTGTGTAATAGAAAACATAACTAATATTAAACAGTAAATTCCTAAGTGAAATTACATTTTAGTTTGGTATTTATAATTGAGGATTTTCTTACTTCATACCAGCATTAATGTTTAAGAAGGCCCATGGTTATACGTCACAGTTTATCAGCATTATTCTCAGTTGATTAGTCATAACAGAGAAGTTTGTCAGTTACAATTCACAACAATGGTAATTGAGAATTTTCTTAGTCAAACTAAAAATATAGTTCACCACTACCAATGGGGAAAAAAGAAGAATGATGTAAATAAATGAAATAAATGATTATTAATTAATAATTTTCTCAGTATATTCTTATACTGCTACAATAAGATGCATTGTTACCTGAGTAAAAGATCAATTTCATGTCCCTAATGTTTATTTGTTACATTCTTGTGCACCGGTGCTTCTAAGTATCATGGAGGAAGTAAGGAAGAAAAAGTTTGCAAACTAAGAATATTAAACACCATGAAAAATATGGGTACAGTGTGTCTTGTTGCATGTATTCTGATAAATTTCTCAGCATGGCAAAATAATCTAATTCACATCATCAAGTTCAGAAGATTCCACAAGAATTAGTGCACAGATGATTCTATGTTACATGTGTAACATTGAAAAAAATGATGCACAACCAAAAAGGCAACACGTTGATTGTGTGTTTATAATGCATTGAGTGTTCATTTAGCAACTTGGTTTTAAGTGGGCTTTTTTACTTTAAGTCGGCTTTTTTATTTTAAGCCACTTTAAATTAAAAAGTCAAAAAATTCGTTTGATTGGAAAACTAGTGGCTTTTATGCCATCAAAAAAAAGCTAAAAAAATCAAATATAAAATTTCAAATCTACCCTCATATGTAAAAAAAAAAAAAAAATGGGCCAATAGCCAAAAAAGCTAAAAAATCCAAAAGGGTAAATTTGTAAATTGTTATGAAAAAAGTTAAAAAGCTTAAAAGTCGAGATATTATAAAACATGAAACTTTTTAGATTTTTGAACTTTAAGGTAAAAGCTAAAAAATTGACTTTAAGCCGGCTTAATGCCGGAAGCCAAACGAAGCCTGAGTGAATTTTCATAGTCTAGTCCATCTTAGTTGTGTATTCATTCTGAGAAAGTTCTTAGTTTACAAGTGATTTTTTTTTTTTGTTCACACTGTGAACCAAACAAAAATCTACAGGATAATTTCCTCAAATGTTTTGAATTTTTCTCCATTAGTACTTAGAAATGTCATTATTCACATTTACTGTGTGATTCGAATACATTAAAAAAATTTCATCGTGCTCATTGCAAACCAATGAAATCCATTGGCAAAATTCAAAATTTCCAAGTTTGAAGCAAACAAAGGAGCTATTAGGGTTTTTGAAATACTCACTTCTCAAATCCATGTTACCATGCAAGTTGTTCTCTTGGAGCTTTGGTAGGGATGGATTGTAGTTTTGGATGCCGTAGGAATGTGTTGATCAATAATGGCGGAATTCTCACTGATCAACGTAGATCAAGCAATTCTTGAAATCGCACTGAGAAAATCTCGCATTCATGGTGCTAAAAGAGGAATGTTTGGTCGTTGATATGTATTCGAATTTAGGAATCAACGGAATAATGGGAGATACGATTTCGGTGTACTCACACCGAATAAATTCGACTTTTGAGGCATTTTAGACAACAATATAACAGGGGACCTAAATTTTTATTAAAAAAATGAAATGGAACTAATTCTTTTACATGTTTTTTTTTAGACCCTCGACCAAATTCTCCTTATAAATATAAAGAGTTTTCAAATATGAGTCATATATGTAAGATTTGTAAAAAAATTATTCCCATTCTATTTTATATTGATATACCTAATATACTCCTAAATCTCATTTTAACATAAAGCAACTGAAAAATTCTTTCTTTTTTTTAAATGAGATATTTTTTGTTTTAGTGGAAATAAAAATTGAGAAATAGAAAAATTTCTAGTGTAACAATTGAAATCTCATTTCTTTAAAAATATTGTTTTAATAAAATTCATTGTTAGTCCAAGGGCATTTAAATGATTTTTGATTATTTTTATTAAAAGTCATTTTCTAATTAAAGTATAAAAAGATAAGAAATACAATATTTTCTTAAAAAGTTGAGTCGGCATCTCATGCTATTTGAGTTGACACTTCATGCTAAATGAGTTAACACATTTTGTTCTTTAAAAGAGATTTTGAGTCGACACCTATATAGAGAGTTCGTTTTTTAATTCAAGTGTTAACACCAGTAAATCAAGGGTTAACACCTCTGACGATTTGTTTAAAGCTCTACAAAAAAGCATTAAGTCAACACAGTGAATGATTGAGTTGACATCTTCATATCAAAGCACGAAAAACATATTGAGTCGATACCAACGAATGCTTGAGTTGACACATGTTGGCACCTTCAAATCAAGGCACAAAGAACAAATTGAGTCGACACCAGGAAGTACTTGAGTCGACACCTCCTACCCTTGACGGAACTCAACTTGAGTCGACACTATTGTTCATAAGAGTCGACACCAGAGAACTATGAGTCGACGCCAAGTGTGAGACACCCTGTCCTCCAGGTACGTCGGGACATACGTAACTATAAATAAGAGAGATATTTTAGCCATGCATTTGCAATTACATACGACAAATACTATATCATTAAAAGTTCCGAACTCGTCCAGCATACTTAATGATTACAGTTATCTAGAAAATTTAACAAAAATTGCATTATGTCCATGGAAACAAAACAAAAGATCAAAAAGAGAATATTATGCGTCTTCAAGCGGCATTGTTGGGGTCGACTGGCTCCTACCACTCTCCCCGCTCCTCGAAGTCTTCTTCTCCTACGAACATACACTCCTCAAACTGTTCTTCTTCTTCACGTCTAGCATGAATGCCATGAGGCGAAGCACAAAAGAAAATTTCCTAAATCGTTAAGCAAACTTATAACAAAATATCCTATAATACAATAATACCCAATACAAACTTAAGCGCAAAGAGACAGATAATTTATCATTTCCAACAAGGCAAGTATATATAAAAACAATTGTGCGAGTGCGTGATGCAGATAAATAAAATGCAGTTGCCCAGCCCAACGTACTTCTAGAACAATATCATGAATTCCACGTCGGGAATTACATAGTAGACTTAATGGTATATTGATCACCGAACCCATCATCGCCTCGTTGCGAAAGGTAAACCCTCATCTTGGCTACATGCCTTAGCCGTTTTACGCTCTGGCAATGGTGTGGGGACTGGCCATTATCCAATTTTACCCATCCTTATTTCAGGGCAACCAATCCCACCTTAAGGACCAAGATACTCGTTAGGTGTCAATCCAAAGTCTAATTAAAGCTAGTGATAAACCCATGGTACCTAATCCTCCCTTTTTAAAATAAACAATCTTCTATTTTTTTTTCAAATATGGCAACCAAGGACGCCCTAGATCTAAAGCCACAGAAAGAACGATTTTCATATAACCCAACACCCAATGAAAGATACGAAAGAAACTTCGACAACTCAAGATGCAATATATGAATGCTCATGATGTGTAATATACTTTTCGTATACAATTAAGTATAACATGGCATGTAAGTATGGTATGGTACAATCTACTAAAGTATAGAGTACAAGCATGAGAAGCATAAACCATAACTTATGTGATATAGGATCAAACTATTGGCATGGGTTCATTTAATCAAAATCATCATTTTCATACACCAATCATTCACGAAACTCATATAAGTCCATAGATTCAAGTTTCACAAAGTAACATACCATTCGTACGCATAGCCAAATTTAGGTAAATATTTAATTGCTAGTTTTAAAGTTGCAACAATATTTTGAAGTACCTAGACATGAATTTAATTTTTAAAATTTGAACACCAATTAAATAAAAATATTTCTTATAACTTTCATGTTTGACACTAAGATCAGATACTAGGGAAAAGGGGTTATTTATTTTATTTAAATGAAAATCGTTCAGCATTTTTTAGAGAAAAACACAGAATTTGGGCCTCTGTTGGCCATGGTTTTGGGGCAACCACTCAAGGGATATAGGTCTGATGTTTTGTTCGGTTTTAGTTTAGGATGTCCACTACAATTTTCATATTTTGTGCTAGGACAAGTTGTTTGAAAAAAGTTAATAATTCTGGCCAATTAATAAAAATGATTCAGTTAGCCTAAAAAGGATTCCCATGGTAGGTTTTTAACCGAGAGTGCTCAAAATATTTGGGGTACCATCCGAGGGTATTTTGGGCTGATTTTTACTCAGTATTTAGTTTAATATGTTAGTTACATTTATCGTGTTTACCACCTTTGCATTTGGCTATTAAAAACTTGGGATTTTGGTCTCACAAAAATATGTGACAGAGAGCTCTGTCAATCACTAAATCTCAATTGTAACTTTGGAAAAGATTTTGACCTATCAAAATTTCATATTTTTTGCTCATTGTTAGTGAAAAGTAAGATAAACGTGTCATTTACAAGTTTTATGTTTTAACCCAAACTCGGTTCTCAATCTAACTTAGGGTTTTTAGGTCTGCAACTCATAGTGGTCAAGATCTGACACTCTTTGATAAAAATGATATATCTTGAGCTCTACCCAACAAAATCACTTCAAAGTAATTTTTCAAGAAAAATAACTCAAAGATCTAGGTTTATACATAAAAATAAAGTATATATCAGTTTTCTACAATTAGTTATGATGTTTTAAAATTCGTGGCAGAAAGTTGGTAAGCCTAAAAAATCAAGTTATTTAGGATTTTGATAGCTTAGCTCATGTTGTGTTCATTTTTTATGCATTTTTCTTTGCATGCATGTCATATACTCATACAAACTAAAACTTAAGAACATACTCAAGTCATAAAATTCAAAAATATACACATGCAAGCACATGCAAAATTTGATCATACATAAACAGTCCACTATCCACACCTACGACGCCTTTTTGAGTTAATCTTTATTTCTTTTTCTTAGGGATAGAGATGGATTAAGGGTGATTTCATGAGAGTATGATAGTAGGATTTAGGGTATTTACTTACCTTATTTGATGCTTAAAAGCTTGAAGGATGTACAGACTTAGTTTTGTTGCTTACTTCCTTGATCCTTCCTAACTCTTTCCTTCTTCTTTTTTCATTTCTTCTTCTCTCCTTCTTCTTTGAAAATACTTTGAAAATTTTTGGGTAGCTCTCCCTCATCTCTGTCAACCGAATTACATGAAGGAGAATGGGTGTTTGGTGTGTTGATTTTTATAAAAAAATTATAATGGTGATATAATAAGTACATGTAGTAACTTTAATTTAAATTTTTCTTAATTCCTCCTATTGGTTGCATGGGAGGTGGATGATATTTAAGAGATATATATTCAGATTTTGCAGGTGGGAAGTCTTCTAGGGCAAGTTTGGGTGGCTCCAAATCTGATTTTGCATTTAATTAGGGTTTAAATTTAGTTTTGGCACCATTTTGTGAAAGAAAATGTATAAAATATTAATTTTATGTATCTTTTTAGTATCTAAACATACTAAAACTTATTATATTAATTTATTTATAATTAATTTAGTCTTTTTATGATTTATCATAATTTTAATAGTAATTAATTAAATAGGTATAGGCTTTTAAGCTAAATTAAGTTAGTTTGACAAAAATTGAGTTTTTCACTTATTTATTGTGTAGAGATTTTAAGTAATTATTTATTTATTTTTATTGACCTATATTATTATATAATTAGGTATATTACTTGTATAAAAAGTATTAGGTCAAAATAATATTAATTTATATATATATTTTTATTTTTGAGCTTAAAAATGCAAAAAGTAGCTTTTTGGGTACATTTTCCTAGGTGGCCTGCCATGCAAGGGTAATTTAGTCATTTTTGTTATTATTTTTTTTATTAATTAATTGTAATAAACATCTAATTTTGAGTGTCCATGTGTCAAATTTTAGATTTTTTTGACTTTTTGCTGTACTATGGGCAAAATGGTTATTTTACCTTAATTATGAGATTTTTTGATTTTTCATTTTATATTTTATGTTATTTACTTAATTTAAGCTGTCCCGGGACGTTTCTAAATATTAGGGCTTTGCCTCTGAGTATTTGGTCTTTTTAAAATTTCCGAGTTAAATTAGGGTTTCGGGTTGATTAGGGTTTCTCTTATTCATGCGGCGATTTAAGTTCTCATTGTCTACTTGTCGCTAATACTAGGTTTAGACTAGATCGCTTCTACAGGTAGTTATAGTTCGGGTTGTTACAACTAGGGTCCAGGCTGGGTTGTTACAATCTAGGTGGTTACTACTAATGTCCGGACCGAGGTGTTACAATCTACCTTCCTTAAATAAATTTCATTCTTGAAATTTCATGCGAAAGGTGGTGAAAGGTTATTTGCACTTCTTCTCTTCGAAGTAATTGTCCTTGTTTACTTGGGTTGTTCTTTATTGAGGATATGGATAAGATTGGATTTATACATTTATCACTTTGAGCTTATTGTCGTTTTGTCTTACTAGCATCTTAGACCGATAACTACACGATTATCAAAGGTCATGTCGCCTATCCGTTGCGCGGGAGTTGTCTGACTAGAGTTAACCTAAAAGCGCTTATCCTTCAAGCTTATCCTTTCTTGGAATAATGCAACAAGTCTAACTAACCTATATCTTAGAGTTTGCGGCTTTAAGCGTACCTTTGATCATTAACGAATACACTTTTTTCTCTTGGGAAGACAAGCCTTTTGTCCATTGATTTTTTGGTTGGTCAAGCTGTATTACCCTTCTCAAACCGCCCGTTCCCTTTTTACGAATATTGTAGTTTTTTTCCTTAGTAGCGGGCATTCAAACTTTCTATATCCAAACTTATTACAATTAAAGCAGATCATTGAATTTGTCTCTTGTAGAGGGCGAACGCTCCATTCTTCGCTCTTTAGTTGGTTAGGTTGCACACCCTTTTTCAAACCATTTGTTCCCTGCTGCAGCAAATTTGTTTGATCCTTGTAACTCTGTTCTGGTTGACGATGATTGTAGTTTAGTTTTCTTCGTAGTGGGCACTCTAATCTTTTATGTCCAAGCCAATAGCATTGATAATAGATTTTCAATTTTGGTTCCCCTTTTCCTAGTTGTTCCTGTCGGTCACCTTGAGAGTAAGGTTCCAAGCATGTGATCTTCTTGTTATTCCGTAGTGGCCTTTCTGCGTTGTCTTCTTCAGTTCTTATCAGGCAGTGCATCATCTTATGTTCTGGCTGGTTGCACCTATAATAAGCTCTTACTGTTGGTTGTTGTTGCTTTATGGCCTTGATCCAGACCTCAGTTGTTTGAAAAAAATTCTTCCTCTCAGTTGCCGGGATATTCTATACCCTTACGTCTAATAAGTACCATAATCCTTCTTGGGGTGCCTTCCCTCGCGATTGATCCAAATTGGCTGTTAGATATTGCATGATTCGTGCTAGGCTCCGGACTTCCACTTCCTTTTCAGTTTCACCTACTTTTGCTGAACACCCATGGTTTTGCCTTTGTTCTGCCATCTTTAAGAAAGTGAAAAAGGAAATGGGTCACTGAACGGTTCGCTAAAGTTTGGTTCTACATATAAGGTGAAACATGACACACAATCTGCTTATTAATATGAAAAGTCTTATGAGATTCTATCATTCTTTACCGTAGATTGTCAACTCAAGGCTACTATTTTAGGTTTTATATGAATTTTTGTTATTGCATTTTGGGTCTCACTTTACTGACTACAGAAATCGATTCCAACCAATCAATTTATTTTTCTTTTTATTCCGTATATTGATAATCTCGCAGTGTTGTTCACACGTAAAATCTTATATGGTTGCAAAAGTTAGTTGGGAGCTTGTTATTGTAAGTGATTTTGACCGAAACTAAGAATTTCCTTCAATTTCTTTTATGCCTACTCTTAACACGCTTTTGATGGTT
Organism: Heliamphora exappendiculata; assembly: GCA_034768845.1. Taxonomy (NCBI): domain Eukaryota; kingdom Viridiplantae; phylum Streptophyta; class Magnoliopsida; order Ericales; family Sarraceniaceae; genus Heliamphora; species Heliamphora exappendiculata. Next base: position 16,859,546 of record JAOTRH010000001.1, on the reverse strand, counting down.
CAGAACCGGGTGTTTGCACTACCCGGGTGTGATGCGGGTCTTGGTTAGATATGGTGGAGGACTTATGTTGGTGTAAAATCTCATGGATATACTTTTTGCTTAAAGCTACCAATGTGTCGTGAGGTTTACCCAATAGAAAGCGAGTGATTTTGATGCGGCGACCTATTGTAACTCGAATGTCGTTGTGCTCCTAATGCGATCTTGATCATTCTGGTGACAAAGTCTATAATCATATACTTTTGTCCTTATTCTAGTCTTTCTAAGTGTTGTATTGTTTCTCTTAGTTTTCGTCGTTTGTCCTTCACATGTTGGTACGTAGGGTTTGAATGTCTCTTCCATTGATTAAATCGTTTCTCTCTTGTGGTTGGTCACTCTAGGGTAAAATGAATGTGATGCAACATCGAGTCATGTGATCTATTGTGGTTTGGGGGTCAATTCTCCCTCAGGCTCCTAATGCTCATGTCGTCGTCAGAATTCTTCATCGAAAGGTAGGGATGGTAGGATTCGGACTCTATCATTCTGGTGGAAAAGCAGAAGTGAATATTGATGCGCACGGATACTCTTTCTTTATTTGCATACTAAGGGTATCCTAAGCTCGAGGTTGCCTCTTATTTTTCCGCTTCCCTACTGTCGGTATGAATCTTTTGCTTCACGGTTCGTTGGATGCGTGGGCCCGTTATGAAATAGTCTAAGGAAGTTTGAATTTGGTCGCATGATGGCATTTTGAGTTCCTTAGTGTGAAACCATTGTTGCTAATGGTAGTTTACTAATAGCGTAGTTCATTTTGTCAAGTCCCTTATGACGATGTGGTTAGTTGAATTACCCCTTACTTAATCATTCCTGCAGTCGGGTCTTGATTTTTAAAACTTTTGTGGGCGTTAACGGTACTTTAAATTGTAATGTTGAGGAAAGGTTACCTCACGATTCAAAGAAGTGTTAAGAGGGTTCTGTGCAATGTCTTAATCTTCTATGAAAGCGTTGAAGCCTAATTACTTGATATCCGGACGATCATTGTTACTCACAGACCTACGGGGCAATAATTTTTAGAGTTGACGGGTAAAAAAATACGTGAGGTTTAGTAAGGATGGTAGTTCAATTTTTTTTTACTCGTCTCAAGGGAGGTGATTACAAGGCAGTGCATAAGTAAGCGTTTAGTTGAGGATCTCGAATGGTATAGGCGTGAGATGTAGCCGGGGTTAGAATATCTTAGGGTGAACTCCCAGATAGTTCAAAGGCAATGGGTCATAGTTTGAAACAATCACCGTTGACTCAGGTTGAGTGGTCAATTGAAAGGTTAGGTGCATTGAAGAAAAGAGATCAGCACTTCATGAATATTACAGAAAAGCTATTTTTGGGGTCAATCTGTATGATCTAAGACCTTAAAAAAAGATACGTTTAAGCAACGAGTAGCCAAACTAGATATTTATCTTGAAGTTACGTCGACCTAGCGTACTTCAATTCAAGCATCCAAGTCAACTCCCCATGTTGGGATTTCAAGAGTTCAAAAACTGCTTCAGTCAGACATAGTATTGAAGTTAAGAAAATAAATGGTGGTGAAGGATTACCTACGAACGTACTGGGTAGCATTGTTGAGGACCTGTACTATTAGAAGCAAAAAATTTTAACCGGGTATAAAAGTTGATACAAGGGTCTAGGAAGAGAAACTCGTAAAGGTGAAGTTGCGGAATTTTAACGGTGTTCCCTCAAAACTTAGACTTCTCCTAGTGCTTTATTATCTAGGGATTAGTTAACTTGTCGGTGGTTTGATTGTCTATCGACTATCCTAAGAGAGTATCGAGATCGGGGGGTTATTTTCGTTATTAATTGTCTTCATGTTTTTGGGATATTGTAGATTTTAGTTTGAGATTATGAGATAGCTTATGATTATGAGATAGTTTATAAGGAATTTAACAACGAACACTTGCATTTCATCTAAACACCTAACTAGTACAAAGTTTTTAAGAGTTCACCTAACACACATACATTATCCAACAAAGGAAAGATACAATACCTAGCATGCTAAGGCCTGTACAAACAGATGTGGATAGCAATAGTAAATAACTGAGTCGCGCTCCCATGTCATCTCGTAGATACTGTAACAACGCCACTGCACTTCCACATGCCAAAAGCCCTCCGGCCCCTTACGAGTCTTGTTGATAATGGCAACTGGTATCTCCAGGAATGTTTTCGGACAGCTAAAGTCATTTGTTGGGTTACGTGGCTTGATGATTCCTCTCTTGTCCCTTGATTTCTGTGTCCGCATCTACTTTGCATCCATCATATCCCCTAATAGCCTTTTGAATCCCAGTAGTACCTTCAGACAATACGTGATTTCATCGCACATCTCCAATACCCTTAGTAGACCCATGTACCTTGAAAAAGACTCAGGCTTTTTCTATTTCCACGTCTTTTCAGGCAATACTCTTGTATACACCTGTTCTATGATATAACAATCCTTGTGATAATCCATGCAACTCCAGTAGATTACTGCGTCTGTTGCTTCATCATCATCTGGCTCTCGTAGCGGTTCCTCCAGTGGATCATAAAAGAAAGTGATGGCTCGCTCCTCGTTCTCACCGTCATCGCCCTCAAGTTCCTCATCTTCCTCTGCTTCGAAGTCTGCCTCGTCCCCTACTACATCTGGCTCCTCGTTTGCTCCTACTTCCTCGACCTTCCTCTCTCTGAGCTGGCCACTTATCTGGAAACATCCATGCTAACAAAAACACATCTACTGGGTCTTGCTCTTCAGCGGGTTCTTCCTCTGGGTCCCCTTCTAGATTTTCTTCGGGATCTAAGTCTTCAGGTTTCGGTGCTGCCCACGGTTCCTCAGTCGGCTCTGCATCGGACGCCATCATAAAGAAAGAAAGATAGAGAAAATCCTAAGGTAAAAATTTTGAGTTGTTAAAATTATATGTGATAAATTACTAGTACAGACATTCTACAGAGTTTCTACGCTACAAAACACATAATATCCCATCTCCCAAGGCTTGAAGGTTCACTAAACCTAGGCTCTAATACCAACTGTGACGCCTCGTCCCCTACTACATCTGGTTCCTTGTTTGCACCTACTTCCTCAACCTCACTCTCTCTCTCCCTGAGCTGGCCACTCATCTGGAAACATCCATGCTAAAAAAAACACATCTACTGGGTTTTGCCCTTTAGCGGGGTTTTCCTCTGGGTCCTCTTCTGGATTTTCTTCGGGATCTGAGTCTTCAAGTTCGCGTGCTGCCCAAAGCTTTCCAGCCGGCTCTGCGTCGGACGCCATCCTAAAGAAAGAAAGATATAGAAAATCCTAAGGTAAAGATTTTAAGTTGTTAAAATTATATGTGATAAATTAATAGTATAGACATTCTACAGAGTTTCTACGCTACAGAACTTGTAATCTCCCATCTCCCAAGGCCTGAAGGTTTACTAAACCTAGGCTCTGATACCAACTATGACGCCCCATCGTCTAGGCACGTCGGGACATACATAACTATAAATAAGAGAGATATTCAAGCCATGCATTTATAATTACGTACGATAAATACTACATCATTAAAAGTTCCGAACTCGTCCAGCATACTTAACGATTACAATTATCTAGAAAATTTAACAAAAGTTACATTATGTCCGTAGAAACTGAACAAAAGATCAAAAAGAGAATATTCTACGTCTTCAAGCGACATTGTTGGGGTTAATTGGCTCCTGCCACTCTCCCGGTTCCTCGAAGTCTTCTTCTCCTACGAACATACTCATCTCAAACTGTTCTTCTTCTTCACTTGTGGCACGAATTCCATAAGCAGGAGCCTAGAAGCAAATTTTCTAAACCGTCTAACAAACTCATAATAAAATATCCTGGAATACATATCGTATATTACCCAATACAAACTTAAGGGTAAAGAGACAGATAATTTATCATTTTCAACAGGGCAAGCATATATGAGAATAATTGTGCGAGTGCGAGATGCAGATGAATGTAATGTAGTTGCCTAACCCAACGTACTTCCAGAATAATATCATGAATTTCACACCGGGAATTACTGAATAGACTTAATGGTATATTGATAACCGAACCCATTCTCGCCTCGTTGCGAAAGGTAAACCCTCACCTTAGCTACATGTCTTAGCCATTTTACGCAATGGCATAGGCGTGGGGACTGGCTTTTATCCAATTTTATCCACCCTTTTTCCAGGCCAACCAATCCCATCTTAAGGATCAGGATACTCGTTAAGTGTCAACCCAAAGTCCAATTAAAGCTAGTGACAAACTTATGGTGCCTAATCTCCCCTTTTTAAAATAAACAATCTCCTATTTTATTTTCAAATATGGTAACCAGGGACGCTCTAGATCCAAAGCCACAGAAAAAACGATTTTCATATAACCCAACTCCCAATGAGAGATACGAAAGAGACTCCGATGACCCAAGATGCAATATATGAATGCGCATGATGTGCAATATACTTCTCATGTGCAATTAGTTATAACTTGGCAGTAAGTACAGTATGGTATAATCTACTAAAGCATAGAGTACAAGCATGCGAAGCATAAATCATGACTTATATTATATAGGTGCGAACTATTGGCATGGATTCATTTTATCAAAATCATCATTTTCATACATCAATCATTCACCAAACTCATATAAGTCCATAGATTTAGGTTTCACAAAGTAACAAACCATTCGTACACTTAGCCAAATTTAGATAAATGTTTAATTGCTAGTTTTAAAGTTGCGACAGTATTTTGAAGTACTAAACATGGATTTAATTTTTGAAATTTCAACACCGATTAGATAAAAATATTTTCTACAACTTTCATGTTTGAAATTAAGGTCAAATCAAAGGGAAAATGGATCATTTATTTTACTTAAGTGAAAACTATTTAACATTTTTAAGAGAAAAATACAAAATTTGGGCCTCTATTGGACATGGTTTTGGGGAATCTATTCAAGGGTTATAGGTCTAAGAGGTTTTAGTTTAGAGATTCCCCTACAAGTTTCATGTTCTTTTCTAGGGTATGTTGTTTGGAAAACATTATTGATTCTGGCCAATTTCTAAAAAGGGTTTCGTCAACCCAAAAAGGGTCTGCAGAGTAGGTTTTTAATAGAGAATGCACAAAGCCTTTGGGGTACCATTCGATGGTATTTTGGGCTGAGTTTGCTCAGTATTTATTTTAATATGTTAGCTACATTTTTCATGTTTACCACTTTTGAATTTGGCGATTAAAAACATAGAGTTTCGGTCTCACAAAAATTTGTAACATAGAGCTCTGTCAATCATTAAATCTCAACAGTGATCTGGAAAAGGTTTGGACCTGTCAAGACTTCATATTTTTGGCTCATTTTTGGTGTACCGTAAGCTGAACATGTCCTCTACAAGTATTATGTTTTGACCCAAGATCGGTTCTCATTCTAACTCATGGTTTTTAGGTCTATAACTAAGAGCGGTCAAGATCTGACACTTTTTGGAAGAAAATGGTATATCTTGAGTTCTATCTAAGGAAATTACTTCAAACCAATTTTGTATAAATGAGAACTAAAATATCTAGGTCTAGACATAAAAATCATGTTCAGATCATTTTTTTACAATTAGTTATGATGTTTTAAAGTTCGTGGTAGAAAATTGGTATGCTCAGAAAATCAAGTTATTTAGGGTTTTGATTTCATAGCTTATGTTGTGTTCATTTTTTATGTATTTTTCTTTACATGCATATCATATACTCATACAAATCAAAACTCCAGAACATACTCAAGCATAAAACTCAAAAAAATACAGATACAAGTATATGCAAAGCTTGATCATACACAAACAGTCCACTATCCACACCTACGATGCCTTTTTGAGTTAATTTTTATTTCTTTTTCTTAGGGTTGCATATAGAGATGGATTAATGGATATTTCATGAGAGTATGACAGTAGATTTTAGAAAATTTACTTACCCTTTTTGATGCTTAAAAGCTTGAAGGATGTATAGACTTAGCTTTGTTGCTTACTTCCTTGATCCTTCTTAACTCCTTCCTTCTTCCTTCTTCCTTTCTTCTTCTCTCCTTCTTCTTTGAAAATACTTTGAAAAATTTTGGGTAGCTCTCCCTCATCTCTCTCAACCGAATTACATAAAGGAGAATGGGTGTTTGGTGTGTTGATTTTTATAGAAAAATTATAATAGTGATATAATAATTACATGTAGTAACTTTAATTTAAATTTTTCTTAATTCCTCCTATTGGTTGCATGGGAGGTGGGTGATATTTAAGAGATATATATTCAGATTTTGCAGGTGGAAAGTCTTCTAGGGCAGGTTTGGGTGGCTTCAAATCTGATTTTGCATTTAATTAGGCTTTAAATTTAGTTTTAATACAATTTTGTAAAAGAAAATGTATAAAATATTAATTTTATATATATTTTTGGTATCTAAACATACTAAAACTTATTATATTAATTTATTTATAGTTAATTTAGTTTTTTTATGATTTATCATAATTTTTATAGTAATTAATTAAATAGGTGTAGGCTTTTAAGCTAAATTAAATTAATTTGACAAAAATTAATTTTTTGACTTATTTATTGTGTAGAGACTTTAAGTAATTATTTGTTTGCTTTTATTGACCTATATTATTTTATTATTATATATATTACTTGTATAAAAAGTATTATGTCAAAATAATGCTTAATTTATACATTTTTTTCTCATTTTTAACCTTAAAAATGTAAAAAGTAACTTTTTGGACACATTTCCCTAGGTGGCCTGCCATGCAAGGGTAATTTCATCATTTTTGTTGTTATTTTGTCTTTTATTAATTAATTGTAATAAATATCGAATTTTGAGTATTCATGTGTCAAATTTTGAATTTTTAGGACTCTTTACTGTACTGTGGGCAAAATGATTAGTTTACCCTAATTATGAGAATTTTTAATTTTTAATTTTATATTTTATGTTACTTACTTAATTTAAGTTGTCCAGGGACTTTTCTGAGTATTAGGATTTTACCTCTGTGTATTTGGTCTTTTTAGGGTTTTCGAATCAAATTAGAGTTTTTGGTTGATTAGGGTTTCTCCTATTCATCCAGCGACCTAAGTTCTCATTGTCTATCTGTCGCTAATACTAGAGTTTAGGTTAGATCACTTCTACGGGTAATTACAGTCCGGGCTATTACAACTAGGGTCCGGACCAAGTTACTACCATCTAGGTGGTTACTACAAGGGTACGGACCGGGGTGTTACAATCTTCCCCCTTTAAAGAAATTTCATTCTCAAAATTTTATGCGAAAGGTTGTGGATGGTTAATTGCACTTTTTCTTTTCGAAGTTGTTATCCTTGTTTACTTGAGTCGTTCTTTATTGAGGATATGGATAATGTTGGGTTTATACGTTTATCACTTTGAGCTTATTATCGTTTTGTTTTACTAACATCTTAGACCGATAAATACATGATTTTCAAAGGTCACGTCGCCTATCCGTGGCGCAGGAGTTGTCTGACTAGAGTTAACCTAAAAGCCCTTGTCCTTCAAGCTTATTCTTTCTCGGGACAATGCAACAAGTCTAACTAATATATATCTTAGAGTTTGTGAATTTAGGTATACCTCTGATCATTAACGAATTCTCCTTTTTCTTTTGGAAAGGCGAGCCTTCTGTCCATTGATTTTCTTGTTGGTCAAGCTGTATCACCCTTCTCGAACCGCCCATTCCTTTTTCACGAATATTATAGTTTCTTTCCCTAGGTAGCGGACATTCAAACTTTTTATGTCTAAACTTATTACAATTAAAGAAGATCATTGAGTTTATCTCCTGTGGAGGGCGAACACTCCATTCTTCGCTCTTTGGTTGGTCAGGTTGCACCATCATTTTCAAACCATTTGTTCCTTGCTGCAACGAATTTGTTTGATCCCTGTAACTCTGTTCTGGTTGACGATAGTTGTAGTTTAGTTTTCTTCGTAGTGGACACTCAAATCTTTTATGTCCGTACCTATGGCATTGATAACAGATTTTTAATTTTGGTGCCCCTTTTTCTAGTTGTTCTCGTCGATCACCATGAGAGTAAGGTTCCAAGCGTGTGATCTTCTTGTTATTCTGTAGTGATCCTTCTGGGTTGTCTTCTTCGGTTCTTCTCGGGCAGTGCATCATCTTATGTTCTGGCTGGTTGCACCTATAACAAGCTCTTACTAGTGATTGTTGTTGCATTGTGGCCTTGATCCAGACCTTGGTTGTTCGGCAAAAATTCTTTCTCTCAGGTGCTGAGATATTCTGTACCCATAAGTCCAATAAGTACCACGATCCTTCCCGGGGTGCCTTCCCTCGCGATCGATCTAAATTTGCTGTTAGATCTTGCAAGATTCGTGCTACGCTCGGGACTTCCACTTCCTCTTCAGTTTCACATACTTTTGCTAAGCACCTATGGTTTTGTCTTTGTCCCGCCATCTTTAAGAAAGAGAAAAAGGAAAGAGATCACTGAACTGCTCGCTAAAGTTGGTTCTACGTATAAGATGAAAGCATGACACTCAATTTTCTTATTAGTATGAAAAGTCTCATGAGATTCTATCATTTTTTACCGTAGATTGTCAACGCAGGGCTACTATTTTGGGTTTTATATGAATTTCTATTATTGCATTTCGGGTCTCACTTTATTGACTAGCAAAGATCGATTCCAACCAATCAATTTCTTTTTATTTCCATTCTGTATATTGATAATCTCGTAGTGTTGCTCACATATAAAACCTCATATGGTTGTAAAAGCTAGCTGGGGGCTTGTTATTATAAGCGGTTTTGACCGAAAATAAGAATTTCTTTCAATTTCTTTTTTGCCTACTCTTAACATGTTTTTGATGGTTTAGAACCGATAGTTTGCACTGCCCGGGTGAGATGCGGCTCTTGGCTAGATACGGTGGAGGACTTATGTAGGTGTAAAATCTCACGGATATACTTTTTGCTTGTAGCTACCGATGTGTCGTGAGGTTTACCCAATAGAAAGTGAGTGATTTTGATGATGCAACCTATTGTAACTCGAATGTCGTTGTGCTTCTGATGCGATCTTGACGATTCAGGTGACGAAATCCGTAATACTTTCGTCCTTATTCTAGTCTTTCCAAGTGTTGTATTGTTTCTCTTAATTTTTGTCGTTTGTCCTTCGCGTGCTCGTACGTAGGGTTTGAATGTCTCTTCCATTGACTAGATCGTTTCTCTCTGGTGGTTGGTCACTCTAGGATAAAATGAATGTGATGCAACATCGAGTCATGTGATCCATTGTGGTTTGGGGGTCAATTCTCCCTCAGGCTCCTAATGCTCATGTCGTCGTAAGGATTCTTCATTGAAATGTGGGGATTGCAGGATTCGGACTCTATCATTTTAGTGGAAAAGCAGAAGTGAATATTGATGCGCACTGATACTTTTTCTTTATTTGCATACTAAGAGTATCCTAAAGTCGAGGTTGCCTCTTATTTTTCTACTTCCCTACTATCGGTGTGAATCTTTTGCTTCCCGATTCGTTGGATGCGTGGGTTCGTTATGAAATAGTCAGAGGAAGTTTGAATTTGGTCACATGATGGCATTCTGAGTTCCCAAGTGTGAAGCTGTTGTTCCTATTGGTAGTTTACTGATAGCATAGTTCATTTTTTCGGGTCCCTAGCGACGATGTGGTTAGTTGAACAAACTCTTACTTAACCATTCCTACAGTTGGGTCTCGATTTTCAAAACTTTTGTGGGCGTTGACGGTACATTAAATTGTAATATTGAGGAAAGGTTATCTCACGATTCGAAGAGGTGTTAAGAGGGTTCCGTGCATTGTCTTAATCTTCCATGAAAGCATTGAAGCCTAATTACGTGATATCCAGACGATCATTGTTACTCACAGACCTACGGGGCAAGATTTTTTAGAGTTGACGGGCAAAAAAATACTTAAGGTTTAGTAAGGAAGGTAGTTTAATTTTTTTTTACTCGTCCCAGGGGAGGTGATTACATGGCAGTGCATAGGTAAGCATTTAGTTGAGGATCTCGAATGGTATAGGCATGAGATGTAGCCGGGGTTAGAATATCTTAGGATGAACTCCCAGATAGTTCAAAGGCAATGGGTCATAGTTTGAAGAAATCACCGTTGACTCAGGTTGAGTGGTCAATTGAAAGCTTAGGTGCATTGAAGAAAAGAGATCACCACTTTATGAATATTACAGAAAAGCTATTCTCGGGGTCAATCTGTACGATCTAAGACCTTGGAAAAAGATACGTTTAGGCAACGAGTAGCCAAACTAGATATTTATCCTGAAGTTACGTCGGCCTAACGTACTTCAATTCAAGCATCCAAGTCAACTCCCCATGTTGGGATTTCAAGAGTTTAAAAACTGCTTCAATCAAACATAGTATTGAAGTCAAGAAAATAAATGGTGGTGAAGGATTACCTACGAATGTACTGGGTAGCATTGTTGAGGACCTGTACTATTAGAAGCAAAAAAATTTAACCGGGTACAAAAGTTAATACAAGGGTCGGGGAAGAGAAACTCGTAAGGGTGAAGTTGTGGGATTTTAACGGTGTTCCCTCAAAACTTAGGCTTCTCCCAGTGCTTTATTATCTAGGGATTAGTTAACTTGTCGGTGGTTTGATTGTCTATCCACTATTCTAAGAGAGTGTCGAGATTTGGGGATTATTTCCATTATTAATTGTCTTCATGTTTTTTGAATATTACAGATTTTAGTTTGAAATTATGAGATAGCTTATGATTATGAGATAGTTTATAAGGAATTTAACAACGAACACTTGCATTTCATCTAAACACCTAACTAGTACAAAGTTTTTAAGAGTTCACCTAACACACATACATTATCCAACAAAGGAAAGATACAATACCTAGCATGCTAAGGCCTGTACAAACAGATGTGGATAGAAGTAGTGAATAACTGAGTCACACTCCCATGTCATCTCGTAGATACTGTAACAACGCCACTGCACTTTCACATGCCAAAAGCCCTCCGGCCCCATACGAGTCTTGTTGATAATGGAAATTGGTATCTCCAGGAATGTTTTTGGACTGCTAAAGTCATTTGTTGGGTTACGCGGCTTGATGATTCCTCTCCTGTCCCTTGGATTCTGTGTCTGCATCCACTTTGCATCCATCATATCCCCTAATAGCCTTTTGAATCCCAGTAGTACCTTCAGACAATACGTGGTTTCATCGCACATCTGTAATACCCTTAGTAGACCCATGTACATTGAAAAACACTAAAGCTTTTTCTATTTCCACGTCTTTTCAGGGAATACTCTTGTATACACCCGTTCTATGATACGACAATCCTTGCGGTAATCCTTGCAACTCCAGTAGATTACTGCGTCTGTTGCTTCATCATCATCTGGCTCTCGTAACGATTCCTCCAGTGGATCATAAAAGAAAGTGATGGCTCGCTCCTCGTTCTCACCGTCGTCGCCCTCAAGTTCCTCATCATCCTCTGCTTCGAAGTCTGCCTCGTCCCCTACTACATCTGGCTCCTCGTTTGCTCCTACTTCCTCGACCTCTTCCTCTCCCTGAGCTGGCTACTCGTCTGGAAACATCCATGCTAACAAAAACACATCTACTGGGTCTTGCTCTTCAACGGGTTCTTCCTCCGGGTCCTCTTCTGGATTTTCTTCGGGATCTAAGTCTTCAGGTTTCGATGCTGCCCACGGTTCCTCAGCCGGCTCTGCATCGGATGCCATCCTAAAGAAAGAAAGATAGAGAAAATCCTAACGTAAAAATTTTAAGTTGTTAAAATTATATGTGATAAATTACTAGTACGGACATTCTACAAAATTTCTACGCTACAAAACTCGTAATATCCCATCTCCCAAGTCCTGAAGGTTCACAAAACCTAGGCTCTCATACCAACTGTGGCGCCCCGTCCTCCGGGCACGTCGGGACATACGTAACTATAAATAAGGGAGATATTCTAGCCTTGCATTTAGAGTTACATACGATAAATACTACATCATTAAAAGTTCTGAACTTGTCCAACAGACTTAACGATAACAGTTATCTAGAAATTTTAATAAAAGTCACATTATGTCTATGGAAACTGAACAAAAGATCAAAAAGAGAATATTCTATGCCTTCATGCAGCATTGTTGGGGTCAACTAACTCCTGCCACTCTCCCCGTTCCTCAAAGTCTTCTTCTCCTACGAACGTACCCTCCTTAAACAGTTCTTTTTCTTCACCTGTGGCACGAATGCCATGAGCTAGAGCCCAGAAGTAAATTTTCTAAACCGACTAACAAACTCACAACAAAATATTCTACAATACATATCATATAATACCCAATACAAACATAAGGGCAAAGTGACAGACAATTTAACATTTTCAACAAGGCAAGCATATTAAGAAACTGTTGGGCAAGTGCGTTATGCAGATGAATGTAATGCAGTTGCCCAAACTAACGTACTTTCAGAACAATATCATGAATTTCACGCCGAGAATTACAGAGTAGACTTAATGGTATATTGATCACCGAACCCATCTTCGCCTCGTTGCGAAAGGTAAACCCTCACATTGTCTATATGCCTTAGCCGTTTTATGCAATGGCATTGGTGTGGGGATTAGCCTTTATCCAATTTTACCCATCCTTATTCTAGGCCAACCAATCCCACCTTAAGGACCATGATACTCGTTTGGTGTCAACCCAAAGTCTAATTAAAGCAACTAACGAACCCATAGTTCCTAATTCCCCTTTTTAAAATAAGCATTCTCCTATTTCATTTTCAAATATGGCAACCAATGGCGCCCTAGATCCAAAGCCACAGAAAGAACGATTTTCATATAACCCAACTCCCAATAAAAGATACAAAAGAGACTCCAATAACTCAAGATACAATATATGAATACCCATGATGTGCAATATACTTCTCGTGTGCAATTAATTATAATATGCCATGTAAGTACGGTATGGTACAATTTACTAAAACATAGAGTACAAGCACGTGAAATATAAATTGTGACTTATGTGATATAGGATCGAACTATCGGCATGGATTCATTTCATCAAAATTATCATTTTCATACACCAATCATTCACCAAACTCATATAAGTCCACAGATTCAAGTTTTACAAAGTAACATACCATTCGTACACTTGGCCAAATTTACGTAAATGTTTAATTGCTAGTTTTAAAGTTGCGACAGTATTTTAAAGTACCTAAACATTGATTTAATTTTTTAAATTTAAATACCAATTAGAGAAAAATATTTTCTATAACTTTCATGTTTGTAGAGAAAAACCGTTCAGCATTTTTTAGAGAAAAATACAAAATTTGGGCCTCTGTTGGCCTGAGTTTCGGGGCATCCATTCAAGGGCTATAGGTCTGATTTTTTGTACGATTTTAGTTTACGGTGTTGCCTACAAGTTTCATGTTTTATGCTATGGCAAGTTGTTTGCAAAAAGTTAGTGATTTTGGTTAATTTATAAAACGGGTTCAGTCAGCCTAAAAATGGTCTACATAGTAGGTTTTTAACATAGAATGCCCAAAACCTTTTTGGTACCATCCGAGGGTATTTTGGGATGATTTGTGCTCAATATTTAATTTAATACGTTAACTACATTTTTCATATTTACTACTTTTGAATTTGGATAATAAAAGTTTAGAGTTTTGGTCTCACAAAAATGTGTGACAAAGAGTTCTGTTAGTCACTAAATCTCAACAATGACTTTGGGAAAGATCTTAACCTATCAAGACTTTCTATTTTTGGATCATTTGTGGTGGTCAGTAATATAAACATGTTCTATACAAGTTTTATGTTTTGATCCAAACTCAGTTCTCACTCTAACTTAGGATTTTTTGGTCTGCAACTCAGAGTGGACAAGATCTAACACTCTTTGAAAAAAAATATATATCTGGAGCTCTACCCAACGAAATCACTTCAAACCAATTTTGTACCAAAGATAACTAAAAAATATAGGTTTGGACATAAAAATCATGTTTAGATCATTTTTCTACAATTAGTTATAATGTTTTAAAGCTCGTGGAAGAAAGTTTGTATGACCAGAAAATCAAGTTATTTAGGGTTTTGATAGCTTAGCTCATGTTGTGTTCATTTTTTATGTAGTTTTCTTTATATGCATGTCATATACTCATACAAACCAAAACTCCAGACCATACTCAAGCTATAAAATTCAAAAATATACACATGAAAGCACGTGCAAATCTTGATCATACACAAATAATCCACTATCCACACCTAGATGCCTTTTTGAGTTAATCTTTGTTTCTCTTTCTTAGGGTTGCTTATAGAGATAGATTAAGGGCTATTTCATGAGAGTATGACAGTAGGTTTTAGGGAATTTGCTTACCTTATTTGATGCTAAAAAGGATGAAGGATGTATGGACTTAGTTTTGTTGCTTACTTCCTTGATTCTTCCTAACTCCTTCCTTCTTCCTTCTTTATTTCTTCTTCTTTCCTTCTTTGAAAATAGTTAGAAAAAATTTGGGTAGCTCCCCCCTCATCTCTCTCAGCCAAATTGCATGAAGAAGAATGGGTGTTTAGTGTATTGATTTTTATAGAAAATTTATAATGGTGATATAATAATTACATGTAACTTTAATTTAAATTATTTTCTTAATTCCTACTGATTGCAAGGGAGGTGAGTGATATTTGAGAGATATATATTTAGATTTTGCAGGTGGGAAGTATGCTAGGGCAGGTTTGGATGGTTCCGAATCTGATTTTGCATTTAATTAAGGTTTAAATTGAGTTTTGGTACTATTTTATAAAAGAAAATGCATAAAATATTAATTTTAATCTTTTTGGTATCTAAACCTACTAAAACCTATTATATTACTGTATTTATAATTAATTTAGGTTTTTCATGATTTATCATAATTTTGATAGCAATTAATTAAATAGGTGTAGGCTTTTAAACTAAATTAAGCTAATTTGATAAAAAATAACTTTTTAACTTATTTATTGTGTAGAGATTTTAAGTAATTATTTATTTTCTTTTATTGACTTATATTATTATATTTTTATGTACATTACTTGTATAAAAAGTATTTTGTCAAAATAATGCTTAATTTATACATTTTTTTTCATTTTAAGTTTAAAAAGATAAAAAGTAGCTTTTTGAGCATATTTTCCTAGGTGGCCTGCCATGTAAGGATAATTTTATCATTTTTATTGTTATTTTTGTCTTTTATTAATTAATTGTATATAAATATCTTATTTTAGGTGTCCATGTATCAAATTTTAAATTTTTAATACTTTTTGTTGTACAATGGGTAAAATAGTCATTTTACCCCGATTATGAGAATTTTTTTTATTTAATTTGATATTTTATGTTATTTACTTAATTTAAGCTGTCTCGGGACTTTTCTAAGTATTAAGACTTTGTATCTGACTATTTAGTTGTTTTAGGGTTTCCAGGTCAAATTAGGGATTTAGGTTGATTAGGGTTTTTTCTATTCATGCATAGACCTAAGTTCTCATTGTTTATCTATTGCTAATACTAGGATTTGGGCTAGATCGCTTCTACGAGTAGTTACAGCCCGAGTTGTTACAATTAGAGTCCGGCCCGGGTTGTTACAATCTAGATGGTTACTATTAGGGTCCGGACCGGGGTGTTACAAATTAGCCCTCCGAGAACCACTTAGTTTTGGGTCGACACCAAGTGGTCCTCCAAGAAACAAAATTTGAATTGATACCAACTTTAAGTTAAGTCAACATCTAAGTATAGAGGCCAACGCACTTTAGCTAGACTGACACTAAAGTAAACATGAGTCGACACTAAAGAAGACGTGAAGGCTTTAGTCGACACCACTCAGTTTTGAGTCGACACCAAGTTCCAACCTCAAGAACTGAAGAACCCAATGAGTCGGCACCACATCTAGTTTGTGTTGACCTTGAGGAACTAAGGCCAAGAGACAAAAAGTTGAGTCGACATCCACGAAACATGAATTGACACTTTTGCCCTTAAACTAAGGCCAAGACCAGTCTGTGTCGACACCTACAACGAATTCCAAAAAGGGCGCTTAGTTCAACGGTAATATTTCATAGCATTAATTGCCTTAACCTACCACCAACGGTCAATTTTTTCAGTGGGCTATAAAAGGAGTACATTTCTGAGCGTTAGAAATGATAAACCAAGTGCATTAAAAGCTATCAAACATTCTCTCAAGTTCATTGAAAGCTCATTAAATCTTTAAGACCTAAATTCACTCACTTCCATGTGTATTCATTACAAAATCTTTGTAAGTAGTGTTTGTGAGTTTTACACTCAATTTTCTCTCTTCATTTATTATAAGAAGAATGGTGAGTCACCCATGACGCCTTTAAGATAGGGTGTTGCACTTCTTAGACTTAGCAGTATTTAGAAAAATAGAACTTATTGGTGAAACATCTTCATTGCTGTAAAAAAAATTTGAATGCACATGTGAAGTATTCGATATCGTATAAATTCTCAATGGGAGTATTAAGAAGTGAACGTAAGCTTGTGAAGAGGCCAAACCATTAACAAAGTCCTTAATGCTGGTTCTTATATCTCTACCTTACCTCTTTAATTTCTCTGCACTATATTTTTCTGTGTTTAGTGCTTTTATTACATAGTAAAATTAAAAGGTTTTTAAAAAATAATTTAAAATAATTTATTTATTTTGAAAACCCAATTCACCATCTCTTGGGTTGCTTAGGACTAACATTTACAATTAAGTTCTCAATAAAATACACATTCAATAGAGAGAATTCTCAGTTAAAAGAGAAAACAATAATCATTTCTTTATTTTTGACAAAACATTTTGTGTTCTAACCCAAATTACAATAATCCGAGTATACCCAAAAGAAAACAAGAATTACATCTTTACAATTTTATTTTCCAAAAATATGATATCCAAGAATGCGTAATCCTATCAGTTACTCAAAAAAGGTCCAACGACCATCATCTTACTCCAAAACTTTCTTCCTGCTATCACCTGAAATGTTGTTAAACAACATAAGCTGAAACTCGTAGAAAAAAACTAACAAAGAACATATACATGAAAATCATACTGCCATACATCTGACTCCCATGGGTTTCAGTATACAACCCTAATAATCTCCTACTTATATTCAAAACTATACTGCCACATATTTGACTTCTATGCCCTCTACATGACTATCAAATGTCTTAACCAGTAAGCTCTTTGTAAAAAGATCTGTAAGGTTGTCTCATGATGGAATCTTGATCTCAGTAACATCACCCATCTGTACAATTTCTCGTATCAGGTGATACTTACGCTCAAAGTGCTTTCTTTTCTTATGGACTCTTGGTTCCTTCGAGTTTGCAACCACTTCGCTATTATCACAATAAAGTGTAATGACCGACTGAAGTAAAGGGACCACGTCTAGATCCAATAGAAATTTCCTGAGCTAAACAGCCTCCTTGGCTGCTTCAGAAGCTACCATATACTCGGCCTCCATAGTAGAATTAACAATGTAAGACTGCTTGATACTCCTTCAATTAGTAGCTCAACCTCCTAAGGTAAATACTTATCCTGAGGTAAACCTACGAAAATCTTTGTCAGACTAGACATCTAAGTGTGTGTACCCTAAAGGTACTAAACAATCTGCCTAGAAAATCAACGTATAATTTTTAATCCTTTACAGGTACTTGAATATATTCTTTACTACAGTCTAATACTCCTATCCTGGGTTAGACTGATATCTGCTAATTATGCCAACGATAAAATAGATGTCGAGTCTAGTGCAAAGCATAGCATACATTAGGTTTTCTACTATCGAAGCATAAGAAACTGCCTTCATTTTCTCTATCTCATCAAGTGTTTTATGACATTAATCCTTAAATAGAGTGATTTTGTACCTGAAAGGAAACAACCATTTCTTAGAATCTTGCTTGTTAAAACGAGCAAGGGTATCATCGATGTACTTTGCTTGTGATAACTCCAATATCATTTATTTTTGATATCGCACAAGCTTGGTCCTTAGGATCTGACTACCTTCTCCCAAGTTCTTTACATGGAAATATCCAGATAACCATATTTTTACCGTAGATAATGCCCCCACATCATTTTCGATAAGTTAGATATCATCTACATAAAGTATTAAAAAGATCACCACGCTTCCGTCACGCTTCTTGTACACACAAGACTCCTCTGGACTCTGATCAAAATCATAACACTTTATGGCTTGATCAAATTGAGTATTTTAAGACCTCGATACCTGCTTAAGTTCGTAAATAGATCTCTTAAACTTGCACAACATGTGTTCCTGGCCCTTTGCTATGAAATCGTCTAGTTGTACCATATAGATACACTTATCAAAACCTTCGTTAAGAAAAGCTGTCTTGACATCCATTT
The DNA here is from genome assembly GCA_034768845.1 of Heliamphora exappendiculata. Classification (NCBI taxonomy): domain Eukaryota; kingdom Viridiplantae; phylum Streptophyta; class Magnoliopsida; order Ericales; family Sarraceniaceae; genus Heliamphora; species Heliamphora exappendiculata. The sequence goes on along the minus strand of JAOTRH010000001.1, from coordinate 16,841,277 downwards.
GTAAAATTTTGTAATCAAAATGAACAGTAATGGATAAGAGAATCCAGATAGACTTAAGCATGGCTACCGGCGAAAAGATTTTTTCATAGTTGATCCCTTCTTGCTGAGTGAATCCTTTTGTAATATGCCTAGATTTTAAGGTTTTAACCTTCTCGTTTCCTCCTCTCTTCCTCTTGTAGATTCACTTGCATCCAATGGATTTTATCCCTTCGGGTGGTTCTACAAGTTTCAGACCTGATTAGAATACATAGATTACATCCCTGAATTTATAGCCTTTTTCCAAAGATCTGCATCTTTGTCTTGAAGTACTTCATTGTAGTTACAAGGTTTGGTAACCAGTTCTGCCGAAATCTTATTAAAAGACTCTCCTAAGAACATATACTGATCAAGTTGATGAATAACCCTCCCACCACAACGAGGCACTACCTATGCTTGTGTACTAGTAGTAACACGTTGTGCAAAACCTAAACTCTGTGCATCATCACTCTGTTCATGATTTGCACCTATCCCGATAATTCTCCCACTACGATGAGACAATAGAATATCAGTGACTTGTGGTTCCTCTTCCGTTCTATTAGTATTTCTCTCATTTTTTTCAAAATAATTTTACTCTTGGGCCCGTAGTCCATAATATAATTCTCTTCTAAGAATCGGGCATTGGTATTAACTATAACCTTCTTATCCTTAAGATTATAAAATAGACCACCCGTCGTTTCCTTGGGATACCCCACAAAGAAACAGATTTCTGTCCTCGATTCCAACTACCGGCGTTCCCTTTCAGCACATGCGCTAGACACCCCCAAATTCGAATATGTTTTAGACTAGGCTTACACCCGGTCCACAATTCTATGGGAGTAAGAGGTACTAACTTAGAAGTTACCAATTTCAGAATGTAAGCCGCTGTCTCTAATGCGAGTTCCCAAAATAAATCGGCTTAACCCGAATAGCTCATAATGGATCTTATTATCTCCATAAGCAAAGTGTACTAGCGCAGAGAGTCAGAGCAATAGAGGACGCGATTATCTATTCTCCGTAACCAAGACAGGCCTACTAAAACTCTGTACTACAGTCATACCAATGATATGTCCACTTTCATCTAAACTGTGAGCAAATACTTATATTCTGTAAGAACCTAAAATTTGGTCTTCTGTGTACAAGCCGTACTCTACACACCAGATTAAATACTGTACAGAATAAAGAACAACCATGCATAGCATCAAAAAAAAGATATTGCATGCATTGCTCATTAAGATTCTCATAAAATTAAAAATTAATTTTATTATTAAAATAAAATTAAATACTAAAACCAAAATAAAAATCATGATTTTCAGTATACAATCCTAACAAATACAATAGGTTATCACAACTCTCAATTTAACTAATAATCACATCAATTTCAACATATAGGTCATTTAACCCCCAAATTTCAGGGTTTAAGCTCAAATTCAAACCCTAACCCATCATTTTTCAAATTCAACCGTATTCAACAACAATGTAAAGAAAGAATCGTGTTAAATCATTCATAAATCTCAATTTAACTTTTATTAACATCAAACCCTAACCAAGGGTTTCAAAAACATCATTTTCATGCTTTTATGTTCATAAAATCAAAGATGCAACACATATCATATAAATATTCAAGGATAGTCATAAATCTTACCTTGGGATGCTAGATCCACAAGAAAAACACTCAAAACGCTCAAACAAGCTCACCCATCGGCGTCTCTACACATAACGCACTACCCAACACGTCTACCTCTAACCCCAATGCAAATGCGAATGTGGATGAGATGAAAGAATGCGATGTTCCAGTGTCAACAAAACCACGGGCCCATGAATTGTACACTAAGAAGGTACCTCGTATGATCAAAGGATTAGTTGCGGTGTTCGGCACGACAGGTGCCACTAACGTACTGGGCTCCACAAGAGCATACACGCGCCCTTAGTTCCCCTGATTCTGTCCACTGCTGCCCCTGGTCCCTAGTTGCCTCACTAACTGAGCTGAGGTAGCTTCTCTTGCTGTCCTTACTGACTGCACCCCTGAATGCTGCTACAACTAGCAGTATCCCTATCGCCCTTATGATCCCTGTCCCTGCTACACCCTAGTAGCACCCTAAACACTCCCTTCTTCCGGATAATCTCGTCGTGAATGACCCATTTGGCCACACCAAAAACATAAAAACGATGTCATGGTTGTTTGCATGTGTAGCATACCATCTCCCGATGCTCGGGATGCCCAGATGAACCCATAGATGGTGCGGGTGCCAACTGTAGCTGAGGATGAGATCCCGTCGGATAAGAACCCGTTCCCCTCGATTTTTGCCTCTTCACCTAACGCCCTTAAGACTGAGCACCGAAAGCCCCCTAATGAGACTTGCTCTTCCTAATCTTGCGGCTCTCTACAATTGCATTCTCTACTCGGATAGCGGCCTCCACGATCTCGATGTAGACTCGAAAACCCAATGCTGTAATCATATCTTTGATCAAAGGTCGAAGATCCCTTTCAAATCGCTTAGTGTGCAACTTCTCCATTAACACCATCTCAGGTGTAAATCGCGACAGATTTGCGAACTTGGCCTCATACTGAACCATGGTAAAATTTTCTTGAATAAGGGAGAGAAACTCCTCCAAATACGTGTCTCTTGACGAACTCGGAAAGTACTTTTCCAAGAAGACCCTAGTAAAAGTGACCCGCGTGCTCTCCATAGTGGTCTTAGCAAACTTCTATCACTCTCTCGCATCCTCTCAAAGTTGGAATGCCACCAATCCAACACACAACTCATCCTCCCCAATCTCTAAGGTGTCTAAGATCATCATGGTTACTTCCAATCACTCGGTAGCAACTTTAGGGTCCGACTCCTTAGAGAAGGTTGGAGTATTCAACTGTCAGAATTCTCTCATTTCCACAGAGGCCCTTGGCTCAAGAGCCCTTACTCCAGCCCCAGTAGCCTCGGCCATCGCTTTTATCGTAGCAAGCATTTATTGAACAATATCAATACCGCCCACTTGTTCTTATGAGGCATGAACATCCCCTTCTTCTAGAACCTAGGCATACGCACAACCTCGGCCATGGCCTCGGCCCTTATCACGTCTCGACAACATCACTCTAAGAATAAGAAGGAACAAGGAGAGGTATCAGAAATAAAGTTTACAACAACTCATCCCTCACAGATAACACCGCTCCTCAATAAGATACCTTATAACATGTATCGTAGCATCAATGCATCTTGTGCAACACATAACGAGGAGAACTAACCGGAATAACACATCAATCCGGCTAACTCATTTGGATTTTTGGTTAGAACGGATGTCGACCAAACGTTTTTCTAATTCAAGCCTCAAATCAGTCGATCAGTCGCCCAAGGACTAGACATGTCATCTTAAGAGTACAACCTCTATACCCAAATACCACATAGCATGCAAATGTCAAGTTATACTCAAGATATTTCATGCTAGCACACCAAGTTATAAATGTCACATATTAATGCAGACTCTTACGCAATGGATCAATCACTCCCACAGTTCCTAGGTATTCGAACCTAAAGCTCTTATACTAATTTGTAACGCCCCAATTTCGAAATAATAAAATCCAAGTAAAGTTAGGAAATTACTCCAATAAAGGTAACCATTTCTTTTTATAAACAACCTCTGAAAATGGTCAATTCATACCCCAAAATGTAGCCCAAAAACATTTAAGTAAAAACCCCATTTTACAACAATTTTCAATAGAAAGCCATCCAGCAAAGTATGCTCGAGCGGTGGGGCAGTCGAGAATTCACTACTCAAAACAGTTTAGATTTTCAAAGTGTTGGAAAAATCACCACTTTTTCTCCTCCTTCGAACATGATTTTGAATAGATAAATACAAGAGGTAAAACTTACATTTGAGAGTAAAATCCGATCTTTCAACCTATGAACCCAAAATCAAACTTCAATATCAAAATACATCATTAAAAAGTTAAAGTTTTCAACTTAACAAATGAATGAAATGTCCTCACATGCATACATAAAATGAACATACGACCTTAAGGTCTTACAACCCAAGTGTTCTAACCCAAATTACAATAATCCGAGTATGCCCAAAAGAAAACAAGAATTACATCTTTACAATTTCATTTTTCAAAAATATACTATCCAAGAATGTATAATCCTATTAGTCACTCAAAAAGGGTCTAGCGACCATCATCTTACTCCAAAACCTTCTTTCCGCTATTACCTAAAATGTTGTTAAACAACATGAGTCGAAACTCGTAGGAAAAGACTAACAATGAACATATGCATGAAATGTGAGGATGGTTATATAGGGGTATACATAAGTTTATCCAAAACTAACATCGTTTGCCCAAGTCAATTTCTCAATATATAACCAAGTTTTCAACAAAAGAGTTATTGTTCAAAGCTCCATAGTTAAAGTTAAATTAACCATTATAACCAATTCTCTTACCATGTTGAAACCCACACAATGCATTCCCATATCCCATCATTTTATCCATTCATCCAATTAAGGTTTTACCACCTAATTTATTCATCAATCCAATCAAGAACCAAGCCGGATGACGCCTATAGACTCGAGCATATTTATCGCCAATGGGCCACGTGGGGTCTAAAGAAAAATAACAATTCTATAACCCGACATGGAGAGCACACATTTTTAGTTTTTTTCTAAAATATCGATGGGTGGGCCGCCAAAGAGCACGCTTTTACATTGATTAACTCGTGTCCAAACTTAATAATTCAATTTCATCACATGGTACTTCAATTATTCAATTGTTTTATTTCATTAACAACCAAAACGAATCCAACCGTCAACATGGTTCCTCTCGCCAAAACCTATATCACTACGTGTGTTTTCTAGTTTTACATTAAAACCCCCAAATTTTAATACCCGACATAGTCATATGCCACATAAACTCATGGAATGTAAATACAATAGATCATTACAACCCTTAATTTAATCAATAATCACATTAATTACAATGTATGGGTCCTTTAACCCCTAAACCCCCAAATTTCATGGTTTAAGCTCAAATTCAAACCCTAGCCCATAATTTTTCAAATCCAACCGTATTCAACAACAACGTAAAGATAGAACCATGTTAAATCATATATAGATCTAAGATTTAATCTTAACTAACATCAAATCCTAATCTAAGGCTTCAAAAATATTATTTTTATATTTTTATGTTCATAAAATCAAAAATACAACACATATTATATAGATATTTAAGGATAGTCATAGATCTTCTCTTTGGGATGTTAGATCCACAAGAAAAATGCTCAAACAAGCTCCAACCGTGAGAATCTCCAACAAAAGGTGAGAAAGGAGCTTTCAACGTCTAGCTCGAGTTTCCAATGGATAAACAACAAAGATGGATGTGAGATATCTCACCAAGAGAAGCTAAGAAGCTCCAATCAACCTTCCAAACCCAAATCCTAACTCTTACTTTTGTTCTAGAGAGAGAGGAAAAAGAAAAGAATGAATGCAAAATGTTAAAACCCATAACTTATAAGTTATACGCTAACTGTCCGCTTGAGCGGAATTCCCACCACTCGAGCGGCCCCCAAGCCTAGAAACGATTGGCCACCTGTTCGCACGAGCGATATACCCTCCACTCGAGCGATTAAAGCTGGATAGAAACTCCGAACAAAAAATGCTAAAACTGAACAAAGCGTAAGCCCAAATATCACACAACCACGTTATCATACACTACCCACACTTAACCATCGTTAGCAAATATATACCGACTCAAATTTTAACTTTTACGCATGATCTACACATTTAATCGTTTTCACCGAACATAACCTACTCGTTTTCCTTAATACCAGGAAATAACAAGGCATCGCGTCCCTACAATGCACAAGCGATCGAAAGTTCTCGGTGCAGTAGAGAGGTTATGAACCAAAAACTGTTTAAGTTTTGGGTGTGGTGAAAACAGTGGTGGTCGACAGTGGTGCAAAGGCGGCAAGAGACAACGATTGATGGCGATGATCGACAGCGATGGTTGACAGCAAGAGACAGCTAGAATTTTTAGAATAAACAAACTACGGTTAGAATTTTTACAATAAATGGTATATTTAATATATTTTCAAATAACATTTTAAAATTAGGACCAAAGTTTTAAAAAATTTAGTAGTTAAACTAAATCTTTAGAAGTTTTTCAAATAGATTAATAATTAATTAATCATAAATGTAATATATAATATAAAAAATTAAGGAAATGCATGCTCCTCCCGGCCCTATGGGACTGGAAGTACAATGGAGAAGGATCGACAAATTTAGGCAAAAAAATCCGCAGATGTTACCATGGGGATGTCTCAAGGCGTGGTCCAAACAGGCTGCGTCCTTATATGTCGGTACCAATCCCTAATCGCACGGTGTCTGTTGTCCTATGCGCTCGGGAGTGCACGTTAGAACTCGTCCGTTTCTCCTCGTCCTTCGCACCGTTCATATAAATCACGCCGCGGGAGGCAGGTTAATGTACAATCCACTGTTTTCAGAAAACCCCTTCCGCCTACCGAACCCACCCACAGTTTAAACATCGATTTGACCACGAAGAAAGCTACTGGTGAATTAGAATTGTCAAATCGGTCTCAATTGTCGGAAACGAAGCTGCGAAGGCGTTGCAGATGACGGAGTAGTGACAGTGGCGGTTATGGTAGCATGAGTTTCGGTTCTTCCTCGTCGGAAAGTGTTTGGAAAATAGCAGGAGGGAAAAAGGTCCCTCAGCAAAATCAGAAGGAAATTTTTCTTCGAAAAGGGAGAAGAGACCTGATCGGGAAATGAAGGAAAATCAGAAGGAAAATGTATCTTTTGATGTGGAAAATCAAGGTGATTCAATGAATGATGAAGGCCTCCCTGTGACCAAAAAGCGGGGTCGGAGAGGTCGGAGGGGTCGGAGGGGTCGGAAGAAGAAGGACGAAGGGCGTAGTGATTCAGTGATGACAGAGAAAGACCAAGTAGGTGGAAGTGGTGGTGGAAATGTTGGGTGTTCTGATGGGGAAAGTACGAAGCATAAAAGGAGGGGAAGAAAGAGGTCTAATTGGGTTAGGGTTTCGGAAACCAATGCAAAAGATGAAGAGATGAGGGAATCGGATAACGTAAACTCAGATCAAACAATGCAGATTGTCAGGGAGGCTCGGTATGGTCTCAGGCCTTCAAGAGCTTCAAAGCAATGTAAGAAAGTTTCCAAGCCAACCAGAGGTTTAAAGAAGGATGAAAATGTACTGATTGGGTTCTCTCTCTCTCTCTCTCTCTGTTTCTGCCTCTGTATTTGTTTTGCTTTAATTTTGATATTCTTTCAGTCCCCTTTTCCTACCTAATTATTGATTCGGATATCTTCTGGTATATTAAAAGATCTGCCTTTATACGTTTTCTCAGCTAAGTGAGTAGTTTGAATTGTAGTGTAGATTTTCTCCTTTCTAACTTTGGATTTGACAGGGGATTTTGGTTGAGTCAAATATGTGTCACCAGTGCCAGAGGAATGACAAAGGACGGGTTGTTCGGTGCACCAGCTGTAAGAGAAAGCGATATTGTGTTCCCTGCATGACTAGATGGTATTATGAGAATGTTCTACAAATAGTCTTTGTTTGTACTTGTATTTAATCTGTTATAATTCCATTCTTAAATGTCTTTATATGTTTGTTTTTTATTTGAGTTTCATCTGTGGTTACATTGTAGCATGACTTTGAGCATTTGTCACTCTTGCTTCCTATCACTTCGCAATTTACATCTGAAATTGAAGTTTTTGTCAATATTCCCTTTCCTGAAAATAACTATTATCTTCTCTCTCATTTATTTTTCATATTATATTTCTGATTGTTGTTATCATGACTTGTTTGACTTCATGTAGGTATCCAAAGATGACTGAGGAAGGTTTTTCTGAGGCTTGTCCTGTTTGTCAAAACAATTGCAACTGCAAGTCGTGCCTGCGGTTGAATAATATAGTCAGTTTCTTTAGCTTATTCGTGGGTGTGCTTTGTGCCTCTTTTAGATGTCTGTACCTGAAACTCCATATATTTTTCCCTTCTTCTGTAGGATCTAAAGAATTTAGAACTGGTCATTGGCGATGAAGAAAAATATCAGCACTCCAAATATATTCTACAAGCACTTCTTCCATTTCTGAAACATTTCAATCGGGAACAAATGATGGAGAAGGAGGTGGAGGCTAAAATTCAAGGTATTTTCTACGATTCTAAGATTAGATGGGTTTTTCATTTCATATGGATGCATGCTTCTTCTTCCTTGTTTGACATCTTAATTACTCTTTATCTGCTTTCATTATTCAGATAATTTTGTGGTCTTGGAAAATAAATATGTTTTTCGGAGCTAGGATTTGTTTTTCCATGTTGAAGATTGCTTTGGGACTGTATCTAAGCGACCCTATGTATTCTTATAAGGTTTGCTTGGTTGTAACGAAGAAGAAGCAACTTTTACACGCTAGAGTTGTCACCTACAAGATTAAAAAGAAAATTTTATAAGACAACTATTAGACTAGCGATTTTATATGAAACAGAATGTTGGTCTGCTAAGAAAGATAACATAAATAAGATAAGTGTCGTTGAAATAAGAATGTTAAAGGTGAATGTTTGGTAAGATTAGAAAAGATAAAATTAGAAGTGGTAAAATTAGAAAAGATAAAATTAAGAACAAAAAGATTCATGGAATGGTAGGAGTCGCATTAATTTTTGAGGATAAGTTGAAAGAAAACTGACTAAGATAGTTTGGATACATACAACGTAGACCAGTTGATGCAGTAATAAAGAAAAGTAACAAGATCATGAGTAATGAAAATACCAGGGGAGGGGTAGATTTAAATTAACATGGGATGTCGTATTAAAAATAGATATGAACTTATTGAAACTAACTAAAAATATGATCCTTAATAGAACGTAATGACGTAAAAGGATTCATGTAATTGATCCTGACTAATTGAGACAAAGACTTAGTTTGGTTTGGTAATCGTAGTTTTTTGTTTTGTTTTGCTCTACTTGTCAAGAAAAAGCAGTAAGTTTTTTTGTTTGGGAATTAGGATTTTTTTTTTTACCATGTAGAAATTTGCTTTAGAACTGTATTGGAGTGACTATGACCTCTGAAGTTTTTTGATGTAATGAAGAAGAAATAACTTTACCATACACAACTGCACTTAAACGTTTCAGCATTGTTATTTATTAAAAGTAACTGTAAATTTGTGTTTTTCTTACTTGTCAAAGCTGTAAATTGTGTTTCTTCTTCTTGATATGAATTAGTGACCCCTTAGGATGGAGAAATATCTTCTACAAGTTGCATGATTATACACCACAATTGTAATGTTCATTTTTTCCCCAGTTCAAATGTTATTGGGATAATGGGATTAATCCATGGAAAAACTATCCCTAATCCTAATTCTTGTGTTATGGATGCTTCCATGTTTTGTCAGTGTTCTTAAAGATGAGCACAGGTTTATTTCAATAATTTGGATTGCAGGCCGTTGTAATTATTCTCCTTTCAACAAATCTGAGAGTCGGCCTATTGAGTAGTTGGAATTTATGATGTTTCCGTGCGTGAATAAGAACTGTTGCGACAACTTTGTTGTTCATCAGTTCACTTGTAATTGTTTGTTTGGGCAGGTTTATCATTTTCAGAGATAAAGGTACAAAAGACGAAATGCCGCGATGAGGAGCGTGTCTATTGGTAGGTTTTTACAAATGATATTCGTTTAGCCCGAGCTGTTTTCATTAATTTGCAGATGACTTGATGTAATTGCACGTTTTGTGCAGCAACAATTGTGAAACTTCTATTGTTGATTTCCACCGAAGCTGTCCACACTGCTCCTATGAACTTTGTCTTATTTGTTGCCGGGAGTTACGTGATGGCCACCTTCAGGGAGGTGGGGAGGAAGTTATCATGCAATACATTGACAGTGGAATGGGTTACTTGCATGGTGAGGACCCTAAAAAATGGGATGTTGAGGACCCTAAAAAATGGGATGTTGAGGACCCTAAAAAAAGGGATGGTGAGGACCCTAAGAAAAGGCATGGTGAGGACTCTGACGACAGCAGTCATCTGTCCTTGATGACATCAGGAACTTCAGAAATGCCTTGTGGACCTAGCAGTGTGGATAATGTTAACTCATCATTTGAATGGAAATCCAATAAAAATGGAAGCATTCCTTGCCCCCCTGGAAACATGGGTGGTTGTGGTCAAGGCATCTTGGAATTGAAGTGTATGCTTGAAGATGACTGGGTTTCAGAGTTGTTGGTGAAGGCAGAAGAGAGTGCCAAAACATGTGACATTAATGACGAGCCTGAAAGTTTTCCACAATGGTGCCCCTGTTCCAATGAGGCGGGTGAAATTGATGTTTGCAGTAATAATTTAAGGAAAGCTTCTTCTCGAGAAGATTCTGCTGACAACTATTTGTTCTCTCCAGCAGCTAGAGATATTCTACCTGAGGATTTGAAGCATTTCCAGTGGCATTGGCATAAAGGTGAGCCAGTGATTGTTAAAGACGTGCTTGAAACTACTTCTGGTTTGAGCTGGGAACCTATGGTTATGTGGCGTGCATTCCGTCAGATAACGAATCTCAAACATTCCCAGCATTTAGATGTGACTGCCATTAATTGCTTGGATTGGTGCGAGGTCAGTTTGCTATTCTACCTTTGTAGAGCTTGTTAATAGATTTATTTGCTTAATTGATTGTAGCAATGGATGTTTATCAGATTTTCTTCTTACGGTTTATTAAGGTTGTTGATGCAAAATCTTTATACGAGAAGGTGTATTTGTCATCCCTCTTGGATGTTATGCTTTTGTAATAGTTGCTATCGATTTGGCATTGGTACATTATTTCTCGATGATATGCGATTTTTTTTAAACATGTCTTGGGTGTTTCAAGTAGTTTATTGCTTATTGGTTTCAGGTCTTTTCATCCTAAATGAGCAAAAAATTATTATCGTTTTCTAGATGCAATAGATTACCTCATGTCAGTTACAAATAGAAAATTTGAGAATCAGCGGCCCTATGAATTTCCCCTTGTAATGATTATTATTATTAGCATCATTTCTTGTATTGCTTTTTCTCTTGCACTGTGCACACACACACAAGTATCTTGCCACTGGACTTGTGTTTGAAATTTACTGTCCCCTACCATTCCTTTCTATGTTCATGGGAAAGCCATCAGTTTATTCCTTTCTAGTTATTACTTGCTACCTTCTTTCTCTGTTTCTTTTTTTGGATTTGTTTTTATTCCTTCCATATTTTTGTATCTGCTTCTTGTTTATGGATTTTGTGTGTTCTTGATGTGCATGCTGCAAAATTGTTGTTAATATCAATTGATTGTCAACTGCCTTCAATATGTTGATTATTGTTGGATCTCAAGTCAGCTCTAAATTTGGCAGCACTTTTTCTTTTTTTAATGTATTAGTTATCTCTGCCTTAATTTGTACTTCATTTTCATTCTCCGTTTTAACTACTTTGTACTCTTAATATTTTTATCTGATGTGTAAATCTTTTTCAACTTTTGGTTTATTTTGATACTCTTGCAATGAAATGCAGGTGGAGGTTAATATCCACCAATTCTTTAAAGGGTATTTGGAGGGCTCATTTGACAGTTATGGGTGGCCTCAGATTCTTAAGTTGAAAGATTGGCCCCCATCGAGTTTATTTGAGGAACGTTTGCCTCGACATGGTGCTGAGTTCATCAGTTGCTTGCCCTTTAAAGAATATACGCATCCTCGTGATGGCTTTCTTAATCTTGCCGTTAAATTACCCAAGAAATCTCTGAAACCAGACTTGGGACCAAAGACATATATTGCTTACGGAGTTGCTCAGGAGCTGGGTCGTGGAGACTCTGTGACCAAGCTTCATTGTGATATGGCTGATGCGGTATGCTTTCTTTCTTGTACATGTCAATGTCATTCACTGCAAAACATTTCTCTATAGGATGGGATGGTTGCTTGGAATTTTTTTTCCAGGCTGACGTTTTGCAAATTTTATGGTCCTATATCTATATGAGAAGGTATGTATCAAGTCTCCTTTTTCAATGTCTAACACACAACAAGAGGCCATGTCCATTTATGGAATTTTTAGATAACAACCCTGATCCAAATTGTTACATGAAATTCAAGACAACCAAAATGATAAGATTCTCGAGCTCACCTCGATCAGTAACATCTTGAAAGACCCACGACCGCGACACGAAGAGCACAACAGGCAAGCTTGCGTGCTATCTCATTTTGAAGAGTTGGAAGAACCATCCATGGAAATAGGCGAATTATCCATGCAAGTTCTGACTTACCCTGAATTTGAATTTTGGAGGACCGAGGCACTTCAACGGTTTACCAAGTTCAAATGGTTCTTTGACCAGTTTGGACTTTCTCAAGCAACAAATCTCGAAGCAACCAAGGCTATACTACATATTGCTGAAAGATTGAAACCAACAGCGAATGGTGCATGGGTGGGGTGGGATTCGTTCGTTGTGCCTTTAAGGATAACTCACTCACAATTTTCTTTACGAAAGGGGACTGGCAATTGCCGTTCCCTCATAACTTGTCGCTCTACGTCCTCGTAATCGTCAATGACATGGAGCTGCAAAGTGGATTTATGGACAATCATCAATCACATGGAGCTGCAAAGTGGATTTATGGACGGCACGACTTCGTTGAACATCATGCCTCTCAATGTAACGAGATCCTTGGGCGTTCCTTTTCAATAGCTTATCCAACACAAAATCAGGTTACTAGTTTCGACAAGAAAGGCCAACAAAAGTCTGGGAAACATCAAGGTAGATCTCATTGTGAGTCCCATCCGTTCAGCCACCAAATTACATGACATATCATCAACATGGACACTACCTATCAGGTCCTACTTGGTCGAGCATGGCTCCACAGGTACGCAACAATACCTTCAACGTACTATTAGTGCGTCAAAGCCATCTTTAATAGCGACGTCGTCACGATAGCGGGTTTGCAATGACCATTCCGAGCGAAAGAATACCATCTGATAGATGCTTAATGCGGGACAATCATGAACAAGTCTTTAGGATTCAATTGGAATCTACACCAATTCTAAATAAAATATTTATATTTATATTAACGCATTCAATGATTGAAAATACAAGTTAAAGGGTTACAAAACAATCCTACCTATATAAAAAAAAATCATCTAAGATAACTCTTAACAAAATGAAAACCTAAGGTAAAGCTAAATAAATCAAGATAATACAATCTCCTGAAATTAAAGTGTATAGTCATCATTTATCTATAGGGACACCAGATGTGCCACTATCCCACGCTTGCGTCAATAAACTTGTGTAACTTGGGTGTGGACTCTGGTGTCAGCACCAATGCTTTGTTGTATGATGGTTGCAACAGCGAAGCGACAACTCCTGCTTGTGACACTCCCCCTCTTAATCGGGACAACATTGTTCAAAAAGAAAATATCATTGACAGCATGTTCAATTCTAGGCGAGGTGTCAAGTACATGCATGCGTATGGAAAAGTGGTTTGCAAGTTATAACGGTTTGCGGGGGTGACTTGCCAACAGTTTCAAAGGGAACCCCCATAAGCATGTCTACTCAACGAACCAACATTGCCCCTCATGACGAACCATCATGTTTCAATTTCTCCTACTTGGTGATTTGGCCACCGGGAGCCAAGTTTCAAGAAAAGAACAAGAAGAAGAAAGCCTCCCTTGAATCTGATCACTGAACAGCTTCGCCCCTTAGTTGAATGGAGGCGCACTCGGAAAATGAACTCTAGTTCATGAATGGAGCAAGCCAAATGGCCAAACCCTTGGTCATGAGCCTGATGTTGCGATGAACTAGGTCTAATCCAACAAAATTGAATGGCTTCTCCTCATAATGGAGGCATCGAATGGGAGCTTGTAAAATGGCCCACCAAATGTAAGACGTGAATAAGTCCAACAAAATGTAGAAATTGGAATGTGTCACCTATTGGTGGAGAGGAATGATGCAATCGCCCCAGTTTGCAAGTGAAGTGCAAAACATTTTGGCTGTTAGTCCTCATAAATAAAAAAAAATGAGGAATGACAGGGGGGATAGAAGATCACCAAATGGAGTTCGGCTAATGGACAACGCCGTCGCCAGACTGAAGCTATTGCTGATTGGAACAAAGGCTGGTTGAATGGGTTTCGTACTTTAGCCATGAGCAAAAAACAAAAGAAAAGGGCTCGAGCCCCAAATTTTTTGAATAGAGGCTAGCGAATGGAGGGGGCACAAATTGAATGTGGAATGCTATTGAACCGCTCTATTTAAATTTCTCTTAAAATTGTAATGATCAAAATAAGTAGCAGTTCTATTTATAAAGATGAGTGCCTTTGGGAAACTCCAAAAATTGGGTCAAGAAGATCTTGAAAAAGTGATTCAAATCAAATAGAAAAGATTTTGGCAATGTACGATGTGCACAGTTGGATGCAACCCATCCCTGTTGATGGCTCCTGTGTAGGGGGCTAATGTGGGTAGGCAAACAACATGGTCGTACTAGCAACTACACTCTAGGCCAAGGGCATCACCCTGCCAAGGGTATCAAGGTGCCATGATGTTACCATGCTCACACCGCCATCCTAGGTTGGGATCAGGTCCTAGGGATCCATTTGGGCAACCAGGAGAATAAGTGAATTGGAGGCTAGTGTTGGAATTGTCATGGTTGCTCGACCGAACCACTCTAAAATTGTTGGCCCAGCCTTGACGGCCTTAGGACTGAAGGGGGCTTTTTGTCCATTCTGACACCTTGAGATACGTATCATGGCAATGTTGATGCATCGTAATTACTCCATGATATTGAAGAAAAGGTGAAGAACATCCACCACGTGACAACCGAATCGATCGATATGTAAAAGTACTACGAGTTGCCTCAGACGGATTGATGGATAAATTGATCAAGATTGAGACGAATCGATCGGTCTTGAGATCGATCGACCGGTCTTGATAATCAATCAATCGGTCTGTAAGAATACTGCAAGCCAAGACGGATCAATGGATAAGTAGATGGATAGATCGATTAGGTTGATAACCGATCCATCGGTATGTTACGGGACTACATTATTAAACCTAGTTAGGTTGCAGTTGTTTTATCTTACACAGATTAACATGGGATGTTCAATTACTTTGAATTGTGGATTGCTAGAGGAAGCGTGGCCTGGGAAAGAGGTAAAGTTTTTTACATTTACATATTTTTGGTTGTGTAGCCTATGTTCATATTGAGCCATAGAATAGAAGTAACCTTGATAGTTGTGGTACTGATAACCACGGGTAAAGTTATGGGATCAATAAAATAGGAAGATTGAGGAGTATGAACGTAGTATTCACCAGGTCTGTTTTGCTAAAAAATAGACAATATCAGAAAAGGTGAGACCATAGATGAATCAAACTATATTGAGTTTGAGGGGCCATCTAACAGAGTCTTAGAACTTGCGGATGAGAATGCATAGCTCACTCCACAGATGGAACCATAAACTCCCATTCCCTAGTGCTCTACCAAAATTAGTAGGCCAAAAGTTCGCTATTCACCTTCATTGCATTACTTCTTATTCATTGACATATTCACCTTAATTGCATTACTTATTCATTGATAGTGGTGAGTTAGAATGCTTTGAATAGGTTTTGCAACTTGAAGAAAAGGAGGAGTGGGAGCATGCCATAAATGCTGAGATGGAGTTTTTATCATTAAACTAGACTTGGGACTTGGTATAGTTGGCTAAGGGAAAATTAGCACTTGAAAACAAATGGCTTTACAGGCTCAAGGAAGAATTTGATGGAAGCAAGTCGTACAAGGTAAGGTTGGTAGTCAAGGGGTTTCACCAAAAGTCTAGGATACACTGCACAGAGATATTTTGACCAATTGTGAAGATTTCTACCATTAGGGCAATGCTGAGTATTGTAGCTACAGAAGACTTGCATTTGGAGTAGCTAGATGTTAAAACAACATTCCTTCATTAAGATTTGGAGGAGGAGATCTGCATGCACCAGCCACATGGGGGTACTGATTATGTAAAGCAGTTTGCTATTTCATATTTGATACTTTTATTGTATGAGGAAGACATACTGATTATATGATCAATCATGGATGAGATATATAATCTCAAGACACAATTGTCCAGGGAGTTTTCCATAAAGGATTTGAGGACAGCCAAATGGATTCTTGGCATGAGAATCAGTAGGGACAAAAAGGGCAGGAAGCTGGAACTATCACATTCAGAGTATGTTGAAAACGTCCAGCAGCGGTTCAACACGGAGGATGCTAAGCCTAATAACACACCTTTGGGAATTCAATTCAGACTTTCAAAGGAATAGGAAGCGGTCATAGAGGAGGGAAGAGTCACTTTGCTAAGGTGTCGTATGTGTTAGCTGGAGGCCGTCTTATGTATGCTATAACCTATACCAGGCCAGGCATTGCTCATGCAATGGGAGTTGTGATTAGATTTATGTCCAATTCGGGCAAGGAGCATTGGGAAGCAGTAACATGGATTATGAGGTACCTCAGGGTTACTACGGATTATGAATTGTGTTATGATGACTCAGAAATTCAATTGCAAAGTTTTGTGGATTTAGATCTAGCACAAGACATTGGCAGTAAAAAGAGTACCACTGGGTATGTTCACATTGGGAAGCGCGGTGGTCGGTTGGGTTTCACAGTTGCAGAAAATTGTGACCATCTCTACAATAGATTTAGAGTATGTTGCAGTCACGGAGGCGTGCAAAGAGCTAGTATGGTTGAAAAGTCTCATGAAAAGTTGGGTAAGGAATAAAACAATTGCAGGCATAGTTGTCAAATCGAGATACGAATCGTGTATTGTTTTTCTATTTTTTGAATCGTGTATCATATCGAGTATTGGAAGATATTTAATATATTTAAAAATAAGTCAAAAAAATATGCATATTGGATATAACATGAACATCTTACCAGAATAAAATATTAAATAATATTAATTAATAACATTGTGAAAATATAGTTCGTAAAAAATAAAAATATGTAGTAATCAATACTTAATACATCTAAAATATAATAAGAAATATCCAAAGTAAATGTACTATTATAACCAAAATCGGATTTATCATATATATATATATATAATATGTTTTTTGTATTATCCTACTATATCATTTATTTTTTAAAATTTTAATATACAACTTTTAATTGTTCATCAATTTTGTTCATATGATAAAACTATATCAATATTAATTGTCGTAAATCAGTGTTATAAACTTAATACTAGTTGAGTAGATATTTAGAAAAGTAGATAAATATTAAAGAAAAAAAATGCTCTAAATATTTTAACAATGTAAAACTTTTTAATAATATTTATTTTTACAAGTTAAATTATCTAAAAAAACTAAGTATTAATGTATCACATGTATCAAATCATGTATCGCATATTGCATTATGTATCGTATATATATGGTAAGATATGAGTTAACGTAAGATATGATATGCAATATGTATCGATTTACCTCTTTACGTATCAAATCATAAGATACGTATCGTGAATCGTAAGAGATTTTGACAACAGTCAGGTTATTCAGCAAAAGTCAGAGTGTCATTCACTTGGAAAATAATTCAGCCTTTCATTCTAGGACGAAGCACATTGATATAAAATACCACTTTATACGCTCGATGGTGGAGGATGGATAGCTCAGTTTGTAGAAGATTCATGCAAAGAAGTAACCACAAACATATTTACTAAGGTGGTGACAGTGGAGAAGTTGAAGGACTGTTCAACTTTGGTCGGTCTTCAAGCTTAGAAGACGGAGGATAGCTAGTTTCATTGTTTGGTCTTTTGAGGCAACCGTGGTTTTCGGGTATCGAAAGGTATTGAGGCAACAATGGTTTTCGGGTATCGAAAGGTATTGAGGCATCGAATTTTTTTGGGTATTAGAAGGCTTAGAGTGGATTTACTTCGAATAGGAGGTTGTTGAAAAAAAGGTGAAGAAAATCCATCAGGTGACAGACCGATCGATCGGTTTGAAAAAGTACTGCAAGTTGCTCTAGACGGATTGATGGACATAGTGATCAGGATGACGGATTGATTGGTCTTGGGATCAATTGATCGGCCTGCAAGAATATTGTAAGTAGTCTAAAGACAAATCGATGATTGATCGGTTTGTCAGATTGATCGATCGGTCTGTTACGGGACCGCATTATTAAACGTAGTTAGGTTGCTGCCGTTGTTGTATCTTACACAGTTTTCTCTCTCAACTTTAGCTCCAAAGATTATTCTTGTATTCTTTCAAGGAAACTAGTGGAAAGTATTGCCCCGTGGATGCAGGCATAAGTTGTCGAACTACGTAAAATTTGTGTTGTGTTCTTGTGCGTGTTTTTCTGCTCGTTTCTATTATTGTGTGGCTTGTGCGTGATTCAAAGAAGTTTGCGGGTGGGATGATTGTTGATTTATCTTCCCCACCACATGGTTTAACCAAGTCTGTAGCCAGTAGCGATCAAAACTCGGAGCAGTCGAACCATGGGAGATGTGCCACATGGTGCATTCAAGCTATCTCCCTCCACTGGTTTAGCCTATATATTTAATACACATCACCACTAATATTTCCTTTTGGTCCTTGTTGCCATCCTCGTCTCACTCCAAGGTTGTCAATTTCCACCTCCACTTCAAGTGACTCCTGACCTAAGACGAGTGTCTTTATTCTCCAAAACACCCACCGGCCTAGATATTTTCCACAATTACTTATATCCTAAAAAAAAACATCTGATACATGACCTAATCACTGGCACCAATATGTATGCTAATATGTTGATACTGCTGTTTTAAAACTGTGACTATGGTCGTTGTATCTAGTAGCCACGTCATCATTGTCGTTATTGTCACCACGATTGCTACCATTACATGTAACCTTGCTCTGAACGAGAAAACTGATGCAAGATGGCCAGTTGTATTTAAAAATATATCAAGCAATTTTATGGTGAAATGAAAAGATTTATAAAGTAAACGAAGCAAAAATGGATTATCAATATGCTTTCTTTACTTGTAAGAATAACATAGGGGAAGGCTAATATGGAACCTAATCTACATCAATAGTAGTATGAGTGAGAATGATAGAATCTTGGCCGAGGAAATTGAGATTAAGGTATGGGGGAGAGGTTATTTTCAAGATCTATTTAATGTTAACCACTCAGGATGTGGTCACATAGAAGATGAAAGTGGAAAAGTTGTTGGAGCAATTGGGGTTCTTATTGAAGTTTAGAAGTGCTTGGGGGATTGATGGGAAGCTGGTGGACTAATTTGCACAACATCTTCAATGCTAAGGGAATGCCTGATGAATGAAGGAAAAGTTCATCATCGAATATGTTAGAACAAATGTGATATTCTTTGTTGCAGTAGTTATTAAGTTGAGACATGAGATTTGGTTTTAGTAAGTCAATTTGTTTTTATGCCTTGTAGATTTACTATGAAGTTAATTTTTAGACATGTTAGTTTTAGTTGACAAAACAAGATCAATAAACATTAAAGCTTGAAGTAAGGAAAGATTGAAATTTGAAGTGTTTGGGTTGAGGACCATGATAGAGTATATGTAGTCTGAGAAATAGGAGAAATGAGATGACGGTACAGTAAAGCTTGATGGGGGTGAGATATCTAAAAGTGACCATCTTCAGTGGTCTCGTTTGGCTCGTGGCTTAAAGCTACCTTTTAGCTTCTTGGCTTAAAAGTCCAAAATAGTACCTTTTAGCTTTTTTGCTTAAAAGTCCAAAAAAGTCATGGGTCAAAAGCCCACCTTTTGTCTCAAGCGCTGGCCACTTAAAGCCACCGCTTAACTAAATGAGCTTCTTGCTTATTTGGCTTAAAGCCCAAAATGGAAAAAAGTCTGTCTTAAAATTGACTTGCTAAACAAGCATGATATCATTGTTCCATCATTCATAAAGGTAGTGAGATTAAGAGGATGTGACCCATGTAATCGTGCATGATGGATGAAATCGAGTGTATCAGGAGCGGTGTGTGATTGTAGTATCTCTATTAAGTTGAAGGGAAAAATTGGTTTTAGACACGGTATGATGTATGGTTCTGAATGTTGGATGGTTAAGAAATAAAATATGTTAAAAAAATAGTGTTGTTGAATTAAGAATGTTGCAATGGATGTCCTGTGTTATTTGAAAAGATAAAATAAGAAGAACTCATTTTGGAAGAAGTTAGAAGTGACACCGATTAAAGATAAGTTGAACGACAGCTGTTTGAGATATAATCATAATTTAAAGAATTTATGGCTCTATACGCATATTTTGGGAAACATTGTAATCTTATGTCTTTGATTGGGAGCAATATCTCTAGGAAGAAAGAAAGATCGTGGACCGAAATGGTTGAGCAAAGAAAACATGCAGTATTGACCAATTGACATGGAGTAAGGAGTAGTAATTTGATTGACGTAGAAGGTTGTAAAAGAAATCGAGGAAGCCCAGTAATATCATTGTCATGTCATGACAGTTATCTAATGTCCACACCCATACTAGCAAACATCCATAGAACAAAAAAGAAAGAAAAAATGGTAGAAAGAAAAGGAAAGCCCGTTTTCAGAATGTGATGTTCCACCGTCTGGAAACTACAATAGTTAAAAATCGGTTCTCTTGGTCTTATTGTTTTACCTTTAACTGTATTGTTAAATCTTTCTTTTTTAGAGGATTATTCCTTTGCAGTGTTCAATGGTAGATAACATATATTATAGTTAACCTTTTCACTTATAAGATTCTTTTATATTTTACGTTTTTAGGGATTTAACAAATATTTGAGCTTTCTGTTTCAGGTGAATATCTTGACACACAGTGAAGCGGTGATCCTTGATCCAAAACAGCTTGCCAAGGTGCAGAAGTTAAAGCAAATACACCTTGCTCAGGATCAAAAGGAAATGTGTAAAAATGGCCAGATATTGGACCAAATAGTTGAGGAGAAGTGCCTGTCACCATCTATGGAGAAGCATATTCCGTATTCCTCTGAAAATGAGCTGGATAAAAATTTTACTGCTGAAGCATCAAGCCATTTGGACGCTTCCACCTTAGATGGTGGGGATCAAAGCATGCCTGCAATTGGTGAACCGTATATTGATAGCATCGAAAAGTGTGATGGAACTGCTGAAGGAATTGTTAATGCAGCTTGTCAGCAACATGGTGAAAATGGCATATCTGTGCTAAATAAACTAGAATTTTCATTAATATCAGAGTCGGAAGAGTGTCTGGGTGTGAAGAAAGAAGACAAAGACCAGAATGTTTTTTTTACCGACTCCAGTGGAGGCATGCTAAATACTGGGTTTAAGGTGGTGGTACGTTCAGAATGTGTTGATGTTAGAGAGAAAGTGGATGAAATCGCTGCATGTAGAGAAAAACCAAATGGAACTGCCCCTTTTGGTGCTTATGGATCTCAAAACAGAGTTGAATCTAAAATTGTTGGGATCTTCAGTGCGGATGAAGTGTATGATAATTGCTGCAAAGCCACTAGTGATGGTTTAAATGTTGGTGTGTCAGAGAAACCAGATGAAGAATGTGGTTCTCATACACATTCAGAAGAAAATCTTAGCAATGGTGAGAATTATGAAACTGGAAGGAGAATGAATGGTTTTCAGAGTAGAAAGAGGAAGACAGGAAATTTTGATGCAGGTTTGGATAGGAGGAAGTGTAAGAAGTTGACTGCTGAAAATGCTGTTACAGAACATCAAATGATGAAAACAACTGGCAGGGGTGAGAAGAGTGAAAGAATCAGAGGAAATGGTGAAGCTGATGTTTCTGGTGCCCAAGGATGTATTAATCAGGCACATTCTGCCCATCAACTGTCTGAAAAATCTGGTATCTCAAAGGAAGAAGTGCGAGAGGATAAGACACATCATAGTATAGCTGAAGCTGGAACACGTGAAGAAGCAAAAGTGGATCAAGAGAAAGTCATGGATAACATTGACCCTCCATCACAGGGAAAGGATTTAGAAGGATATGAAGATGCAGATGGAGGTGCTGTCTGGGACATCTTCCGGAGGGAAGATGTTCCTAAGTTGCAGGAATATCTTAGGGGACACTTCAAGGAATTCAGGCATATTTATTGTTCTCCATTGCAGCAGGTTATTACCATTCCAGTACCTTTTTCCATAATTCCACATCTTGTTATCCTTTTGAACTAAGGAAAATTATATATGAAAGGAGTGGGTTGCTGTTTGGAGCACCTAATAATGGTGGTAGTAGATGTGAATGTTCTTCCCTCTTGCACCCTAAATGGTTGTCAATTCTTGAAATTCCTTGAAA
This sequence comes from Heliamphora exappendiculata, assembly GCA_034768845.1. Taxonomy (NCBI): domain Eukaryota; kingdom Viridiplantae; phylum Streptophyta; class Magnoliopsida; order Ericales; family Sarraceniaceae; genus Heliamphora; species Heliamphora exappendiculata. Next base: position 16,819,063 of record JAOTRH010000001.1, on the reverse strand, counting down.
TTCTTCCTTCCTCTGTTCTGTCTTTCCCACTTCTGAAATAAGTAACTTTTTAGAGTTTGAATCTACCTGGCTGGTCTTGTTATTAGAAATATAAAAAGCAGCAGTTGAATACCTTAATTTTATTTTATAAATACTAACTGGCTAAATAATGATTACAAGTGTCACTGCAGAAAACCTGCATTTGATGGCTACTTCCTGGCACATGCAAAGGCTTACAGTGGAAATTAGATTATCCTATGTTGTCTCCTTAAATTATGAGGGTTTAAAAACCTTACTTTGTGAGAGATATGGGGGTTTAAAACCTTACTCTGTGAAAGACTTCATTCTGCATGGGCAGAGCGAAGGAATTACTGAAGGTGGAGCATCATTAAATGAATGGACTTGCTTTTGTGGAGCATCATTGAAAATTCTAGTGCACATAAAAAGAGTTTCTAATAGCTGAAATAGGACAGATTAGTTGATGGTGGAAGAGTTAAAGACATATCTGGCAAGTTGAAATAAATAGAAGTTCTCTTGAACTTGTAAAACTTGAGGTGACATGCATAATATTGTATTTAGCAGAAAGAAATGTATATAGATTGTGGGTGTCAACGAGTGTTCGCATGCCAGTCCTATTCATGCCTTTCATTTGTTTTTTGTTTAGACTTTCTTGTTAAATAGACCATGTTATCATCATGACATTTTGAATTTGATATTTTAGTATTCTTTTGACGTTACAGGTTGTTCACCCTATTCATGACCAAACATTTTATTTGACACTGGAACATAAAAGGAGGCTGAAGGAGGAATATGGTTGGTTTCTGATGTTTTTAACGAGGGTGGTGGATTTATAGTTGCAGTTCCTTGATCTTACAATTTTTTGCTGTGGTTTAGGAATTGAGCCGTGGACTTTTATACAAAAACTGGGAGATGCAGTCTTTATACCGGCAGGCTGTCCCCATCAAGTTAGAAATCTGAAGGTAAAATAGATTGTCCAAGTGGGTTTTCTTTCATGCCTTGAAACATGGAAAATATGTTCCAAATCTCAAAGTTCCTAGTACTTGGGTCATTTATTGTGAATTCTCTTGCAGAGTGCTCGGTACGGAGCATTTATTTATCAAGCTAAAAATATGTATTTAATTGAAAATAAATTGGAGGATTAAGTGCAAATATTGGCAAGAGAATGGTTTTTAGGTTTTAACTATAATACCAAATTGTTTCTACTGTGCTTATTTGTATGACCCCTTTTTCATGCATATTCTTTCAGTCCTCTTAATATGTGAGTGGTTGTTGTTTAACTATATTATCATTATGACATTTTGGGCGTTGCATTATACGCATCATAATTGCATCGATATATTGTTTGCTAGGTTTTGGTGATTCACACTTATGCATGTCGTTGTAACTGTTTTGATTTGAGTAACAACTAAATACTGGTTTGCCAAGTTGACAAACTCAGTACCATAATTGCATCGGTATATTGTTTGCTAGGTTTTGGCCATTGAAAAAGTTTTCTTATACTAAATAAGAAAGTGTTTATTTTCCGGGATTAGATGGGAGAGGGGTATGCTATCAGCTTGTTATTCATTGGATAGGTTAATATAAAGAAGCCTGTCGCTGCAACTGTGAAGAATTAAAGTGCTAAAAGTACTGGCGGAATCTAGATGGGCTTAAGAGTCTTTGTTGAAAAATGCAAAATGTACTATGGCACAGTTGTTAAAGGCGATAGGTGCATCGAGGCACCAAAGGTTTCTAGAGGTCTAGATGTGAGGCAAGTCGCGGGCTTTATTTGAGCGAAATGCACATTGTGCAGAAAAAAATAGAAAAAATTAAATAGACAAGTACTAAATAGTCAAATAAAGCAACCAATAATCTTGTGTTCGCTTTAATTCATCTTAAGGAGGACCTAACAATCATCCTCAAAATCAACACCTACCAAATCATTATTTTCTACCTCGTCGTGGGATTTGTATCCTTCCACATCTTGCTCTTCTTTCCCTTTGAGCCTAAATAATCTTGTTTTTGCTTCAATTCATCTTAAGGAGGAGCTGACAATCGTCCTCAAAATCAACACTTACCAAATCAATATTTTCTTCTACATCGTTGATTTGTATCCTTCCACCTCTTGCTCTTCTGGCTCCTTTGAACCTATCTCTCGTTTATTAGCTGAAGTGCTTTGATGTAAAACCCTTTGATAGTGTTGTTGATGTTGTTACTCAAATTCTTTTGCTACTTTCTTCAGCTATAGTAGCTGTAGCAATATCACCCCATGTCAAATTATTATCATCAAACACAAGTTCATCATCTTCTTCTAATTCTCCATCTATCCCCTTACGCAATCATTCATTACTTTCATTAATATTCACCAAAGTTGTGAGATCAAGTGTAACAAGCATATTATTATATCGACGTTTCCATACCTAGTTATACTTGATACACGCCAAATCATTGAGACATTTTTGTTCTAACCTATTTCTTGTACTTTTTGTTGTTGTTGTGGGTCTGTAAGAATTAGAAAGAAAGTTAATTGCATACAAGGAGATAGAAAAATCATTAGAAATCCACCAAACTTGGTGTAGATGCTCACGTGTTTGAATACATTTCAATTTTGTTTACAATTCGAAGAATTACACTTGAGGCTAAGAACTATTATAACGAATTTATGTAGATATGGAGTCTTAGAACCATAGGCAGGCCATGGGTCAGCTGTGAGTGGAATGCAACTAATTAGCCATAATCTCATGATGTAAAATAGACATGTTGCCCTTTGCCTAATTGCTACTGTAACCAAAAATATTTCTAGGTTTTACATAAGTGGTCATTTCTGTAGTGATCTTATCTTGAATCTGATTGCATGGGACCAACTTTGTTGTGCAAGTATAAATTGTCATAACCTGACTGTTTTGCTTAACATATGGGTTTGGATAAAAGGATTTCAGATTCAAGAAATACACAGTTGCATGAAAGAAGGGTGCAATTGGATGTTCCAACTATTCTCGAATAGACATTCCTTGTTCTTTCCACCTATGCTCCGATACACATTCCATCTTCTCAGTGTCATAGTACAAAAAAATGAATAAAGCCCTAAAAAACCTTACAAAAGAGACCTATGGTAACAACATAGCATAGCAAAGCAAAATGACATCCAATTTCCCAATTCTTCTTGGGATTTGCATCCAAAATGGTAGGTGAGCACAACAATCATGTAGAGATAATTGATGAGATGTAACTATGCATGGCATGCTAGAGATGTTGTGATGCCATATACTTTGTTTATCCGTAACCAAGTTTTATCCCCCTCAACCACTTCGGCTGTTTTAACTTAGGGCAATTTAACATAATGAAATTTATGCAATAAGTGCAAACCATTTTTTTTTTATAATTATTTTGGAGTCACTTTCAATTCACTTGTTTATGTGCAACATGCATTTCAAAACTGAGGTTGAGCCTTGAACCGGTAACACCCATATCATTACTCAACACGACACTTGGTTTTCCATATTGGTTGTGCCAATCAACATTCTCCAACCATGCCTAGCACTAGTTGTTCATTCCCCCTTTTCGGGTTACTAGTTTGGAGAAAATGGTTACTTATCCTGCACACCTCTATTCTAGTCTCACTCCCAAGTAGAACCTAACCTCAAATCACACACTTGATTTGAGAATCATTTGATAGTTACCTTTCAAATTCAACCAAGTCCTTGGACTTGCCCATATATATTTTTGAAAACCCCAAATTATCACGAAATTTGTTAAAACACACCAAACACTGAATAATCATTTCACCCTAATCAACTTGAGTTCATTACACAAAAAACCACAAACCACATAACTAGGGAAAAACTAAAAATGCACATTTCTCCAAAATTTCTATTTAATCCACATGTATTTTGAACCAAACACACAATCATGCTTTCGATGCATATTAAAATTAAACCATACATCAACTTCAATTTATGAATTTGAACCTTAAATTATAAAAATCCCAATTTACATAATCTAGGGCAAACATAATGATGGGATTACACAAGGCCCATCATTGATTGCACATACATGAAACGAGATGCGGAAGATTCGAATTATATTTATTTTATTTAGGCTCATTGTTAGGCTTTAATTATGTAATTTTTCTTTTATTTTTAGATTTATTGTCTATTTCCATATTTGGGAATCTTGTGGTTTAGCCTATAATATAAGTACTAGGCTTGTTATTATTGTTTGGAGACATCTTTGACATTGAGAGTAATATTGAGGTGTGTTGTTTGCTTTGCTGAGTTTTTCTTTATTTCCCCTTCTTTTTTTGATTTCCTTGCTGTACTTGTGCAATGATCAAAATTTTGTTCTGGTGTGTTGTTTAGATAGATTGGAAACCGAAACCATTTTGAACCTTTTTGAAATGTTTCGGAAATATTTCGTTTAAACATGGAAAAATTAGAAATGTTTAGAAACATAAAGTAAAACCAATGTATTAAAGACAATTAATTAATCGATTAAACATATCAAGATTTATATAGTTATTCACATTTTATTAATTTTTATGCATAATGAAATACTTAATTTTATTAAATACAAGTGTAAGCGATTTTTAACAAAGTGTCAGACTCCAATAAAATAAGGAGTAAAAATTTACTAAGATAGTAAAACACTAATAACATTATTTTTAATAAAGCAGAATACAACCATCTATAATATTCTAAAAGAACTATAAAATATTTATGAAAAAGTTTAAATTCCTTTCAATAAATCTTGTTTAGATATATTGCACAATATTTTTGTATGTGTTTCGAAAAAAAAATGCTAGAATGTCGTTATTTTGCTAGTGTTTCGTTCCGGTCACTTAGAAAACGAAAACATTTCGGCTCTTTCGATGGGAATAAATGAAAATTTTGTTCCTTGAACTCGTGTTGTCCGTCTAACATCAATTTGTTATCAAAGCTTAGCATTGATTAATCCTTGTTACACTTTATCTTCAAGCAAAGATCGCGGCACTTGTGATCTTAATAGCGGTCAAGCTGTTGTTGCACCATATCGTCACAGCCATATTTGCAAACATTGTCTTCTTACGTAGTTTGGTGTCCCATTGTTTCTCGGAATAGTCCCTTGCCTGAGATCACTAATGACGATCTCTGCTGCAAGAATGTTGTTACCGGGAATATTATTGCCTGAGAACGACTTTCTGTTTTGTGACGCTCTTGCATCGTTTTTTGATACTGGAGTGAGGAGATGAAGTGGCAAATGGAGATCTTATAATGCCTCAACCCAACCCTGGATCTTGTCCAACCCAAATTTATTTTAACCTAATCCAGCAGAATTGAAATGATATGGGCTACACTTCTCTACAAACAGACCAGTCCAGTAAATTGACCCATCATTTATCCACCCCCAGTCACCCCCAGTCTATCCCAAATCCAACCAACCATACTTAACTGGTCTATCCCACAACAAGAACCTACACATATTCAACCTTCAACAATTACGAAGTTCAGCACCTTTAGTTTCCCAGGTGTCATGCGTTGCCCCTTTAATAGGCTAACGCTGGGACACTGTCATCATGGCCGTTGAAGAGCCTAACGAAGGCTCGTGACATTACCCAAGATAGGTGGCAACATTCATCCAAGGTGTGCCATGAATGCCTCAACGTGGCCTAGAGAATGGCCCCAAGTTACCCAAAATGTACCCAAGAGAGTGGCATGGCAGCACATCGGTGCAACACAGCATCCAACACAGCAGCACGTAGTGCGGCATGCGCGCATGGCCAGGCGCTGGCATAGCGCATGGCTCACACATGCTTAGGGCCGAGGGCGTGGCAGCTGGTGGGCGCGAGGCAGGGATGCCAGCCACGCGCCTAGGCCATTTGTGCATCAGTTTGGCATTACAATTTGGGTGGATCATTGGATCATGATGTTGCCTAAGAGAGGTGACAACATTCAGCCAAGGTGTCCCAAGGATGCCCCAACATGGCCTAGAGAATGGCCCCAAGTATCCCAAAGTGTGCCCACGAGAGTGGCGTGGCAGCACATGGCAGCATAGTGGTGCAGCACAGCAGCCAACACACAGCAGCATGCAGCACGGCATGCGCACATGGCCAGTTTGGCATCACAATTTGGTTGGGCAAACGACGAATCATTTGGATTTTTATTGGAAATACTCAATATTGAAGGCTTCGTTGCCCAAAATTGGTGATTTTTTGATTATTGTGGAACGTTTTGTAAAATCTTTATGACTAAAATGTTATGATGTTTCGTCCTGCAAACTTTGAAAATGCTTAGAATACTATTAAGGGGGAGAGTGGTGAGCCACCTACTAGCCCCCTTGTGCCAAAATGAGGCACTCAAAAGAGCATCCCCAAGGGATCTTGGTGCTTGGCTCTAGTCACCAAAGAAAGGTGTTTTAGGGTCTCCATGTGGTAATAGGAATCCCATGGATGGTGTCAATTGATAGGAGTGTCGACACCGTGCATTTAACTTGAAGGCTGGGGCTTTGGACCTGTGCATGCTTGCCTTGCATTTTATCTCTCTTATTTGAGTGTTCTAGTCCGATTAGGCTATCGAGGCAGTACCAAAGGCCTCGTGTGTCAACCTTCTTGCATGTGCTTTGCTTCATCTATGCTTGTGGGGTTTTGCGGCCAAAGATGTGTGACATAGTGGCAATGTCGCACTTAGACACAATCAAAGGACATATTAAGCTGTGAAATAAGCCGGGCACGTCAATGCTTGGCAAATGGAATGGTGTTATGCATTTGTGGCCTAAAGATCATAGTTGCGTTGCTCAAGAGTGACTCTTGGTGTTGTGCGGGGGCATGAGGCATCCCGTGTCTATCTGAGGCCCGCTACAATGAACCAATACAAGTATGAAGCTTATCAGCTAATCAGGTCTCAAGGTTTGATGAATATGGGACTTTAGTTGGGCGAGTGCCTTGCTCAGGATCGAGCTTGGTGCATGTAAGATACTGTTGCCATTCGGCTTGCAACTTAAGGCGTCAAATCTTGAAAGGGCATCCGGATTATACGGGACTTCCATGAGGGGAGTTTGTTCCTCCTTGACAAAGGATGGGCTTTTAGGAGAAAATTTGAAGGAATAGATGAATGAATCATACTCGGAGGGTCGAGGTAATGGCGGATTCGGAGGCCTCACGGGGATATGTTCTTCTGCATTATAAAGAGTCTCCCCGTGACACCCGGCCAGGGAACTCACCATCAAGTATGCACCTAAAATTAGTTCACAAAAAAAGGAAGGGGCAGCAGTGTACGTGTCACAAATTTTGCACTTTGGCGGGCTTCATTGGCTTCCTAAGGTACGATTTCACATTGAAACTAGATTAGCTCATTCATATGTTTGGCTTGAAAGTGAATTTTGTAATTTAGGTCTAGATCTTTCCTTCCAATCCTGTTTCATTTCCTTTGACCCTTTTGTTACAAGTGAAAAAAAACACTCTTTTGCTCTCTTGAAGTTTGTACCCATCTAAACTCACTCTTATAGGAACTTCCATTGCATTCTCATTCCTTTTGAGCAACTATCAGATAATGATCTAATTACTTTATTGCAATGTTTAGTCTAGTATTAGCATAAACCTTTCCTTTGCCTTCACCACCATGACCATCCGTAACTTGACCGACCAACAAGCTTCGTTGGAGCATAGTGCCAATACCTTAAAGAACAACATGATCGCCACCCAAAACTCAATGCCCTCATTTGAAGACAACATGAGCAGTATTCAAGAACGTATGAACACCTTGCAGAATAACATGACCAACATAAAGAATATGGGTGCTCTTGAAAAATCGATGAGTCAAATCAATGTTAATGTCGATGCTCAAATCCGTATACAAGAAGATTGAATTTGTTGGGATAGATGTAGATGAATAATATCCCCGGTGTTTCCTATTAGGGGCGGGGGTGGTGGCGGGGTTTGGCAAAGCACCATACTAGACCTGTCCGGTTTCCATCCGTAACTTTGCTAGTTCAATGCTAATAATACAGTGACTTGATGCTTATATGCCTTGAGAAGTGCGATTCTCTTCTCTTAAACTGAAAGATGGGTAAATATCAAGTAATTGAGTTGAATAATTTCTCTTGGAAAGCTTTTATTATTCTTATTATTTTTATTCTTATTCTTTTGTATCGCCGCGAGTTGAAGAGAGAGGTAATTTATTTTCAATTCTATGCAGATTGTGTATTAAGTTATTTTGTTTTTATATAATTTCTGAAATGGTTTTCTAATGTTCTTTCCTTAATTTTTCAGTCATGTATAAAGGTCGCTCTTGACTTTGTGTCACCTGAAAATGTGGACGAATGTGTCAGCTTAACAGAGAAATTTCGCGTTCTTCCCAAAAATCATAGGGCCAAGGAAGACAAGTTGGAGGTATACCATCTCATTTCTGTCTACATCTCTGATAAACTCTTGAATGATTCTGGGTATAATCTGCATGTTTGTTGTCTTATAATCAAATTCATGTAATATCCAGTAGTCAACTCCGATTTATCGTCACTCCATATGGTATGTTTTGTTAAAATGTATTTCGTTTCCCTAGATCATTTGTATTATATAACATTGCTACTTTCTACAATTTGAGAATATAAAGAGGCTAAGAACTCAAATCTATGCCATCTTTCTTGGTGATTGCTGGTATCAGTTTAGCAGTTTGTTCTAATGATTCAGAACATATCCCAATTGCTGAATTATTGGTTATGGCATGATTACATTTCTGGTTTAACTTACTGAACACCCCTGCCATCTCGCCTATATGTGGCGGCTTGGCTTTGCTATCGCTCATGACTTTTCATAGAATCGTGTAATCGTTGGCCCCTCCACCAGAATTAGACGTAGTCTTGTAATTGGCATTTTGAGCTAGGTGGTGGCAAGTAAATGAAGGGAGGCATTACCGGCCAACTACAAGAAGCAAAGCTTCGTAGACTCGAGAACTCACTTATAGAATGCCGACTATTAGGTGAAGAACTTCCAGTTAGTATATGAAGGGGGAGGAAAGTGAAACTTGGCGAGTTTTATAAGGTCAACGGAACTATTTGATTACGACTTTACCCTTCAATTGAGTATAAGTCAGCAAGCAGCTTCCCCTCTCCACCATTACCAGTGTGGTCATCGCATGGCCTCTAGTGCACTGGTTTCCACAAACTCAGTTATTTTAGTAACTGCGTTATAGAGCTGCAATACCACCCTTAACAATTGTGCGTGCATTGATACCCTGTACTACTTCCTTAATGTTGAGACATCTAGAATCTATTCATGATAATCTGCTTCATTCTTAGATAACATATGCCATCTTTTCAAAATTGTTATATTGAACGTGTTGGGTTGTAGTAGGGTCCAGGTGGCTGTTCAGTGTGTTGTTGTATTGCAATTGTTGTGCAAGTGCTAAACATTTGGACTTTTGAAACAGGTGAAGAAAATGAGTCTTCATGCAATGAAGGAAGCAGTAAAGAATTTGGAGAAATTTAGTAAGTAATGAGAAATGCACTTGATTTAATGAGCAGATTATCTTTGGTTTATTGTTATCTGCACTTCTTTCTTCTCCTATCCCTTGTATTTAAAACACCTTCTGTGTTATATGATTAGTTGAGACTTATGTCCATGTGCATGTATATTTTCTTGGAAAGCATGAAATATTATCATTTTCACGGACAGTCGATCATTTATCAAGCAGCAACATGGGTCAGTACCTGGTCTTGATGATTAGTTTTGGAATTACAGGTTCGAACTATGACATCATGTTGAAATCAGAACTGTAATGAGAGTATGACAAATGTTCTTATTGCTCTAAGTTGAAGTACAAGGAATTGAATACTTGGGGTTTTGAGAGGAGGAGAAGAGAGGAGAAAAGAGATAAAGAAATAGGGTTCCAAGAACTTAATTAGGCACTATCACCTAACCTCTATTTATATTAAATCTACCATTACATAATTACAAAAGTACCTTTAAAGAATAAAATCAAACTAATATGCTAACATTCTCCCTCAAAGCTGGAGCATAGATGTCAAGGATGTCTAGCTTGGAAGATAAGTATTGGAAAGAAATACGAGCTAAAGGCTTAGTGAAGATGTTGCCAAGTTGATCGGCTAAGTGAATATAAAGAGTGACGATACGCTTATGCATCAACAAATCTTGAATAAAGTGACAATCAATTTCGATATGCATAGTCCGTTTATGGAAGACTGGACTATTGGCCATAAAAATGGCAGCTTGATTTGTTAGCTTTATGGTTATGTTAGTTTTGTTATTATTATTATTGTCATCCGGTGTGATTGGGTACATCGTATCTTATTATATGTTCTCGCTAGTATATAAATAAACTGTTGCGTGCCCCATTAGGGTTAATGCCTTCATTCAACCTAGTACTGTCCTATTAACATGGTATCAGAGCCACCGCTGCCGACAGCTTCTCCTTGAAACCCTAACCCTAGTCGTCGACCACCCAAGCCGCCACCTCCAGCGCCGAAACCCATCGTTGCACCTCCACCAGCCGTCGCCGCACCTCCAAAACCCTAGCCGCACCTCTGACAACCTCTTTTATCCTCCGCTGCACCACCAAAACCCTAGCAGCCACCTCTGACAGCCTCTTTCAGCCACCAACAGCCCTCGCCGACTACCTTTCAGCCATCGACAACTCCTTTTTCAGCCCCTTTTCAGCCACCAACAGCTGTCGACTCTCTTTCTCTCCCTCACTGTGTCATCTGTTAAATGGGCTGCCTTCATTCCGGGAAGAGGTTATGTACTCTCCGATTCTTGGTAATGTAGTGAGGGTTGGTTGTTACTTTCTCCAATTATTCCATGTTCTGGTTCTTTGGTGTTGTGAGTTGTGGTGATTTTGTTTTTTGAACAAGGATGCCATTGGGAGGAGATGAGTTTGCTACCCGGGCTTCTGGGACTAATGAGTCTCTGACGGATACCGGGTGACCTGCAAGAACTGGGGTGTTCTTTTCTTCTACTCGGCTTGTCGATGAGAAGCTTGATGGAGCTTCAGCTTATCCTTTGTAGACGAAGAATGTGCTAAAATCTCTGCAAGGTATGAAATTGGATTCGCACTTATTTGATGATGCTCCAGATGCTAGTTCATTTACCTACTGTACCTGGGTGCGGGAGGATGCTCGCCTTTTCAGTCAGATCATGAATTCAATAGATCGCAGTGTCAAGATCTTGGTCGCCAGCGCTGATACGGTAAAAGAAATTTGGGCGGCTCTAGAAGATATTTATTCCTTCACGAATGACTTATCGCGTCTATATGATGTGATGCGAGGCTTTTTTTGCTCGCAACAGGCTAGTTGTCCCCTCCAGGACCACTTTATGCGATTTAATGTGCTCGCTGACGAGTTTGATATGCTCCTTTCATTTACCAATTCACTCAGTAAGTTTCAGGAGCAGCGGGTGCAGATTGTAGTAGTGTGCTTCCTGGCCAGTTTAGATCCTGAGTATGACATGGCCCGTTCACAGATTCTTGCTGGGACTGAAATTCCCACATTGTCTGAGACTTTCCATCGGGTGAGTTGTTCGATGCGTCGTGACAACACTCGGCCTTTGCTTGATGCTAGTGATGCCTTTGTTGCATATCGAGGTAGCAGTGGAGCCCGTGGTCGTTGTACGGGCCGTGATGGAGGTCGAACTGGTGGAGATCGACGGTGTGAAGGAGGTGCTCGTGAGACTCGTTATTGTCACTATTGTGGTATTCAGGGACGTATTCCTAGTGCGTGCTACAAGTTACATGGAAGACCTCGTCTCTAGTGGCCAATGTTTCTGTTGATTATCCCTAGGTAGACTCGTCTTCCTCTTCTCAGAAGCATCTAGTTGAGATGACACCAGTAGAATATGAGTAGTATGTTCAGTCTCAGGTTGCTAGTCCTCCCGATCTTGTCGTCGCTATCTTTGCAAGTAATTCTAGTGCCTGTTTGGCGACTACTCCATCTGCTTGGGTGATTAATTCGGGTGCCTCTTATCATATGACTTGTTCTGCAGGTATGTTGTCTGACTATCAGGTGACTCCTAGACATCGTGGTGTTTTTGTGACCAATGGATCTTCCTTACCGGTTCAGGGGCATGGAGTTGCTACTCCCACGCTGTCCTTAAGTCTAACTAATGTCTTACATACTCTTGGGAATCAATTTAACTTGTTATCAGTCTGTCAGCTCACTAATGATCTCAACTGTTGTGTGACGTTTTATCTTGATAGCTGTGTTTTTCAGGATCATACGTCGAGGAAGATTATCAGTAGAGGTCGAATTTTTGGTGGGCTACACTTGGTGGAGGAGGTGGCTGCTAAGGCCTTCTCAGTAGTCTTTTCTTCCAGTTTTGAGGCTCATTGTCGTTTGGGACACCCATCTATATCTAGTTTGCATAGTCTTTGTCTTAGTTTTCGTTCTATTTCTCATATTGAGTGTGAGTCATGTCGGTTAGCAAAGCACCTGCGTGTGCCTTTATCGCCTCAGGTCAATAAATGAGTTTCAGCTCCTTTTTCTTTGGTTCGTTCAGACGTTTGGGGGCTTTGTCCAATCGAGTCTGTTTGCGAATTTCGTTATTATGTTATATTTGTGGATGATTATTCTCGTGTGACCTTTTTATATCTTATGCGGCATAAATCTGAAGTAGCTTTTATTTTTTCCTCATTCTGTATGGAAGTGCAAACCCAGTTTCAGGCATAGGTTAAATGTTTGCATAGTGACAATGGTGGTGAGTATCTCTCCACCCAGATGAAGAGTTTTATGTCTGCTCATGGTATTGTTCATGAGACCTCTTACCCAGCTACCTCACAACAGAATGATGTCGCTGAATGCAAAAACCTCCTTATTATGGAGACTGCTTGTGCTCTGTTGTTTCAGATGCAAGTGCCTAAGAAGTTCTGGGGGCATGCCGTGTTAACTGCTTGTTACTTGATCAACCGCCTCCCCTCTCAGGTCCTTGGTGGAAGAATTTCGACGAAGGTACTCTCCAGCGAAGAGCCTTTTCTCCCTATTCTTGCGAGTCTTTGGGTGCCTTTGTTATGTCTGTGACACCCATTCCCAACAGACGAAATTGGATGCTCGTGCTGTCAAGTGCATCTTCCTTGATTATTCTAAGACTCAGAAGGGGTACCACTATTTTTGTCCTTCACTAAACAAGTTCTTTGTCTTCCGGAATGTCGTATTTGTAGAGTCTACTTCTTTCTTTTCTGCGTCAGCTTCGGTTGTGTCGGGGATTGAGAGGTTTGATCCTAAAAATCTTGAGTTCTTAGTGTCTTGCTTGCCTTTGTCTTCTCCTGCAGGTATTCCTATTACTGAGGGGTCCTCGCCACCTTCCCCATCAACTTCATCAGCTTTATTAGAACTCTCCTTTGCTGAGCCACTCTCCTCGCCGTGGATCCTCTCCCCACGGTTAGTACTTCTTCTCTTGACAGTGTTTCTCCTATTGCTACTCGAAAATCTTATCAAACTTGCAGGGATCACCCACTATATATTACCTCCTACAAGGGACTTTCAGCCTCCTTGCAAGCTTATATAGCCACTCTGGATCAGGCTGTTATCCCTCGTACTGTTTCTGAGGCATTAGTTGACCCTAGATGGCGGGGTGCTATGATGGAGGAGATGCAGGCTTTTGAGTTCACCTCTACCTGGTTTCTTGTTTCTCTTCCGGACAGTAAGTAGGCTATTGGATGCAAATGGGTCTTTACGGTCAAGGTTCACCCCGATGGTTCTCTTGTCCGTTTGAAGGCCCATCTTGTTGCAAAGGGTTATGCTTAGACGTATGGGGTTGATTAATTTGAGACCTTCTCGGTCGCCAAGATGACATCTGTTTGCCTTTTTATGTCTCTGGCTGCTACTCGCCATTGGCCTTTGTATCAGGTGAAGAATGCATTTCTTCACGGCGATTTGCAGGAGGAAGTCTATATAGAGCAACCTCCAAGTTTTGTTGCTCATGGGAGGGTTCCAGCTTGTTTGTCGCCTACATCGTTCCCTTTATGGCTTGAAGCAGTCTCCATGAGCGTGGTTTGGTCGATTTAGTATGGTTATGCATCAATTTAGTCTTTTACAGTTTGGAAAGGACCACACTATGTTCTATAGGCGCTCTTCTGCTGAATGTACTCTATTGGTGGTTTACGTTAATGATATTGTTATCACAGGTGATGATGCCGTGGGCATTTCTGAGTTGAAGCAATTTTTGAAATCTCAGTTTTAAACTAAAGACTCGGGGGAATTGAAATACTTTCTCGGGGTTGAGGTGGCACGGGGCAAGAAGGGTATCTTTATTTATCAGAGGAAGTATGTACTGGATATTCTAGCTGATGCGGGGCTTTTGCAAACAAAATGGTGTTGAGTCACCTATGGACCCGAGTGTCAAACTTCTCTCTGCTAAGGGTGATGTTTTTTCTCATCCTGACCGATATGGGAGAATGGTTGAGAAGTTGAACTATCTAACAACAATGACAAGACCGGACATAGCCTTTCCTGTGAGTGTGGTGAGCCAATTTATGGCTGCGTCTCGGGTTCCACATTGGAACGCCGTTCGAATTCTACGATATCTCTACAATAATCCTGGCAAGGAGATAAATTTCAGTGATCATGGTCACTTTATGATGGAAGGGTATTCTGATGCTGACTAGGCGGGATGTCCCATTGATCGGAGGTTAACTTTTGGATTCTCTATATTTATTGGTGGCAATCTTATCTCTTGGAAGAGCAAGAAGCAAGACGCGGTCTCTAGGCCGAGTGCAGAAACTGAATATCGAGCTAGGGCCATGGCGACATCTGAGATTTTATGGCTCCATCAGTTGCTTAGTGAGTTGGGTGATCCTTGCCATGGTCCAACAAAGCTGTGGTGTGATAATAAATCTGTGGTGTATATTACCACAAATCCAGTGTTTTACGAGTGCACGAAACATATCGAGGTGGACTGTCATTTCATTTGGCGTGAGTATCAGAACGGTGTGATCGTGTTTCGATCAGTTTGTACTGGAGAGCAATTGACGGATATTTTCACTAAGTTTGTTCATGACCCTTGGGTTCGATACATTTGTGACAAGTTGTGCATGTTAGATATATATGCTCCAGCTTGAGGGGGGTGTTAGTTTTATGGTTATGCTAGTTTTATTATTATTATTATTGTCATCTAGTGTGGTTGGGCACACCGTATCTTATTATATGTTCTCGCTAGTATATAAATATGCTGTTGCGTGCTCCATTAGGGTTAACGTCTTCATTTAACCTAATACCGTCCTATTAACATGATTGTCACAAAACATTTGCAGAAGAGTAGGAGCCGTAATGTGGAAATCCATGAGGAGTAATTGGACCCATAACATCTTAAAGGTTGTATGGGCCATAGTACGGTACTCGGTTTTAACACTGGAATGAGTAACCACGGTTTGTTTCTTACTACGTCAAGTGACAAGATTGCCACCAATAAAAGTGCAATAACCAGAAGTAAACCTCTGATCAAAACGGCTACTAGTTTAATCCGCATCACTAATGCCAATGACAGACATGGAATCAGACGACCGATACACCAAACCTCGTCGACCAAGAGCACATTTCAAGTAATGTTAGATACGACAAATAGCTTCACAGTGAAGGTGACAAGGAGCATGCATAAATTAGCTAACTACCCCAATAACCTAAGTAATATCAGGATGAGTAAAATACCGTGAGATAAACAAGTTTGTCAACTAAAGGGCGATGATGGTTGACATTAGGGAAGAGATCACTACAATCACTGTCAAGTTTAAAAGTTGAATCCATATGAGTATCAATAGGATGGGCACCGAGATATCCAATCTCAGATAAGAGATCAAATGCATACTTGCGTGGAGAGAGAGATATATACCTTGAGAAGAGTGGGAAACCTCAATCCCAAGTAAGTATCATAGAGTACTCAAGTCCTTGGTATGAAAATGTTCACTCAAATGATGTTTAATGTTAACAATACCAACAGAATTGTCAATGGATAGGGTAATGTCATTAACATAAAACAATCAGCACAGTAGTCCCACTACAAACACAGAATAATCAAACGTGGAGCGCTGAAAACTATATGCAAGAACAACATAACTGAAGCGATCAAACTAGGCATGAGGAGATTACTTATGACCATATAAAGCCTTACGTAAGCAACAAACAAGGTGCTCACTACCCAGCACGACATTACCAGAGGGCTAAACTATATAGACCTCTTCCTGAAGATCACCATGAATAAAGGTATTCTTAATATCAAGTTGATACTGGGACTAAAAGCGACTAACAGCAATGGAGAAAAGAATTTGAACAGAAGTAAGGAGAGCCACAGGTGAAAAAGTATCCAAATAATCAGCATCATAAGTTTGAGTATAGCCTTTGGCCACCAAATGAGCCTTAAGATCCATCGGGAAGATATTTCGCAGTAAACTTAACGACAACCGATAAGTTGTTTCTCGGTCGAAAGAGGGGTAAGTTCTCAAGTTTGATTCTTATGAAGAGCACCCATCTCCTCATTCATAGCGTGCTTCCAACTAGATAAAGACAGCCTGTGTATGAGATTTAGGAACAAAAACAGCTGACATGGTAATAGTAAAGGAGTGAAGAGAGGATCATATGAAACAAATTGAGCAATATGATGTATAACTATGTTTACCTTGGCGCAAATATGGTTTTAAATATTGTCGATACCATTACATATTGGTTGTTACGTAACTGTATCTTAGGCATACGCTTCGGATACGCACTCTGGTATCGGAGTTGTAGAATATCCTTAGAGTATTGACCGATACAGTCGATACGTATTACGTACAAGTGTCGTATTGGGCAATACTTCCAATACGCGATTGGAGACAACCCAACAGTTTGGCTGCGTTTTCCTCTCTAAAACTCTACTTCGTCTTTAAAACTAAGTGTCAGAATGTAAATAAAAAAATATTTATAAATATTTAATTTGTAGTAAATTAGTTTGGGATATACTTATCAATGAGTTTGTCATTTGCTAGTGTTTGAAATAAATTCATGAGTGTAGTTATCGATTCCCATTATAGACCAATCGATTCTCCCGTTACACGCAACCGTGACAATTACTCCAGTTGAACCGATTTAAAATCCTTGGCGCAAGGGAATGGGTAAATTATTATTCGGTGGAGAAGAGGAAGATGGGGCAAGAACCCCTTGGGAAGATCATGGTGTTAGGCCAAAAAGGACAACATGTCTATCTGGAGATCGTTGATACACTTGCAAAGGACGAATAGATGGGACTAGCTCAGGGAAGGAAAAAGGTATGTGTAAAGTAGGAGAAGTTGGCTCCCTCTCACGACAGGAGATAAGGTCAGAGGATAACTCCTTGCCTGTGGAAGTGAAGAAGGGAATTGACTCGAAAAAGGTAACATCAGTACTGACAAAACATCGACGAGATTCATAATGATAGCACCTACACTCTTTTTGAGTACACGAGAGTACCTGAGAAAAACTCATTTGGAGGCTCGATGAGAAAGCTTATCAAAATTGAGATTGGAAAGATGAACAAAAGCAACACAATGACACCCGAGGGAGGAGAGTAAAAGGAGAAGAATTAGGATTTACCAAGGAAAACATGGACTTCTTGTTAAGAATAACATAAGGTAGACAGTTAATGAGATCACAAGCGCTAAGAATGTCACCGCAAAAATGTCTCGTTACCTGCATGTGAAAAAGCAACGTACGCGCAACATTTAATAAGTGACGATGCTTACGCTCGGCCACGCCATTTTGTTGAAATCTATGAGCACAACTAGTTTGATGAATGATACTACGATCTACACAGAAATGGTCAACAGTCGACTGCATATATTTTAATGTATTAAAACTTTGATACGCTTGCCAAACTGAGTAACAATTTCATTATAAAACAGAGAGAGCACCTAAGGTAATTCAGATCGTTGTTTTATAAAAAAAAAGTCGCGCAAGAAAAAAATCATCAACAAAAATAAAAAAATAAAAAAATCTATTAACACTACAAGTTTGGGAAGGACCCCAAATAACTGTATGGACGTGATCAAAAGACTTAGATTGACAACGATGACTACTACTAGGAAAAGAAATACGATGATGCTTATCTAATTGACAAGCTTCATACTCAAAACTAGACATAGGACTTAAGGATGGAATAGCAAATTTCATCTTAGCCAAAGACGGATGAGCCAGGTGGATATGCCATTGACGAGTAGGGACAGATGCACTCAAGGTGGAAGAAGGGGTACTATGTGTAGGCATCCCAATTTGATTTAACTGGATCTTAGGTTTATCTAGGTGGATCCGATGATGAAAAGTAAAGAAAATGGTATTAGAAAAGCTCTTGGTTTGGTTTGGTACCCGAAAACCTCCGCAAACTTTTAGGCCGTAAATATTGTTTCACACTGTCGCAACTTTCAAACCTTAAAAAGCTTGCGGTCGCTCAGTTGTTTTTGACGACCGTGACTTCCGTTGAAGTAACCGCAGCAAACCTCTCACAAAATCCTAACATTTCTTGCAACTGCCACCTTTGTTTATTGCGACTGTGAACTTTGTCCCCTAACAATGGAAGCTTCTATTCCCGTCACGTGTCAGCGCGCTAGAGGACATCACTTCAGGCCACTTGCCTTCAAATACAGATCCATCTGGATCATTTTAGGGGAGATGAGAGCTTAACACAAATACCAAAACTTTGTCGGATTGATTTCTCAAACCTATACACTACATTCCCGACCTTTCGAAGCACTGAATCTCTCTTGGTGATTAGGAGATCGACGGCTGGCCATACGTTTCTTGAACTGAGGCTATAGCTGGATCATTTTTACAGGTATAAAAGTAAAATTTCGGTATTTCTCTTTTCACACCTTCTACCTCACATGGAAAGACCGGAATTAGGTTTGATTTGTTATTTTAAATTATTCTAAGTTAATAATTGCATGTTTTTGATTTCTAGTTAAGACTTTCATTATTTTTGTTTTTTTTATTTATTAAAATCAGTCATAAAAATTTCAGAATATCATCTCGCACCTTGCATGATCGCACCCAACTCACTGTAATTCAAAATTTCAGTAAAAAGCACTCTATAATATTGCGGTCACCACTATCAATGTAGTGACCATAACATTGATGCATTAACATATTCGTGACCGTGACATTGCTACTCACAGCTGCGGACTTCTAGCTTTAGGATGTTTGCGACCATGACATTGTTCTTCATGGCCGCAAACTTTGTTTAGTTCTAGTAGCTTAATTTCGTGTATTTTAGTATTTTGTTATTCTTGACATGTTCTGATTTATCACAATTCCAGCATTTTTAGTGATTTTATTAGTTATTCTTGCTTTTAGTGAATTAATTTTTGCCTCTTTGACAAGTTAATATAAATAATGTAGTTGTGTATTTTTATTATTTGATTTTGGGTCTTCTCCTTTTAATCACAGATTTTGTATTTACACGCATTTGGAAAATTTAAGAAAAAGAACTAATAATGATAAGTAGAGGTTAATATGAAGATTTGGTGAAAAAGGGTGCCTAACACTTTTTCCATTTCGTATCTTAGCTCATGAACCTAATTTTGAAGGAACAAATGACCAGTGGCTTATTTTGTTTTTCTTAATTTTTCTCAAAAACCAAATGGCAACTTTGTTTTTTCAAACATAAAGGGTTTTTAGGTTTTTATTTTTAACGTTTTATTTTATATATATAAAGTCTTTAAAATAAGCAAAAGCGAATACCCTTCAAAAACTCAATAAAAACACCACAATATGCTGACAATCAGTATCCAAAAAATAGAGGCCGTCTTTCTCATGCCTCGAACCAACATCTTCTTGGTTTGGAGGTCTTAAAAACATAAGGAGAAAACATTATAGAATAATGTAAAGCTTTAATTAGCTGACTCTCATAGAACAAACTGAAGGAAAAGTTGCGAACATAAGGACTCGAAGTTGAGGCAAGGGAAGGACAAGGATGAAGTACACTCCATTCATGAACGGGAGGAGATGAACCATCAGATAAGACGGAATGATGATTAGTGCGAGCCAAATTAGAAAGAAAAAAAGACGGATTATTAGATATATGTGAGAACTAGCACAATAATCGAGGACCCATGATGGAGGTGAAGTAGCTGCACATGCAAGATACCTGAGTTGGCTAAAGTAGCAGTGAAAATGACACGATAAGCAGAGCATAATGTCAGAATAAGCTCACTCAATTGAGTAGTGAGTACATCATGAGAACCAGCTGGAGAAGCCACCTAACTAGGAGGTGTTGAAGAAATGGAAGAGTGGGTCAATGAAAGGCCATCAATAACCTTAATAGCATAACTAGGGACTAGGCTTACCATACTTGCACCAACAGTATGATTTGGTATGATTAATACCAGAATAATACCACCACCTCATGAGCCACCACGAGAAGCACGTTCGCCATGACCACCCAAACAGTGCCACGATTACCTTTCTGTTAAATGAAAGTAGAAGACTCAGAACTAGTTGGGAATGAGCTGGGAATAGCTGTGGATTGTTCTAGTGAAGAGCATAGTAGTTTAGAATAGGCACTAGTAGCAGTAGGTATTGTTTCACTAGCAATGATATAATCTTTGAATCCCTGCAGGTTAGGGTCTAAACCAAAAAGAAGAGAGGCACTCTTAAAGTCCGCCTAGTGACATCGCTGCTGCACCATATGAGTGGTAAAAGGTTGATGATGCAACAACTGATCCTGCAGATTCTTTAAATTGCTATAATATCCAGGTAGAGGTTTGCCGGACTTCTTAGTAGTGAAAGTTTGCTCATAAAGCTCATAGACCCAGAACACATTACTTTGGTTAGAGAAAGAGTTAGTAAAGGAATCCCATATTTCCTTTGATGTATCACAAAATTCTATTATAGTGACAATATGTGGCTCTAAACTGTGCTACAACCAACTCATAACCACTGAATCCATACTTTCCCAATCTATAAGTTTAGGACCACCTTGGGTAGAAGGAAGATCAATAATGTAACTTAATCATTTCATCCCTTGAAGAAAAACTTTAAATGTGCGTGCTCAAGCCAAATAATTCAGCCCATTTAAACGCTTAGATGTAACACATCTGGGCAACTCATCATCTTTAAGAAGCACCGATTTATCCTGGGCCATAGCAAAGGAACCCAATTGTGTATGCGAAGAAACCAGAACCAACTGAGATCAACAAACCAGAACCAACTTGATTGAGATTGAATCAATCTGTAATAGATCACAAATCAAATCAGAGACTAGCAAAAACCAGTGCTGAATAGGGTGCAACCTCAATTGCAGATCGCAAGGAAGTCGAAGCAGATGGGTGCAACCTCGATTGAACGAGGGTTTGGCTTTCATCGTGACTCAAATGGCGTTGAATCGATTGGGTTCCAGCTTCTAACTCGAGTTTAGAGATAAAAAACAAAGGTCGCATTCCTAAACGGTTAAATAGAGGTCCCTATTCATTATGAAGAGCAGTTGGGTTAAGGAAATTCCAAGCATTCCTAATCTTCTTTGCTCAAAGTTCTTTCCAAAGCTCTCTAAAGCTCTTGTGGAGAATCAACAAGCGTGCTTTGTCTGCGAGTTCTCATATTAAGAATTCTTTACGAGTCGAACATTGCATAGTGTGTGCTTTTAATCTCTTCTTGTGAAGGAACTAATACATCTTTGTTGGGGATCAAGCTTTCAAGGCCTCAATCAACCCCTCTTTTATCTTCTGGATTGAAGAAGTCATCAACTGGTACGATTTGACAAGAAGCCATAGTAGCAGGAATCACACTCTTTTGGGGGATTGGATGAGAGGCTCGCCGTTGTATTATGGTGTAAATCACATAAAATTGTAACCATATGTTTAAAAAAAAAAAATTAGTACAAGTTTTATTCTGTTTTCTTTATTGCAGGAAGCAAAAATTTGTGGCACGCCCAGTGAGACCTCTACCTCTTCTCTTTCTCATACATGAAGTTTTAAACTTCCATCTTTTGAAATGGCTTCCAAGAAGGTTCATAATTGCTTAGACCAAGAACACTAGCGAGAACATTGCATTGTGGCAAGCAATACTTCATGGTTGTTAAAATTGCGATTCGGATTGTAGGATCATACGATTCCATGATCCACTTTTGTGGTATCGATCTAGATCTTATAATGAATCGGTTTATGGGAAGGATCGCTTTAGGACTGTCGGATCGTGATTACATGTGAACCCGATGGAGCCCACAAAGAAAACTGCAAAAGCAATATGGAAGACGGCAAATGGAATTCTGGAATCTGGAATATCAAAAGTGAAGACCTATGTGCATCAAAAAAGGGAAAAAAGAAAATTCAAGCAGGCTTAGCAGAATGAGGATTCCATCTTTGATTTGGTCGATGGTTTTGATCTTCTAGCATCAAAAAAAGTTTTGGTCTTTTTGCAGGTACGATTCTGATTCTTCTTCTTTCTAATGTTGGTTTCTTCTTTTCCGTTTTGGAACTCTTTTTCGTTCTTCTTCATTTCTGTTTCTCTATTTCAGTTTCTTCAACTCTGTTTTGGTTTTCTCTGTTTCAGATTCTTCTCCTCTGATTTCTCTTTGGTCTTTTCTTTTTCTTTTCTTCTCTATTTCAGTTCCGTGAATAAATTTATGATAAAGAAGCCGATAAATCAAAATCATTAGTCCCTCCATCAAATATTTAGGAAAGGAGAGAGAGGAGTGATGTTTGTCAAATTTATAGTCTTTTATTCCTGTGTAATTCCTTTCAATTGTGTTAACAATTCTATATTTCCACTCATGGTTAAGAAGATTGGAGATTCTGGGAAAGGACTTATGCCACCTTCTAAGAGAAGGTCTATATGTAATTTACTTTTGAATAGCCCCAATGGGATTATATTTTTGTCTCATTGGATACATCCGACATTTCAAAAACTGGTGTAAAGGTTTATCAAATGTTAGATGAGGTTGTTCATAAGGTTGGAGAGGAAAATGTTGTGTAAGTTTTAGTAGATAATGCTTATGATTACAAATTGGCATGAGAAATGTTAATGGATAAGACGAAAGACTTGTTTTGGACACCTGGTGTCATGCTAGATTAATGTTTGGAGGATTTTGAGAAGAAAATTCAAATTCGTTGTGTTACAAGTGCAAAAGTCTGAAGGATTGTGGCATAAAATTATTCAAGAAGTAAACTTATTCATTGGATGGAGGGGTTCACTCAAGGTGCTGCACTTCTTAGGCCTGCGGTCACTCAGTTTGAAGCCTTATACTTGACCTTGAGATGCCTTCACGAGAAAAAATGTGCATTGTTCTCTCTTTTCATCAAACAAGTCGAGGTCTAGTAGATTTGCGAAGCCTCTTCAAGGGAATTTTTTTTTGCAGCTATAGTTTTAGACACTTGCAATTTTTGGTGTTACTATGTGCTTGAAGGCTGCATAACCTGTCATTAAGGTACTTTGGTTGTTGATTCCAATGAGAGACTGGTAATGGAATTCATTTATGAGGCAATGGATTGTGCCAAGGATCGAATTCAAAGTAATTTCAGTAATAGTTTCAGATTTTAAAATTAGTATTCACTACTATGTATTTGATTTTTTAGTTTGATTTCAATAATTCTAGTGGACTTTTTACTTCTACTATTTCATTGATGACCCTATATAGACTATCATTGACAAAAGATGGGAATCTCAACGCCATTACTCATTACATGATGTAGTATACTTCTTGAATACTTCTTGAACCCTCATTTCCATTGTGCTTCCAATTTTCAAACCGATGCAAAGATTAAAATTGGGTTGTAGAAATGTCTTGAGAGAATGTCTTGAAAGAATGGTTCCTAATGCTAGTGAGAGAGTGAATATAGATTTGCAAATGGACACATTCAAGAATGCAAGTGGATGTTTTGGTATACAAAATGCAATCATAACAAGACAAGAAATCTCCAGGTTCTTTATTTCTATCATAAGTTGATATGAATGAATCTAATTGTTTCTCTTTCAAAGTTTAAAATGTCAACTACTTGATTTAATCTTGTTAGTTTCAATTATTTTTCATGTAGCTGATTGGTGGGAAGCTTTTGGTTATGAGTGTCCCGAATTAAATAGGTTATCAATTAGGATATTGAGTCTAACATGCAGTTCATCTAGGCGTGAGTGCAATTGTAGCACTTTTGAGATGGTAAGAAATTGAGCTGCTAATTATTTCTTGAAATTTAATATCATTTCTTGAAAGTTAAAACTAATTTTTTGCTATGAATATTCTTTTAGGTTCACTCAAAGCGGAGGAATCGTTTACACTAAAAGAGAATGAATGACTTGGTGTTTGTCATGCACTATTTGAATTGAGACAAAGCCACATGAATAGATAGAAATCATGAATCCATTATGCCTGAACTGTCACATTCCTTGATGAGAGGATAGCGGAAATGGACAAGCCAACTCTCCCAATACAAGGTAATTGGTTGAGTGTGCTTGGTTGGAATGTTTGGTATGAATGTGATTTAGATGAAGATGAGGTAGAAGCCATTATAAGGAATTTGGAACATGTAAGTTTAGGCATCTATCTTCTAGTTTTTAGCTTTATATTTTTGGAAATTTTTAACTCGGATCTTATTGTTATTTTATTTTATTTTTTGTTTACTTCAACTTAGGTGGTGACTACATAACAGGTGAAGAGGTTGTGGAAGTTGGTGAAATTAGTGATGATGATATGGATGAGAACGTGAATACAAGGTATTTTGATGACTTAAATGATTCTATTGACGATGAGGCCAATGTGATCAAGGGTGGTGATAATGTTGATGATTATGATGATGGAGGGAATAATGATGATGATGATGTTGACTACATTACGGAGGCAACTATGATGTTGATGATGGAGGTAATCACACTAACGGTGTTGATTCGGGACAATGATATTTTGGCAACAATGATGACTTATTTTAGCCTTTCATTTTCTCTTCATTTTGTTTTCTTTTGTTGACAAAGGATATGAATGGTTTAGTGTCGGTGAACAAGGCAAGTAAATGAGAATGCGAGGATTCAAACCTCGATCTCCCCACGCTAAACTTTACAATTCACTAATTACAAAGTTGGTATGAGAGCTCAAATGGTTTGAGCTACATCCTCGAGAACATTTGTACCAATTTGTGAATGTTTATATGATGCATTTTGTTTTTCATGATAGTTTTTAGCTCATTTCTCTATAATTTGATCTTATTCTCCATGAGTATTGTAAAATTATTAGACATTTTTATGATTTTAGTAGGATCTTGTGTAGGAGCTATATTTTGACATTCATGGTACCTCCTGTGTGGGTCCCATGGCTAGTAGCAAGACGTAGGTAACCCATATTTTTGCAAACCAAAGAGTCTTTTACCATCTCTAGAAAGGAGGGACCAGAGCAAAAAGAGGAGTGATACCAAGTCGCTGCGTGAAATACCAACCCAACAAAAGTGGTGCATAATGAAGTCTTGAAATATCAACCCTCTTTTTTCGTATGAAGCGAAAAAAAGTGAGGGAAGAACTAGAAGCTTTCTCTAGCTTTGATGATTCTCTTCTTGCAAACCCAATCTCCACGCCCATCTTATTGTCTCCGGTGCAAACTCAAGTATGAGTTCACGATTAGGATCGTACCCTACTGGTTTGAGGAAATGGGTTCATTAAATCCCTCGAACTCATCTTCTTTTGGGGCTATGCATGTATGCCTTGACCGCTAGCACTGCCTTTTTAGTAGAGTTGTTGACAACCATGTTCGTGCTATTGATTGGCACACCAAAACCTTTGAAAAGAAGGATGTCTAAATTGCCACAATCATGAACAAGTTCAAAATACAAAATGTTGGAGAGGCGAGTCGAAGAAGTCCACATTCCATTGGCTTCACGCAAGTCACACTGTTTGTGAACGCAACAATTTTGATGATGAGATCAATAATATGCCTGCGTTAGAAAGAGTGGTGGTTGAAAGCAGTCAACTTGTGATACTTCATCTCCCATCGGTGAGAGATAGAAATTAAGGCCGGTATATAAAGAAACTTGTGGGCTATTATTAATAATTTGAGCTTAAGCATTTTGGGTCAAATTGTTAAGCTCTTTATTTAAGTTATTGGGCCAGTGATCCACTTTGGTCGTTATAAATGTTATAAATGGTATCAGATCCAATACTGGTTCCCATGTAGAGCTCCATGATGGTGTGGATAGAGGAGTAGAGGTTCCTAAGAGAGGTAGAGGTCTCGAGGTTATATATCTTGTGCATGCTAAGGGGTTGCTATGTGTCTGCTAATGGGTTACTATCCACATCCTAGTCAAGGGAAGAATCTGGGCCACGCAAAGAAAGCATCGCGTATTTGAGTGTAGGATATTGTGATATCCCATCCCACATCGGTGGGAGATAAAAATTAAGTCTGGTATATAATGGAACTTGTGGGCTACTATTAATAACTTGGGTTTAAGTTTTTGGGCCGTGTTGTGTGACTCTTTATTTAAGTTATTGGGCCATTGGTCCACTTGTGTCGTTACACAACCAACTTCCATTGTTTTGTTGTTTTCCAAGAAGTTATGGTAACAAATATAATCATAGCACAATATGGTGGTGCATTGGTGCCCCACATTGCACTCTTATATACACTCTAATCCTTATAAAAAGCGAATTGACAGTCTTGGGATGCCTGTTGGTTATAACCAACCTCTTGAGTTTCAATAGTTTGTGGGGAAAGGAAACCTTAAGCAACACGTTGCCCATTTTATCGAAACCTATAATAATGTTAGAAACTTGGAATGGCAGGTGTCATGCTAAAATAGTTTGTTTGATCACTCAAATAACTCTTTTTTGACTGGTAGTTTGTTACACAAACTTACAATCATAATTGATTGACAATCGGGAGCAAATGGAACTTAGGTTCTTCAATTGCTTCTTTAGCTTATTAAATGTTGAGAAAAATAAAACAGAAAATAATTAATGTTTATTTATGCCTCGCAGAGTTTCGTTCTCCGGAGGGTTTAATAGAGTTGATATCTCGACCTCAGTAGATATTTAATAAATTTAATAATAAAAAAATAAAGTCAAATATAAATAAATAATATATTTATTTATGCCTCGCAGAGTTTCATCCCCCGGAGGGTTTAACATGGTTGATTCCCGCCCTCAATAGATATTTAATAAATTGATTAAATTTGTGAATGAAGAAAAAAAGAGAATAAATAATATATTTATTTATGTTTCGCAGAGTTGATTTGTCGTTGTGCATAGATATTTAATAAATTTAATAATAAAAAAATAAAATAAAATATAAATAATTAACATGTTTATTTATGCATCGTAGAGTTTAATCCCCCGAAGGGTTTAACAGGGTTGATTTTTCGCCCTCAATAGATATTTAATAAATTAAATAATAATAAAAAAATATTTAATATCTTCATTTAGGTGAACCGACATAGACAGATTCTGCCACCCTTAGTCCAGATGGTTCTAGTGTCTGAGGGTCGTGGGTCTTGGGGTCCGTGTTCCTTCGGGTCTTGAGATCCTGTGGTCCGGGGTCTATCGGCCGTCCAGAGTGATTTGCCTTGGACTCTGAAATAACGTGGAGTTCTGGCCATATTATATAGAGGTTTCTCACCTAGAGAGGCTTTATTTGTTAATATTTAAGTGAGAAGAATGAGAAGAATTTCTTTTAAATTGCCCCGGAGGAGCATTTGTGTCGTTTTCTTTGGGGGCAAAACATTATAATATTACTTTTTTGCCCCCTGCGCACCGTTAGGCGTGCGGTGTGGTCCCATCATTATGTGGGTGATGTCATAAAGTAAGTGGGACCCACAGAGTAATGATTATGTCGTGAAATATTATATCGCACTTTTATGTAGTGGTGGACAGATGGCACCGACAAATTTAAAAAGAAAATAGTAAAAGGTACTCTACAGTGTAAAGTGGAGAATCTTTCTCCCACCTTTTATTTAAATTTTAAATGGGAATCTGAGGTCTCTGAATATTATATTTAGAGTTAAGTAGTGGAAGACAAGTGGCACATACAAATAAAAAATGAAATAGTAAAAAGTAAAAGTATACAGTGTAAAGCGGGAAAGCTAGAGTCTTTTAAAATTTGAATTTTAAATGGGATGCTTCGTGAGTACGCTATCCCTATTGGTATAAAACCTTGTTTTGGTAGAAACACTTTGAAGAGGAGAATATGCTCGTGAAGTGGGAAAGCTATGTTGGTGACTTTCTTTTGTGGTATATTGCTTTTGCTCTCCTTTTTTCTTTTCTACTTCTGTTGATTACATTGGCATACAATGTTGTACTGCTTAGAAGATTATTCCGGGAACTACGGTTAGTTCATTCAAATGTGTGTAGATCGTTACTTGACGTGGCAAGTATGACTGTGGGAAGAGAGCCGGTGGTTAGTTCTGACGAAATTTGTTCCAGCGTGCGAGAAAGAGAGGAAGTATCAAAGCTAAGGTCACTGAACAGAAGGATTGGTAGAGATAAGAGGAATTCCAGATCTGTTAGAATATCCTCTTCGAAGTGTTTTATTAAAAATGGACAGAACAGCAAGCAGTTAGTATCGTACCCTCTTTGCTTATCGGAGAATGAGTAATCTAGGAGGCAGTAGATTTAAGCGTAATTACCGTGAGCGTGCTCCTTATCGTCTTTATCCTGCCCGCAGACGTTATGCACAGAATGTTCCTAGATATATTAAAAGGACTAAGAGTAGTGCCAAGAAACTGCAAGTATATGATGAACAGATGAAGGAGATATTGTTTAATAATAAAGGTGTGTCGAGGTTGCTTAATGGAATTGATTTGGAAAATAAGAGGTTCGATCGCCAATCAGATAAAATTGTTATGAAGGGGATAAAATTGATTAGGAATGTATCTCTGGGGTCTGAGGCAAAGAAGCTTGATGCTGTACAGCACGTCCTATTTTTCATTGTAAGTGACAATGTCCCATCAGATGCTATTCCGACACCGGACAAGATATTTATTGGTGTTGGTGAGGGTAATCTAGAGACTTGGATAGTGGATCCAAATCAGTCCGATAGATTCCGGATACTTAAGAAACTAAGGTATAGGCTTGTCGGTGGAAAGGACGGTGAATATGTTTGACATGGAATATAAGTTGTGGATTGCTTCTGTCCTATTGATGCTTGAACAGATTACAAAGACACGTTGTTAGGAAATATGGGAAGCATTCAGAAGGGGGCTCTGTACTTCGTGGCTGCTACTGTTAATTCCAAATACTGTAAATACACCTTAAGATGTCAGGTGTATTTTAAAACTGTTTAGTTTATATATTTCAGGGGTAAATTAATCTCTTTTGTTGTATTTGATGTTCAGATTAATGGAGGTGGACGATATAAAAACCGGTGTTGTGGAAGGTGTATCAGCCAGTGATTTCACTTCAATAGAACTTGCATTGCCTAATTTGTTTTATCAATTGAGATTGAGATATGATCATAAGAGTATTAAAGTGGATAAAATATTAATAAAATATTCACCTTTATGTGCTCCCAACGCCAGTGGGTTGGTCAGAGTAAATGTGTATGACCGGAGGTTAGATGGCAATGACAGCCTGTAGGCTTATTTTGTATTTCCTGTAAATTGTCAGTGTGAGTTAATATATTATAGGAATGGATATTGCTTTATTAATGATAGACAGGTCCTATGGGTGGTCAAATATTGCCTTGAAGAATCTACTATTAAAATGGGTGTTACATATTGTAAAATGAAGGGGTATCTGAAGTATTCTACAAGTGAGATGCCGGAAGATGCTGTAACGAGACCGCCGTCTATCAATATGATGTCAAAAAAATACAATAGAGAACATGCTGATATTTGGTACTGTGCCCCTAGTAGTGCTGTTCCAATTCTCTCCCGGTCAATGTCTCTGTGTTTCGTGTTGAAGGTGGATCTAGCAATCAAGAATAAGACCTCATTGAACCTTGGCGATGCTTCAGAATTCGACCACGCTTTGGTTATTATGGGTTCCCCAAGTCCTCCCGCCTCAAACTCTATAGTGAAGTCATGGCAACCTTCAACTTCAGTACGAGCGGCTTCAAAGATTATCTAGTTTTGCTCGTTGAACTTGTATTGATTGAGGTCTCAAGTCTAGACACAAATACTTACTCTTGGAACCAATCCCAATTGTAGAATATGATGATGGATGGATTCTTTTGACACAAAAGAAGTCGTAGAGGAATAAGTCCAAAACCCATCCAATTTGTTCTTGAAAAAATTGATGGAAGATTCACCTTTGACGCACAAAAAGCAAGTGAGAAAAGCTAAGAAACGATTTTACAAGTGAACAAATGCTTGACCAGAACTCGACTACAACGATCACCATACGTGACTTCTTTACAAAGGGTAATGTCAAGGGTGAATCGGTTGAAACAGTCTACATGATTTCCAACCATCAAAGAAGGTAAATTGTCATCTTGTCCACTTTGAAAGAAGTGCCGCCACCAAGATTTAGTCTTGGTGAGCATCACAACTTCTTCAATCCGTGCAACTCATACTAGTTTGGATGATAAAATATGTTGGGAAGTATGAATTAATTTTTAGTGAGATTAATGATAAGAAAGTGAACTTCATCTAATGGGCTTCAAATTGTGCCTCGATTACGTTCACTGAAGAATACCTTTTACTAGGTTCAGAACCACATAATCGAGCCTTGTTTGTCTAAGGTTATATGAGAGAATAGAAGCTAAAGCGAATACTTTTTGATATGAGTTCACGGTAAACATTATCTCGAAGTTCACAGAAAAAACTGAAGAAGTTAGGCATTGGAATTGATGAGTTGGCCCTGAGTTGTTTGGTTATACAAGGCTTTAATGGAGGAGGACAACTTCCATTAGTACGATCCATTTGAATATCACAATTAGTCAACTTACAACAAGCACATTGTTTCATTTCATTAATGCATGAACATCTCTTACTATGTGTTACTTGGGCAACCTTGGGTCCATGGTGTTTGATCTATGGCTCGATTTTGATGATGTTTTTTGTTAAGGAAGAAAATAGAGCTTACTTTCAAACTTATTACAGGCAGGAGTACCTACCCATATCAGATTGCTTTCACTCACTTTAGAGAACCCCCAACGAATGAAGGAAAGACACATACTTGAAGAAAGACATCATCTACTCCCCTTTATTTTAGTAGGTGCCAATCGTCTTTATCTGGTCGATTGCATCAATATGGATCAAATTATTCATTGGGTACATTCACAGTTGAATTACATTGCTGCTTACCCTTATTTTTATGTAAAGGATCTAGTATAAATCTCCTGAAGCTCATTGAGATGTTTCTGGATTTAGTATATCTGGTTGTCCCCTCGATCCGTCGCCAGCCTTTTCTCGTCCAAAGGCTCCCTCTCCTGTTCTACCCGAGGGATATTAGTATGTGTGCTTCGAGTGACTTTATTATTTGCTCTTTGTAGTTAGTTCTATCTTATATTTTTAGATTCCTTGAGGCTCGTGGGACTAATCGCCTTCCGCTCGGAGGGGATTCTTGTCCTTGCTTGTCTGGCCTTCAGCACTCATTTTGTTTGGGAAGTTGTTACTCTTGCACTGCTTTGATTCGCAAGCTCCTTGGATTGATTGCTTCGTTTACAGCTTAATAATCTATAGAAAGGGCTACGTCTTTACTTTAATTTGCTTCCATTGGGTATCAATATCGATATGAAAGGGATGCGACTGGTTGACTACCTGAACTCAATCTTCATGTTAGAGCTGCTTGAAAGATAACAGATTAGTCTCTATCCTAAAAGTGGGGCACGGGTCAGGGACTGATCGAAATGAGTACATGCTCCGAGACACAGCTCCAGGTTACACCCAGTCTGAAGTTGAGGTGAAATCTTAATTTTTTGAAATCCTAATACTCAAAATATTAATTTAAAAAAAGTTTGAGTCGGCCAAAAATGTTATATGTACTTTTTTCACTTGCAGCCGTGCTGCTGAGAGAAAAGCATGGCAAAGATAAGGACATGGAGATAGTTTCACTAAAGCTCGTAGGAGCATAAGTGGTTCTACATGGATATTGTGAGAGGAAGAACCTCGATGTGACGAGGGCGTCATGGCGATGCATTGATTAATTGTACTTCACTATTATAGATTATTGACAATATTTGACACAAAAATAGTACATTGCATTTGCTAAATCACGTGCTTTGAATTGCTAATACAATTTAGATATATCTTTTGTTATGATTAAGTGCTTAGATTGATATGTCTTGTTTATGTCGTAAAGAGAAGAGAGTGAGCTTCATATGTTATATAATCTTGCTCATCTTAACCTGTTAATAAGATAAACTTGAAGTTGAATTTATTTCATAACATAGTGTTTAGCAGTGTGAAACTAGTAGCTTATATATTGTAGCTCGTAGTAGAAGTTGTGAGTGTTTGGTTAAGTTTGTAGCTGAAATAGAAAAATA
The DNA here is from genome assembly GCA_034768845.1 of Heliamphora exappendiculata. NCBI lineage: Eukaryota > Viridiplantae > Streptophyta > Magnoliopsida > Ericales > Sarraceniaceae > Heliamphora > Heliamphora exappendiculata. The sequence goes on along the minus strand of JAOTRH010000001.1, from coordinate 16,786,782 downwards.
GTAGTTATAAGTTGTATCAAATGTCGGTGTTTGGAAAAATTTGTAATCTATAGCTAAATTAAGTAGTAAGAAGTTAAAAGCTACTAGCACTAGTTTTGCCACACACCTCAATAGTCGTGTTTGAATTATCTTGATCTAATTTATTGAGGATTTTACTCGAATAAAAGCTTTTGCATTTGAAATATTTATATGTTTGCTCGTCATGATATTTGGAATGAAGATGTCACGACCAATTTTTTGTTTTTTTGCAAATGGCATTCGTGATCGGCTAGCGAGTCAAAGCTCACCTGGGGCCTACATTTTTTAGTTAGTTTTAGGGATTTTCAAAAGAACATTATTTAGAAAAGGTTTTGCAAAAGCGTGGATTTATAAACATATCCAGAGCCAAATCTAGTGCCATGAAATACATTAACTTTACAGACGAGAAACTACGTACAAAACATTTACATTTCAAGCATAACTATGTACATATGCCTTGACAAACAAAACAAAACAGTAGTAGTTTCCTCCCTTCGAGTTGTCTAGAATTTATTTTATCTTGGAATAGTACAACATCAACTTTATAAGTATGAAGCTTGTGTGAGCACACATATCAAGGTTACAAATTTTTCACGGAATATCAATTCTGAATTCATAATTGAAATCATTTCATCAGGCTATTTTGTTAAAGGTAATAACATCACTTTTCATAAACAGCTTTCAGGCATTAAGCCATACCATTTTTTTTGTAAACAGGTTATAGACTTTAAGCCATAGCATTTTTCATAAATAGGTTTCAGGCATTAAGCCTTATACACAATGATTAGCTCATGATTATACAAGAATTGCATAAGGAGCGACCCTACAACCATTTTCGTTATGATATCATAACCAACATTCACCTGACTGTGATTCTATCCTTATTCGTCTTACTGTTTATAACTTCAGTAATCGGGCTAACACCATTCAAGCTCTCATCATGTATATAATTTCAAAATATTAATACATATTACACCACTCGGGCTGTCATATATAGTATAACACAGAATATTCATGTTTTTCTAAAACTAAAATAACCACACTTTTTGCAGATATATCCACGTGTTATATAGAATCATCATTTCATAGTCATAAGAGTTTGCATTTAGATCAATACAAAAAAAAATCTAAGTAATCGAGATATATGAGACTCACTAGACTTTAGCAGGAGCACAATTCAATCAATTTGTTCAGAAACTCCCAAATCTAAATAATAACACAAAAAATACTAATTTTAGTAAAATTCTCATAATTTTGTTAATTTATTCTATTTTAAAATTTTCAAACTTTACTGTATCAAATTTTTATTTTTATTTTATGTCACTTAAAATTTCCATTTTTATAAAATATTTCACCTTAAGTTTCTAACTTTTATTTTATTTTAATATATTAAAATTTTATTTTTATTAAAAACTCATAATAGTGGCCATGCATGCAAAATATACAAAAGTACTAATTTTAGAATTTTTTTTATATATTTTCAATAAGTTATTCTATTTTATAAAATTGTATTTTTATTTACTGCAATAAAATTTTATCTTTGAAATGCATATTTTAAGACACATTACAGTGGCCACACAATTGAGAATAACATGCAAAAAGGTTAAAAGAGGAAGGCAACACAGAGCCATGAATAGGGATGGCAATTTCCCTAG
>JAOTRH010000001.1:16758643-16784748 GCA_034768845.1 Heliamphora exappendiculata | reverse complement strand
AGTTATGGAAATTTTTAATTTTTAATTTAATATTTTATGTTATTTAGTTAATTTAAGCTATTTCGAGACTTTTCTAAGTGCTAGAGCCTTTCCTCTGAGTATTTTGTCTCTTTTATGGTTTCCGGGTAAAATTAGGGTTTCGGGTGAAATTAGGGTTTCTTCTATTCATGCAGCGACCTAAGATCTTGTCAATTAACCGTCGCTAATACTAGTGGCTGGGCTAGATTGCTCTGCGAGTAGTTATAGTCCGGGCTGTTACAATTAGGGTCCGAATTGGGGTTACAATCTAGGTTGTTACTACTAGGGTCTGGACCGGGGTGTTACAGAAGCAATTGGACTTTTTATTTTATTGTGGGCCATTTAGTAAGTTGAGCCTTATTTAATTCTTTGGGCTTATGGGGATTTTGGCTACATGGACACTTGGGTTTTATTTAAATTAGGCCTTTTATGTTTGGGCATTTTCCTAAATTTCGGTCATTCTTTATTTGGATAGTTATTTAACTTAGCCCTTTCTTATTTGGGCCTTTATTTGTTTTTGGGCCTTGTTGAAGTTTTGGATTTCGTTGGAGCTTTAGTCCTTGACCATCGTTGGGCCTAGGGTTGGACTTTCTTTTGATTATCTTTTGGATCTTAGGTGACTTCTTAGGTAAATCCCGGATTAATATTGGGCTTACCTTGAGTTTTAGGTTCAATCTCTAATAAAATGTAACGATCTATTTTGAGTTAATATTTTCTGGCGTACGCGTGACTATGAGAACTATAGTTAGGGTTTCACTAGTTTTCGGTTTACGTTGAGAATCCACGATTACGGTTCTTAATCATGTGCTCAAAAATACGAGCCCTTACGGTAGGTGTATTTTCTGTAATTTTGTTATCTAAAGAGTAGTTTAATCTTTTAAGGCTAATTAGATTTTAAGTTGAGAATATGTTATTATTTTCTTGGGATATTTTCCTATTATTAGGATCTTGTTTCCGATTTTAGTATTATTATCATTATTAGGATTTTTTATACTTTATATATATGATGTATTCTTTCATTATTATTTATGCCTTTGATTATTGTAATAATAGATCTCTTTTGTTTCATGGTATTAGAGCAGGCCACTTGCTGAATCTGCTTGTTGCATTCCTAGCACGTCGCAAACCCTTGCCTTCTCTTTTGCAATCGCAATCCTAGCCATTGAATACTGGCACTGACCATCACTAATCTCGTCGCCGACCATCGCCACCCATCGGCGACCCTCGTCAGTCCCTCCTCGACCCTCACATCAAAACCTTAGCCGTCATCTCTTGCAAACTGAAACCCTAGCCTTCATCTTTTACAAATCGCAACCCTAACAGACGTTGCAGACCATCACCAAACTCGTCATCGTCCCCTGGCAACAACCGATGACCCTCATTCTGCAATGCCGACCTCCGACGATCCTCGCCGAACATCTCTTTTGCATCGGTGACCATTGATGACTCTCGCCGGACTCCTTTTCATCGCGTCTGGCCTTCGGGTCTTGCATCTGTTCTCACTGCAACCCTGATTCGGCAAGCACCAGATTCGACAAGCCTCGTCAAGCCTCCGACCATCACCTACGACTTCACCGGACACCTCAACCTAGGGATCTAAATAACAGTTGTTACGTAATGAATCGACCGTTACGTAACGGTATCTTGATGTGCCAATCCTTTCACGTTTCAGTGTATCGGTTGCGCAAAAAATTCCCACTGTATCAACCGTTACTCCCGTTACATAACGGGTATCAGTTGAGTATCGGCATGTAACAGCTGTTACAGCCGATACGGGGCCCCCGCGACAACTGAACTCACCTTTTCTTTCTCTTTTCTCATCTTCGAACTTGTTTGTTTTGCTTTTTCCGAACTTATTTTGCCTCTTCCAAACTCTTCTTCTTCGATTTCAGTTCGGATCTAGGGTTCCAGCGTTAATTACTCATCTTCCTCTTCGATTGCAGTTCAGATCTAGGGTTCCGATCATGAAAACTTTGAGGACAAAATTAGGCGGGGCATTTAGTCAATTCCTCATCTATGGTCGGCATTCAGCCAATGCAGTTCTCAATCTTTGGTTTAAACCAATGTTGGATGTTGCCAGAGAAGTGAGACCATATGTGGAATTCCTTACTCCATATGAGGTAACTGAAGTTTACTTACCTTGGGAGTATAAGTTAATCAAAAAGTGGATTGAGTCCCACAAGCCTATTTGGGAGGACAGAGGCAACAATAATGCGTGGTGGATGGACAGGGCCTACTAGGAAGTACATAATTAATTTCCTAGTTTATAGCAATCGGGGAACAATTTTTCAGAAGTCCATTGTGTTAAGAATAATGGGAAGCCATACCCAAAAGGATAGGCGAGTACTGTTATTTATAATAAAGTTAGTCCACATCATTACATCCCTACACCCACACATACATAATAAGACTTATAATAATAAGGATACTACTACAATACATATATATCTAACACCCCCCTCTCAAGCTGGAGCATATATATCCACCATGCCCAGCTTGTTACATAAATATGAAAAACACGGACCCGGCAGGGATTTAGTGAAAATATCGGCCACCTGGTCTCCTGTAGGAACTGATTCAAAAGTCACAATGCCTCTATGATATTCCGCACAGACAAAATGGCAGTCAATCTCAATGTGTTTTTGTTCTCATGAAATACTGGGTTTGTGGCAATATAAATAACCGAGGTATTATCAACCCAGAGTCTGGAAAATCCTCGAAGAGGAAAGTGTAATTCTTTTAAAATCTGTTGTAGGCACATAATCTCAGCAGTCGCTAAAGCCATAGCTCGATTTTCTATCTCAGCACTAGACCGGGAGACCATAGTCTGCTTCTTGTTCTTCTAGGAAACCAAGTTCCCACCAACAAAAATAGAATAACCAGATGTGAGTCTCCTGTCAAATGTACATCTAGCCCAATCAGTATCAGAGTATCCTTCCATTCCCATATGACTATGATCAGAAAACTAGTTTGAGCAAGTACCGAAGGATGCGTAACACTGCTTGCCAATGGGGAACACAGGGATCAGACAAAAACTGACTAACTACATTTACTGGGTAAGCAATATCCGGACGAGTCCTAGTAGTAAGATAATTCAGTTGTCCCACGGTACGGCGATACTGGTCAGGATCAGACAGAGGCACTCATTCGGTTCTAGTTTGACATTAGATTCTTTAGGTGAGTCCACCCTTTTAGTATTTATATATCCTGCACGCTCCAGAATGTCAAGAACATACTTCCGCTGATAAATGAACACACCTTTCTTATTCCTGGTCACTTTAATGCTGAGGAAATATTGAAGTTCACTAAGATCTTTCGTCTGAAACTTAGTACCTAGAAATAATTAAGCTCAGCAATCCCTCACTGTCACTATCAGTAATAACAATGACATCCACATACACGACGAATAATATGCATCCCACTGAGATATGACGAAAGAATACAATATGATCCTTTGCGGATTGCTGAAGACCAAACTCTTGTACGGTAGAACTGAATCTGCCAAACCAGGCCCTGTGAGACTGTTTCAGACCATATAAAGAGCGTTTTAATCGACATACATGGTTAGGGGACCACCCTGAGCAACAAAGCAAGGTGGTTGCTCCATATAAACCTCTTCCTCCAAATCACCATGAAGGAAGGCATTCTTCACTTCGAGTTGATATAAGGGCCACTGATGAGAAGCAGCTAGCGATAAGAATAGACGAACGGAGGCCATCTTGGCAATAGGCGAAAATGTATCAAAATAGTCAAGGCCATAGGTCTAAGCATAACCCTTGGCCACTAAACGAGCCTTTAAACGCTCAAGGGAGCCATCAGAACGAAGTTTGACTGCATATACCCACTTACAGCCGATCGCAGTTTTCTCCGGAGGAAGACGTACCAACTCCTAAGTATTATTAGCCTCAAGAGCATTCATTTCCTCAATCATAGCCTTGCGCCAACCTGGATGAGAAAGAGTATCGACAACAGAGCAAGGAAAATTATGTTGATCAAGAGTATTAATACCTTGCTGGACAGTAGCTGGTAAACCACGATAGGATGTAGTACATAAGGGATGATCTCTACAACTACGATAAGATTTGCGTACAGTAATAGGAGGGTTACTTATCTGATCAGAGGTTAGATCCGGCTGAGGAGATACTGACTCGAGTAGAGGAGAGGTGGTGGAGCCTGGTGACACTGAGGAGTCAGAGGATGATGTAAGAACAGGTGCGTCAGAAATAGCTGGCGAAGACTCCTCGGGAATATCAACCGGAGGACTAGGCACAGGAGATGATGCCATTGATAAATCAGGGGAGGGCTGATACAACAAAATCTGATCTAGACTATCATCAACAGAGGTGAAAGGTGGAGTAGCCGACTCATAGAATGAAGTAGATTCAACAAACACATCTCGAGAGACAATAAAGCGTCGCAAGTCAAGATTATAAATCGATATCCTTTTTGTGTTTTAGGATATTCCATGAAGGTACACTTTTGTGCGCGAGCATCCAACTTTGTCACATTTGGCCTGGTATCTCTCACATAGCAAACACCCCCAAAGATCTTGAGTGGTAAAGAAAAAAGAATCTGCTGAAGGAATAAAACAGACAAGAGTGTAGCACTATGTAGGATAGAGGAAGGCAAACGATTAATAAGGTAACATGCGGTCATCATAGCTTCACCCCAGAAAATCATGGGAACCCGCATCTGAAACATCAAGGCACGTGCAGTTTTCAAGAGATGCCTATTCTTTCTCTCAGCCACCTCATTTTGCCGAGGTGTGTCAAGGCATGAGGTCTAGTGAATAATCTCATGTGTACGCAGGTAGGAACCCAACAAGCCACCAACATACTCACATCCATGATCACTACGGAGGATTTTCACAATTGTACCAAATTGAGTGAGGACTTCATTACAAAAGGCAATAAACACAGTAGGTAATTCAAACCGTTTTTTCATAAGATAAAAATAAGTAGTGCGAGAATAGTTATCAATAAAAGTTACAAAATACCGAAACCCAAATAAAAATGTGACATGACATAGGCCCTAAATATCGGAGTGAACCAAAGAGAAAGGACTCATTGTTATATTATTCTATCTAGACACATACGGCACACGCAGGTGCGTAGCAAATTTACACGACTCACATTCCAACTGTGTAACCTGACTTAAACTAGGACATAGTTTCTTTAAACTTGGCAGGGAGGGATGACCCAGCCGACAATGTATATCCAATATCTAAGATGACCGCTCGGAGCATGCAACATCCAATGTCTCATCCAACACATACAGGCCACCTACCACCCGTCCTCTACTGATAGTATTTCTCGAAACTAGATCCTGGAAAACACAATGATCAGGAAAGAAAGTGATTGAGCAGTTTAGATCTCTGGTAATGCGACTCACATATAGTAAGTTAAACGGATTAGCAGGAGTATGTAAAACATCAGAGAGTGTAATAGATGTAGATAGAGTAGCTACTCCCTGCCTTTTCACCTCCAAAGTGCCACCATTAGCAACAATCACCCCACTGTGTTCAGAGGTCAACTGATAAGATGAAAAAGTACCTGTGGAGTGGGTCATATGGGCAGAAGCACCCGAATCTATCACCCATGATCTGGGGGTGGCCATACATGCAGCTGGATTACTTGCAACCGTGGCGGATGGAGTATCGACTGTATTCCCAATCCACATTTGAATGAATTGATCATATTCTTCTTGCATCATATCTATAGTGCACTTCTCAACAGAAGGAGGAGGAGCATCATACTCGGCCACAGCATTGGCCACAGAGGATGTAGGATCCCCATGTAGCTTCTAACCTGAGCTTTGTAAGTGTCCTTTCTCTCCACAATAGTAGCAGGACCTGGTGTCACGTCCACCTCGACCTCTCCCCTGTCCTCCGTCACGGCCTCTACCCCCTCGACCTCCATCACTTCAGCCACCTTCACGACCTCTACCACGAAAACCACCTCTACTCCCACCACGAAAGGCCTTTAGGGCTGTATGGTCACTCTGATCGGTAGTAGTACCACGACGTTCGTCTCGACTAATAGTTCGGCTCATCTGTCGGAAGACCTCAGATAAAGATGGAATGTCAGACCCAGCTAAAATCTGAGAGCGTGCTGAGTCAAGTTGCTGGTTCACCGCAGCGAGGAAACACTACCAAAAACTGCATCCGCTGCTCGCGGAAAACCTTGTATCGATTAGTAAAGGGGACCAACCGATCATGCTCATCTGCTAGTACCTTGAACTCTGTGAAATAGTCAGTGAAACAGCGATCTCCCTGTTGTATCCGAAAAATACTCCGCGTCACATTATATAATCGGGACAGATCATTAATCGAGGCAAATGTCTCCTCGAGTATGGCTCATACCTATCGAATAGTCGTGGCATTACCCACCAGAATCTCAACGGAGGACTCCATTGAATTCAACATTTAACTCAGTAATCGGGTGTCATCTCGCTTCCACCGCTTATACTCATCAAATCCCTTATTCGAAGGATCTTCGAACAAATGGTCTTCTTTTTCCATACCGCCAACTGTAAGTAATAGCTTTTTCTTCCATAATACATATGTTTGCGGTCCAGTCAACTTCGAATCCACCAATCGCGTGGATGACAAAAACACATCCGTGATTCTTCCTTGTCTATCAGGTCTCACTGGATAACTCTCAACTTTTGTGGAACTTTCCATCGACATTACAATAACTCAATGGCAACCCTCAAGGAATCACGAGCAAATACACCAACAAGCAAAAGGACGCACCCACACCTTCAATCATTCATATATGGACCGCAAATCACACAGTCAACTCATCTCCATAAAATAAAAGAACATTGCGGTAGCCCTTAGACCCTCAAACCATCAGTTAGGGTTACCTTGGGGCTGTTAGAACAAGGAGAGGAAGGAATAAAGAGTAGTTCTTAAACCAGTGGGCTAACACGAAGGGAGGCACCAAGAAAAGCTAGGGTACCCAGATTGGCAAGCGGCTGTGCTGAAGAAGAGAATAGAGGTCGCTGGATTTGGAAAGAGGGAGAACAGGTTCTGTCAGCGTGCGAAGAAGGGAACAGTCTTCGGAACAGTCACCGGTTGCCGGAACAGTCGCCGGAAAAGCGATAGAAGGTGCTGTCAATGCTGAGCAAGGATAGTTGACGCTTGAGGAAGGCTGTCGGTGCTGACAAGTGGCTGTTGGCACTTGAGGAAGGCTGAGCAAGAACTGCCGGCGAGAGAAAGTGGCTGTCGACGCTTGAGGAAGGCTGAGCAAGGGTTGTTGGCGCTAGAAAGGGAGAGAAAAGGGCCTGTTGGCGCTGGAAAGTGGCTGTCGGCGCTTGAGGAAGGCTGAACAAGGGTTGTTGGCGCTAGAAAGGGAGAGAAAAGGGCCTGTCGGCGCTAGTTTTGAGGGTTAGGGTTAGATCAGTAGTGGGTAATTGCTGATAGGGTGGCTGTCGACCTGGTTTGATGGTAGTTGGCACTGGTTTAGGGTTTCGTGGCTAGTGGCTAGTGGCTGTGGCTGGAGGAGAGTGAGGGTTTCGTGGCTGGTGGCTGGTGGCTGGTGGCTGGTGGCTGTGGTTTAGGGTTAGGATTTGATGTAGTCACTGGTTTGATGCTGGTGGTTGGTGGCTGGAGGAGGGAGGCTAGGGTTAGGGTTTCGTGGAGGCTAGGGTTTTACGGTGGCTCTAATACCATGTTAAGAATAATGGAAAGTCGTATCCAAAAGGATAGGCGAGTACTCTTATTTATAATAAAGTTAGTCCACATCATTATATCCCTACACCCCACACACACAAAATGAGACTTATAATAATAAGGATACTACTACGATACATATATATGTAACACATTGATGCCACATATGTGTCTAGCAGGACATTCGAATATTATTTGAGCCTACTTGATAAAGTTGATGAGATTTGAGAAACGTATGTGGTACAAGTTGTGACGGATAACGAAGCCGCTTTGAAGTTTATAGGGAAAAAACTTATGGAGAAGAGGCCGTATCTGTGTTGGACAGTTTGTGCAGCTCATTGCATTGATCTCATATTGGAGGATATTTGCAAGAAAAATAGTGTGGCAAAAGTATTAGATGAAGCTAAAGAAATCACCAGCTTCATCTACTAATACAATTCGCTTGTGAATTTAATGAAAAAATTTACCAATGATAGGGAATTGCTACGCCCTGCCATTACGCGCTTCGCTACAAATTTCATTACATTAGAAAGCCTTGTTAGACACAAGAGTGGCTTGCAAGAGATGCTCCATTCTAATGAGTGGAGAAATTCTAAATGGGGTAGGGACAGACATAGAAATGGATGTGAAATGCAAAAAAAGGTGATGGATAGGGACTTCTGGATTAAAGCCAATGAAATTTTGAAAGTGCTAGAGCCCCTTGTTAAGGAACTTTGACTGTAGATGGTGATGAGAAACCTACCATGGATTTTATTTATGAAGTTATGGATAGGGCGAAGCTTGCCATTCAAAAGGATTGTCGGTACTACAAGAATTATTGGAAAATAATTGACAAAAGATGGAATTTTCAACTACACCACGACTTGTATGCAACTGGTGAGTTAATTTCAATATTTACAAGGATTGTGAGACCCTGACCCGTTTTAATTTTTTGTGACGTTTCGGCGTGTCGTTTCTTGTTTTCATATAGCATGTTTATAAGTGTTTTTATGCATGTTCGGGCTTAGAAATGCATGTTGGGTTGGATCCCGGGACCGTTGGACATTGTGGTGCGAAGTTAAAAAAAAAAAGAAGATATTTTCATGAGCCCTATAAATATATAGTCTTAGATATTTTCATTAGATATTTTCTCTCTCAAACTCTTGAAACCCTCGAAATCTCTGTCTTCTCTCTAGCTTTCGGGGGGCCCGAGGCTTGGTTTTTGGTGATCGAACAGCGGATCCTTGCAGACGAGCTACATTTGAGGCGGTTTGAGCAGGGTTCGAGGCCGGCGATCAGGGAGCGAGTGGCAGGATTGAGGCTGTGTTTTTACAGAGCTGGTGGAGTCGGCAGCAATGATTGAGAACACTTTGAGCGAGACTCGGGGTTCTAGGGAGGTTAGGGCACCACAAGATGGGACAGAGGCACAGTTAGGTGGGCGCTCTAGCAAGAGGCAAAGGTCCTTTAGCTCTAGTTTTCATCCATTTGGATTACTATAATAGTTTTCTGCAGCAGCACCATCGGTGGCTTTGTCTGGGAGGCCAGAGTAGAGGGAGTTGATCTGTTATTAGTGCAGGCAGCCTGGGTTTCGTGTGTCAGATTGCCCACAGTCGAGACAGTCCCAGAGTTCATTGCCAGTTCAGTCACAGCGGAAGGAGCCGCCAGTTTGTTTTGGGTGTGGCCAGTCAGGGCATATTCATAGGAACTGCCCCCAAGGAGGTAGTGTACCGAACATGGCAGGTGTACCAGTCGTTTCGCCCATGCATGACTGACAAGTTTATCTGTAGCAACAGCCAGCAGTGCAGACTTCCAAGGTGATAGATCGGGGTAGTCCAGCCAGTACGACAACCGACAATCCCAGGTAATGGTGGACAGACCAGAATGACACAAGGCAGAGTGTATGCCCTTGTAGATCCCAATTCTTCCAAGGCACCGGTTGTGCCTGATGATGCAGCTATTTCTCCAGTGAGCAGAGGTACCTTCTTAGTGTGCAGACTTTGGGCCAGTCTTTTTACCGATACAGGAGCATTGTGTTTCTTCATTTCATCTATTGTGGAGTGGGAGATGGACTTCATGGGTTATGTGTTGGGTGTAGAGACATCGGTTGGTGAGGATGTGATGGTGGGACGAGTTGGTAGATCATGTCTTGAGGCAGTTGGCCGTTATTTAGAGTACATGACAATGTTTGACTATATCCTGGGAATGGTTTGGCTGACCACCTCTCGTGCCGTGTCGATTGCGATCGACGGGGTTGCTTTCTTTGACTTTGTGTCGAATTTCGGGGACGAAATTCCTTTAAGGGGGTAGAGTTGTGAGATCCTGACCCGTTTTAATTTTTTTATGACGTTTCGGCGTGTTGTTTCTTATTTTCATATAGCATGTTTATAAGTGTTTTTATGCATGTTCGGGCTTATAAATGCATGTTGGGTTGGATCCCAGGACCGTTGGGCGTTGTGGTGCAAAGTTAAAAAAAAAGATATTTTCACGAGTCTTATAAATATCTAGCCTTAGATATTTTCATTAGATATTTTTTCTCTTAAAATCTTGAAACCCTCGAAACCTCTGCCTTCTCTCTATCTTTCGGGAGGCTTGAGGCTTGGTTTTTGGCGATGAACAACGAATCCTTGCTATCTACACCGAGGATTTCGTGTTCATCTAGACGGAATCTCGTTTCGACGATGTTCGTTTTTCAAGACGTCGAGTTTTTGAATCAACGAGGTAGGATCCTAGACTCTTATGTCTTAAAGGGGTGCTACGTGAAATCCTATGTGTTTTTACCGTTTAAAAATGCATGAAAAGTTGGTTTATGTTTCAAAATGTTTGGTTTTGTTTCTAAATCGTTTTTGGTCGCTTTTGGTTGGATGAAATGGGTTTTTTGGGTGTTCTTTTCAGTGTTTCTTCATAGTTTTGGGCTTGTGTATGTCCGAGGGTGTTAAAAGGGAGTTTGGTTGCTTCGATTTTGGGGTTGGAAAGTTGTTTCCGTAGCTAGGGTTACGTTCACGCCGTGGTCCAGCCGACTGGACTGGGTGATCCAGCCGACTGGGTCGACAGTGTAGCTTTCAGTCGACTGACTCTCCTCCAGTAGCTTTTCAGTCGACTGAATTGTGGGGTTCAGTCAACTGAACTCTTGAAGAGGAGAGTTTTTCTTTCTTTGTTTTGGCTGGTCGTAGTGGGGCTTTGGGGGTTTGTTTTTTGTTTGTTGTCGTTCTCGGGGAATGACGTGGCTTTGTTAAACGTGGTGCTTATACATCATTGTGTGCGTGACGTGTTTGGGTTCGTGGTTTTTTTTCAAAAAGGCGAGTTTTGGGAAAAGAAAATGTTTTGTGAAAACATTTGTGAAAATCGAGTTTTTGGAAGTTTGGAGCTAACCTTCAGGGTTGGGTTTCATTTCATAGATGGTTGGTCTCTAGGGTTTGTGGATGACGAGTTATGTGGCATGTGTTGTCATTATGTGAAACGTAATGTTTGCACGTGGTTTTATGCTTTAAAACTCTGGTTTTACTCATGCATGTTGAAGGACGGATATGTGGTCCTTGTGTACATAAAGCTCTGGTTTTATTTGTGTGTGTGTGGCTAACGATGGACGGAAATGCGGTCCGGTAAACGTTAACTTTGGTTAACAATGGACGAAAATGTGGTCCTAAGGTTGCATGTGTTGCGTTGGGTTGCAGGTGTTGCGTTGTGTGGGTTGCAGGTATGTGCGGTGTGTGTTTCATCGTGGATTTTTATAGAACTATTTATGGTGCTCGGGAGAGTCGATACATATGTGTTGCATGTGGGGCTCGCGAGAGTCGATGTTTGCATGTGAAGTATTGTAGCACATCTGTATTATATTATATCAAATTGTGTTGAGGCTCGTGTGAGTCGAAATATCCATATCTTTTCACATCACCGTGTTTAGCTTTTATTTTATGTTTGTCTAGCTTCTGCTAAGTTTTGGCTTACAGTGTGGGATTTGAAAATGTTTTTCAGGTGCATAAGATCACACAGGCTGATTCGGAGGAGTCAGTTGGGGCGGAAGACTTGTAGTCTTCTTTTTATCTCTTTTTTGACCATGTAATGTTTTACATGTTTTTGGTGTTGGAATCATGTATTGTAAGCTCGGTGGCGATTATATTTAATGCATGCTTGTCCTTTATCCTGAGAGTGAAGCATCGGGTTGGGTGTTGTTTATGGGTGTTTCAGGTAGCTCGGAGTTGGGGCGTGACATGGATTTAGCACTATTCATTAATCTTCATGTTCTGACACTCCCGCACAAAATGGTAGAGCTGAAAGAAAACATTGACACATCTTCGACACGGCTCTCTCCCTTTTTCATTCCTCATTTGTCCCTGCCACTTTCTGGGGTGAAGCTGTTCTTACTGCAATTTATCTTCATAATCGCATGCCTACACCTCTTCTATATGGAATTTCTCCGTATGAAAAAATTGATAGGTCACACTCCTAATTACTCTCCGCTATGTGTTTTTGGTTGTGTTTGTTTTATCCTTCTTCCTAAAAGAGAGTGCAATAAACTTAGTGCTTGTTCCGCTCTTTATGTCTTCTTGGGTTATAATATTCAACAAAAAGGATATCGGTGTTTTGATCCTGTATTTATGTGCCTTTACGTCTCTCGTCATGTTGTGTTTTTTGAGCATCTCTCATATTTTACTCTACCATCCAAATATACTTTTCTTCCCAAAGAGGATGTAATTATTATTGATCCTTTCCCGAATGACGTGCCTTTTGACGAGTTTACTCGTATTCTTGACGTTTTTGAACTTTCTAATCAGTCTCGTCCTTATGTTGTTTCGTCTTCCCCATTAATCTATTCTTGTAGGCTGCCTCCCCCTTCTCAACATATATCCACTAGTTCTGACACAGGTCCCCCTGTCTCTGTGGATCCTGATCCCCATGCAATGTGCTATCCTTTACGTGCTCGTACTCCGCTGGTGAGACTTGATTTTTTTAATACATGCTTTTAGCCCTTTTATCGTGCTTTTTTATATGCTATTCATGCTTACTTTGAGTCTTAGTCCTGTAAAGAAGTTTGTATTCATCCAAACTGGATCAATACCATGCACAAATAATTAATTGCTCTTTAGAAGACTCGCACTTGGGATCTGGTTTCACTGCTTGCCGGTAAAAACCTTATTGGATGTAAGTGGATTTACAAAGTTAAAACTCATTCTGATGGTTCTCTGGAACGTTATAAGGCCAGTTTAGTTGCTAAGGGATTTTCTCAGGAGTATAGAATTGATTATGAGGAAACTTTTTCACCTATGGTTAAGATTACTACAATTCGTACTTTGATTTTAGTTGCTTCCATTAGTCAATGGCCTCTTTTCTAGCTAGATGTCAAGAATACATTTCTTAATGGGCATCTTAACGAGGAAGTTTATATGCGTCCTCCTTTGGGCCTCCCTCATCCTCCTGGTATTGTTTGTCGTTTTCAGCGTGCCATTTATAGTTTGAAACAATCTCCTCATGCTTGGTATAAGTATTTCTAGTTTACTGTTACTCAGATTGGTTTCACTCATAATCCTCATGAGTCTACACTTTTTCTCCGCCACACTCCTACTGGGTTGGTTATTTTGTTATTATATGTGGATGACATGATCATCAATGGTTTTGATTCTGCTGCTATCTCTAAAGTGAAACAGTATTTGTTTCGTGCATTTGAGATGAAAGATTTGGATCCTTTGCACTACTTTCTTGGTATAGAGGTTGCTTCTTCCCCCACGGGTTATCACTTTTCTTAATCAAAATATGGAATTGAGGTGATCCACCGTGCTCGAATCACTGATGATAATGTTGTGGATACTCCAATTGAGTTGCATGCTAAGTGCTCTCCTTCTGATGGTGTTCTTCTTGAGAATCCCATTATCTATTGAGAGCTGGTTGGATGTTTGGTCTATCTTACTTTAACTTGTCCTGATATTACGTATGCCATTCATGTAGTGAGTCAATTTATCTCTGCTCCTCGCTCCACTCATTGGGCAGCTCTGTTTCGTATTTTGTGTTATGTTCGTGGTACTATTTCTCGGAGCCTATTCTTGTTTTCGTCTTCATTATTGACTCTTCGGGCTTGTGTTGATGCTAATTGTGTTGGCGATGTTTCTGACTGTAAGTTTACTACTGGCTTTTGTGTATTTCTTAGTGACTCTCTCATTTCTTGAATAAGTAAAAAACTGTATGTCATTACTCATTCTACTGCTAAAGCTGAATATCATGCCATGGCCCATACTACTGCTGAGATTGCTTGGCTTTGCTGGCTCCTCTCTGATTTGGGTGCCTCTCTCTCTTCTCTTACTTCTCTGTACTGTGATAATAAGAGTGCGATCCAGATAGCTCATTACTATGTTTTCCATGAATGTACAAAGCATATAGAGATTGATTGTCACTTTATTCGTCAGCATTTTCAGCTTGGTACTATTGATCTTTCTTTCATCTCCTCGTCACTGTAGCTTCTCGATTTTTTCACTAAGATGCACACTTCATCTTGTTTTCAGATTTTGCTTGACAAACTTTCATAGCTTATCGGGCTCGCATCATGAGTTTGAGGAGGGTGTACAAGTGTATTTTCGCTTATTTTGTTATCTAAAGGATAGTTTAGTCTTTTAAGGCTAATTACGGTTTAAGTTGAGAATATGTTATTATTTTCTTGGGATATTTTCCTATTATTAGGATCTTGTTTCCTAATTTAGTATTATTATCATTATTTGGGTTTTCTATAGCTTTTATATATGATGTATTCTTTCATTATTGTTTAAGCCTTTGATTATTGTAATAATAGATCTATTTTGTTTAAAAAAAAGCATGAATAGACATCAAAAAAGCGCGATAGGAAAGTGAGAAACAAGTATGTGAGAAACTAAATCTTACCGGCATAGTACAAGTATGCAATGGGTAGTGGCGATAAGGAGGTCGGGAGCCGTAGAAGTAGAGGGAGCAGGGTCAGAGCTAGTGGGTAAAGGTGTAGAAGGAGCAATCTGCCGACGAGAGTAAATCGACAGTAGCAATAAAGTCTGAGAGGGATAGGATGTTGGGGGGACATTTTGAACATCAAAAGTAGAAGTAAACTTCTTAGAAGGCACATCGAGTAGGAAGGGATCAATATGAACCAAATTGTCCTTGGAGATAGGTCATACTTGGTAGGGAGATTAAAATAGGAGACGCTCAAGAAACACAACATGACAACAGACATAGAGACGTTTAGAATCAGGATTGTAATACCAATATCCTTTTTGCTGGAGGCCATACGGTACGAAGACAGAGCAGAGCAAGCACCGAGTTTGCTCTGCTCTCGTTGGGAAGAAGAAAAAAAAAGCCAAAAACTTTGCAACAATGAGTAATTAGGAGCATGAACGAATAGCTTCTTATAAGGGGAGATCCCAGAAAGGAGAGGAGCCGGCATACGGTTCAGAAGATACACCGTAGTAAGAACGGTTTTACCCCAGAAGATAGTTAGAACAAAGGAGGATAGAAGAAGAGATCTAGCTATGTCAAGAATATGTTGGTGTCTTTTCTCAGCTCAACTATTTTAGGTTGGAGTATCAGGACATGAAGTGCCAAAGGAAGCTAAAAAATCAATAAATTCAGTTAGAAAGTACTCCCTATCCAAATCTGAACGAAGAATCTTTATAGTCATAGGAAATTGTGTGTGAACTATAGAGTAAAAAGATAAATACAAAAGAAATTTGATCTGTGAGACATAAGATACACTCAGCAGAACTGACTATAATCATTGATAAAAACATGCTCAACTGATCCGCCCTTAATGGCAATGGGGGAAGAGGCTACACATCTGTATGGACAATAGAAAAATGAGAGGTAGAAATAGACGTACTTTTATTAGAAGGTAAAGCTGATATTTTTGTAAGTTTAGAACCACTGTACTCTGAAACATCACTAATAGACACTTTACTTGAACTACCTGACTGAACCACAAATTTAAAACGTTCACTAGACAAATGTCCCAACTGAGAATACCAAAGATATAAAGGAAAAGAATGTTGATTTAAAGAACAAAAAGACAATGCAACAGAAGAAACCACTAGAATGTGCAAGCTCTCTAGAATATAAAAGTCACTAGCTTTATGTTCAATCCCAATTTGCTTCTTGGGCATCCGATCCTAAACAACACAACTAGTTGAAGAAAAAAGGACATCAAAACCAGAACAAAAAAACTGACTGATAGAAAGTAAACTAACAGACAATTGTGGTATATACAAAAACTTTAGGAATAGGTAAAGAGGACAAGGTGGAGGGGATAACCGAGCCAATAGAAAAATATACATAGGAGAAGCATCTATAGTGGGGACAGTGATAAAGGAAGAAGTGGAGACACAATTAATAAGACTGGACATATTTGATGTCATATGCTGGGAATAACTAGAATCAAAGATCAAGTCGAGGGTGAAATACTTGAGAAGTAAGAATTATACGAACCTAAATAAGTAGTTATAGAAGCATGTGATTGAGTCCCAAAAGATGTTAGTATAGCCTGAAATTAATGAAATTGGTCTATTAATTACTAGGATGGAGGGTAGGTAATGCCATTGGATACAGGTGCGCCAAGAGCAGCAGGAGAACGATACGACTAAACAAAGGTCTGCAAGGATGGATAAGAGGGTGGTCCTTTTGTGCTAGCTTAGGGCATGCAATTTTCCAATGGCTATTTTGATGGCAGAAACTACACTCATTTATATGAACCCATGATTTTAGCTTCCCAATGACCTGAATCAGATGAGGGGAGGGAGTAGGCAACAAAGGAAAACAAGAAATAACACCCATTGATGAGGGAGGGCTGACAAATAGTGACTAAGAGGGAATAGCCATATGAGTAACCTTGAACCGTGTTTCTTCTGCAATAAGCTTATGAATAGCCTCATCAACAAAAGGCAACAAGGAACGATGAAGAATAGCGCCACGAGGTGGCTCAAACTAATTACGAAGGGCCATTAGAAACTATAGCAGTCTTTGTTTTTCTTAATACTGAAAATAACTATTGAACAACCGTAGGTCGGAAGATTCTATAAGTGCCAATTGATCCCAATAATGTATCATCTCATTATAAAGTTCTTGAATTGATTTGTCATTCCGGTGCCAATCGAATAGCCAGCAACTCAGATTGTTTAGCAAAATTAAATGCAAAGGTACATATTCTATAAATAATCCCACACATGCTTGGCGGTAGTATATTTTGAGAAGTTCATGTCGATACATGGCTCCACAGAGTTGTGAAACCAAGTAAGTACATATGCATTCTCGATATCCCAAAATGCAATAGATGTGTCATACTCTTCAGCCTTTGGATCTGTAAGTCGAACGGTTGAGTCTGTTACAATTTGTGAACAGTAATACAAACGTCATTCTTTTCATCTCTTTCCTGGCTGTGTTACAAATGTAATTGCTAGCTAACATAGATGCCACAATATTATTTGCCTGCTACTTCTAAATTTGCAGTTGTTTCATAGAATCTGAACTTTCTGTCAATACTTTAACTTTAATACATTATTTTACCTACTTATATTATAAATGAACTTTTTTGTTCCGTCTTTCTTCATTCCAATAGATCCAATTTATTTTATTGTTCCTTCTTTTGCATTCAAGTTGCTGCTGTTTGTAACCATACTGAATGCTATTGAATACAGGTGTCTCTACTCATTGGAAATCCAGTATTTCATCTTCATCCAATACCAATCTTAATTCAAAAAGGGTGTCCAAGTTGCTGAAGGATTATGCAAGGAAACTTGTTGATCTTGATTTGTTTACAAAATGTCATGAAGATTGGGTTCTGGAGCATTTACAAGGCACTACCAATGGGGGACGGTGTTTTGGGTCTCCCTTTATGATCGATGAGTTGCGCACATTTGATTTTGCGTTAGAAGGGGTCTTGTTTCAGCAGCTATGCCGGATGCCTTGCTCGCCTTATGATTCTGATGACTTGAAAGAAGATGAGTATCTGGCACTTGAAGATTTCCTGCATGCTATGGCTGATGGCTTGTGGCGTACGTTCTGGCACAGAAAAGGACCATTGCCATACTTTGTATCTTGCCCCCGTTATCCTGGATCCAAATTTTATACCGTGGAAAAAGCAATATCAAGGGGAAGGCTTGGTGTGCTTTGCGGTGCAGCTTTGATATCGAAAGCAAAGGGCAATCTACCAGTTCACTGGGGTGAAGTGGTTGAGTTGGCAATGTTCAGACCAGATATTATGAAAGGAAATCAGTTTGGATTTTCCTCTACCACTATTTGTGAAGCACTCTTCTATGGCGTTCACATACTTCTCTCCAGAAGTTTGAGTGATTACAATGCTGTTGGCAATAATTCTGTTTATCTTTTAGTTCTTGATTCTAAACTGGGTGGTGTCATCAAACTTGGGGGTGACCTTAGCAAACTTGAACTTAATTTGTCTAATCCATATCAGTCTATGGTTGAGTGGTTAAACTGTCACGCTGAAGTCAGCGTCTCACAAGTGGACTGTATATGGAACAAGCTAGGAAATGCAAATTGGGGAGACTTGGGAACCCTTCAACTACTTTTGGCAACTTTTTACTCCTTTGTCCACTGGAATGGGCCGCCAAGAAAGTCAATTGCCTCCCTTGCGTCAAATCACAGCCTTCGTCTTCAGAAGCGTTGGATGGAGTGCCGTCTTTTTGAGCAAGAAAATGCTCTAGTCCCCTTCCAACAGGCTGGCAACCAACACGGAGAAATCATTGAATATGACGACAATAATGACACATGTCTGAGCAAGCAAGCAACACATATAAAGCTTAAGCAAGATGAGATACTGCTATTAGAAGATCAGCAACATGGGCAGAAAAGTTTTCAAATACGGGAGTCTCTGGGAAGAGGAATCTGCTGTTCTTACACTGCTGTTGATTTAGAGTACCCAAATGAGCTTCTGACTCTATACGTGGGTGCTCACCCATCAAGACTAGAGCCATCTTGGGAGGATATGAGTCTGTGGTATCATGTGCAAAGGCAGACAAAAGTATTAAATATTTTGAAGCAGCAGGACATTTCCAGCAAGTATTTGCCAGAAATGATTGCCTCAGGCCGAATTTTGCATGCCGGTCCCTGTAATAAACAGACCCCAGGGGGCTGCTGCAATCATCCTTTATGTGGGACCCCAATTCTCGTTACTTATCCAGTTGGGGAGCCACTTTCATCCATAGTAGCTCGAGATGGTCCCTTTTCATCTGAGGAGGCGCTCCGTTGCTGCCGAGACTGCCTAGCAGCTCTGAGAAATGCAAAAAAGGCCAGTGTCCAGCATGGTGATATCTGCCCCGAAAACATAATACGTGTTGTTAACACTCGAGGTGCAGGCAGTTTCTTATATATTCCAATCTCATGGGGACGTGCAGTTTTAGAAGACAAGGAAAGCCCAGCTCTAAATTTGCAGTTCTCATCAGCTCATGCGCTTCAGCATGGAAAGCTCTGTCCTTCATCAGATGCCGAGAGCCTTGTTTACCTCATTTATTTTCTTTGTGGGGGTGCCATGCAGCAGCTGGATTCTATTGAGTTTGCAATGCAATGGAAGCAGAGATGCTGGGCAAAGCGCCTGATTCAGCAGCGGCTCGGGGAGGTTTCCACTGTGTTAAAGGCATTTGCGGATTATGTAGACAGCCTTTGCGGAACCCCATACCCTGTTGATTATGATATTTGGCTGAAAAGACTGAATAGAGCTGTGGATGGCTCAGCAGATAAGGGAAAATTAAATGAAGTATTGAGAGTAAAGGATGTTGGAGAGTCTTCAGGAACCTCTATAGGTGGGAATTCCTTTGTAGGTTGAAACGAAAAGGAGCTCAGCATTTTTTGCCCCTTGTTGGGGTTAAGTTTTGATTTTTTTTTGGTTTTTTTTTTCGGGGGGTGGGGGGGGTTGCGTTCATCACTTGTTGAATCGATTATTCGTGTAAAAATGAGACTGACCAGTTATCGGTAGGTACATGATCAAATTACACTTGTCAAACTATTTTTTAAAAATTATACTTGTCATTGATTTTTAGACAAATGTAACCTAATCATGCAACTATGATGCCTGATCAATCTAATTTTTGGCCTGAATAAATTATTCAGCGAGGTCTACAAGTGAACATTTCAGCTCATAAAAACGTATCTGAAATCTGTTCCCCCCAAAAAGCACAACAGTGCCTTGAGGTACAACATTCACCCCAATTCCCTCGTACTAGTCGAAACACTCACTCTACTAATTGATGGTGTATCTCGAGTATTTGAACTCTAATTTCTGATCCTTGTCTCATTATTTTTCCAATTTGTTACAATGCTTTGTTTTATAATAGTATTTTTAGAATACCAAGAAGACTCAAAATTGGTTTTTTGTTTTCTGGAATGTGATAGGAATTTTAAAAGGGATTTGATAATAATATTATCAAATAATACAGGGGAAATGATATTCCGAATCCATTTCTTTATAAATGCACTCCCACATTTATAGTTTACTGTGAATTGAAAAGCCGCAAGGTGTATAAATTTCAAAGCAAAGAATTCCATGAATTCAAATAATAGATGCTGTAAAAGTATATTGCTAAATGTGAGGATAAGCGATTGCTGATCTACTACATTTGAAAATGTCTCAAGGATTTTTTCAAACCAAAGTCCAAATGGATAATTTTGGAATTACCTAGGGCTAACTCTTACTGTCATTCTCTGGCAAAACTGGAAGAGTAGAATTTTGAAAAGTTTTGATAATATTGACGAAAATGCTCTAGGAAAGTTGGGGATTATTAGATTTTATGCTTCTGAAAATCAAAGGCTTTTAGATCCACTATAGCTAAATGTTACGAACTGGACTATGCTATTCCAGTGGTTTTTTCGTTCTACATAAAAACTCAAGCTTAATATAGGTGCAAAGCACTGGACCAGTAGGCTTTGGAGGTATTTATAGAGTGTAAGAAGATGAGTGCTTGGTTATTATGGATGGGCTCACTTCCTCTCGAGACGTCAAAAGCCTCGTGAAAAGGCTATTTTATGTGTACTGGGTGGGTTTACAAAGATGAGCCGAACCGTTTATTTCATAAGATATGCATAATAGACCATTTATACAAAAAGTCTGTTTGACCCAATATTAATAGATAACTAAACAAATAATATTTTATAAAAATGTTAGCACTTTCGATAATGAATTAATATAGGGAGGGAATACCATATTTTAAGATATTTCTATTTATGTCAGACATGGGCTTGTATAAAGTTTCATGATGTGTTTGAATAATGAATTTGTGTTGAGAGTTACCAGGAGGGAAAAAAAATAAAGAAATATATTTAATTTATTTTCTGCTTCTAGTACCAAATCCACATACGCCTCATGTCTTCTTCAAAGACATTCAACCGAAGCACATTGAGGGCGACAGGGTAGAGTTCTTCGGTGAAGGTTTTAGGCATAAAGTTTTCTTTCCTGCCTTCATAGCCCTATTCCTTTCTATCTTTGTCATCTTTGGGGCTCCTGCGGACACCATCAGCCTTTTAGTTTTCCCCTTGGCCATTCAGTTAGCTAGGGGTGAGGAGGTTCTTCCTGCTCCATTGTTTTTGGGTATCTTATACCACTGCTTTGACCTTGTGAGCCTAGAGATGGAGCGCTCCGTGGGCCGTTATGACATCGCGACCTTCGTTGTTGCTACCTTTTTACAGGCGGTTTTATATGAGCGCTTTCCAGACTTTGCACCTCAAGCCGTCATTCTTCCCAATTCGAAGAGGATCTAGGTTGCTAGCCCTGATGGTCGGGTTATAACGCAAAAAGTTGATTTCTCAAGCCCTTTGATACTCAGATGGGATGGTTTGAGCACTGCTAAGAGTATCACGGATTTTCTGTTCAACTCGGGCAACTTCATTGCTCGTCCCTATTCTACTTTGTGGCGTGGAGTGATCGCGCCCAACATTTACTTTGATCCTCCTCAAATTCTTCAGTTGGAGGTTATGTCTGTTCAGGGTATTTTGCCGACCGTCATCTCGATGCTATTCCTCGATTATTTACCCTACTTCACGGAAGATGGTACGGGCTCGACTTTCTATCGCCCAGATCGGGTATCTCATTAGCTCGACTTCGACTAAGGGATATCCTCTCGTCCTTTCAAAGCTAGCTCCTTCTCCAGCAGTCTTTATCCATTCATGAGGGGGGCTTTAGACTTGCCATTGGTCATCCACGAACTCAAGTTACCCTTTTGGGGACGTGTTAGGCGTGCCACTCTTGCTCATGTAGCTTATTGGAGGAATAATTTGGATTCATTTGTTTGTTTCCTGGGTACAGCCCCCACAGTAGCCATTGTCGTACCTTTGCTCATGGCAATGACCTCGTGTTGTATCCCTATCAAAAGGGGATTGAGGGGGACACGTAGTTGCTATGTAGTTTTAGCTGTAGGGGATGACCTTACCCCTCCTACAGGTGTTATTGCAGCTCAGCCACTGCGCATTTTTGAAGGAAGGGTAACCGGGTCGATGGCGCATGTGGCTAGGCATACTGTGATTGTTGCAGCAGACATTACTGGCCAAGCTTCATAGTTCCCACCAATGAACCGACCGTTCCTTTTGAATTTAGTCCCCCTTTAAAGCGACTCCGCCGAGTGAGTCTCTCTCTTTTTTTGATCTTATTATTATTATTTTTTGAAGTACTGATCATATCATCACTCTTTCTTCCCGTGTTTAGTACGAAGGAATGATTAGGCCTTCTTAGCTCCCACCTTTTTCATTTGACTCACTAGGCCAAGGTAGTGAGTCAGAAGATGAAGTTCCCATCGCTCAACTTACTTGAAGAAGAATAAATGTCGTTAGTTGAAGTGGTCGAGCTGGAGTCTGGTTCAGTTGATGCTCCTGGTAGTGATAGTCACCCAAGACCTTCGTCACCTAATCATGAAGATGCACCCCCTCTCCATGTTTCAGGATTCGACACTTCAATGGATGAGGCTGTTGAAAGGATGGGCGTACAACTCGGAACCGACGCTGAAGTCAAACATGCTGCTCGCATATCTGTACCTGTTCCACTGGACTCGCTCCTTCGTCTTTAGGTTTCTGAGGATGATGACTCCCACATTGGGGGAGAATCTTCAAGGCACTCGGGTATAGAGGTGCTCAACCTGGATGCGGGAGAGCCCAATCTTGCGGTCGTGGACTCTAGCCAAGACGTACAGGCGGTTGTTGACACCATTATGTTGCCTGTGCAAGATCCCATGGAGGATCCTTCTACTCAGGAAGGAGAACCCAATCTTTTTCTCGGCTGTAGGGTTAATCCCGGGGATTTGTTAGTGCTGGAAGCCATTCGGGTCAATTAGCCAACGACGTTCACCCATTTTTGCCTAAGGGGTCCTGTGTTGCTGAGAGAAAACTTGCGTGCTCCTTGCTCTTTAGTTCGGTAAGTATCTAAATACAGCGTTAGAGAATTAGACCGAGCCAGAGTAGAGGTTTCATTGCTTGGCATTGGTTATCTGGAGAATGCAAAACTAGACCTCTCCTAGATGCTCATTGTATTTCAGACCTAAAGGCTACCCTATTAGCAACAGAGGAAGAGCTTACACACGCTCGAAGGGAGCTGGACGCAGAGCTTGCTCGAGTGCCTCCTCCTGATTTGAGTGAATCTGTGGTGCTAAACTTAGATGATAGGGTCATACAAAGCCTTGTGTAAACCCATGTTATAAGAATCTTCTTATTGAATACTTTTTTTTGTGAAAGAAAAAGAATAGACTTTATTACTTTATCCACTACATCGCTTTATGCATATATATGTTTTAATAAACTTAACATTGATAGGTCCGGTTCTAAAGTCACTAACTCTAATTAACTTGTAATAACCACTGGTAATGTATTGCGTTACTTTGAACGGCCCTTCCCACTTAGGGGAGAACTTTGGTATTGGTAGCCCCCTCATGACCGGATCGATCAATTTCCAGACTAAATCTCCTTATCTAAACTCTTCCTTCTGTACCTTTTTATTGTATGCCCTTGCTCTTACCTGTTGCGTCTTCTCTAGTTTGTCCCTAGCCTTTTCACTTCTTTTTTCGATTGCTTCCAAATCTGCCAGTCGATGATGTGGATTCCATCCTATGGCTAAGGCCATTCTGGCTGAAGGTACCAGTAACTCGACTGGCAGCACTGCCTCCGACTTATAGACTAATGAGTAAGGCAGGGCTGAAGTGGAGAGTCTTTGGGCAGTTCGGTAGGCCCACAATACTACTGGGAGGTGATCTGGCCATGCTTTTCCATTCTCTTCCATCATCTTACTTAATATCCTGATCAGAGTCTTGTTTGTTGCTTCGGCCTGTCCGTTTCCCTTAGGATAGTAAGGTGACGACTTGTGATGTTTGATCTGGTAAGAATCGAGCAACTGCTGGACCTGCTTGTTGACGAAAAGCGTACTATCTGCTACTGCTCTCTTCATTGGTATTGCTTCAACTCACTTGATAAACACTTCTGTGGCTGCAAGAATCCACTGATTGCCCCCTCACCCGAGGGTGTATTGGTCCAATGAGATTTATGTGTGAAAAGGCCATGGAGTCCTCAAACTTGAAGGTCTACTACTGAGGCATGTATTATATCTCTGTGCTTCTGACAGGCTTGACACTTTCTAACATATCTCTTTGCATCTTCTTCCATAGTGGGCCAGTAGTACCCTAGGTGAAGTAGTTGCTTGTATAGTTGAGTTCCTCCTTGATGTTCCCCTTGATAAGTTGCTCTCAATTGCTCATCCGTCTCTTCGTACACCACGCATCGTAGTGGGTCGCCTTTCACACTTCTTCAAAATAGTTGGTTCTTCTCAATGAAGTATCTCGTTGATTGCTTCTTGGCCCGAGATGATGTCGTTGGGTCTAGTGGGAGTACCCCTCCTTGCAAGTAACCTAAATACGAAGTTCTCTAGTCGGTCATGACTTTATTAAGCGAGCATTCATGTTCGATGGTTGCTACCTAACAACGCACATACTCTCCTTGCAGTCGTGCAGCTTCCCTTAACATTTTTGTCCAGTAATACCCTTGCCTCTAAACTATCCTGTATAGACTCACATCAGCTTCCCCACAAGTTTGCTCATGAATGTGATATACCTTCAACCTAGCTTTCTCCTTGTCTACACACCGGGCTAGTAGTCCCCCCCACTATTTGGTGATAGAGCTCTCCTTCAATTAGCATGAACCGAGTTAGCTTGACCATCGAGATTGTATTCTCGCTAGCGTCTAACTGCGCGATAATAGGGGATCGCCAGTCTTCCCCAGGTTGATTTGGGTAAAGCCCGAGGAGGGTAGTAGGCTCATGCTTCCTCCTCACTGTAATGGTCTTCGCGTCGTCAGACAATGGTAGCTTTGCTCGCAGTATAGCCAATACGTCGGGCAACCAATTAGCCGACCTCGTCACATGCTCGAACCTTACTTCCTCAAACTTCTCAAGTTGCTTATGCACCATTGTTCTATATGTCCCCAGAGAAGCTTCATTCAGCCCAAACTCTCTTGTTGACTGCTTTACTACTAGACTCAAATCTCCCAAGATCTCAGTCACTTGACTCCCATATGCTCTATGTTGGAGGCAATACTGTTAAGATCATTATTTTTGTAAAATAATTTTTGATAAAAACTTAACTGGACGGACAAACGCCGAAACGGGCTTCAGATAAAACTTTGGACGTCGAATGATCAAAAATAAACCCGTGCAACCAAAGTTAATTTAGAAGAATACTTTTTGTCGATCTAATCTTCAACTACGACTTGATTCTAAGTTGAAACTCCAGTAAGACCTTCTACCGTATTCTCTTATGCGATCATCGAACGTAGTGTGGGCTACGATCATTCGAGAACTCGTACCAGCAGAACCCCGATATATTTTTAAGTCTTGAAAGACAAAAATAATATATCAATAATGATATGAAAATTATTATAACCTTGTTCAGCCTACCCGCATATATATCGAACTACAGTAGGGACCTAGGGAGTAATTGTTAGTAAGACTTCCAGTGGAACACAGATACCTACAGGCGATTTCTGCAATTATGGAAAGACGCAGCGGTTTCTATAATTTTCATAAAATACTGAATTACAGTTCACACAACTAAAGAACTATAATTGCACTCTGATCTATAATCTCAAGACCTTGCATTGAGCTCATGTTATTAAATGCTTACAATTTCTCCCCACGTTAAGATTCTCGATACTCGCCAATTAAATTTAATTATTGATAATTTAATTTAATCGGTATCTTGATATTCCTTAAGCCATTTCGCTTAACTTATTTGACCGCTGGATAATTAAATCCACTTGTAGGGTTTGGCCTAGTCAAAACTTATAAGCATCCTTAAGGGGGTATCGTCAATCTCGATCTTTCGGGATGTGAATTCCGTCAATAATTAATATTTATCAAATAAATAATATCGTTATCCAACTTACCGGGAATATAGACCCATATAAGATCGTACCCTCTAATGAATCAAAACAACGAATATTAAATATATGCAAATCA
>JAOTRH010000001.1:16737491-16758543 GCA_034768845.1 Heliamphora exappendiculata | reverse complement strand
ATATATTGCTAACCCAGAGTTTGGTAATTTCTTTCAATCTACATCCAACCAAACCTACTGCATCTTGACCCACAATGTTACACTTACAACCATTCGATCCCAAATTTGGCTAGCCACTTTATTGAATATTAGTTCCTTATGTGTGCATTGCATGGGCTTATAATTTAATTTAATTTAATTGGAGCATTTGAATCTTAATATTGGCTAGGAAAAAATAACTTCATATTGCTTTCACATTTACCTTCTCATGCCCATTGGTAATTTGATGGATAAACAAGATGTCCCGTAAAAAGTAGTTAATACCCTAAAAACTAGCATAGACACTCTTATGGACTCAATAAGCAAGTTGTGTGACCAAGTTCGTTAAAGTACTATGGAAAGCTGAGAAAAATTTGAAAAACTCAGCAAACAATTTACCAAATTGTCCAAGTCTCTAGGCAAGCATATGGTTGAGGGGCAAAGGTATGTGTCTCTAGTGTCACCTGCTCTAGACCCCAGCCAAAGTGTTGGTCAACCCCTTGGTCCTACAAAAGCCACGCCACAAATCATAGGATCCAAGCAGTCTAGATGTGAATCTTGAAGTTCAGAGAGATATTAAGAGGGGTTTACCAAGACTAATGCCATGAGCTTCCGGGATACAATGGGATTTTCGTAAAGTTGATCATTATGAGTGTTACGACGAATTTTGGGGATACCAATGGCAAAAAGAAGGGATTCAATAGCTCGTAAATTTAGTACAAATATTGTTTACTTTCTTCTCAGTGCAGAATATTGGATTTCTATCAACACCATGCCTAGTTTTGAATTGAAACAAATTCAAATACTTAATTCTCTACGACGTCTAGTAGGTCCTGGTGGGAAAGTAATCGACACCTTTCAATACTTTGTATCCAAAGTACTTCACTTAAATTTCTCTAAAATTATTTATCATGCACTTTTGAGACCTAAGATTCTTAAAAGAACCTTTTCCATGATAGTTCAATTTTTTTTTATTTCTCATTTTACATATAATGGATTTATTTGGACCAATGGATGATTTTTCTTTTCCCAAGTCTGAAATTATGAAATCTCGTTTCTGTAGTGGACCAATTCATTAACATATCATCGAGCCATTTGTTATTAATACAATGACATTGAGCCATTATTGCAGCCCGTGCCTGTTTGAATTCAAGTTTAAATAGAAATGCTTTTAGTTTTTGTTCCTTAACTTCTTATATTTTCGTCAATTTTTCTAAATTGGTATGTCCTCAAGCGGATCCCACGTTAGCCCAAATATGATTCAGGGTATCCTTTCCTATTTGATAACCTTTGAATTCCATACTTAAAGTTGCAATCGGATCAATTCATTAAAATTTTGGCATAATGGGCCCCCAATGGGAAACTCGCACAGCGGGCTATTAGCTCAGTGGTAGTGTGCCCCTATTCATTACGTCAAAGGTTATATAAACATTTATACACCGGAACCGGGGAAGATACACATTACACTCCGATTTTGAATCACAAAAGAGATTTCAAAAAATGACAAATCTCCAAACTTTTAATGATCCAATTAATACTTTGAGTAAAACAAAGCATTTCGAAGTGTAGAATGGAAAATAGTGTCAAACAAGTAGGTGTGACCGTTGAGATCTACAATGGTAAACTGAATGGAGTCAGTTGTAGTGACTCTGCTACTGTGAACGTGCTAAATTGGGTGAAATTCTTGAATTAGATCGTTCTACTTTGAAATCCGATGGTATTATTGTTAGTAGTTTAGAATTGTTAAAAAAGCCTTTCATTTGCTTCTCTTCGATGGATATTTTATTTTCTCAGAATATATATCCTAATTAGAAGATAGCATGCTTCCATTCACAGTCGAACCGAGACTCTACAACTACGCCTCTCTACCAATTTGACCATAGTGACTCAAAGTTTCATATATGAAGGGAGTTTTCAAGAAGCTACTTGAGTTTAAGCAAAAGCTTCTCTCCAAGGTCCTATCCATTGGTTGAAAGACTTGAAAGAAAATATTGTTATGGGAGAAATGATACCCATTGGTACCGAATTCAAAGGATTAATGCCCCATTTAAGGCAACATAACAACATTCCTTTGGAAACCAAAAAGAAAAATCTGTTCCAAATTTGATGAAATAAATATGCCTAGCTACTTTATTCTATGGGTAACTATTCTAAGAGTATTCGTAAGATGTCCTATCGATGGACTTTACTCATGTGTTATCAGGTTATCACTGACTTTATGATAATGATGTGATTAATTATAAGATAGATAGATAGATAGATAGATAGATAGATATATATATATATATATATATATATAGAGAGAGAGAGAGAGAGAGTGTGTGTTCAAACATGGTTGGGTAAGATTACAATATTAAATCGTGCAATACCCACTGAGAAAGAAAAGAGTAAGAAACATAGAATTTCTTGTAAGGCACCCATCAAGCAAAACCTATATGTCCTTACAAAAAACGAGTTTGAAAAGCGGGTAAGGATCTGGTTTCGTGTTAATGTTGGTGCCTAAGGGAGTTCTTCATGCTGCATCTGATCTACTAGTTAACCTACCTTCTAAGGTCAATAAACTATTAAGAGAATTTTAATATATGGCCCCTAAATAAATGAAAGATATTCAGCATGCTATTGATCTTACCCCAAGATCACAATTACCCAGCCTTTCATATTATCATATGAATCCTTAAGAGTGTGCTTTTGAACAAGGATTTCATTTGAGATAATTTGAGTCCCTATGCTATTCTTGCCTTGTTGACTCCTAAGGAGGATAGTTGTGCCGATAGTTGTGCCGATAGCAAGATTGCTACCAAGTATAGGTCTTCTAACCCTAGGCTTGATGATGTTGGACCAAATGACCGATTCACAATGGTTTTCCAAAACTGGCTTGTGTTCAAATCCACATTAAGCCTCAAGATGAGTGGAAGACCGCCTTTAAAACCCAGGGTGGATTGTGTAGTGGTTATTCATGCCCTTCAGTTTGTCTACTGCCCCTAGCATTTTTATGAGCATAATAAATCAAGTTTTACATCCTTTCATTGAAAAATTCTT
Source organism: Heliamphora exappendiculata (assembly GCA_034768845.1). NCBI lineage: Eukaryota > Viridiplantae > Streptophyta > Magnoliopsida > Ericales > Sarraceniaceae > Heliamphora > Heliamphora exappendiculata. Next base: position 16,755,486 of record JAOTRH010000001.1, on the reverse strand, counting down.
GGTGGTTTATTTTGATGATATCTTGATAATAGCCGGATTAAGAAAAAACACTTGGGTCACCTTCTTTTAGTTTTTGAGACACTCCGCGCTAAAAAATTGTATGCAAATCTGAAGTGTTCTTTCTTGATAATCCTAGGATTTATGGTCTTTGCACATGGTATTGCAAGTTGCAACTGACCTTAATAAGGTCAAAACCATTAAAGAGTGGCCAATGTGTAAATCTATTTAGGAGATTCGTATGTTTCATGGTTAACAACTTTCTATAGGAAGTTTATTAAGGGGTTTAGTTTTATTATGACTCCCATCACTGATTGAATGAAGAAAGGGAAGTTCCAATGCACTACAACTACATCTAAAGCCTTTGAGGAGATTAAGCAAAAAATGATAGAAGCTCCAGCCTTGAGCCACCCTGACTTTTCTAACATCTTCGAAGTTCCATGAAGCATGTCTCATGTGATGCTTGAGGTATAGGTATGGGCAAAGTCTTTAGTAAAGAGGGTCATCTTGTTGCATACTTCAGCAAGATACTCAATGAGGCTATGAAGCGATACTCCACTTCTGATCATCAGGCTTTGAAGTACCTTCACTCTAAGGAGAAGCTAAGTTCTAGGCATGTTAGGCAGGTCAATTAACTTCAAGAGTACACTTTTGTTCTTAATCATAGTGCAAGTGTAACGAATAATGTTGTGAAAACCGAACCAGTGAGCGAACCAAAAAAGAGACCGGGTGAACGGCTTAATGGTTCAATCGTTGATCAAACTGAAATTAAACCGTGACGTCATAACGATATCCTAAGTAGCATGGACATGACATGTGACACGACACGGATATGCCAACACGTTAATCTTCAAAAAATACAAGACACGACACGTTTAGAACACATTAAAATTTTATATTTGTATATATTTATTATATGTCAAATATGTAAATAATTTATTCAGTGATAATTAAACATATACAACATATCACTAATAAAATTAAAAAGCCTTATATTTTATTTTATAAATGTACCCAAACATATTTAGTGTCCATAACTTGTATTTCGAAGAATGTAAAATATATTACATAGGACATGATTGGAGAATTCAAAAAGCATCCATCAAGTATCAACGAAATATATGACGTGATAAATTTAATTTTTTAATTAAGACACGCTTAAAAAATGTTGAACACGAATTTAAGAGTGTCCGAGGAGTGTCGTGTCCTACACGAGTGTCCGACATAACACACCTCGTTCGTAGAAATGTTCATGCTTCTTAGATGATATCATTAATAAATTTAAAATATGTATCAATTACATTTAGAGGTATTTACCTTAATAAGAAAAAACTTTAAAATTAAATGCCCACAATATTATCTAGTGATTTGTTATAATTATGTTAAGCCTCATACATATGAGAATTCCATGTTTCATAAATTTTATTTTGCTAAATAATATGGTCTCTTGTGTTAACGAGCTCAATTCAATGTACTTGAGAACATCTCCTTTCCACATCAGAAGAATAAGCAAAAGTAATGCGCAGGGAGACCATAAAATGCTCAGTAGACACCCGGTTAATCCCACATCGGAAACAATTAGGTTGCTACTCAACACATGCATCTATAAAACAACTGTTCACCTTTTTTCAGTCAGTGATTATGTTGAGCACCTTCACCTCATGGAGCCTGACAAAGCCTTTTCCTCTAACCGGCTCCGATTTTAGCAGTTTGCCGGTTCAACAGCAGTTTAGAACAAATTTAATTAATTTTTCCAGTTTTCTAAGCTGAACGGTTTTAGAAGTATATTCAGACCTTAAACCGGTTGACGAGTCAACCGGTTCAAAACCGGCCAATCCAGTCCGGTTTTTAAAACATTGGGAATAAACCTATTGATGCCCTCAATATAGTTGATGCAGTATTAAAGTCAATGAGCTTTCCCGTGATAAGTTTTGATACGTCAATTTTGGCAACATCATTGAGGAGGTTAAGGATAGCAATCAAGGGCAGAGTTAACTAAGAACCAGGGGCCAGTCCCCACTGAAAAACTACAAATCCCACTATTATTCTTATATTTTTGTTGTACATTATTCATAAATGAAGACAACATAGCAGAAGTTAGGATTTGTGCCCCTATTGAAATGTAACAATTAACTCTAATACCTTTATATTTTTATATTTTTCTCCTATTATTATATTTGTACGTCACTAAAAATGTAAAAATACATCCAGTACGCTTATTTTTTTCATATTTTTCTCCTATTATTATATTTGTACTCCACTAAAAATGTAAAAAATACCTTTCCTTCTATCACTTTATTTGTTCCCCTATAAAACTACAGTACACCCCTTGTATATAAGTAAAGAACGAAACTAACTTCTCATTTTTCTACCTCATTTTCTCTCTCTTCGTTCGGTCTTCTCTTCTTCTCGCACTTGAAAATAAAATGCGTCGTGATCAATTGTAAAAAATATACTTTTCAAGTTATTGTAAATGTCAAAATTTTTACACTTACGTAAAAGCATGCGTTATAAATTTTTATACATACTAATGAATGTGTATATTTGATATTTATTAGTTGTGAAAAAAAATTTCATTGAGCTTGATTGTGAAAAGAAAAATCCACCTTGTGCTTGGAGCAAGGTTCTAAATATTAGACATTATGTATCATATTAGTCAATACGCATTGAAATTTTAAACCTCTGATACTGATATTTATCAATGTATCGGCCAATAATATCTGGTCTTAGTCGATATATAGACCGTATCATGAATACTGATACGGCTTCGATGTCACAATTTAGAACCTTGGCTTAGATTTGTGCCCCTACTGTATTGAATTTTCGAATTCGCCACTGCGGGCAATTGTCATGATTTTTGTTGAATTTGTGATTCAGGGCGGTTATTTGTTTAGAGAGTTTAAGCTTTACAATCCTTATAATTTAATTAAGGATTTCGTAGTTTAGGAGATGAATGTTGGTGGTTTAGTCGGACACTTTAGCAGAGATAAAATTATTGCCTTAGTTGAGGATGAGTTTTATTAGCCATCTTTAAAAAGAGAGATTGCTAGGATCTATGTTACCTAGAACACGGATCGTTTTGGAATGAGGAACGAAAACTGAAACGTGGTATGCCACATGTACTAAATTGTGGTACGATGGTGGTAGACTTTTATAACTTACAATATTAAAATGTATTTATTTCAAGCGATAAGCATGCCATCAAGCTTGTTCATGTGAAGTACGTATCTCAAGTGAAATACGTATCTCAAAACTATTACAACCAGTTTCTTTTGCATTTTTGTTTGGTTAAAGCTCCACTTTCTCTAAATTTTAGATTATTGTGTTTTTTAATAAATAAATTTAAAACTCATGAGAAATCGCTTTGGATCGCTAAATTCATTGTTTTGGAATGAAAGTATACCATGTTTCGGAACGTGCGTTCCAAAACGTAATTCGCGAGGGGATGAATTTTTTCTAGTAACATAGGCTAGGATTATCTCTCATTGTCACACTAGTCCATTGGCTAAGGCCAAGGGGGAGAAAACACTAGCTTACACACACCTCTAGTCATTCTATCCATCATAACTTAAAAAGACCTTAGCATAAATTTTGTCCATGGCCATCTAAGACAGCTAGAGGTCATGACTCTATTTTAGTTGTGATGGATTGGTTTTCTAAAATGGCCCACTTCGCTACATGTGGTAAAACAACTTATGCTTCACGTGTCACTAAGTTGTTTCTTAGGGATGTTAGACTACAAGTAACCTAGTTCATTGTGTCTTATAGGAATGTGAAATTTTTCATTATTTTTGAAAGACAGTTTGTAAATTGTTTAGGATTAATTTAAAATTTTCCTTGAACTTTTCAAACCCAAATTGAATAAACTGAGGTTGTTAATCGTATTTTAGGTGACTTGCTTAGATGCATTGTGGATGACAAACAACATTGTGGATGACAAACAAGAGAATTGACATTTAGTGTTACTTGCTTCAAAGTTTACCTGCTACAAAGTTTGATTATAATCGCACGGTCAATCAGTCTACTAGTAATTGTTTTGAGATTGTTCATAGTGTACCACCTCGCCAGCCCATCAGCCTTATCGCATTAACCTTTGATGTCAATCCATCTAATTTGTTGCCTCCTTTGTTCAACACATCCATGACTTTCATGCCAACATTAGGAGAGCAATTACAATGAGTAATGAAAATTATAAACTTTGGCTAGATTTTAATGAATGATATACTATGTTATAATTCATATACGCCTTGAGCGTTAGCTAAAGAATCCCTTCAAGAAACTAAATGTTCAAACCACTGGACCTTTTCGTATCATTCAAAAACTTGGACCTAATGCATACATACTTACCTACAAATATGAATATCAATCATATTTTCAATATTAAGGATTCGTTTCCTTACTTTGCCGACAGATGTTTCTTCTCCACCCATGTCACCCACTATTCCTTGTCTTTCACCACCTTCGCCGCTCTATTAGGAGCAGATTGTCAAAATTCTTAACACCCACGATGTTGCTTCTTCACATGGTGGGTACTGACGATTCCTTGTAAGATTGAAGAACCTACCAGACACTAATGACACGAATTACAAAGGATAAGTTCCGTTGTCTTCATCCAACACTTTTGGAGCAATATCTTATTCATTACTCTCCGGAGTTTTCAACCGAAGATAAACTATAAGAATTATAAAAGGGAATTACGCATGTATTTTCTTATTCTGTTAAAGATTTTATTTCCAAATATGTTTTTGTTTCCTTAACTCTTATTTATGTTTTGGTTAGCCTTGTGTATATATATATATATATATGGGCCTATTTAGTATGGAAGACTCACGTTTGGCATGATTGATAATTAAAAATTAAGATTTGAAAATTTTTCCCAGTTTCTTCATCTTCTCCCCCCCTTCTTTCTTTCCCTCCCTCTGGTTCTACGTCAAAAATGAAAGCATTTAGAAATCCACAATGGTATCAAAACAGCATTCATAGTGGCCCTTTCAGTGCACTTCAATTTAGCTGCTAGCGGTCAAGGCCTATTAAAATGGTGATTTGATCAATTACAGGGAATAGCAGCCAATCGTAGTTAGAATCATCTCAGCCAATTAAACAAAAAAAAAATACATTCTGAAAACTTCAGTTTTGAAGAGTTTCTTCATTTTATTATTAGAACTATTTTTGTAATGTCAAAAGAGATTCAATATTAAAAAAGCTTTGATATATTAAAAGTTGAAAAGTTTAGCACAAACATGATCTCGCCGATTGAGGCTTGAAACAATCAGGAGCAAAGAATGATATATTGATATTAGAGTATGACAGAAGTGCCTAGGTAACAATGGTGTAGTGGGGGGTAGAAGTTGAGAATTTGTTGGTAGGTTGTAAAGACGGGGTAAATTAAGACAGTATCAACAGGGGAATAGGTATTATTGTCAGCAGTGACGGAGAACCAATGAATGTCCAATGGAAATGACTGATGGAGAGTTGGCACTTGGTAGGTACTAGAATGAGTGAAGAGAACAAAAACGATTCTCAAAGTGCTGTTTGAGTGGATAGAGATGAAGTCTGTCTTAACAGTGGTAGTTCACCTGTCATTGAGCTGGAAAGGTAAAGTAGGTTTTAGCCACTAGTAGGTCAATGGATGGGGTGATGAGATTTCCTACAGTGATGGTATGAGTTTTTTTTTTTCCCTCTCTAAGGGTATGTTTGGATCAAGGATTTGCGGAGGGAAAATAAAAGGAATAAGTTAGATATGTTTGAATAGATTTTCTCAATACCTATTCTTTCCCTCCGTAATTCAAGATCCAATAAAAATAAAGTGTAGACTTACAAAGATCTTAATCAAAACAAAGTGGGCAACTCAAAAAAAAAAAAAACCTGAGAGGTGATGTTAGCATAAACCACAGGTTCGACTAACTTCTATTAAATGGAAAGCTTTTCTCCAAAACTTTCACAGAAGTAGACAGTTTTTCAAACAAGAAGGAACACACCTCTAACCATCAAATCCCTAACTCCAAGGTAAGAAGGCCAACCCTTGAACATATTCTATTTATGATCAAGTGGATACATATAGACAGATGCTTCATACAAGCATACATGTTTACGTGTCTTTGTATGCGTGTGCGTGTGTGCATGGCAAAAAAAAAGATACAAAAACAGAAGTTGTAGGGAGGAAAAATTTACCACCTAGCCAACAAATATAAAATAATAAAAGGAATTATCTTCTAAAGTAGCAAGGAGAAAATTAACTTTTTTCTAATAAGCCCTTCAACAGCAATAAAACTTTGGGTTAACACATACTTCAACTTAACTGAAAAATAGTTTCCAAAAGGAAAGTGAAGAATATGAATTCCAAATAAGAATATGATAAAGGTGATTCAAAATTTGCATTACGAGTTCTAGACTAACGCACCATATTCTATTGTAGTGCTTCCCCAGCTGTTTCTTAAGTGCCCTCTCTCTCTCACCTTTTCGGTTCAATGAGCCCATAAAGGCATCAAGCTGACGAGAAAGGGAGGCAAGAATCACCAAAAGAACAAAGATAACAGATAAGCCAGTATTTTGAATGCATGCAGCACGAATACCTCTTCCTTGGTACTGTAATAACCCCATTGTGCAGAGTCAGAACTCTCAACGAAGATCCTCCCATCATGATTAAAAAACCAATACCTGTTATAATATCTGTCTTTCCCCAAGGGATTGGTTCGTATGAATCTTTTCTCCATCTCCCTTTCAAGATATTCTTTCTGTGATGAGCGTATTGTTAATACAGATGAATAGAAAATGTGCACTCCCAATGGTGGCTCAAGTGTCTAATTATGTTGTGTTTGAATGTTGGACTTGTGGACAGAATTTCTAAAAACAAAAGAACAGGGAAAGGAAAAAATAGGAAAGTAAAATATAGTAGAAGCTACTTTTTCTCCTTTTTTGGTAGTGGTAATGAGAAGAAAATGAGCATATATTTGTCAAAAAAATTTCCAATATTTGTTAAATACCCATAAAAAATTAATGAAAATTCTATTTCCCTTTTCAAATCCTCTTCCCTCAATGAAACTAGGATCCAAACCATAGTTCTGAATACCGTACCAGATAGTGTATCGGTTTTTTCATTGGTATGGTATACACCGGTACCAGTAAAATACCGGATACCGTTTCGAATTTATCGCAATAAAATATTATATATATATTTTTAGAAAACATTGTTCAATAATAAATAATTTAGTATATCATAATTATTTACTTAAAATAACATTTTAATTCATTAGTCTAATTTAAATTTTAATCTCATTGTTTATATTGAGATAGCTTATTTGAAAGCGATAAAATTTAATATGTAAACTTTTTAATAATAATTTAACATTGATTAGCTTTAGAACTCTCATTTTATGCTATATTTGTTACTTGAATTGAAGTAAAAAAATAAAAAACAAAAATAAAAGTACAAAAATAAGTAAATTTTTTTTTTTTTTTAAATTAATTATAGACCGGTACGTTTTTTGTATTACCCGGTATAGGCCAATATAGACCAATATTGGCCGGTACAAACCGGTATTTTGGCCTGTACGGAACTAAATAATTAGCATACTGTTATTGTTCCAAACTGGTACGTACTGGCCGGTACGGTATTGACAACTATAATCCAAACACAACTCTAGTAAAAACACAAGTACGCATACGACCATATATGTCTATAAACAAGTCCAAGTGCGCACAAGCACACACAACCCCAAAACCCTAACACACATGCTCGCACACCCACACCCACACACACCAACACACACAAACCCACACATGCGTGCACGCGCACACAAAGAGGCTTACCCTTTGTTCCTTACTTCTTTCCATTGCTCCGTTTCCATCATCCCTAGTTAGTTTTTGAGCTCCCTTCCTAGATGAATCATTTGTAATTTTTACTGCAGCTTTATTATCTATCTTCTGTTTCTTGGCATACCTTTTCAACATGGTGTCTACTTGTTTCCTGTTTTTGCAGGAAAGTTAGGGGAAAACAAGAATATGCCATGTGATTCCTTGTGCAAAATCTTTTCATATAGAAAATGATTTGAACCTGTTCTCCAATGCATGTTTTGCTCGAGACAATAGAGAATTTTTACTCCATTTATCTGCAACATCTCCACTCTGCCTGCTGTAATTACCATTCACCATTGTGTTGGAACTGCTTCCTACAGACTCCGCCCTACGCCCTTCTACAATTTCCTTGCCATCAGATTCGACCTTCAGAAGTTCTTTGTCTTCTCTCTTCTTTCTTGCTTCCTCCATTGCTTCCCCCCTTCTTGTAGCTGCAAGAACCTGCCGCTGTTCAATAAATTCATCCAACTTCTCCCTAACAATATTCGTTGCAAGGGCATGGGCAACCAATTCTCGTAAAATTCCTAATTTAGCATGAATGTCTAGAAGACCATAATGACCCCGCTTGATTGTTGTTATATAATTGGACAGTTCAGCAACATCAATCATTTCTAAGAAATCATACAAATACTCCGTCCAAGTGATTAACGTAATCTGCATTTTTAAAGAAAAACATTCGATAAGTAGAGAGAAACAAACCAAGGCGCCATGCAAGGTGAGTCAATAAAACACTAGATCATATTTATTTCAGTAACAAAGAATGTATTATTCAACCTTTGACTTCCGCTTTTTGTTCTGTATGGCCAGAGAATAGTCCCCACTGTCCTTTATAAGCAAGCGAAGAATAGCTGAATGAGACTCCACAATGATGATCAGATTGCTGTCTTTGTGGCAGAGAGCATTTTCAAAATCTTCAAAGGAGAACGGCCACAAGTGCAATAGCCTTCTAAAAGAATAACAAAAATCCCAAATCATTAAAAGATCCCCCACACAGTCCATGGGAACATTGAAGTCCCTCGATGGAGAAGGGCGTTCAGTGAAAATTGGATCATCAAAAGCGGGTTGCACCAATAGATCATCAATTGGATATTTAATGGGCTCTTCCTTCAATTTTTCTTCTGAAAATTCCAAGATAAAGAAGAAAATAAGCTAAAAGATCAAACTGCTATGCATGGAACATTCTCTTGTCATTTTTTTGAAGTAAAGGAATTAACTCCAGCAGAAAAACAATTAAACGAGGAGTTAGTTCTTTATCGGAATTTTTTATTCAGCGATAAAAAAGAAAAAGAAAAAGGCTTACCTCTCTCTGCATTTTTATCAGATATCAATGGTTCTGATTTTTCCTTTCCCAATTTCTTCCATTTACATTTTCTAAGCTCTTCTTTATTTCCTTCCTGAAATATGATAAAAACAGAAACCATAAGATCATATACTTTAGACAAAACCAAGCTAAGTGAACGTCGATAAGTACCCCATCATTTTGTCTATCTTCCTCTTTTATACTTCTCTTCCTAGTACCAGTTACAAGTCCATCCTGGAAGGAAACTTTGCTTCTTAACTCTTCAGGAGGTTCAGTTGAGATTCCATGCTTCCATGCCAATTTATCATGTATCACCCAAGGGACACTTCGATATGTAGATTCTCTTATAAAAGACTTTAGAACATCTCTACTAAAAGGAAGCTTCTTCCGTACCAAATCTTCTCCATTCACTACAGCATTTCCAGTTATGTTCTTGTCTTTGTCAAGCCATGCTACCTCATATTGGGTTCTGTCAGCCTCTTCCAGTAAAACTTTAACTATTTTGCAAGGATAAACACGATTATTCTTTTTTCCATACATCTCAGTACCTTCTGACAAATGCTCCTGCAACTTTCTGGCAATTTTGGTGACAAGATTCTTTAATGTGAGCATGCCTGCAAAAACAATCCAAAAAGATTGTAGTGAATGAATTGGATGCATGTGCAAAGTACAAGGTAAATGGCAACTAAATAACGAGCGAGCAAAGGATAACTAAAGATTTTAAGGCCAATGAGAACATGTTCAGTGAACTGTTCACAAAACATGACTATTTGTTGTGTCCATCATCTAGCTTACTCCAGGAAAGACCAATCATCAACTCTTAGAGCACTTATATTTAAGAAAATAATCACATGACATGATTGTGCACCAAGCAAATGGAATTGAAGAGAACCCGAAAGGGTAACCGAGCAGTTTAATGGGACCAATGATAAACCAAGAGATCTTGTGATTGACTACCATTAGCAACTCCGTCTTACCCGGTGTGCGGTTCTTCTGGATGGGTTCCCATGGCCCCGGGATTACCATACCGGGGTGGGTGGGTCCAAGCGGCCCTGCCTCAGGCAGGTTCCCAAGTCATAAAGAAATGGAATTAAAGACTTACAAGCCAGCAACTAACAATTCCACCTGATATCATAGTAGCATCACATTAGAAGGTCAAATAACTCTGAGCCATCGATACACCTACTAATGTATTATTTTATTTTATTTATAAGTACTCAGATGCACAAGTATATGCAAGTATCTATACAAATATGGGACTTCATTTTATATAGGATCCGGAAGGTTCTCAAATGAGTATGTTCAAAATCATCCTGAATTCCTGATGCTTATTCAGTTGAATAAAATACACCACAGAGGTTCAATCTAATTTCTAATAATCTTCGCTCTTGTAAACTATCATCCTCCAATTACATTCAACAAGGATTCAGACATCTAATTACTGTTCTTCTCTTCTTGGTTTTCCAGCCCTTGCCTTTCCTACTTCAAAATCAGTTAATTTTTCCGCATAATTATCAATGGATTCATCCCAAACACCAATCACCAAAATAATAAAATTAATTTAAGAGCCAATAAGATGAACAATTATCAGAAGCATTATAAAGCTTCGAGTTTGCAGAAGATTAATACACATCACTCAGTACATCAAAGCCTCTTAATCTTAGGCTATGGATCTCAGTTTTGACAACAGGACCTACAGGTAATATCTGAACTAAAGACTTGTAATCCGCTTTCAAAAAATATTAAAATAACACTAAGATTCTGCCACCATTTAGGCCCCGTTTACAAAAAAGTCAGCTTTTGAGCTATACTATTTGGCCTCTCTAAAAAGCCACTTACTTTTTTTTCCACTTTTTTTCAAGAAAAAAAGCTTATATACATCCCAAATACACTAACTTTTTTTAGAGTAAAATGACTATAATACCGTCAATTAAAAAAGTCAACTCTCCTCACAAAAACAAAAATAAAACCGTGCCAATATCCCAAACAGTACAACTTAAAAGCAAAAAGTAAGAGCATTTTAGACATTTTAATAAAAAAAGAAAAAGAAAAAAGCAAAAAAACTTCTAAAAAAATTATCCCAAGCAATCTAACTTTTTTTTCTTCCTCTTTTTTTCTAAAAAACCTATACATCTTAAAAGCCAAGCTTTTCAGGCATCTCAAGCAAGCACTTAATCCAAACATATAACGCAACTAAATTTGAAGATATAGTGCTCATACGCACTAGTTTATAGTTGGAAAAAAATCTCCTCTAGTGAGTCAAACACACCAAATACAGCGCTCGCTCATGTTAATTAACACAATTCTAGTGTCCCGACCAACATATACGAGTAGTGGTACAGAATGGCAAGGCAAATGCAATATATTACACTTTCAACAAGAGCAAAGCACAAATTCTTTATTTTTATTTTGTTGGTAAGAAAATGTTATAAAAGGGCCTTACAAGAATGCCACTTGTATACAAATGGGCAAATACCCCTTACAGAAGGATAGGGTAAAACACTCGTACAATAAGGAAAAAAGAAAAATAAACCTGCACAAAAAACCTCTAATGGCATGTAAAAAGTAAATAAAAACCATGGTAAATTCAGTGGCAATGCTCCTCGTTCGTTCAACCAACTACATAAATTAAAAAGGAGAATACCCTTCAATCTAAGCAACAGAACCTCAACCTCCTCAAAAATCTTTTGTTCTAATCCCACCACATCAACTACATTACACACAAAGGAATCAAAAGCCAAGGGGTCCTCTTACACCACGATACTCGAGCCCCCTTCCAGCACTTCAACACATAAGAAACTTTCTTCCCAAAAACCCAATCAACACCAAAGATCATCAAACAAAACCCCATAACTTACTGGCAAAACCACACTAAATAAGAAGATGAGATATAGATTTCCCCTATTTCTTGCACTTGCAACACCAATTAATCAACACCAACCCCCTCCCGCACCCCCAAATCAAATTATCAATAATAAGACTCTTCCATGATCGACAAACCAAACGAAGAAAGCCATCTTAGAGAGTGCACTCACCTTCTAAACACTCCACGAAAATAAAGTCCTACTACCATGCATGCACCGGTAGAAACTGGAAAGATTTAACATTAAATCTCCCCATGTGATCTCCTCTCCATCTAACTGAGTCTGCTCTGCATGCCACGCACTCTATGCTGGTACAAAACACGAAGCAACCTCAACAACTGTTATAGTTTCCAATTCTACACATCCCATCCCTTCTCAGCTTGATATTCCAAAAGCACGGGCCAAAGTCCCATTGAGTAAAAGCTGCAACATTGGCATTTTTATCCATTATCAAATAAAAAATGTAAGGAAAAGCTCTGCAAAGAGTTGTCCCCACGCCACACGTTACACCAAAATCGAGCGTGTTTCCCACCCCCAACTTCAAAATAAATATGCTTAGAAAACTCATTCCAAACATTGTCAATAGCCTTTCATATGCATCTACGATGGGAGGAGATGACTTGGAGAGAGGCCCAACCCCCTACAAGGAACCATACTTGGATTGGATGGCCTTCTTCCAAGAGCTATTCCACTCAACAGCAAATCTCCACAACTATTTTCCTAGAAGGGATTTATTAATGTTCGCCATCCTTCTAATGCCGAGACCCCCATCACTCATAGGAGAACAAATTGTGCTACAATCTATCAAGTGGTATTTAAAACCATCTCCCAAACCTAATCAAAAGAAATCTCTATGCAATTTGTCCAACTTCCGAACCATAGACGTCGAAATAGTATAAACAGACACGAAATAAATCGGGAGGCTAGATAATGTGCTCTTAAAGAATGTAGCCCCACCCCATTGGAGAGATACTATTGCTTTCACTCAACTAACCCTCCTCTGGAAACTTTCCACCACTCCATCCCAAACAGCATTCGCCTTAAAGGATGCCCCTAATCGAAGGCTCAAGTAAGACACTGGAAGAAACCTTAACTTGCACCCCAAAATAGTAGTGTTTGTCCCTTGTATTCAAAACGTCCCTAATTAGGATCATCACTTATTTAAGTAAATTTACTCGAAGACCCGACAGCTGCAAAATAGAGAAGCACACAACAGAGGTATCAAAACTGATCCAACTCTGAACCTGTAAAAATCAGCGCATCATCAGCATATAAAAGAGGAGAAATAGAGGTCATGCAATGTGTGAACCTCAAACCCCTACAATAGATCCTCTTGAACTACACTACGGATCACTCTTTAACTACTCTACGAATCAACAAACCAGAAGCTTTTATTACAACAATCAAGAGGAGATAGAGGACGCCATGCCTTAGCCCCCTCAAGATGGAAGAAACCAACTAGAATCTCATTCACAAGCACTGAGAGACACAGACAAAAATGCAAAAGCAAATCCACGACCTCCACCTCTCGCAAAAGCCATTGTCTGTAAAAGATAAAGAATAATCTACTAATTCACATGATTATACGCCTTCTCAATGTCTAGTTTACAAATAACCCCTGGCAATCCACTCTTAAGACGAGAGTCCACACACTCATTAACCACAAGCACAGCGTCCAGAATCTATCCAACTCCCACAAATGAATTTTGTGAATTAGAGATTACAGGATTTAACATTGATGCCACGACCTTAGCTAAGAGTTGATAGGCCGAGCCTATCAAGCGAAGAGTCAAAAATCTTTGATACTTTCCACCCCACCCTTCTAAGAAATATCAGTAACAAAGGAGGCATTAATGCTCCTCTCAAACGACCAATAGCGGTAGGAGTGAAGCATATCCATAATGTACACCATGCTTGAGTCATGCTCGATTTGCCACAAAAAGAACCTCACTTTCAAATTCACAGCACAACCACTTTAATAAGCACAAGGAAAACCAATACAATTTCTGAAAACAAAATTTAACAGAAGGCACTATTTAACTTAAGCAAACCATGTGAAAAATGATTGGAGTGATGAATTAAATGACAGCTCCTTACTCATCTCTTTTGGGTGAGTTCCTGTGATTGTTACCTATGTAATCAAGCCAACCTATGCACATGACCATGTAGGTCATCGTTCTAGAGTGACCACGACTCGATCATGTTATTTTGATTGATTATATGGATTCCTTTCAAAGACACAAAGGTATAAAGGGAGAGAATTTGCAACTACTACATCTCACACGGGAACTTTGTATAGAGGATCCCGGGTATGTAAGCAGAAGGGATGAATTTAAATGGCATATCCTTAACTAGCTCTTTTAGTTAAATTCTCGTGACCGTTGCTATTTAATTCAAAACTAGACGCGGAGAAAGTAAAACAATGAAAAAATCTAGAAATCATAAACACCAAAAGAAGTGGCACGTATGAATTTCTAAAAGGAAAATTGTAATCAAGAAATTCTCCTACTATTAAAGTCACCTTGAAAATAACTTGTGGACACATCATTTGACTACTGTACAATAGCGGAGGAACCAATTAAGCCCCAAGAAGGGCACGTGCCACCCCCTCCCCCAACTTCTAGTATTCAATATTCAACTTAGGATTTGTACAAATATTTTCTAATTTATCCCTCCTAAATTGTATATATACTTCCAAAATTATTTATAGGCTCCATTTTTTTACCTTTTTCATAAAAGCGTTGCTACTACTAGCTCAAACTACCCTCGTTATATATGTAGACGTGCACTATATAAAAAGTACCTAGGAGAGAGAGGTTCTGAGCGCTACGATTTTTTTTGGCATTCTTATAGACAGAAAATGAAGGTTTTTTTGTATTATTGCAAGAAACTTTGAATACATATGCTCCTAGGCTTCTACCCTTTTCTTTTATTTTATTCTCTCTCATTTTATGTTGATTTTATAGTGATATAATTTTGGAGTGAAGGACACAAAGCCCTGGCATGATTTTATGCTAAAATCACTGAGTTTTGAGATAAGTACTTAAATTCTTTTACGATTTTAAAAACTTTACTAATGAATAGTAAATTTTGGAGTATATTATTAGCATAAAGAGTTTTTTCTTATACTACTGTTGTTGATTATGAACAAAAATATATTGTGTTTAAAATTATGCCCCTCTCGATGGATTTTCTGGTTCTGCCATTAGACCACTGCTACCGTACCTTCTTGAGAGAGCACAAGTAATAAAGAAAAACTGTTGCTTCCCAAGACTGAATTATTACATTGTACAAGATGAAGCTACATGCTACCAGGTGCTTATGCTAGTCCCTCTGCAGAACAATGAATCTATTAGCATTTAATCCTATGTGCACATCAAAACGATTAAAGTAAACAGACAATAGCATCATTAGAAATCCCATTTTCCTTTTCTCCAGTTTTTATAATTAAAATTACAGCATTTACACATACACTTCAAAGGCTTTAATGAGAGAAAAAATAGAAAAGAAAGAAATAGAGCAAGAAAGAAATAACACGAAAGAATAAAGCTGGACTACATTATACACGCAAGCCTCATAAAACAGGTAAGGAAAACAGTAATTTTCACATAGGAATAAGTAAAACGAAATAGAGAAAGAAGCCCACAGAGAGAGATAGAGAAGCCCACCAGAAGGGAGGGGAGAGAGAGAGAGATGTAAAATTAATACATCAGAGCAATGAGTGCTTACTGAATTGTATATCACGCAGCACAGGGCCAACTAGTTCTTTGGGGAACTGCTGAACCTTTTTGGTTGCCAGTTTCTCCGACACCAATGCCTCTTCATACGTCAAGTTAGTCTTTCCAGTAACTTTACATGCCCAAACTCTCTGGCGATATAGATTTATCCGATTCAAGTATTCGCTAGAATATCACAAGTGAATAATTAAAGGGGGGAAAAAGAAGTAATGTTATGAGAGAAAAACACTAGAACTAATAGTTCATGATTCAATAATAAAAGCCAGTAAATAATGACTTCCAATTTCAGGAAACTGAAAGAGAAAGATACCCATAATCCCTAAATATTTCTTTCGTAAACCGAACTTGAAATACCAGCTCTTGAGGATTCAAATCCTTTGGCCTTTCCACCATAGGAAAAGGTTTTCTCTTATATAGAGGCATCCTGGGTCTACAGCAATCCACAACCTACACAACAAGAACACAAATTAAACAGACTCAGATTCAAACGAGAGAGAGACAGAGAGACAGAGATGGAGGGAGGGAGGGAGAGTTAACGATTAGAACAAGCGTGTAAAGTGGGATGTAAGTTTCTGTTTGAAATGAAATGGGGGAGTTCACAAACAATGCAGCAATAAAGAAGCCCTAGAAGAAGAAGCATCGATGTGACGGTCAAACCCTAGCATTTTATAGCATTGAAGATCTGATCCTACGCAAAAGAAAAGAAGAAAATGAGATTTTGAGAAGTGAAAAGAAAAATAAAAGACCAAAACTAAGATTCTCATTACAGTGTGGACGCTCAATCACACAATTAGGCAGTGGGACGAAGAACATAGAGGAATATATAGAAATAAAAATAAAGGAAATTCTCTGAAAAATCAATGGGAAATACGAAATGTGTTCCCGCCACAACTCAACTCCACAGTCTGCGCCAGTACGAAAATAGAGAGCATTAAGGTAGCGAGAGATACCTCTTACTGGCGAAATTATTTTTGATGATTCATGTGGCCGCAAGAATGGCTGCGGGGGCGAAAGACGAAAGAGAGCGGCGTCTCTTTTTCTTTTTCTTTTTCTTTTTGACGGGTTGGCGGAAATGACTCTCTCTCTCTCTCAAGTTCTCTCGCTCGCACTTGCGTCCATCGCCATATGGCTTAATAGGTATAACCGTGATTAAGACACTACTATTATTATTTTTAATTATTTAATAGTTTATAATAATAATTAAAGTTATAAAAAATAAAAATATATTAAAAAAATAGTAATAATAGACCAATAAATTATTTAAATACTCAAATAAAATAATAATAAATTAATTAAAAAATATACAATTATCACAATCTGATTGGTAATTATACTTGAATTAAATAATAACCGATCAAAAAGACAAAAGTCTCAATAAATTTTATCTCACCGTTGAATTATTTAGAAAGAATATATGCTCTTAGATCAATAGATACATATCACATTAACTATTATAACTTATTATATAAATTTTTCGTTGCAACAATACCCTCCGATTATAGACTTATCAAACATATGGCCCAAATTATTTATGTTAAAATTACAATATGCCACAGTTTGATATGGTATTTATTCTGTGTGACAATTTAACCTTAATTCTCAAATGAAATAAATTTTTTTAGTGCATACATATTTTCAAGGGCATAGGTGCACACCACCTCTTCCCTCAAATAAGAGGTCTCCTTACCCAAAAAAAAACCTTATAACTAGCACAATTGTTCAAACATAACTATAATAACTCATACTTTCATAATTAATAGAAAATAAAGTACATTTCGAATCGAACCAGTTCGTAAACCTATCTCATTTAAAAAGGAGTCACCCTAACCGTTTAATCTTCTTGGGCCTAAGATTTGAATAGACTATACCCATTATCAATCTAATATTATTCATTTTGAAAATTTAAATTTTTTCAATCCAAAGTCAAATAAATAAATGTTTAGACCAAATACCAATAAATAAGTACGTGAGAATTTTCTAATGTTCTTTAAACACATGACAAAAGATAATGTGTGTGTGTATATATATATATATGTGTGTGTGTGTGTGTGTATTATCTATCACTAAACCACTTTGAAATATATGCCAAATTAAAATAAAATTAAAACAAAATGCATCCCCCCCCCCCGGCGAGTTATTGGATAGACTTAGGAAAATACTTTTCCAGAAACACCGCAGCGAATGCTGCCCAAGTACCATCCACCGTTATCCTAGCAAACTTCCACCACTCATTTGCATCTCCC
>JAOTRH010000001.1:16656180-16737391 GCA_034768845.1 Heliamphora exappendiculata | reverse complement strand
AACTATAAACTAATTACTAGTTGATTATATTATATAAATATAACTTTATTATTTTATTAGTTATTAAACTATAAACTATAAACTTATAAGTTTATAGTAAACTTATTAGTTTATAACTATAAGTTTATTATAGTAAAATTATTAGTTTATAACTTAGTAGTTTCTAGAAAACTTATAGTTTTTTATTATTATAAGTTTATTAATTTATTATAACTATCAGTTGAACAATTAAATGTAATAAACTTAAGCAATTGAAATAATAAAATAGAATATAAATTTTATTAATTAAAAATCAAATGTGAATAATTTTACACACTATAAGTGTATTGTACATTTTAAAAAAGTAAAAAAATTACATCACTATAGATCAAGTACATCCCAACTAGATTGGTACATACAAGTCTAACAATAATTTGCATTATTATCTACTTAAAATACATGACAAATAAAATGTAAAATTACAAATATAAAAAATAACGTTTACATATACAACAAATAATTTAAAAAATCAGTCTGAGCCTGATAATTCTTCAGGCGTTCCGGATGTGATAGATTCGATATCTGCTTCGAGTCTTTCCTTCTCGTCCATCTCTTGATACCTCTTTGATGCTCAAAATGTGTCTCGTGTAATCATCAATACTTAAACCATCTCGGGAGTGGGTCTGGATCTAGTCTCGTTGAGTACCCGTCCATATGCACTGAACGGAGACTCCAAAGCAACTGTAGAGATGGGATTGACAAGTATATCGCGAGTTATCACGGTCAATACTGGCCAAAACACCTCGTGCTATTTTCAATAATCTAAAATATCAAAATTATATTCATTTAAATTTTCTATGGCATCAAAATAACGCTGAAATTCTGTGATAGAACTCCCATGAACTTCAAAAAGTCGCATATTTTTTATTATAGGCCAATCGTCGTTACGATTTCGAGATGAAGTCCTGACGGCGGGTTGTATTGATTGTGATATTATATAGGTTTTATATTCGTCATATAAATATTTAAGTGTTTCATTTATTGGGTCAAGCTGGTTTGCATTACCATAAATATTTTTTAAAAAATATTGTAAATCAATATTTTTTACTTCTACGATCTAGTATGCAAGCAATTACAAAAATATATATTATTTCATTATAATATTTATAATATTTACCTTTCATACTAAATATCATTTAATAATAATTTATATTCATTAAATATTTATCAAATATTGCCATAATTTGTTTTAATTGCAGTAAAACTAATGGAGTAGTAGAAGTGTAAATAAAAGAAAATAATTTTGTTGCTAGATCAAAAATTTTATAAATTTTTTTATATACATTTAAATTATCCCAATCACTAGGCATTGGTGGAGAAAATTTAGTTTCTATATTTATTTTAAAAAATAAATCAATTGCTTTTCTTTATTTTATTGCTAGTTGTAACGTATTATAAATCGAGTTCCACCTAGTTTCTATATCATGTTATAATTTTTTACATTTTATATTTTTTTGTTGACATATTTTTTTATACATATCAACTTTTCTAACACTACTATTTATTCATCTTATTACTAACCTAACTCTTTCAAGAGAGTCATTGTAATATTTAAGGTATTCTTTCACAATTAAAGTAATAATATGTGCAGAACAACGAACATAAAATAAATAATCAGATAATGAAAGCTGTAAATTACATTTTAAATAATTAACACATTCATTATTAGAATAAGCATTATCTAAAATAATAGCAAATATTTTTGATGTAACGCCCTATGTAACTAGTTCTTGCCTAATAATTATACCTAAAGAATGACCGGTATAAAAAATTCTATAGTTTTAAATAAAAAAATTCTTTTACATAAATCCTAATCATTATCTATAAAATGTGTTGTAATACATTGAAATTCTTGAGCATTTCTAGCAGTCCATAAATCAAAAGTTAAACTAATTTTTTCTTTTAAATATGTAAATAAATCCATCAACTCAGTTTTAATTTCATCAAATTTATTTCAAACATTATTTCTTGTAGTATTTCTAGAAAAATGTTGAAATTGCGGAACAAATTCGGTTTATATCATTTTTTCAAATGCCGGTTGTTCACTCATTAAAAATTATTGTTCTTATTTTATAATATAATCAACAACAGAATTTTTTGCGCGGGTTTGTTCTCATGAAAAAATAATAATATTACCAGTTTTACCCCTACCTATTTACATTTGTGAAGTGAGATTAAGATGTGAGAATTTTTATGGTAACAATCAGATTGTCTACGTAAGTGGCTAGTGCCACTCGATGTGTGACCCAAAAGTAGTTTATTACAAATTTCACATTTTGTTTTAACAGTAACAACGCCATAATTATTTTTTTCAAAAATATTTTTAAAAAATTTTCACACATTTAAAATTTTTTTGCTAGATAAACCTGTAATGCAGATGCAGATGCATGTGCAGATGTTGATGAAGTAGTGGGGGATTAGGAATAGGAGTAGAGAGAGTGAAATTAGAACCAGCAGGTGAAATTATGAAAATATTTTCTCCTTCATTAACGGTAAAAATATTTGAATTCATCGATAAAAAAAATTATAAAAATCTAAATAAATTTTTTTAAAAAAATTAGAGAATAGAGACTAGAATTTAACAAAATTAAAAATAAAATAAAATTTAATTTATTACAAAATTTAATTAGAATTTTAAAAAATGTATTCAAAACTTAACTAAATATTACAACAAATAAACTAAATGGTAGAAAATTTAATTTTTTTAGAGACTCGAATTTAAATTACAATAAATAAATTAATTTTTTACAAAACAGAGACTAGAATTTTAAAAAATTAAATTTTTTAAAAAGATTAATTAGAATTTAAAAAAAACATTTTCAAAATTTAATAAAATATTGCAACAAATAAATAAAATTGTAAAAAAATTAATTTTTTTACAGACTAAAATTTAAATTTGAACAAATAAATTAATTTTTTTAGAGAATAGATACTAGAATTTAAAAAACAAAAATTTAATATGCAGTCCCATTTAGGCTTCTTATTTGAGTGTAAGTACCATTTACTAAACAAGTGATCATATAAGTCATAATTTTGTCTGTCATCCCGAAAATACACCCATTTATTCATTGCATCATTCCTGCTGCAATTTATATACAAACTAACAACGTATCTTTCCTAAAATAGATCAAAAATCTTTATTGACAAATCAAAAACTTCATAGGCCGTAACCAATATTCTCCCTCCACATTGTTGTGTGTTGCAATTTGTTCACCATTATACGAAAAATCAATTTTCCATATATCACCCACGAAGAAAGATGAGAATCTTGGTGAAAAAAATAAAATCCATATTTCATATTTTAACCTACAGACGAGAATTACGATTTCTTCGGAGCATCAAATCATCGGCAAAGGAAATGAATACCACGAGTAAGAAACCGTCCATTTACATTTCTTCTTTTACTTTATGTACAAAATGTCAACATGAAACACCCCCAACTCGCCCCCAAACTCTGATTCATTCATTTCTATTTTATACTTGCATAATCGTCATTATATTTTCAAAACCCTAAATGAGGTGTACAATGAATAAATTGAGAGATTGAATGTTGGGTACATGGAATTTTTAACATTGTTGATGATCTTGGAGGCATTAACACTGTTAATATCCCAAATTGTTTTTTTATTTTTTTTTCAAAAGTTTTATCTCATGCTGGATACAATAAAATGATTAAAGGATTTTGAAATGTACGGCAATACTTTTAGACGTTTGACAAATTCTAATAACAAAGCGATGTGTGACGAAAGTTACTTAGTTGCAAAAGTTATAGGATTTCAGATGCCGACATGATAAAGCAACAGTATGATATTATGCTCCGTTGTCTTCGTATATAACACCTCCCATTCCACTCAAAAATCCCCAATCCTCCCTTAAAAATTGTATGCAAGTATTAATGCCTAGACATAGTCACATACTATCAAAAAGAATCTGTTTAACTCAACTATAAATCAGATTATAAACACATGCACTAACTTGGTTTGAACTGACCCATTCAAACCGAGAATATGTTAACATTTTTTAAGATAGCTTGTATAAAAATGTAAATATGTTAACATTTTACATAATATGATAAACTGAGAAAATGTGTAAACATTTTTTAAGACACATTGTATAAAAATATTTTGTGATTTTGTTGAAACTCTTGCATATGTATTGTTAACTCCTCATCAACCACTTCTTCAAATGTTCAATCATATAAATCAAATCTCACAATTTCCCAACAAAACTAGAATAAATATGGAAATGGAATCATGCAAAATTCTTATTACAACCACGACTATGCAGGTGCAAGTAAGAAACAAACCTTAGGTGGAATTCCAAAATTATGCTCCATTTGCTTTCACCTTATTGAATTAAATAATCTTTCCAAACAAAACAAAGATGCATTGAGGCTATAACCACACAGAGGCATGTTAATAATAATAACTTTCACAAACAATAAGAAAAGAACTACTGTCACAATTATTATACAATATGAGTAATTAAAACCAAAATGTGTCTGGTATCATTTCAACACGTCATGTAAATCAATTTAGTGTAAGAATCATATTCTATCCTCTTTGGTTAGTTTCCTTACCTTATAATAGCATACCGTTTCATATATTCTCCATAAATGATTATTAACATTAATAACGTAACATTCCATAATAAGCTGCTAATCAATTATCATTACATATCTTTTATTTTGAATTAAAATGAATTAGCAAACCTTCCTAAATAATGACTAACCAGAATATGTAACATTCCATTTATAAAGTGCCGAACATTGAATGAGTAAAAAATTCATGAAAAATATTTTGAAGGTAAAAAAATCCTAGATAATATTAAAAGGACCTCGTGGGAAAAGATTTCGTTGCATAGGATCTATTATTAAATAAGTTGCCAAAATAGGACTCTGGACAAATTAACTCTTTAAAAAACTTGAATTAAATTGTAAAAAATTAAATTCAACAAATAAATTAAATTGTAAAAAATAAAACAACCCGAATTAAGGAATTTCGATCTTTAATCTTGATCTCGATTGATTTGTATTTTGATCTTGATCTTGATTCTTGATTTTCACTCCTTGATTCGCCAACAATTTCACTGAACCCGAATATCATCGAGTAATTAGAGAGACAAGAGATATTTGGAAGAAAAAAATTAAAAATGTGCATCCCAATTTATAGGAAAAAAATTATATTTTAAAAAAAACACAAACAAACAAGTTGTTAGCCGGGCCTGGGCTGGGGCCGGGCTTGGGCCTAATGGTCAAAAAATCCTAGCTGTCTATTTTCAACCAATCATCATCCGGGCCGTCCGTTTCAAAATCCGACCGTTGGGGGGGGAGAGGGCCGAGCGGGCCGGGCCAAGCCCAACGGCTAGCCCAGGACTGGGCCCGTGGACAGGCTTGAGGCAGGCCTACGGGCGGAATTTTGGGCAGGCGAGCCTCAAGTCGGGCCGGGCCCGCACGGTGACGGGCTTCGGGCAGGCTTTGGGCCCCCGTCGGGCCTCAGGCCATTTTTACACCCCTACTGAGGACAAAATTCTATTTCTTTGTAAGGTATCCCAAGGGAATGAAAGGTGGTTTATTTTATAATCTTAAGAATCAAAAAGTGACTGTTAGCACCAATGCCTGATTCTTGAAAGAAGATTATATTATAGACCACAGGCCCAATAGCAAAATTATTTTGGAAGAACTGAGAGGAAATACCAGTAGAACAGAAGAATAAGACACTCATATTTCATTACCGCATCGTATTGTGAGGATTATCAAGACATGTACAAATCAAGAACAGGGTGCTGATGCACAAGGTTCTAATTCTGGACAGCGTGTTACTGCTAGCACACAGACACAGGTAGTATCTCGTCGTAGTGGAAGGGTTATTCATCAACCTGATCGGTATATGTTCTTGGAGAGTCTTTTGGCATAAACCCGACCGAACAAGATACCAAACTCCGTAACTACAATGAAGTACTTCAGGAAAAAGATGCAAATCTTTAGCAAAAAGCTACGAAATTCAAAGATGAAATCTATGTATTCCAATTAGGTCTGAAATCTTGTACAACTACCTAAAGGGATAAAATTGATTGGATGCAAGTAGATCTACAAGAGAAAGAAATGAGCAGATGGAAAGGTTAAAACCTTCAAAGCTAAGCTTGTTGCTAAAGGGTTCACTCATAAATAAGGAAACCGATTATGACAAAACCTTTTTGCAAATAGCCATGCTTAAGTCTATTCAGATTCTTTTAACCATTGCCACACATTTTGATTATGAAATCTGATAAATGAACGTCAAGACAGCTTTCCTTAATAAAGTCCTGACGAGTGTATCTATATGATACAACCAGACAGATTCATTGCAAATGGCCAGGAACACATGTTATGTAAGCTTAAGAGATTCATTTATGAACTTAAACAGACATCGAGGTTTTTAAACACTCGATTTGATCAAGCCATTAAGTCTTATAATTTTAATCAAAGTTCGGATGAGTCCTGTGTGTACAAGAAGCGTAACGGAAGCATGGTGATCTTTTTGGTACTTTATGTAGACGATATCTTACTCATCGAAAACGAAATAAAGGCATTATCTACGATAAAAGTATGGTTATCTAGGCTATTCAATATGAAGGACTTGAGAGAAGCCAATCACATCCTTGGGATCAAGCTTGTGCGAGATCAAAAACAAAAGATGTTGGGCTTATAACAAGTAAAGTATATCAATGATATCCTTACTCGTTTTAGTATGCAGGATTTCAAGAAAGGGTTCCTCTCATCCAGGCATGAAATCACTCTATCCAACGATCAGTGTCCTAAGATACCTAATGAGATAGAGAAGAGAAAGGCAGTTCTTTATACTTCGACTGCAGGAAGCCTCATGTATGCGATGCTTTGCACTAGGCCCGACATCTGCTTTGTCGGAGGCATGGTTAGCATATATCAGTCTAACCCAGGGCACGGGCATTGGACTGCGATAAAGAATATAATTAAGTATCTGAAAAAAACTAAGAATTATATGTTGGTTTACCAAATAAACAGTCTTGTACCTTTAGGGTACACAGACTCAGATTTCCAGTCTGGCGAGAATTCCCGTAAGTCTACCTCAGGATATGTGTTTACCGTAGGAGGTGGAGCTATAAGTTGGAGAAGTATCAGGCAGTACTGCATTATTGATTCCACAATGGAGGTCGAGTATGTGGCAACTTCTGAAGCAGCCAAGGAGGCAGTTTAGCTCAGGAACTTTCTATTGGATCTAAAGGTGGTCCCTTTAGTTCAATGGGCAATTACACTTCATTGAGACAATAACGGAACAGTTGCAAACTCGAAGAAACCAAGAGTCCATAAGTAAGAGAAGCACATTGGGCATAAGTATCACCTGATACAAGAAATTATACAGAAAGATGATATTGTTGTGACAAAGATTGTATCATGAGACAACCTTACAGAACTTTTTACAAAGAGCTTACCGGATAAAACTTTTGATAGTCATATAGAGGGCATGGGAGTCAGATGTATGACAGCATGATTTTGAGTATAAGTGAGATAATGTTATGGTTGCTATACTGAAAATTATATTTTTATTATTTTATTTTATTTTAATAAAATTAATTTTTTATTTTATGAGAATCTTTATGAACAATGTATCTGTGTAATTCCTTCAATGTTATGTATGAATGTCCGATATTCTGTATAGTATTTAATTTTGTGTGTAAAGTACGATTTACACACAGAAGATCAAATTTTAAATTCTTGCAGAATATAAATTTTATGTTCACAGTTTAGATGAAAATGGACATACCATTGGTACGACTGTAGCACAGAGTTTTAGTAAACATGTCTTGATTACAGGCAATAGATAATAGCGTCATCTATTGTTCTGACTATTTGTACAGTACACTTTGTGTGTATTAATGTTATACTAACCATATAAATTAATTCACACTTCAAGGTTATTATGAATAGTGCTTGTTCTCTTAATTCTGAAAAAATTATTGATTTACGTATATTTAATATTCGTTATTTTAATCTATTAGAGAGTGCGATCTTACATGAGTTTATATTTTCGGTGAGTTGGATAGTAGTATTATTTACATAGTAAATATTAATTATTGATGAAATCTACGTCTCAAAAGATAAGGATTGACGGTACCCTCTTAAGGAAGCTCATAATCTCAAGACCTCTACAGGTGAATTTAATTATCCAGCGGCCAAAAAAGTTATGCAGAAGGGCTTGAGTTATATCAAGATGCCGATTAAATTATATTGTCAGTAATTAAATTTAATTGGCACGTATCGAGAATCTTAACGTAGGAAAAAATTGTAAGTATTTAATAACAGGAGTTCCATGCAAGATGGTCTTGAGATTATGAGCCAGAGTGCAATTATAGTTCTTTAGTGGTGTGAACTATAATTCAGTGTTTCATAAAAATTACAAAAACCGTTGCTGATTTTTCATAATTGCAGATACCGCTATGAGGTTCTCTTAATTATGAAAATCGCTAATACATGTATGCGTTCCACTGGAAGTTTTACTCATAATTACTCCTCAAGACCCTGCTATAGCCCTACAAATATGCGGGTAAGCTGAACCAATTTCATAACTTGTCTTCTAAGACTAAAGTTGTCCTGGTTCTGTCGGTACGAGTTCTCGATAGTCTATAGCCCATACTACGTTCGAATCGCCTAAAGGAATACAGTAAAAGATCTTACATGAGTTTCAACTTAGATTCAAATCATAGTTAAAGATTCAACCAGTAAAAATGTATTCTTCTAAATTAACTTCAGATGGACTGATTTTATTTTGACCGTTTGTTATTAAAAGTTTATCTGAAGTCTGTTTTGGTATTTGCCCATCAAATTAATTTTTTCAAATAATCATTTGCAAAAACAAAGATTTTGGCAGTCTTGCCACCAACGTTCTACACTTGCCGACAATTTTGTATCTCTTCCTGTTTGAGGTTTTGGAGCTTATTACCCCTTTTAGGAGCCGACTTCAATGGGATAAGAAGTATCAGCATGTTACCTTTCTTGCTAGTTACATATTGTCTAGTCATTCATGTTCTGCATGAATATTTAGTTATGTTTTGCCTTGCCATTCCTTGGGTAGTGCAACGAAGTTGGGAATTTTTGTTGTTTATTTTGTTTGCTATCCCTATCCAAGTGGAGTGTGCACAAAATATACTTTTCCTTAGATAGGATACCCCTGTCCTAAAGCAAGGGCTTGATGGAGTTGTTGTTAGAAGGAATTCTCCTTGACGATACTTGATGTAATTACCTGGGGTATGCCCCTTGAAAATATGTATACTTTTATATTACAATTAACTACCAAAAAAAAAAAGATAATCACGGCAATGAGTCCAATAAGTTGGACACCAATGGGTTCAACCTTTAGACTACTGAGTGGGATTCCCCTTTGCAGATTCACTTGTAGTGAATTTATTGGTCTTCTTGATGACTCACCTTGGATCATTCGTGTATTTTTCAACCATCCAGGTGCATTTAACTGCACTGAGTTTGTGCCTAACCTATTGTGAGGCCAAATCACTGGGTTAGAAATCCTAATTAGCTCAAATGCAGGGTTAGTGTTGACTTGCCACCTTACCTACAATCCATGTTGTGAGAATAATTGCTGTAACGACCAAAGTAAATCATTGGCGTAATAACGTGAACAAAGAGCCTAATAATGCGGCCCAAAAGCTTAAGCCCAAATTATTAATAGTAGCCACAACTTTCTTTATATACCAGATTTGATTTTTATCTCTCACTAACGTAGGATGGGGTATCACAATATCCCCCATTCAAATACGTGACGCTCTCGTCACATGGCCCAAAAAAATTTTCTTGTTGGGATGTAAATAGCAGGCCATTAGCGGACATAAGATGGCCCATTAATGTGTACAATGTATACAATCTCGGTACTTTTATCCCTCTCTAGAGCCACTACTCTTCTATCTACATCACCACGGAGCCCTACATGTGAACTAGGATTGGCTCTGATTCCATTTGTAATGATCAAAGTGGATCAATAACCTAAAAACTTGAATAAAGAGCCAAGCAATGCGGCCCAAAAGCTTAAGCTCAATTTATTAGTAATAGCACATAAGCTTCTTTATACACCAAACTTAATTTGTATTTTTCACCGATATAAAATGAGGTATCACAATGGCACTTTAGGACCCATTGGTCCTACAAATTATAAGTATGCTTCTGTACCCTTATGGGATCGTAGAATGATTGGGGAGATGTATTTACTTCCATGGGTCGTCGGTTCTCTACTGCATCATTTGGATGCTGAGCGAGCCTAATTTTTCTTTGCAACCTTTGCTGGACCATTAACATATTCTCCTTCATATGCCTAATCAGAAGATGGCCCATCTTTCCAATAATATTAACAAATGATGACTAATTTTCTTCATTATGGCTCTTATTTGATTTGAGCAGCTATCTTGTGGCTACAAGTTATCCATTCCAGTATTGGATTGGCTTCCTTGGTGTGTGGAGTATCATCTAGATTGACTTCTTTGGCCATTTGCATTCTTGTGTTGGTCATTCCTCTCACTTACCCCTTCTGAAAGGGATTTTTTCAAGAATATCCACTTCTTCCATGTTGTTACTTCCATTCTTTTCATTACCTCTTGTTCTTTCCATGAATGACACATGTGATAAGTCTCACTTCTTAAGGATATATATTCTAAAAGTCATATTTTTGTATAATGGATTTTGATATGTATTTTATTTATTAATAAAATTTGTTATTTTATTTTAATGAGAATCTGTATAAATAATATTTGCACTGTAATATTTATTTAATATTATACATGAGTGTCTTTTATTCTACATAGTTGATGATATAGTTTGTAAAATTTGAATTACATACAGAAGATCAGATTATCTTGTAAAATTTAAGTTTTTTGTTTACAGTCCTAGATGGAATTTAACGTACCATCAATAGAACTGTAGCACAGTATTTTAATAGATCTATCTTGATTATAAGAAATTTTATAGTTCAAACTCAGTGTGCTAATACATTTTGTGTGCATTTAAACATAACTGAATTGTGGTAATTATTTTTGTACTAACTGTATGAAATATTTAATACTCCATGGTTATTATGAGCGTTTATGCTTTTATTCACGAAATAATTAATACACACATATATTTAGTATTTGTTATTTTGATTCATAAAAGAGTGAGATCTTTTATAAGTTAATAAATTTTGTGAATTGGATAATGGCGTTATGTGTATGGTAAAAGATAATTATACAGAATCCACGTCCCAGTATAGGGATGATGATACCTTTTAAGGAACCTTATAAGTTTTGTAAATTCTAGGCAACCCAAGAGAAGGTGAATTGGGTCTTAAAAAAATAATAACAATTTTAAAATCTTTTTGAAAACCTTTTAATATTGCAACAAAAATGGTAAATATAATCAAAGAATAAAGCAATGCAAGTATTAAACAGGTTAGGAATAGAAAAAATGAATCTGACAACAAAATTTATAGTGGTTCGGCTTCTTCCAAGTCTACGTCCACTCCTCAAGACTCTCCTTAAGAATTTTACTAATCCACAATGCTTACTGATGCATTCAAAACCTTTTACAACTTTAAGACGATTCTACAAAAAATACGCCCCTATTTTTCTTCTAATCTCTTGAATTCTTCTTTGATGAAATTTACTCACTCACTCAAAGGATAAAAGGTGACTCACCCTTGAATACAATAAATGGAAGGATTTAATGTGTATCACTCACTCTCTTTACAGAAATAATTGGTAATAAATGAATAAGTAAATAAATGAGATGCAAGAGCTGCAGTTAAATCAATAAATGAAAACTTAAAGAATTTTGACTTTGAATCAAGCAATACAACGGTGATAGAAGGTCTCTAGATGTTTTAAATACTGAGGAGTAACTCCTTATATAAGCTCTTGAGGTTTTATGACCAATTGAGGTAGGTGATAGCATTTAATGTCAAAAAATCAACCATTGAAGTCTGTCGCGCATTTAAATTTTCGTCGCAGGTGTCGACACTTTTGCTTTAGGATCAACACAAAACGTCTAGGGCAACTTCAAGTAATTGGGTCAGCTCAGATCTTCTATGGTGTTGACACGATTTCTACATTCTTCTCACCAACACAATGGTGTCGACACGAATGAATTTTGTGTCGACTCAATTTGTTCTTCAGCTTTTCGGATTGGCCTATTGTGTTAACTATTTTTGCCTTTAGTGTCGACACTAAAAAGTACAGGAACCCTCGGTGAATTTATGTCGACTCATTTGATCCTTTTTGTTGGCTCAAAAATTCTACGGGCGGGCTCGGTAATTTTGTGTCAACTCTTCTTCAATTTGTGTCGACTCACAAAATCTGCAGACGGTCACGGTACTTTTGTGTCGACTCATTTGCAATTTTGTGTTGACTCAAAGTTGCAGATAACTAAAGTGACAAAACACTTTAGTGTCGACCCAAACCCAGTTTACTTCGACTATTTTTTAGTACAGAGAGACTCAGCTCTTTTCTATCAACTCAAAATTCATTTGTATCGACTCAAATATTTAATACCTGAAACATCTTCAACAAATAAGTTAGGGTGTCAACTCATTTGCTCAAAGGTGTTGACACACTTGAGATCTTCAAGTGTCCTTAACCTTAAAGTGTTGGCTCAAAAATCAATTAGGATCAATACAAAATATTCTCTTTTAATAATACTTAAGTGTCAATTCATTTGATAAATGAGTCATCTCATATGGTTAAAGGATGTCAACTCATTTATTATTTTATGTCAACACTATTTTTCTGAAAATATTAAATATTATCCTTTTAAATCAATTTATTCTTAGAAAATAATTTTTGAAAATTATCGAAGTCTAAATAAAAAGCCATTGGGCTAACAATCTCTCCTTTTTTGACGATTACAATAATTTTAATATTTTCTTAAAAAATATTTTCAATAAGGGTTCTCCTTTTATTGTTATGCTTTAAATAAGATATGTAATCACAGAGGTTAGGGATATGACAACAGTGTCATGTACATTTCTATGATGATTTGCAAATAAAATTCAGAAACATTCTAAGTTTATTAAAATTTTGCGCATCAACTCAAAAAATGTGCAAAGTGATTTTCAAACTCCAAACATTTGATCATAGAGATATAAAGAGAAATTTATGCTATCAAAAAGGATATGAGAGAAAGTATATTCACAACCATCACAACACAACAAAAAGGAATGCATGTTTAAGGGTACAACTTTTCCTTCATAATCATAAAAAAACTCATGAATGACAGAAATGTTTGTAAATATTTTACTTCTTCTCCACTTCCTTGCCTTACCTTTACTTCTCCCCTTTTGAAATCCTCAAAAGTTCGAAGTCATTAATTGTACATGAACTTCTTGAACTTCTTTTCCTCTTCTTGTTTTTGGCATCTTTCTGAGGCTTTTTCTTTGGAGGTGAAGGCGTGTTCATCTTTCTTCTCCGTGGCGGCCGTAGCATTCAAGGTAGCATCAAAACTCAAATATGCTTCACGCTTCAATCATGTAACTTTTTCTTCCTTAGATTCCTTGGGTTTGAACTGTTTACCCCAAGCTTCTTACAGCCATTTGAGATGCTCTTCAACCTTTTTGGAGTTGGTGCGAACCGTTGTGATGATACCTTAGTCGTATTCCTTTCGAACATGCTGAAGGATCTCCTTGTTACAGTTAGTTGACCATGGAAACTAGACTGTCGTCCATTATTTTGCACAGGGCTCTCCCAACATCGCTGGCATTCTCAACTTCACGATGCAGGGCACGATTGGTCTTGTCCAAGTGTTTGACTTTGTCAGATAAAGATGAAATAGAGATATTAAGGTCAAACATGTTTTGATCAATCTTGGATTGGAAGGAGGTCAAAGAAGATGAGAAACCTTTGACTACAGACACAATCTTAGATAGATCAACAAGAGGAGTAGTAGAGGAGGTAAAAGGAGCAAATGGAACATCAAAGTGAACAGGAGGAGGAGTATGTGAGGGAGCATTGGAAGGTCTAAGTGTGTGAGACCTAACAGATGGTCAAGTAGGTGAATCAAAATCTACTCGAATTGGGGAAAAATCTCGAGGTGCAAATGGATTGCAAGGAACTGATAGAGTACCACGTCGAGTGGTTCAAACTCTGTTAATTTTGGAGATTTGCATATGTTTTAAGGTAGAAGCACCATACAAATCATGTTTGGAGAAAGAAACCAATTTTTCAGCAGTTAAATCAATTCCAAAATGACGAAAGACTTTGGTCAAAAACATTCTATAAAGAAGGAAGGAGTTGGATTTGCTATGGGATTGGAGCATATCAAAAATGAAGAAAAAACCCAGGTCTAGGTTTTTCTACTCTATGATACATCACATAATAAAAATAAGCATATAAGAAACATCTCCAAATTTTTATATTTGAGGCAAAAATATGTCGTTCACCATATGGCGTAGAATCCTCATCTTAGGCTTGAGTGAGTTGGCTTCTAGGGTTTTGGAAGAGTCAATCTTATCAACTTCAAAAATTTGACGGACAGCGTCATGAAAAGAAAATCCATCAATGTCGATAGATCTCTTATTGTAAGGGATAAGAATCTCACCCTCCGGCACACAAAAGATTTCATTAAAAATGGAAAAGGTTAGGTAAATTTCTATGCCATTCAACTAAGTGGTGATGATAGTGCTTGGAATAAATACAATGTGATTATGGGCATAAAAAAGCTTTACTAGCGTGGGATAGTGAGGGTCACGAGTTTGAAGTAGTCTCTTCCACCCAAGACTAGAAAATAAGTCTTTGAAGCGCATTTCTATAGAATCAAAAAAAGTGAAATCAACCGAGCGTCCAGGGATTACCTTTCGATTTACGAAGGATGAGAAATAGAGTTGTTGAAATTTGATTGATTTGAAACTTAATGCCTCTGACATCACAATTTGCTTCCGTTCCCGTCACCGGAAGCCCTAGTGTTTAAAGGGACAACATCTCTGGTGCGTTTACTTCCTTTCCCATTGTTTTTGGAGTCATTTTGGATCAAATAGAGGAGATCGAATAGAGAAGAGAAGGTGAGGGGTCGACTCATTTTTCAATGAAAGAAAAAATGGCGGGATATGAACAGTTGTGGAGAGAGAGAAAAAATAACGCGATTGGTGGGGACCAGTGCCTTTTATATATAGGCATAAAGATTTGTGTCGACACAAATAGTTTTTGAGTCGACACTTTTCTTCGCGAGTGTGGATGTCTGAAATAAGAAATTGTGTTGACACTTTTTCAGAAAGGGTCAACACTTTCAGCTGTTTGAATCGACACGTTTAAGTGTTGGGGCGATCCAAATTTACCGAGAGTAAAACATCAAAATTGAGTCGACACTATATAGAAAGGGGTTGACGCTTTTTCCTGACAGTGCTTTTTCTATACAGCTTTGAGTCAACTCAACCACACATGTGTCGATATTTTTTCAAGTGGTATCGACACTTTTCACATATCAATAAAGAATATCAAAAGTATTGAAATGCATTGAAAAGACATGGTTAGTATGGTATATTAATCATGAATTTAGAGCACATAATATACCAAGTTCTATTCTTATATAGCATATTCTTTCTTTAATTAAAGGTTTAATGAATATGTTTACAAGTTGGTAATCTGTGCCAATAAATTCAAGTTCGATGTTACCTTTTTGCACATGATCTCTTATAAAGTGATGTCTAATCTTAATATGTTTGGTTCTGGAGTGTTGTATTGGGTTCTAAGAAATATTGACTGCACTTGTGTTATCACATTTTATAGGAATATGATCCAAACAAAAACTATAGTTCTCTAGTTATTGTTTCATCCAAAGAACTTATGCACAACAGCTTCCAGCTGCTATATACTCAGTCTCGGCTGTAGACAATGCTACTGAGTTTTGTTTTATGCTAAACCAAAAGATTAGTGAGTGTCCTAAAAATTGACATGTTCTACTTGTACTTTTTTTATCCACTTTACATCTAGCAAAATCAGTATTTGAATAGCCAAATAACTCAAATGCTATTCCTCTATGATAGAATAATCTTAAGTTTTATGTACCTAAGAGGTGTCTAAAGATAAGCTTAACGGCGGTCACATGTGATTCTTAAAGGTTACATTAAAATCTAGCACATATGCAAACACTAAATATAATATTAGGATGGCTAGCAGTTAAGTATAATAGAGATCCAATCATACCTCTATAGCGTTTTTCATCTACTACTATACCATTTTTGTCCTTATCAAGCTTTGTTGTAGGACACATCGAGGTTCCCATGGATTTTGCTTTCAGCATGTCAAACCTCTTTAATAGGTCCCTTATGTACTTATCTTGATTAATGTAAATTCCTTCTTGTGTTTACTTGATTTGAAGTCCAAGGAAGTAGTTGAGTTCTCCCATCATATTCATCTCAAATTTTTCCTGCATATACTTAGCAAAATTCTTACAAAGAAATTTGTTAGTTGTACCAAAAATAATGTCATCTATATAAATTTGGACAACTAGCATATTATTTTCTTGAGACTTGATAAAAAGAGTGATATCAATTTTTTCTCTTGAAATTTTATTTTCAATCAAGAATTTGTTTAACCTTTTATACCATGCTCTAGGTGCTTATTTTAAACCATAAACAGTATTGGTAAGTTTGTAAACATGGTTTGAAAAATTTAAATTTTCAGCACGAGGAGGTTGTTTTACAAAAATTTTCTCTGAGATAAAATCATTTTAAAAGAAACTTTTAACATCCATTTAATAGAGTTTAAAATTTTTAAAGCATGCAAAAGAAAGAAACATCCTAATGGCTTAAAGCCTAGCAACAGAAGCAAAATTCTCATCAAAATCGATACTTTCTTCTTGAATGTAACCTTCGGGAACAAATTGAGTTTTGTTCCGAAGAACTACTCCATTCTCATCCATTTTATTTTCAAAAACCCATTTTGTACCGATAATAGAGTGTTCCTTAGGTCTTGGGACTTAAGTCCAAATCTTATTTCTTTCAAATTGGTTAAACCCATCTTGCATAGTCAAGATTCAAAACTCATCGTTTTCGGCTTTCTTAAAATATTCTATTTCAGTCTAGAAATGCTAGAGTACCATAAATATTATGTAGAGAAGATCGAGTTTTGATACCTTGAGATGGATCACCAATGATAAAATCTTTTGGATGACCATGAGCATACTTTCACTCTTTAGGCAAATCTGAATTTTCAAAATTTGTTCAGAGTGGGAGAGAGAATTTATTAACAGATAAATCACGCGGTCTCCGTTACCAGTTTGTAGGCGATGCAATTAAAACTTGCATATCGACAGTAAGGCCTTCCTTCCCAACGGATAGATTAATTGCGGTATCGCTGGTACAAGCCTCCTTTAGAGATAATTCTGGATAATTGTTAGTATGGATCACTTCTCCAATAGAAAGGTTCATTGCGAAGCAATTAATTTAGGATTAGGTGATGGTTAACACTTAGCTGTATATAATAGTATTCTTTTCAACTGAGTCACTCTATTATGTACTGGATCAAACTTATGTCAACTATTTAATTTTATTTGGCATGGTCAGTTGCCTAGATAGTAAAATTAAAAGGAATTGGCATGTTTGGTCTTATGAACAATAGTAGACGTCCTCCCAACGAGGCATGTTATTCTCAGGTTACCAGGCTGCTGACGAATTAATTTTAAAATAGTAGAAAGAACCAAATTAAAATGAATTCAAAGTTTTTCTTATCATAGTTAACGATTTTTTTAATTATGTGATTCTTAGAATTAAAATGAATTTCAACCCATTCGTTTCAAATACTCAAAAAAAACAAACTAATGGGACTGAATTTTGTTGACTGAAAATGTAACTTGGATATAGTTTAACTACAAATGGTATTCCTTCAATACCAGAAAATGTGTTTGTTTCTGAAAAAGGTTCTTTCTCAAAGCCGAAAGGCATGAAGAAAAAAAGATTCAGAAACAAGGAGACATGATTTCAAGGGTAGTTAGTGGGCCACGGACTGGTGTGAAAAAGTCGAAAGGCATATGTTTTCACTGCAACCAAACTCGACACTGGAAAGAGCTATGTCCAGTATTTCTCATAAAGCAGAACAAACAGGGTAATTTCTGTTCGCTGGTTGTGAAAACATATTTAGCAGTGTTATCTACCGATACCTGGTGTGTAGATACGAGTGCCACTAATCATGTCTGCAATTCATTACAAAGTTTTAGAAAATTCGACAACTTAGTGATTGGGAGATTTCCTAGCATATGGGCAATAATACAAAGGTAATAGCAGTTGTAGTAGAAGATATCACTCTCAGTTTTGGTAGAGATTGAGTTTTAATATTGAGAGATTATCTTTATGTACCTGCCATTAGAAGAAACTTAGTTTTCATTTCTGGATTGGTTAAAGACGAATATTTAGTTTATTTTAATAACTCTTGGTTATTAAGGATAATAAACGGGTTATCTATTCTAGTACATTGATGGATGATCTTTATATTAGTACTCCAGTCTTTCCTATACTGCAACTAACTGAAACGAATAATAAATCTATATTACCATATCAGAGAAAGTTTTCTTCTTTAATGAACCAAACGTTTCTTTGGCACTTACACTTAGGTCATATTAATCTAAAAAGGATAAACATACTGGTAGTAGATGGACCTTTGAGTTCAATGGAAATGGAAATACTTTCAGTCTGTGAATCTTACTTAGAGAGTAAGATGACGAATAGGTTCTTTTCAGTCAAAGGTTATAGAGCTAAAGAACCATTGGAGCTGGTTCATTTTGATGTATGTGGTCTTATGACAATCCAGGCTAGAGGTGGTTTTGAGTACTTCGTCAGTTTCATTGATGACTACTCAAGGTATGAATACGTTTACCTGATGCACCGTAAATCTGAATGCTTTGAGAAATTTAAAGAATTCAAGACAGAGGCAGAGAAACATCTGGGTAAAAATATCAAATTACTACGATCTGGCCGTTATGGGAAATACCTCTTTAGAGAGTTTAAGGACTACTTGTCATCAGAAGGAATTACATCCCAGTTGACTGCACCTGGCACTCCATAGTAGAATGGTGTAGCAAAAAGAAGGAACAGAATTCTTATGAAGATGGTAAGGTCAATGATGAGTTATTCAGACTTACCACATTCGTTTTGGGGACTTACTTTAGAGACAGCGGCTTACATTCTGAACATAGTAGCTTCTAAGTCAGTATCTTCTACTCCCATAGAATTGTGGACTAGGCGTAAGCCTAGTCTGAAACACATTCGAATTTGGGGGTGTCTAGCACATGTGCTGAAAGGGAACGCGAGTTAGTTAGAACCGAGGATGAAAGTCTGTTTCTTTGTGGAGTATCCCAAGAGAACGAATGGTGGTCTATTTTATAATCCTAAGAATTAGAAGGTCATTGTTAGCACCAATGCCCGATTCTTGAAAGAGGATTGAATTATTGATCACATGCCCAAAAATAATATTGTTCGGGAAGAACTGAGAAAAAATACCAGTAGAACGGAAGAGAAATCACAAGTCACTGATATTCTATTACCTCGTCGTAGTGGGAGGATTATCGGGGCAGGTGCATTTCAAGAACACGGTACTGATGCACATGGTTCAGATTCTGCATAGCCTATTACTGAAAACTATGTTTTTAGTATTTAATTTTATTTTAATAAAGTTAATTTTTTATTTTATAATAATCTTTATGAACAATGTATGTATTTTATTTCTTTGTTATGCATGGATGTCCAATATTCTGTATAGTATTTAATCTGGTGTGTAAAGTACGGCTTACACACAACAGACCAGATTTTATGTTCTTATAGAATATAAGTTTTATATTCACAGTTTAGATGGAAATGGACATACCATCAGTATGACTGTGGCACAGAGTTTTAGTAGGCCTGTCGTGGTTACGGGAAACAGATAATAGTATCGTCTATTGTTCTGACTCTCTGTGCTAATACACTTTGTGTGTATTGAACGGAACATTTGAGGTAATTAATTTTGTACTGACTATATAAATTAATTCACACCCCAAGGTTATTATGAATAGTGCTTATTTTCTTAATCCTAAAATAATTATTGATTTACATATATTTAATATTTGTTATTTTGATTTATTAGAGGGTGATCTTATATGGGTCTATATTTCCGGTGAGTTAGATAGTGGTATTATTTATATGGCAAATATTAATTATTGACGGACTGCACGTGCGATGATCGGGATTGACAATACCCCCTTAAGGATGCTTATAAGTTTTGATCAGGCTAAATTCTGCAAGTGGATTTGATTATCCGTCGGTTAAATAAGTTATGCAGAAGGGCTTAAGAAATATTAAGATGCTGATTAAATTAAATTGTCAGTAATTAAATTTAATTGGCGGGTATCGAAAATCTTAACGTGGGGAGAAATGGTAAGCATTTAATAGCAGGGGTTCAATGTTATATGATCTTGAGATTATGAGTCATAGTGCAATTATATTTCTTTAGTTGTGTGAACTGTAATTCAATGTTTTATGAAAATTGCAGAAACTGTTGTGTCTTTCCATAATTGTAGAAACCTCTAGTAGATATCTATATTCCACTGGAAATCTAACTCATAATTACTCCTCATATCACTACTGTAACCCTATATATATACGGGTAGGCTGAACTAGTTTTTGATAATTTTATATCATTATTATTATGATATTATTTTTGTCTTTCAAGACTTAAATATATCGGGGTTATACCGATATGAGTTCTCGAATGATCGTAACCCACACTACGTTCGAGGATCGCGTAAGAAAATACAGTAGAAGATCTAACTTGAGTTTCAACTCGGAATTAAATCGTAGTTGAAGAATAGATCGACAAAAAGGTATTCTTCTAAATTAACTTTGGTTGCATGGGTTTATTTTTAATCGTTAAACGTCAAAATTTTTATTTGGAGCCCGTTTCAGTGTTTGTCCGTCCAGTTAATTTTTTATCAAAAATCGTTTACATAAACAATGATCTTGGCAGTATTGCTTCCAACAAATTGGTATCAAAGACGTTTTTTTTATCCTGATTTTATGATCATCATTTATTTTCATATTTGATTGAGAAAAAAACCTTGTTTTAATCTTTCAAAATAGAAACTTGTTTTGATAAAGCAAGTTTTTCATTTTTCAAAATTTCAATTTCACTTGAAGAGGAAAGAACTAACTTTTTTAAAATAGAGTTCTTAGCACCCATTCTTCTCAATCCATCATGCAAATCTTCACATGCATTTTGTAATTCATCTAGAGAGAAAGAGTCATGGGTTACCTCGTCATCTTCCTTAACCATGAGACATAGATTAGCAACCTTATTTTCTTCTCTTTCATCTTCGGAACTATTGTCATCACTTTCGCCCCATGCGGCTATCATAAACTTTTTGAAACCCTTGTTGAACTACTTCTTGAGTTGAGGACATTTAGATTTGACTTGTCTGGGCTTTTTGCATTCATAGCAAATTATTTCATCTTTCTTGTGATCGGTTTTGAATTTACTTGAATCGCCCTTGAATTTAGTAGGCTCACCTTTGTGTTCTTCCTTCTTGAAGAACCTTCTTTCTCCTTGTTTCTTATTTCTAATAAATCGTTTGAACTTCTTTGTGATGAGCGCCATATTTTCGTTCTCATCACTTGAGGAGTATTCATCAGATTTTTCATCATGAGTTGAAGACTTGAAGGCAATGCCATTCTTCTTCTTGTTGTCATCCTCATTATCCATCTTGATATTCATCTCATGAGAGATCCAAAAAGTTCTTCCAAGTTAAGAGTGTTGATGTCTTTAGCTTCTTGGATAGCTGTGACCTTAGCTTCCCAGTTAAATGCACCTAAAACTTTTTCTCATCATTTCTGCATTAGAATAAAATCTATTGGCAAGATTTATTAGGCATTAAGACTGTATTTAATGCACCAAAAATCTCTTGGCAAGATTTATTAAGACTGTATTTAATGCCTAAATAGAAAGTACAGAATAATATTTAATCATTCAATTTTTACTTTTTAATTTTGGCATTCAGACTGTATTATTATTTCTTAAAAATTATTTAATATAGTATATTTATAATTATAAGATTCTAATTTAAATTATTGCTACAAAATTTATTTTCTTAAATTTATTTGTTTTGAAAATGTCTTTCTTAGATTTAATTTTAATTTGAAGAAAAATCTTACAATTTAGCTCATTTTATTAAACTCTAAATAATTCATAAAGTTATATTTTTGTAAAACTATTTATTTAATTTATTTTAAATTTTAATTTGATAAAATTTCGTTTGTTTTTCTTAAAATTATTGAACATAAATAATTTCATTTGAAAAATCTTATTAACAAAATTTTGTAAAGTTTAATCATTATACTTTATTTTTAAAATCACATTTAAATCACTATTTTATTAATTATAATGACAAAATAATATTTTTACTACCCCTTTTTCCTTTTTTAAAAAATTAATATTATTTTGTTACATTAAAGACAACTAATTAAATTAGTTTGTAAAATATTGACGTGCAATGAATTTTTTACTATTATTCTTTTAAAATTGTTATCATTTTTAATTTAAAATCTAGTCTTCATTAAAAAAAATCTTTTAATTTTTAAAATTTTTAGAATAAGCAAATTTTTTTTCTTTATAACAACTAATTAAACTCAATATTATTATTATTATTATAAAATAACAACTTAATAATAAAATAATTTATAAAAATAGTAACCAAACAAGATAACACATAACCTAAATAAGAACCCAACCAAATAAGGCCTAAGGAAGGCCAACCAAACCAATAGAAGCTAATACGCATGAACCAAATAGAAAACAAAAAAACAAATTGTAGGGCAGGATCGAACCAAAAATCGGGGGTTTCGGGGTCTGCCGGAGGTGCTGACAGCACTGACGGTGGTCGCCGGTGGTGGCGGGAGGGATTTCGAGGGGGGAGAGAGAGAGATGTGAACAAGAGAGAGATGAAAAGGTGGACAACGGCGGTAGTGGGTGCTGACGTCGTTTGGGGTGGTGGCGGTGGTCGGCGTCGAAGTTAGGGATGGCGTCGATGGGGGTCGGTGCTGGCAGAGGCTGGAGGAGGCATCGGGGCCAAGCTTTGATTTGCCGCTACTCACTTTTTCTTTTTTTCTCTTTTTCTTGCACAAAAAAGCTCCAAATCCCTCTGGTATATATACACACACCACACGCTCTAGCCTAACCCTATTTTGGTTATAAAACATAATCTTCCATCACAAAACCGCTTTCAACGCCCTTTGATGGATCAAATTCCCCTTCCAACACCATTACAATACCAATTAGTTTCCTTAGAATTTTTCAGTCAACTGATATAATTATGTATATAAACATATATATTAGTATAATTTATTATTTTAATTTAACATTATTTTAAATTAAAATTAAAATTTATTTTTATTTGTTTATTTATTATTATTATTATTATTATTATTTTCAGGATATTACATATGATCTCCACATCGGGCATAATAAGCGGCTTGTTTGTCACGTGTTTCATTTATGTGCTGTAAAATACTTTTAAACTTCGTGTGGTTGGGAAAGCTTCTAAAGCTTATGTTATCTCTATTGATAGTAATAGTTTGCTATTACATATAGCAAATAGAAAATACAGTTCTGTTATTTGGTGGTGGATGACAGCGACATGGTGGAGAATGGTAGACGGCGACATCGACGATGTGATGGTGTTGCTTAGTTGTTGTTGGAGGCGGCATTTGAATTCTGAAATGAACATAAGAAAGAAGGCAATTAAGGTTTTGTTAACTAGGCTCAAAATGACGTTGTTTTGATCCAAAATGGATTGCCTCACAAAAGCACTAAACGACATCGTTTAATCGCACAGCACACGATGCTACGCATCATGCACAACACTGTCTCCAAATCCTCAAAAACCTATATAGCTAAAACTATTTAGTTAAAGGAATAATTATTCTCTCTTTTTTTGTGTCACACAAAGAAGTTATACTATTTTAATTTTTAAAAAAAGAAAAAAAAATCACCCCAACTGTTTACTATGATATTTGAACTCACAATCTCCACAATAAGAAACTTAGAGACGTCCTTAGGGTACAAAGACTTTGACAAAGGAATAACTACAAACAACTAAACAAACTTACCTTGCAAAAAGTGGGATGGCCCTAGCCTAAATAACCAAAATAACATTTTTCTTGCACAACCAAAACTTGCAATAAAACTAAGAATCCATACACCGTAACTGCACGTAAGGTTTACACAGTCGCTTGATGTTTCAACCACAAATGCCTACTTTCTCTACGATTCTCCGTACCTAAGCTAGACACGGATCGCGTGTGATAATCTCGCGACCGACCACGCTACCACAGCGAGAGAGAGAGAGAGAGAGAGAGAGAGAGAGAGGTTTACACAGTCGCTTGATGTTTCAACCACATATGCCTACTTTCTCTACGATTCTCCGTACCTAAGTTAGACACGGATCGCGTGTGATTATCTCGCGACCGACCACGCTACCACAGCGAGAGAGAGAGAGAGAGAGAGAGGGAAGGAAGGAGACAAAGGGCCGAACCAATTATATACGCGAGTCACGAAAGCTGCAAAGGGGAAAAAGAAAAGCACGAAGAGAAAAAGCATTTCCTATTCTCTAGTACGCATCTACAAGTATCGAAATGCTTGAAACTGTTTAAGTGGGTTTTGAGCTCCTCACACTACGGGTACGCAGCTAGATCTCTCTCTCTCTCTCTCTCTCTCTCTCTCTCTCTCGG
Organism: Heliamphora exappendiculata; assembly: GCA_034768845.1. NCBI lineage: Eukaryota > Viridiplantae > Streptophyta > Magnoliopsida > Ericales > Sarraceniaceae > Heliamphora > Heliamphora exappendiculata. The sequence goes on along the minus strand of JAOTRH010000001.1, from coordinate 16,712,621 downwards.
TTTTTGGGCTTGTCCTTAATAATTGAATGTTCATCGGATTGAAGTTTCATCGCGTTAATGGGTATTTGATCTGCTTTGTGGCTGATGCATTTGTAGTTCATTGGCTTTCCTATGAGAAACGGCGTTTATTGTGGATCTTCCGTTCTGATTTCTCTTTTTATATCACGTATATTTTAGATTTTTTTTATATTTTATTTTTCTCTTTTATTGGTTTGAGATTGGAAAGTGACATACTGGATTTTTTTGTGTTTTCGTTGATGAAAGTGTGGGGATGAAAAGGCAAGAAAAGACGTTAATAACTTGGGAAAAAATGGCAATACTGCGCTCAAACAGTTCCTTATTCCTTTATTCTTGGATTATTTCATTTCAGTGTTCAACGTTTAGGAACTAAAACGAAAGAAAACCTGAGAGTTAAACACATTGTTTTTCTTCACCTCACCTTTGGCTTGCGCATGGTGAAGGTGACAGTTATTGAGCTGACAATATGGAAGGTAAGAGACTTTTGTTTTGTTGGTGGGAAAATAAGAGTAAAAAATATTTAAAATTAAAATTTTGTGTCTTATACTAATTACTTGGAGCCAAAGAGAAGTTAAACCTTTATTCATTCAGCTGAGATTTATATAATTATTGGGCGTAGACATTGTGTAGTTGTGAAAAGTTGGGTGTTTTTTGTGGTATGAAAGATGCATCAGAGGTTGTTACTTTCCCCTCTGGTTTCCTGAAAGTTGATGCCCACACTGAAGGTTGGTTGAGCGTTCTGAATTCCCAAACAATGAAAAATAAATTGCTTTTGTGCGGGCCTTGTAATGACACAGGCCCATTGAACAATTTTACCATTGTTGAAGCAATTTTACGATGAAGGTGAGCCTGAATTTATCAAATGTGCTATGCAAACGCATCTTCTTCTGCGGTTTTCTGATTCCAATGGATAAAGGAACCAAATGAGAAAGCTTAACTGGCTTAAAAATTCTTCAAGTGCCTAGAGAATTCCGGAGAGCTCTGGAACATTCTAAAGAAGCCTAGAAGACTCTAGGATCATGTAGCATTTCTAAATACATAGGAGAATTGTATAGACTATAGATCATTCTATAATAGGATAGATTATTCCCTTGACAATGTGGGTTTGAGAATGTGTCATTATTCTTTTTGGGTATTTTACATATAGCTAAAGGGAAGTTTAGTATTATTAACATTATTAGTGTTTTCTATGGATTTCTCTCCTTATATATATGATGTATTCTACATTGATGTTTAAGCTTCAGTAATATAGCAATAATACTTTCAGTCTTGTTATCATGGTATCAGAGCAGGTTTTGTAAACCCTAGTCGTCGTCCACGTCTATGCAATCCTAAGCACTAATCGCAGATCTGGTACGACGCACCAAACCCTAAGTTCGACATCACTCCCTTCTTGCATCGATGACCCTCGTTAGAACTAGATCTGCCACCGATGACCTTGCCGAACCCTTGTTTGCCACCGATGACCCTCGTCAGACCCTTATTTGCCACTGCCAACCACCGACGAACCTTCTATGAGGTTCGGTGACCCAGCCCGCACCTGTATTCTGTCTCCTCCTTCATTCGCATACTTCGCGAACCTTTCAAACCCTAGCCGACGATCTTCTTTCCTGGTCCAGCATCATCAACAATCCTTGCCGACCCTTCCTTTAGGTCTGGCAATCACCAAAAACCCCTGACGAAGGTCCGCCGATCTCCGATAAAGTCTTTGTGACCCTCGCCGGAGCTTTTTTAGCTCCAATGAAGCCTCGGTGACCCTCACTAGAACCATATTTGGCTCTTTCCCAACTTTTTCTTTCTATTGGCTGAGTTCGTTGTGCTGGGGAGGATCTGTTTGTCCTCGATTTGATTTGTTCCTTTGGTCTGCATTGTTTTTTTGTCATCTCGTTCGCCATCTCAGAAGACAAGTTGCAGGCTATTAGAATCCAGCTGAGTGGTTCCAACTACTCATATTGGTTAAATGTTATGAAAAGTTTACTTCTTTGAGAAGGCCTATGGAGATATGTAATTAGCTCAACCGTTCGACCTACCAATCCTAAGGCTGAGGGGTATGATTCATCTATTGCTATTTGGGAGATGGAGAATGCACAATTCCTTACTCGGTTTCATAATTTTGTGGAGCCAAGTATTGGCATGAATTTCTCCAAATATATGACTGCCAAACAAGTGTGGGAATATCTCCAGAATATATATCTTACCTCTAATTTTGCTAAACACTATGAATTAGAGATGACTATTTGAAGTGCCAAGTAGAAAGACAAATCCATCCAGGAATTCTACAATGAAACGACAATCTATTGCGATAAATTATGGAAACCTCCAACTTGCAGCTTCTCAATAGTTATATTCAGTATCGAGAAAAACTGAGGTTGGTACAGTTTTATGGCACTTTGTGATTAGTTTGAGGTACTTTGTGGTGCCATTCTTCATCGTTCCCCATTGCCCTCCGTTGATGGGGGCTGTTCGCGGGCTTATTGCAGAAGAGACACGGTTGAAAGTTGCTCAGATGGCCATTCTCTCTCAATCAGTCTTTGTTGCCCTGTCCTCATCAGACGGTGTTCATTCTCGCCCTTCACTATTGCCTACTACTACTCATCTGCTTTAGGTCACGGGCTAGCTAAAATCCTGTGTTGCCATGGATGAGTGTAGCTTTTGTCATCAGAAGGGCCATTGGAAGTTTGCATGCCCCAAGTTAGCATAGAAGAGCCATCCTTCCTTTCCTACATCTTTGTGTACATCTATTCCAGTCTATCGTCCCCTGCTGCTCTCGCCACACCTGCATCCACTGGATCTATTTTCCTTCCATCCCAGGCTCTATTTGATTAGTTTAGTCAATTTTAGGCCTTGCTTGCATCTTTCGAGAATCAGTCACATGCTTTTATGACTACCTCTCATTCAGGTTCTTATAATTCTTACCTTTCAGGTATTTTACTCTCAACTTGGATATTTGATTCTGATTCTTCCCACCATGACATTAAATCTATTTTGTCTTTGCAATTGTGTTTTCCCTTCATCTCCTATCATTGCCTTATGCATGTTGTTTCCATTGGCTCAATTGTCCTCTCTATTTCGTCCACTTTGTCAATTCCTGATGTTTGTTATATACCACAACTGTCTGTTAGTCTACTGTTTGTTAGTTAGCTTTCTGATTTTGGTTTTGATGTCTTTTTTCGTCTACTGGATGTGTTGTTCAGGACCAGAAGTTATAATAGCAAATTGGGATCGGGCGCAAAGTTGGTAACCTTTACATTATGGAGAGCTTGCATATTCTCATGGTGTCCAAAACTACCATGTCTTCCTTTTCTTTAGATCAACATTCTTCACCTTTTTATCTTTGGCATTCTCGTTTAGGCCATTTGTTGAGTGACCGTTTAAAATTTTTAATTCAATCTAGTAGTTTAGGAAAAGTGTCTGTTAGTAATATTTCAGTGATTGTAAATTTACCAAAATATCAGTTTTACCTTTTAATAAAAGTACATCTATTTCTACCTCTCATTTCTCAATTTTCCATACTGATGTTTGGGGCCCTTTTCCCCTTGCTACCAAGGGTGGCTCTGTCTATTATGTATCTTTTATTGATGACTATAGTCGGTTCTGTTAGGTGCACCTTATATCTCACAAGTCTGGTTTCTTTCGCATTTGCCGTGATTTTCACTCTATGGTTCACACAGTTTTCTACCGCTGTAAAGATTCTTCGTTCAGATTTGGTTGGGAAATATTTTCTCATTGAATTTACAAAATTTGTAGCTTCCCCTGGTACTATTCATTAGTCCTCTTGTTCCGGTACTTCGGTCCAAAATGGTCGAGCTGAGAGGAAGCATTGGCATATTCTTGATACAGCTCAATCCTTTCTTCTATCCTCTTCTGTCCCTGCTATTTTTTGGGGAGAAGCCGTTCTTACGGCTGTGTATCTTCTGAATCGTATGCCATCCCCTCTCCTTTTTGGGCTCTCCTCTTATGAGAAGCTTTTCGGCCATACTCCTAATTACTCCTTACTTCGTGTATTTGGTTCCGTTTGTTTCGTTGTTCTCCCTAAACGAGAATGGACCAAACTTAGTGCGCGCTTTGCTCTATGCATCTTCTTAGGGTATGGCCTCCACTAAAAAGGCTATCGTTGTTAAGACCTAGTTTCTTGACATCTCTATGTCTTGCATTATGTTGTATTACTTGAGCGTCTCGCCTACTTTAATCTTCCTTCCAAGTATGCTCCTATCGCCAAAGACGACTTAGTTCATATTGATCCTTTTTCCCTCGATGTGCCCTCTAAGGAGTTTACTTTTACCATTGAAGTCCTTGATCTTCCACCTCCCTCCCAACCTTCTTAGCCTTCTTCTCTTTCGTTGGTTTACCCCCATCGTCCAGTTGTTCCTTCACCTGCATCCAACAGCTCTGATCTTGCTCCATCTACTCCTGTAGCTTTTGAGGCTCTTGCCTCTCCTGACCATTGCTATACTGTGCGTACCCATACCCTACTGGTAAGACTTGTTTTTTTGAACACTTGTTTTTCTCCTTCATATCCCGCCTCTTTGACTGCTATTCATACTTATTTTGAGCTCTAGTCTTATAAAGAAACATGTGTTGATCCTAATTTGGTTAATGCAATGTCTGATGAATTATTTGTTCTTTAGAAAACTAGTAGTTGGTGTAATAACCTGTACTCAAGATACGAATAGAAAAAAAAAGAACATCTCAAAATAAACGAAATCTCGAACCTAATTTCGGCAAGAAGAGCCAACCTAACCGTAACCTTCTCAAGCCCGAGACCCCAGATAGAGTGAGACCAACATATATATATAGATATATATATATATATATATATACTATAACCCTAATGTTGTGATTAAAAATTTAAATTTCTAAACCTAAATCAATCTAAAATTAAGGGTTAAGTTCGAAAAGCCAAGAAATGAACATATGGGAAATATTCCCGAAATTCTCTTGCAATAAAATAATTTTTTTATTAATATAAAAAAAGGGGGAGAAAGCCAAGTGGCCGGCCACCTAAAGAGTGGTGCCCAAACTTGGCGGCCAAGTTTGGTTAACCAAAGTTAGGCTAGTTAACCCATGGTTAACCAAGTTTCTCAAGGAAGCTTCCACCACTAACTTTACCTATAAAAAGGGACCTAGACCTCCCATTTATCCTCTTCCATTTTCGCGGGGCGGGGGGGGGGAGAGAGAGAGAAGGAAGGAGAAAGAGGAGAATAAGAAGAAGAAGAAGTAAGGAGTTAGGAGGATCTATGGAGCTTTAAAGCCAAGTCTATGATCTCTGCCACCAAGGAGTAATCCATAACAAGGTAAGCAAGACTCTAATTTCCTTGTTCTTGCTCACCTCCATTTCCCCTCTTACCATTCTCAAACTTAAATCTAAGATCATGAACCAAAACACAAGAATAAAGGCGTCAAGGTTGAGATTTTGGGGCTGTTTAGTATGAGTGGTGTGTTTTTGAGTTTGCATGAGGTTTTCTATGAGATTCTTGGCATATTTAGGTTCTGGAATTTTGATATTTAAGTATACAAACCATGCAAACAAAGAAAATGAGCTAAAACATGGCATGCACCATGCTGGGAGGCTAGACCAAAACATGGTCTGAGATTTGAAATTTTTATCTCTCTGTACTGATTTTTAAAAAATCATAACTAATTTTAGAAAAATGTTCTGAGGGTGTGTTTTATGTCCAAATTTAGATTTTTGTGTTGTCTTTCAACCAAAATTGGTTTGAATTGATTTGAATGCATAAAACTCGAAATGTGGCTTTTCTACCAAAACATATCGTTTTCAGACCAGTTTGTGTTACAGAGCCATAAACATTTTAAAACGAGATCTGAGTTTAGGTGTCTTTATAAAAGTTGGAGTCAACATGTTTATGTAACTACCTACTAAAAATGAGCTGCTTTTGTTAAGATTTGAATGGTCAAAACACCTCTGAAACTCTCTGTTCATGTTCAGTGTTCAAAATGACTTTCTGTCACATCTTTTTGTGTAGTCCAAAACCTTTGTTTTTAATGACTTATTCCAAAAGTGGTTTTCATGAAAAATGTTAATGACATTTCAATCTAGATTCTGTCAAAAAATTAGGTCTATTAGCCTTTGTTTAGTCTCTCAAATGATTTTTGAACTCTTTGTAGTTTCTGTTGAAAACCCATCTCTGCTGAGTGTTGTGACGCTGTTTTGACACATTTTATTAATCAAGTTAATTCTCCAATATTTTCTTAAGAACTACCCTGAGCACTCTTCATGAAATTTGTAGAGAACAAAAGATAACAACAATCCATATATAGGAAGACAGCTTAACCTCTGGAAAGTCATCTTATCTTCCTTTGGGTTTGGGTCTCACCCCTCAATCTCATACTAGCTAGTGAAAACAAGAAGCCTAGAGACCTTATTCAACTAATTGTCAACGAAGGAGACCAAGCGCTAAGCTACTCACTAAGCGGGCACTCGTCATGAACCCCCCCCCCCCCGATGCTGAGTCGCAACTCTTCCTGTAGAAACCTTCTTCAACTGATTCAAGTGATTCAGTCAGTAGGAAAGTCAGATGCCTCTCCTGTAGGCTGAAAGATTTCCTCAGCTTCTATTGGAGGAACAACGAATCCAATCCATTCGAAGGGGGAGTAGAGTAGCATGCAGGCATGTTAGCCTTTTTGAACTAAAATATATCCAAAATTGAGCTTAAAAGCACCTGTTTTGATGCCCCAAACCCAAGAGCAACTGAGACCCATTAGCTTGAACGGACCTGTTTTGATGCTAGGCACGGAGGACTTGTCGCCCGGGGGTCAACTCTAGCGTTTTTGGTGAAGGCTCGATTTTCTTGCACGTATAAAATAAGGTGAAAGTACTTAGCCATTATCTTGAACATATATCTATGAATGATGCTTTAAAATGCTTCGATGCGCATGTTTTTAACCATGACAAGTTTTGTTGAATGATAGCATGAGTTATTATTTTCAAATGTTACGAGAAAGTGGCTTTTTTAATTGTGGCGGTTGAGCCAAGATATATTTTGCCATACTGGCATACTGAGAAAGTTCTATATAACTAGTGATATTTTTATGATGAAGCAAATGCCTCAGTTTTTACGCTTTACGTGGGAAGCATGATGAACTATCGTAGTTTTAAATATTGCCGATACCGTTACGTATCGGCCGTTACGTAACGGTATCTTAAGCTTCCGATTCGGATACGCACTATAGTATTGGAGCTATAGAAAATCTCTATAGTATCGATTGATACAGCTGATACGTATTGCGTATCAATGCCGTATCGGTTCGTATCGGCCGATACTCTTGATACGTGACCCGAGACAACTTAACTATTTGGCTTTGTTTTCCTCTTTAGAGCTCTATTTGTCTTCAAAACTAGGTATCAAAATACTAATTAAAAACACTTATAAATGTTTAATTTGTAATAAATAAGTCTATGATATGCTTATCAATGAGTTTACATCATTTTCTACCGTTGGATAAAAAATCACAAGCGCAGTTACCGATTTCCATTACAGACTAACCGATTCTCCCGATACTTGTTACACGCGACCGTGATCGTTACTTCGGCCGATATCGCGATTTAAAACCCAGAACTGTTTTCATAAAGTGTTTTCATTTATCTTTAACTGAGTAAGTGTCTTTATTTTGTTCATGATAATGCTAAGCGCACTCTCTTGTAACCTCTTTAGTTGCAGATGACAGTAATGGCTAGAAGTTGGTCCACCACATGTGTTGTCTTGTAGCTTTGAAGTTGATGTTGGACATTGTTTTAGTTTTCCTTGTTTAGTTTTGTACTTAGTAAAACATCTTATGAAGAGAACTAAGGTTTTTTTTGTTTGTTTTTAGAAACAATGTATGTCCTTGGGATGGTGTATCCCTAGAAACTTATGTTTATCCCTTTTATGAAGGCTTGTGGTTGCTTGGAAGTGCATGTTTGGTATTTTAATATTGTTTTAAACCTTGTCTTTTCCCGAGGCCACCGGGCTTGGGGTGGGATCATACCCCACGGCGCAGGTCGAGTACCTCCCGTTGAGCGGGGTGTGACAATTGAGATCTTGTCGCTCTCCTTGCTGGTAAAAGTCTCATTGGATGCAAGTGGATTTATAAAATTAAAACTCACTCGGATGGCTCCTTGGAGCGCTACAAAGCTTGTCTCGTTGCTAAGGGCTTTCTCCAAGAATATAATGTTAATTACGAGGAAACCTTTGCCTCAGTGGCTAAAATGACCACTGTTCGTACACCCTAATCTCTGTTGCTGCCGTTCGTCACTGTTCTCGTTTTCAACTTGATGTCAAGAATGCCTTTCTCAATGGATGTCTTCATGAGAAAGTTTATATGCACCTTTCTCCGGGTCTTCCTCATCCTCCTGGCATGGTAAATCGTCTTTTATGGTCTTAAGCAATCTCCATGTGCCTAGTATGACCGTTTCCAGTCTATTGTTACACAGATTGGATTTCATCTTAGCCCCCATGATTATGCTCTTTTCATCCGACATACATTTGGTGGTATCGTTGTTTTGCTATTTTATGTGGATGACATGATCATCACTAGTTTTGTTCGGTCACTATATCTAAAGATCAAACAACATTTGCTTCGGGAATTTGAAATGAAAGACTTGGGCATCTTTGGTATTTTCTCGGTATCGAGGTCGCTTCTTTACCTCAGGGTTATCATTTATCGTATAGACTAAGTATGCTCATGAGATTGTTCACCGTACTTGTCTAACTGACGATGAGATTGTTGACAACCCCATTGAATTCCATGCCAAACTCTCTTCTTTTGACGGTGTTTCTCTTGAAGATCCTTCTATTTAGCGGGAGCTGGTTGGGTGTTAGGTCTATCTTATCGTGAGCAGACCTGATATTGCCTATGCTGTTCATGTTGTCAGCCAATTTGTTTATGCTTCTCGCTTTACCCATTAGGCAGATATGCTCTGTATCATCAATTATGTCCGACATACTATTTTTCACAGTTTGTTGTTGTCCTCCATCTCCACGTTAACTCTTCAGGCATATGCGGATGCTAACTGGGTTGGTGATGTTTCTGGTCGCAAGTCTACTACTGGGTATTGCATCTCTCTCGGTGACTCACTCATTTCTTGGAAGAGTAAGAAGTAATATGTTATTACTCGTTCCACTGCTGAGGCGGAATATCGTGCTATAGCCTAGGCTACTGTTGAGATTATCTGGCTTCAGTGGCTTTTGTTTGATTTAGTGTATCTTCCGAGTCTTCTACCTCATTTTATTGTGACAATAAGAGTACCATCCAGATTGCCCATAATTTCGTGTTTTATGAGCGTACCAAGTATAGTGAAATTGGTTAACACTTTGTCCGTCAACACCTTCAATTGGACACTATTAGCTTCTCGTTCGTCTCTTCCTATTTATAGCTTGCTGATTTCTTCACAAAGACTCACATTGTTGCTCATTTTCGATTTTTGTTGAACAAACTCTCACTGCTCTCTGGGCTCGCATCATAAGTTTGCGGGGGTGTGTGACAATGTGCTATTAGTCTTTTTGGGTATTTTACATATAGCTACAGGGTAGTTTAGTATTATTACTAGTATTAGGGTTTTTTATGGGTTCCTCTCCTTATATATATATGATGTATTCTTCATTAATGTTTAAGCTTCGGTAATATAGCAATAACACTTTCTGATTTGCTATCAGCGAGAAGCTTCTAGATTGGGTTTTGGAACTTTCCCAAACGTTAGATCATCGATACTTGTTTTAATCTTAGCTATCCGTTATACCTGGAGATGCCTATAGAAGGAGGTGGACCTTATTTGGCCACGGCACTCACCAACTCACCATTCAAGCACTGTAATCTTCCTAACTCTTGAAGCACTTAGCCTTTCTCTCTTTTGGAGTTCTTAGAAGATAGACTTACTTAGCATTACAAGGAGATGAGCTGTAAGTGTCTAAGTGCCGCACGGTAGGCTCGAAAAACCCAAGGCTGTGACATTTGGTATGGTATCGGAGCTGGCAACAAAGGCTACGTGACTAAGGAAGATGAGGCACTATGTCATCCGACGCAGACGAGGTGGTGAATGAGCAAACACCAGTGGAAGGGATTCTAATACGAAGGGTAGGAAGGAGAAGTCTTGTGATGCTATTGCATGTAGAATACAAGTCCACAACCTCACATGAATGTAAGAGCAACAAGATAAATAAACTAGATTGAGTTCATCAACACTCAACTGCTTTTGCTCAAGATCAGCATCATTTGATGCCAAATGTGTAAAGCTTGAAGAAGTCCCAACTATTTACCTTTCCTTGGGTTCATATTTTTTTCTTTTTCTTTTGATTGCTGATAAGCAGAGGTTTCGTGGTTGGTGTAGAGAACAAATTCTTCAAGAATTAGATAGTGTCACCAATAATTTAGTGCTAGTGCCATCTCATATAATGTCTTTTCATACGTGAGTACATTTGTTTGGCATCATTAAACTTTCTACCGTAGTTGTCAAATCGAGAATCGAATCATGAATCGAATTACCTATTCTCGAATCGTGAATTGTAAAGATTCGGTTAAAAATTCTAAAATACATAAAAAAATATATAAAATAGTTAAATATTAAAAATGCATTATAAATATGAAAAAGTTTAGTCATAAATCAATAAAGAACTTGTTTTGAATGATGAGCATATAGTATAATAGGTAAGACGCTTGCATCCAGGGAAGAGATGTGAGTTTGAGTTTTATCGTGATCAATAATCCTAGATTGCATTGTCAATTATATTATGATAACAATTCGTAGACACATTTTTAAATTTGGGGACATCCAACCCAAAATCAATTAGTAATGGGTGGAAGATTTCTCAGTTATATAAATTAAATTTGAATGGCTTAAAAAGTGATGTTGTATGTCTCTAATCCTCTCCTGCACGTGTCACTTGGTTGCATGTGAAGATGATATAAAAATGAACGAAATGAATTAAATAGACACTGGGTAAAAACTTAACTTGTGAAACAACCAAACACAACTTTGATACTAATCATACCATGTCGGATCCACCTAACACAACTTTGATACTAATCATACCATGTCGGATTTATAGCTATCCAATGCAAAACCAATTACTATTTGGTAGAGAGACATTTAGAATATATAAATAAGGTTGGGTGGCTTCGAAAAGTGACGTGGGACAAGTCTCTATATGTAAAATTATAAGTAAGAAGAAACAAGAATCGAAACTTGCTTGGTGTTGAATCGATTACTTAATTTATCAAATCCAATTGTATCGAATTGTGTGATACGTATCGTGAATCGTACTATTCTTGCTTTCGCCGATTCACCCAACCGATACGAATTGATTGCTAGATGTATCGAACCGAATCGTACGATTCTAATAACAGAGCTTTCCACTAAGGAATGCCACTAGATGGCCTTGGCTTGGAACACCTCCAATGCCAACGTGAGAGGAAATTACAAGCCTCTTCAAACTTTACAGCAAAGAAGAAGATTTTGTTTCTCATTGATCTTGCTAAAAATATTATGTATCATGGAACTTTACAACCAAGAATTGATTTATTAAGGGCTGAAATATATCCACAACGTCTAAGTACCAGGGTCATGGCATAATTTGAAAGGCTTGCATCACCACTTTTATAGTCCATTTATGTCTTAAAAGCTATCTTTCATTCATTTTTGTAAAGATAAGGTGAATTTAAATTTGATGTGTGCCATTTTCAAAAAATACCTTTGGGAGAGATAAGCTAACCACTACTCACTTGGATAACACAATTGGCAAGCATCTTCTCTCTTCAACCAAGCATGTTGCAGCCTCATGCTTATGCATTCTGCTTCCCACTATATGCTTGACACCTTGTGCTTATATAGGTGGAGAGCCCAAAATCTGTGTATAAGCCTAGAGTTTTACATGTGTTTCTCTACCAGCATTTACATGTGCCTTGCAGGAAGGCACATGTCATACAAAAGTCATCCAACAGTCATGTGAATGCATGGTAGAGAAAAGCTCCATTGCCATGAGAAATGGCTAAGGCAAGAGATTTGACAACGCTTAACTGAAGCTACAACTATCACGTTTCCTTCAGAGCATAGAAATTTTATTTTTTGTACCAGCAGGTGCACATAGCCGAAGCCCGACAGCCAGATCAAAATGAAAGGGGAACCTACACCTATTGTGTTGAGGCTACCCATACCTACTCCTATGGCCATTACGTAATAGGGTTAATGAATTGCGTCTAGATGTTGAGATTAATAGGTTTTCTTTTCTTTTGAGTATGGCCTTCCTTTTATGTATGTGTGTGTGTGTGTGTGTGTGTGTGTGTATATATACTTCTTTTATTTGGGTTCTGTTTTTTTTGTTTTTTCTAATTTTGCCAGTTGTCCAACATCACAAGGCCTAGAGAAACCTGAGTTTGAAACTAGGTCAGTGTATTCTTTTAGGACCTAAAGAAATCTTGTGTTTTGAACCTTTTAATCTTCAAAGATAAACACGAGTATGTGATCACCTTTAAGCACCCCAAGAATCTTTAGAGTCTATAAGCAACTCAATAATTGAGTGAGTATGCAAGCACCACAAAACATGTCCAATTCCATAGGTCATCATACAGGGTCCATTAACACGTTTTAGGCAAGTCTTGATTCCAACGTCGTTACTCAAGGCTTCCTACTTGAACGCTCCAACATTTTTTTAAATAAGGAAATGACTTTATACATAGGTATTAAGGTAATACCATCCATATATAAGAGGGAGAAAGACCCCTTACAATAGAAGACAGTGGGAAAACGAACTCCAAAGACAATATCTACAAAAATCCTCTACATAAAAAAAAATTATCATAAAAACGCTGAGGTATCTACAAAATCAACAATTTCTTCCAATGAGGGTGTGCCTCTCTTAGACAAGCAACTGTACAAATAGCCAGTCGCACATTCTTCAACCTATACATTGGTAACCAATAGCACACTCTTCTACTTGTACATCGGCATCTCCACACCATTAAACAATCTTCTGTTGCTCTCTAACCATATCAACAACATCAAACTCAGCGGAGCAAGAATCCTCACCTTCCTTCTACTCCTACCCACTTTACCACCTTGCTTTCCCAATAAGATTGTACCCAACTCCCTCTCAAAAACCCAACTACCACCAAAAAATGCTAAACTCAAGCCCAAAAGCTCACTAGCAACCTTGCTATAAATAAGCAAGTGGTAAACGATCCTATTCTCTTTTACATATACAATAACAATTACTCAACGCCTGACCCCTTCAAATTAAATTATCAATAGTAAAATCTTTCCATGCGCTATGTATAAATGAAGAAAACCACTTTTGATCACTTCCCACCTTATTTCATCATCTTCATCCGCTACACTTCAATAGATTCACTATCTCTTAATCATATGCAATCCTTCCCCAGCTCTATGTCGTAGAAAAAGTTTCCCGCTTTCCTTCGAGTGTACTCGCATGGAGGAAGTTTTAAGTATCGCTTGTTACAAATCGTATCGATAGATGCATATCGGGATTTTGAACCTCCAATACCGATATTTATCAATGTATCAACCGATACTGTCCGATGTCGACCAATACATAGTCGTATCACCGATACCAATATCGATATTGGAATCGCAATTTAGAACTCCTGATAGGGAGGTGTCTTTGTTCTTGGCCAAAGAGAAAAATGTGGAGAATGTCCTACAAAAAGCGTCATCACCCCACCATCTATCGAACCAAAAATCTGATCTGAGCCTCTCTCCCTACCTCAAATAAAGATCACTCTAACATTGCCCGACAACGAATCCATACTTTTTGCCTTTTTTTTTTGATAATTAATTGTAACATTAAAAAAAAGAAAAAATTACATGTTTGCAAGAGGTCCCCAGGTAATTACAACATTTACTTCCAACAAGGATCCTTCCCAACTATAAATCCACCAACTCCCTGCTTCATAGCAGGGAGATATACTATTCTAAAGGAAAACACCTTCCTTTGCATGTCCATGCACAACCCGCATGGATAGGATGCTATCCAAAACAATATCATATTCAAAAATGGCTATTTTCATGCCTCAAACCAAATAACCCGCCTGAGTGTGGGTTGACCCTCTCTTGACTATGCTATGGAAGTAATAACATGCCTATCAATGCGGTAAAACCATATTAATTCTATCTCCCGAAGGATAAGGTACAATGTGAGTTACAATGATCAAAATTATGTCCTTGCTTTATTTTCTAATAGCCTTTCAAAAGCCTATACTGTGAAGAAAATCTCTTATACTCTTTTGCTCTCAGTGCATGAATCGTCGAGGCTAATCTCTCGTCATTAACATAATTTTCGATAAATGAGTTTTCTTCCATTGAGGATAATCTTGGTGGTCTAATGTGTCTCACGACACGTGCATATTTTCATTTGTTGAGATATATTCCATTAAGCATAATCTTGATGATTGAGATAATCTTTCATCTCATAACTTGTCTCATTGATGTATAATGTTTCATACATAAAAAAAAGAAATTTCGATTTAGGGCTATACACTCCCTGCTAAAGGTTAGAGCGCATTCTCCCTTCCAGTGAACTCCACTTGTCTGCTTTAGCTACGAAGCGGTGGAGAAGAGTTCCGAAGTACCCCATGGGTGTTATGGGTATGCACTTGACGGTATAATGTTCCTGGATCTTCTGACTTTCCTGTCACGTCTGTTTTCTAGAATCAAGGGCTCTTTATGTGGAGATCTCCAAGAACAATCATCGTTTTATTTATTTATTTTGGCTTCTCAAAGCTACTATTTCTACACCTCAAGATATCTAGTGCAACATCGTTACTTGTTTCCTGATTTCTTCTTTAATAGACTTGGCTATCTTTGTGCCATTGCTTGTATAAGAACTAAGCTAGATCATTCCCTTTGTAAACGTGGCGAGCTATCTTTCACCCTGGTCTCCTAACAATTATCAATTACTAATTCAAGGCACAAAATTGGATTTCATCAAAAAAATTTGTGTTCCAATAGAACCTTGCATTTATCACTCATTTCATATTCTGGCCTTGTAAGATTCCGAGCCCTTTCAAACCATGTTATATTCGTGTCCCCTCCTCTATAAGCACACCTTTCCTTTTATTAGGGAGGAAGTGCCAGTGATTACAACAACCTATGGCAAGAGAGTTTAAGCTAAGGCTGGAAGGATATTACATCCTATCATCATACTAGGCAATAGCACTGTCACCTACCATATACAGCTACAAAAGCTTCCTGACACTCGGTTTGAAGGCATGCTATAGTTCTAAGGATGGATCACTAACACTAAACCTTGGTGCTATTTTGCATATGCTATAATCCTAGGAGTACGTTATTATTGTTGAGCCCTAAGGCTACATGGCCTATATCGGCTCTTATGGCAGTAGATGAAGGCTTCATTGACTCGCTCTCAATCCTAATGTTTCATTATCTATCGTGCATTTTTGTAAAGTTAGTTATTCTCTCATCGCAGCATTGACAAAGTTTCTCCATAAGGGAAACATGAATTTCCATTTCACATGCTGATAAATCCACCTTAAACAAACAAGATCCATCTAAGCAATAGCAGTGAACATCTAAGCACATTGTGATGTTATGGTGGTCCCATACTTGTGCCAACATCTATAGTTCCTCGTGTCAAATAATGTTGGAACGGTACATTGGAATTGAGCTTCTGTGATATACGTCCCTTTCGATGAGAGCTCATCTACTTCTCAGACAGAAGCATACATGGATTGGTTTCATTGGTTTAGACTTAAAAGCCTCTAATTCCAACCAAACCACACCTCTTGGTTTGGATGGATCTTGTAATCCCAACCAATCCGATCAAGGGGAGAAATCAAATCAAACCAACAGAAGTGGTTAATTTGGTTTGGTTTGGTTTGGTTTGGATTAGTCAGTTTTATTTTGCATTTGGTATCGTAACATCAAGCATATTATCAAGTATCAACAATAGTCACAACATTATTTAAAAGCAAACGAGCAATAGCAACAATAACATAACACATGCTGAAAAAGAAATAACCATATTACTTTACTATCTGCACTTTTGTATACATTGCATAAAAGCCAATGCCAACTTAAAAACAACATTACAAAAGATCTGAAAAAAAATTGTGTATAAAAGCCAACATTAATTTGAAGCAGCTCTATAGCTAGAAAACTGATAGTGAACATCACAAATGCCTTTCATGTAAATTTCACAAGCCAAAAATGAAACCTTACTTGTGACGAGTTTTTGTTTTATTGATCCCAGCAAAAGAAGAGTGGAACTGCTAAATGATCTATGCTAAAGAGATCCGCTTATTTTGTATTTGTCTCCACTACAATAACAGTCCAGAACCAAAGATGAGGAAACAGGTGAATGCAAGACAAGGCAAGGATGAGATAAGACACAGAAACAGAAGAAGAAAAGATAGCTGAGAGGGAAATGGAAGTCTGAAATAGTCTCTGGAATGTGGTCTCTAAGACTAGAATATGGTAATATGTCGTTATGTGGATGTGAATTATGGAACCACATTTGTAAACTGCAAGAAAATCTATTGCTTGTATCCTAAGTAGCATGGACACTGATACGTGACATGACATGGATATAAAATGGACATGCCGACACGTTAATTTCAAAAAAAGAAAAGAAAAATCAGGACACCACACGTTTGGGACATGTTAAAAATTAAATCCTTCTATATTTAATATATGTCAAATATGTAAATAATTTATTCAGTGGTAATTGGGAATATACAATATATCAATAGTAAAATTAAAGTCTTATAAATGTTCTGAAACATATTTAGTGTGCATAATTTGTGTTTCAAAGAATACAAAACATTGTTACTATGAAGATTCATCACCTAGGATGTGTTCGGAGAGTTCAGGTATAGTCGTTGAAGTGTCCGTCAAGTATTGAAAAGTGTATGATATTATAAATTTATTATCTAATTAATAAATGTTTAAAAAATGTTGAATACGAATTTAGGAGTGTCTGAAAAGTGTCCGAAGAGTGTCGTGTCCGATCCGACATGTCTCCCTCATAAAAGTGTCTGTGCTTTTCAGCTTGTACCCGAGGAGCCTAGGCTTGACACATGGATGAGATAGACGCACAATACTTATATTATATGCACATGTATGTAAATAACAGATCGGTTCGGTTTTTAGTCCAATTATAGGTGAAATCATAACTAATCTAGTTATTCGGTCTATCACTTCCTCTCATCCTAACAACACCACTAAACCAAATAAACCAACATTTTCGGTTTGGATTGGATTGGATTGGTTGGGTGGTGGTTCGGTTTTGACAATTTGTTGTGTACCCCTACTTCTCTCTTCAGCTTGACATGCTTCATAGGATTTCTATAAGCTGGGAAGGTTGGGTAATTAGCAAGAGGAACCAAACCAGTAAAGTACATGAAGTTTGGACAAGTATGTGGGCAGTGCCAAAAGTAATGTATGATAAAGTATCAGGGAAAGTTCTTTTGAGTGGTAGGATTCGTACCCTTTAAGTGGGTTTCATGCCTTGCAAAGTTGGAAATCTGACTCTGGTATTTGCTTATATTTGATGCAGTGGCTAAGGTCAGGTGACCAAGTCTGAAAATGTTGGTTCAGGTCTACAGGCAGTCCATTTGTGCAAATTATGCAAAACGTTCTCACCACTAGGGAACGACCTTTGTATTTGTCTCCATGGATGTGTGGGTGTATTCCTTCTCATAGGCATGTTCTCTTCCATTATATTCTACTGCAATATTGTTACTGTTCATAATATTCTGCATACCCTGCACTTACTCTTCAGGGAATCTCTATAACTTCTCTCTTGTATCCACTTTGTTCAGCTTGATTTCAATTGAATTCTTTTGGACTGCACACTTAAATTTGTTCCTGTGGGTATCACACCCTAAACCTCTGATCCAAATATTTCGATTCATTTTGGAGAAACATAAACTCTATCATATCTAATGCTGACATATGGTTTCTTTCTGTGTCAGATTATGCATTCTGTATCATACGATGGCTCAATAGTTTATTTGGTCTGAGGGGTGCATCTGATGATTAATCACACCAAATTAGATATATAGGGAAAAAAGTGATACTGAACAAGTATAACTTGCTATTGTTGGGATCCCAACCCTTATGCCTTTTTGGTGGATGTGAAATATACACAGCAATCTGATTGAGCATGAGTAGAATATTGTAAGCAGAGTAGAATATTGTAACTTAACCTCGTAAAATATGATCAGTTTATTCATGAGGATTTCGCTGCAAATCAATGTTCCTGTTGGTTTGTTGGTGTGTACTCATTTGTTGTTATCTTCTGTATGCTAATTTTTTCTTTTTTCTGTGAATTCTAGTTTACATGCTTTGCTGATTTTTTAGACAAACTTCTTTGCTTCCAGTTTTCACTTTGTTCAACTTTCTCCTCACAGTTTTCCGTGTCTTTACTTTCTATTTTTATTTATTTATTTATATTTGGGTCTGGATCTAGATCCAGATCCAGACCCATATATATGCAAACCATGGCAGCTGAGCTTGTCAATTCCGCAACAAGTGAGAAGCTGACTGAAATGGATTGGACAAAAAACATTGAAATTTGTGAATTAGTTGCGCACGATCAAAGGTACATTTTTACATCACTTTCGAGTGTCTAAATACAATTATGTGCATCTAAATGTTTAGTACCTTTTTTTTTGTTGGTGAGTGTAAAGTTTTAGTACTTCACCTGGGATGATACGGCTTCTGAATGATTGCTAGTTATATATAGGAAAAACTAATGGGCACATTGCTATACCCTTTTTTTTTGGGTTCATAGTGTTCATTTGAAAAGTTGAAAGAATATTGTTCAATTGGTTCTCCATCTTTGAATTTCTTTCCTTCATTTCTTCTGATCATTGTTCAATTTAATTTTGACTGGTGAATATTTCCTCAAACAAAAGTGGCAACAATGGATTCTTTGTTGCTTGCCTATAAATTGAAGGAGTGAGATTCTTCTGAGAAAGGTAAAAAGGAGAGAAAGCTTATTAATTTTTATCATTGTAGTGATGACAAGGACTGTATTAGTTAGGAAATTGGATCCAACTCCCCATTTCTCAAGGAAATGAAGAGATCTTCGTTTCTTTCTTATAGTGTTCAGGTGGCTCACTTTAATAATCTAAACCGTTCATGTCATAGAGTTTATAGAGAAGATCGTTCATTTCAAAAAAGTCAAGTTGATTAGACATCAATAACCACATGATCGGTTCACATTCATTCTAAAAAAAATATGGACGGCAAGTATGATTTTGAGATGGGTCCTCATGGGCACTATACAAAAGAAATGGAAGCCTCTCTATTTCTTTGAAAAGTGGAGAGGATTCAAATACTAGGAAATTATGATGACAAGGGTTGGCATTGGATAAGCTCTACCTCTATTTTTAGCTTTGTTGTGGGGTAACATTATGCGATGTCCAACAATACTCATAATTAAGTGAAGTTTCTTGTTAGACTATAGGTATATATGTTCAAAATTAATTTAAAAAGAAACTGCTCTCTCTCTCTCTCTCCCCTCCCCTCCCCTTTCTCTGTCGCATGCTATCAACATCGGGTTTTGATTGGAGCCCTTTTGGGATTTTTTTCGTGTGAGTAATTAAGTGTAATATAGAGAAAGGAAAGAAGTATACGTATTTACAAGGGACATACCTTAGACAACTACATCATATACCATCAAAGGAGGGTTCCTCCTAATTACAGATGAACCAACCCCCACTTTATGGCGGGGGAGTTTCTGTTATAAGCCAACCAAATAAGTACTCAAAACAACCCACTAGAATACTAGAGATACACAAAATAGTAAAAACCAAGTGGCTGCCTTGACATGGCCAAAGTAAGACGTCACATCACTGAAGCTCAATGGTCAAGCTTGGTTGGACCCCTAACAAAACACCACTAGGGAGCATGAGATAGAACAGCACCAGAGTAAAAACCCCAAATCGAAGAGTGTGAAGGCGCCCTTGCAACACACACTCCGCCATTGGTATTGTCTCCATACCTTAACGGATACTGAGCAATGAACAAACAACTTTATCTCAACTCCACAACTCCACGGTAGACCCGACAAAGGACCTCGACACGGTCAAAAGGCATTAGCTCTACAGCAAGCTCAAGGGGTCAGAGGAGGCTGGATCCCTAACCAAAGCTTGAGCACCAGAAACTCAGAGGCTCACCCCTTATAGCTGATATCCTCAAAAAAGAAAGCCATCCAAGAGCCCAACCATGGTTCACAGTAGTTGTCATTGTATGTAGAAGAAACATATAACACATAGTAATAACCAGCCTAGGAGGACAAAAGGAAGCACAACAACTCGAGGGTCAACGACAGATGGAACTCCTAACCATGCCCAGGAAGTGATAGATCGATAGGGACACGCTCAGCCCCAGAGTGAAATCTCAGATCTTCGAAGCCTGGGCCATCATCACCTCGGCCAACTTCGCCCTTGGAGCTTATCGATCCAAACTATCAGTGTCTGAAAACCAGGAACACACTTGAGAGCCGTCCAAACCAACCCCCTAATGGCCAATGTAGAAACCACAGCCCAATCAGCCAAAGGGAAACATCATAGGGCTACAAGCTCAGGGGCTAGGATGGATGGAAATCCTAACGACACAGAAAGCCAAAGGAAGATCAGTCCCAGAGTGAACACCCCGGATCATCGAAAGCCTAGACCATTCCTAGCAAATTTGCCATCCGATCCTGTCAAAGCAAACTATCGATTGTTAACCCAGTTCAGCAGCATCACTCGATCTCATGTTCAACAACATACCCTAAAAGCCAGTACATGTATGACCCCAACGTGAAAACCAAACGACTAGTTAGGAGAAGAGGCAAAACCATGATACCCTACATGGTAAACTCAGCATCTCAGATAAGCATCACGCTCCCCAGTGAGGGATGGGAGGGAAATATAGAGCCTGGAGCACCTTGGGTGGGACAAAGCAGTAAGACCATACCATAAGCTAGTATATTTAGTTTCTGAATATAGTAGTATAAACATGACCAAATATCCCTCGATGTACAACAAATCCGGATTTAGTGACCCAACAAAACACTTAGGGCGCTCTCAAATTGTACTCCATACCAGATTTGTTTAACCAGCTAAAATCGGTATCCAAATTATACTCTCACAACATTTTCACCCGATCACAATAGCAGAATAAAACCACAATCACTCAACAAATTTTCCTAGCATCAATTTGCATATCCCAAGTGGTCTAACCATGACCACACATGCCTGCAACCAAATGTTCTAATGAAAAGACTTTTAGAATGGCCCATGGCAAAATAAAAGTCCGCATCACCCACTTATGGTTTGTGTGTCCCACCATAAGCCGTGTCTAAACCGGGCAAACCAACCTGCAACCACTCACCCGTGGTTGACAGCTCCCACTTCCTGGGGGACCTACAAGGCATACAAGGACAACCCCCCCAACAGAATCAATTCTGGAAAGAACTAAGCAATCTGCCCACTGTTTTAGAAAACCAGAGTGGTTTCTGAACCTGAACACAGTGGCTCTGCACAGCAGTCCACCTTGTTGTAATGCATCCTAATCGTGTGGCTTCACTCCATCTTCAACAACCACAGCAAAAGGCGACAGAAGAACAGCTCTATAACCACAGTAGTAACGATGCACGGTCAAGAATGAACCCTTAGCCCAATTCTTTGGCACATAGCCCACTTGAACCCACAATTCAACCCAAGAACCTATTTTGAACCCATGGACCCCCCATGGCCAGTCAAAGAGGAGAGAGAGTGGGTGGGGTAAATTGAGTTGTCTTGTCATCACATGGGACTGAAGGTCTTTTTACGCGAAAATGATATTTTGCTCAATTCTTTTTTGTTAAACCCAAACGAGGTCTTATGTACATACCAATATATGATAAAATCAAATTTTATTATGCCCATTTGATAAAAAAATTAAAGCCTTAAGTTGCGTGTTTCAATTATTAACAGCTATGTACACCAAAAAGTGCCAGTAAGGCCAATTTTCAAAATTTTTGCCAACTGGCTTAATTTCTAACAATGCCATCGTCAAATATATATTTTTATCATGTGATAATTTTCTTATATCAATAAATATAGGGTGACTAACATATTTTACTTATTTTATTAAATTATAAAGAAAAAGGGTCCAATCTTTTTTTATGCTCAATCTAAACATTATACATAAAAAAAGTTGTCAAATCACCCAAAATTCCCTCTCATTACTGGAACGTGATGCAGTACAAATACGAACAAGTCTTTAGGAATTCGCACCTAAAGGAATCTAGGAATCCGCACCTAGGGTTGGACTAGAATCTACATCAATTCTAGAAAATAGTTGTTTATTCAATCATTCAGTAATCTGTAATACAAGTTGAGGGCCTATAAATATACCATTGAAATACAAGGATAAGAAGGAAGAGATGAAGAAGGAAGTTTGTGTGATTTTATTTTTGGGTTTAGACTTCAAGTTTTAAGTTGGACTTTAACTGGAACTTGTTTTGCATGTCTCCTATGTATGTGATTTTTCTTGAGACCCAAAAATGTTGAGCTTGAGCACCCGAACAATTTTTCCCAAAATGAGTCAGAAGTTGTCCGGAATAGCCATTTTCAAACTAAAGTAATTTTTAGTAGAAAAATGATTTTTGCATGAAACCACTTGGCTTAATTAGATTTTGTCCTATCTTTCTAACCCCACAAGTTTTACCTCAAAATTCCTTCTACACTCCCCAAGTTATGGCATTTTTCCCAGAAGTTTGATAGAGCTAGACAGTCCGTAGTAAGAAATTGTTTTCTCCCAAAATATAATTGTTTTTGAGTAAAGTCACGTCTCAGAGTTCCCTGACATCCCCATGCATGTCTCTATAAATTTTCATCAAGTTTCATGAAGGCTAAGACCAATTTTTGGAATTTTAAATAGAGGTGGCAGAATCTAGATTCTAACAATATGTGAGTAAAAATTCTGCTTTGTATTTTTAAGACTATTTTTATGTGATCATGTCTTTTTGTGGGCCCCATGTGTTATTTAAATGTATTGTCATGCTGGATAAATTGTAGTTTTTTTAATTATCATTTTATGTCTCAAATTTCTGTTTTCTTTTCAAGCATGATGATGTGGTAAATTTTTAGAATATTTATATTATGTAACTTATGTTATTACATCCATGATCTTACATGTTTTTCATTATGTCAAGTTAATATACCATGTTATGTGATTATTCAAGAATGATAAGTTAGCATTTATTCCATGCCATGATGTTGCATGTTTTATATTCATCGGGATGGGTTGTTGTGGTAACACTCTTTATTTTATTATTCAAGATTAGAAAGAATGGAAGTTCGGATTCTGCTTACAATTATAACATAGGCGGAGTGATCTGCCGATTTTTATGGACAAGTCGAGATTATCTCATTTAGAAGCTGCTTTTTGATTTTGCGCTACATCAAAACCTCACCGGGAAGAGGTTGATTCTTGTCCACGTCATCGTGTTTTTAGTTGTCTTGTTACTCTCATACTAATTTCATCAAGGCAGTAGATTATTCTGATTGGATTTCGAATATCGTCCTCGTGCCCCAGAGGGATGGACGTGCACGCGTACTTTATCTCAGGAGAATATCATACGGATGTTTTTTTGGGGAGTACCCCTTGGTTACTTTTGTTTATCTTAGGGGAGTACTCAGCACATTGTGGTTCCCTATAAGGACCATCTGGGGACTGATGCTAACCTAACAATTATGGAATTCTATGGAGTCACACATTGTTGATGTGTGTACTCATCTTTACACTTGTAAGGAGATTTGGGATTACATTCAAATGTTATATTTCAGTAATCTTACTCGTACGTATGATATTTTAGTTGATTACTTTCAGTTGCAACAATATAATAAATCTGCTATATAATATTTTGAGGCTCTTATGAGGCTCCATGAAGAGTTAAAATGTTGTTCTAGTGGTTCTGATATGGACAATTTTGATTGTTCAGCTCTAGTTACACGAAACTAAGGTGATTGGTCATAGTAATGGCAGAGGAAGTGGTGGTTCTTGAGGTGGTTGCATTAATAGTTCTCATGGTGGTCATAGTGGTCGAGATAGAGGTCCACCTCGTCAGTCTTTTAATTGTGGCTTACTCAATCATACACGAGAGATATGCTGGGATCTTGTTAGTAAACATTCTCAGTTTGCTAATGCTGTGGCATTCAATAATGTTCATCCTTCTTCCTCCTCTACTCCGGTTGAGGAGAAGAATATTATTGTTTTCGAGGAATAGTAGTCTAAGTTTCTTCAGTGTCAGGCGACTTTGCAGCCATCTCTTCTAGTTGTATCCCTAATCTAGAAAGGTAGTCCTACTGCTTGTCTTTCATCTTCTTCTACTTCTCGACCATGGGTCATCGATTCTGGTACCACTGATCATATGTCAGGTATATCTCAAAATTTTCCTCATCTTTAAGTCTTTCTCTTCTTTACCCTATGTTACTTTAACGGATGGTTCTACTAGTTCTATTGAAGACATTGGCACAATTGAACCTACGCCTTCGCATTCTTTATCTTCTGTCTTATATATCCCTCGTTATCCTTTTAACTTGATGTCTGTGAGTCAACTTACAAACTTGGAAAAAATGTAAGGATCCATAGTGGGAAAAATTCTTGCATCTTCCGTCTTCAACTATCAGAATGGTCTCCCTAAATCTTAATTGTTCTATTTCTTTCTTTTCTAATTTTGTTGTCATTTAGGATTTGGTGACGAGGAAGACAAGTGAGTTAGGTGGCCTCTATTATTTGGACAATAAGGCGTCATCTGCAGTTTCTCCTTGTGCATGTCCTACTATTGCTTTTCTACTTCAGATTCATTGTCGTCTTGGTCATCCATCATTGGACAACTTAAAGCTCTCATTCTTCTAATATGTTTATCTTAACATGGTATTAGAGTTCTGATTCCATGAGATTTTGGGGTCAAGTCTTCCGATATGTATTTCTCTGTTATGTTTAGTATTCTGCACTATGTGTGTTAGTGCACTTGTTCATTTCAGTTTGTTTGCTTGTTCACGTGCGAGATATGGTCGCACGTGAGGGCGAGTGTTGCATAGCTTGATATATATTATTGGGTCAATTTTCTAACAACTTAAATTTTTGGGATAACTGATGACTTAACATGGTGTCAGAGTTTTAGTTTTAGGAGGTCTTGGGTTCAAATATCATATATTTATAGGTCGGCAGTTGATCAGAATGCATCAGTGGCTGATTATTTTTAGGGGATGGAGATTTGTCTGTTTGGGGACACTTTATTGCTCATGGAGCTACATGATTGGGAGATGGCAGATATGATGGCTTTGGTGTAGATATTATGTGGTTTGCTGAGTTTTGCAACATCAGAGGAGATATGCTGAAATGGAATGTGAATTTTTTAGTGTCCTTCTAACTGAAGTCTTTTTATAAGGCTCTTTGTGGATCCCATGATACCTCTTTCCCGTAGAAGATTATTTTGGAGACTTGGACTCCATCTAAAGTGGTTTTTTTTGTTTGGTGTGCGGTACAGAACAAGATCCTTGCAGTAGTAAAATGATTCATAGGAGGTTATTTTTAGTGGACTGATGTTATTTGTGTAAGAGGGATGAGGAGTCGATAGATCATCTTCTTTTACACTGCTTTGTGCCTTGAGAACTTTGGACTTATCATCTTGTGGTTCAGTTTGGTTTGGTTGTTCCCTTGGAATGTCTCAGAGCTGCTTCTTGGTTGGCAAGGAGCCAATGTTGAAAAGAGGTGGAGGAAGTTTTGGCGGATGATTCCTTTGTGTTTGATGCGACTTTTGTGGCGGGAAAGAAATCTTCATCTTTTTGAAGGCATTGAGAGCCCAGTTTGCATGATTAGGAGCTCTTTACTTAGTTGATTGTATAGTTTGGAGACGAAGGAGTGTTACCCCCTTCGGTCGACCATTTGTAGATTTTCTTTCATCTTTTTTGATGCATACAGAAGTGGAATGGGCCTTTTTTTTGTTTGGCCATTTTTTGTATACGGGTGGTATTTCCTTGGTACCCCGTTTTATGAAATTTACTTTACTTATCAAAAGAACAAATATATTATTTTTACTTGGAGTTCCTTAGCATATATAGAATGCGGATTTGGGAAATCAGTTGGATTAAGTTGGGGAAGCGATTTTTGGTATTCTTGCTCTAACTATGGAAGGGTTCAGTAGCATATGACATGCTGGGTGATCCAAATATAAAACAATTAAAGATTGCTGTGAGTATATTATAGAAAGGTAGCATTGATATGAGATAAAGTCTGAGTTGATTTTATTTGAATGATTAAAATCTGATTGGATAAGTGGAACAGTGTTGAAAAAAAAGTAATCAATCGGGTGCGTCATAGTTAGAGTGTTTTGATAATCAGTTTATCAAAGAGGATTAGGCAATGTTATTGAGTTTCAGAGGTGACATCTGATCAGGCCAGTATCAGTGTTAGATGAGGCAGTAATATTTTTGAATATTAGTGTTAGACGTGGAAGTAATATTTTTGAATATGCCACCACTCCAGTTAAGTTGGGACTTGCTAGGACACTCTGGAAAATTGTTTATCAGAAAATAGTGTATGGAGGATCCTTGATAAAAGTGGATATGCTAGTGATCATGGCCGATTTCAATCGATCATGGCTGATTTCAAGAGTGGTAACAGGTATGATATTATTTATTTTTCCGTCCTACATTCATGATAAGTGCATAAGTGCACGTTTAGTTGTTGTTCAACTGGTTGGATATGCCATCATGTTAGTGTCATTATATCAACATGTTATTGTCATATTGTATGTTTTCATCATTTCATAATATGATTACTGTTGCAGTTCCTGGTTAATCATGAAACATGGGAAACTACCAATACTGCAATTGAAGAGTTAGAGATATGTTGGGCTATGCTTGAGAATGGTTGAGTTGGATTCGTTCGTGCATTGTGAAGTAGTTAAACTAAAGAACTAAGCACTTATAGTTGTTTGATTAGTGAGTTGGTATAGATATTCAGAATTTTGCAACATGTGCATACTACTTAAGTTGAGATAAAAAATTTGGGTTTAGTTCTACATCAAATATTTATGAACGTTACGAAAGCATTCCTACAATATGGGGTAATTCTATTTACACATACAATTGGACTAGGTACACCTATTTTATTTTTGTATTTTGCGAAATTAGTGAAATAGATGATAAGTCTACATCTAATACCTCCCATTCCCTTTCCCTTTCCACTATCTTCCTTAACTCTGGCAAGCCTCTCGTCGGCATTGGCCGCCACGCTCAGTCCCTCCCGACTCTCCTCTGCCCTCCCTCGGCGATGCTAATCATCCCCTGCCATCTTGCACCCCTTCCCGACCACTCAGACACCTCTATTGCCCTAGATCTAGGGTTTTACTTTTTAGAAAGAGGAAGAAAGTGGTGAGCGCGCTCTTTGCCATTGCCCCATTCTTCCCCTGCCAGTGCCCCATTTCTCCCCTACCATTGCCCGTCTTCCCCCTTCTCCCCCTCCTCCCTGTTTCCTGTGCCCTTTATCTAATTACTTTCGCATTCAACTATCATTCGGCAAACCAGTGTCGAACAGAGGCCATTTGTCTAGTTAGTTTCTACCGACAAATTCCATTTGTTCGGCTGGTGCTTGCCGAACATTACTTGTATCTCCAAAGTTATTTTGCAAAAGTAGTTCAATTGGTGCCTACTGAACAAATGGCTTGTGTTCGGTTGATGTCTGTTGAACATATGCCATTTGTTTGACACTGGGTTGTTAAACGATGGCCGAATGCGAAATCAAATCAATTAGAAGATGGGAACAATGAAGTCGAGAGAAAGAGGGTGGGGTTGGGGAGAGTTGACAATGGCGGCATAGGATTGGGAGTAGTGGCATAGGGCGCTCTAACCGACTCCCCGTTTCTTTTTTCTTTTTTTATAGAAACTAAAACCCTAGATCTACGACAATTGGGGTGTTGGGTGTGGTCGTGGAGGAGTGGAGGAGGTCGGAGGAGGTTCGGTGACCTCAGGAGAGGGCAGAGGAGGGTTGGAAGGGGTTAGGTGTGGTAGCTGGTAATAGCGGGAGGCCTGAGTTTGGAAATTTGATGATCGAAGTAGTTTAGTGCCACCTTGGGTTCTTATGAATGTCTTTTCATATGCTATTGATATATACTTGTGAAGTGGAGTGAAATACGAGTATCGACTGAATTATATTATGGACTCTACAGAGAAAGTAGTTGCTTACTAATTTCTGTAATGTGTGATGGTGAATGGAAAGGCATATGATGAAGATATTTTAAGATTTATGAATAGGCCATTATATAATAGGTTTAGGCAGAATATGATATAAAGTGAATGAGTTTAGTCTTGGTATTGAGATCAAGAAATTTTCTTTTCTTTTCTTTTGAGTTTGATCTTTCTTTCTTTTTACTTATTTCTTGTATTTGAGATATTTTCTTTTATTTGTTTACAATCTTGTTGTTTGTCCGATTTTAGTGGTGGTATCAGCAAGAAATCAATCCACAACTATCAATTCCGCAGCAAAACCATTGCCCAATTCCACTGTCACATAACGCAACAACACCTTGCCCTCGTCTTGCGCTGCCAACGACGCCACCGTAGTATCTCCCGTCATGGGCCAGTTGCCCCCGACTTTGTCACCGCCACCATCCTCTCCTTGTGCCCTTGCCATCTCCTTGTGCCACGACTGATTCATCTTGTGCCGCCGCCGATTCATCTTGCACTGCAACCTTTACACTTGCAGCAACTGAACATATCATCTGCCATCAACAGCCCTAACCCTAACTTGGATCCATTGCCAACCAAACCAAAATAGAATATAAAAAAAGTACCCAAGCCCATATTTTACCCACTGATACTCAACCCAAACTTTCTATAACTTGACATCCCCAGCTTACCCTATCAGTCCATTAGGCTCTCTATACCCTGACCACCAAGCCCCACACACACCAAAAAAAAAAAAAAACAAAAAAACACAGCAGTTGAAAGGGAGAAAAAATTGAGCAACACAATCTTGGATAACTTCAATTCTTGCTTTGAGGATCTACTACAACGACCATTGGAGCATCTACAAGTTCCTTAGACCTCGAAAATGGTACTACTCTCTAGAAAATTGAGATTAATGTTCTTAGTCATTGGAGAGTTAGTAAAATTTTGGTTAAGGGACTATTATTTTATGTATTCTCAATTAGGAAAATAGGGAAAAAAAATCATGATCTCATTTGAAGAAAACATGAGCACCATTAAGTCCTCATTAACAACCTTAAGAGTAATATGTTGCCCTTGAGAAGTCGATGAGATCAATTCGTTGGCAACAAATGTTTGGCAATAATCTTATGCAACAAAATTCTAATGTTCTTGATTATTTTGTAGAGTTTAAATGTCTATTACAATTATCGGACACTAGTAGTGACTCATGTAACATTGCTAATCACTTTCTTTTTGGATAAAGAGAGAAAATTCAAAATGAGATGTGTGCCCTCATATACTGATTTAGAATATCCCTATGAAGATGCTTTAGCATTTGAAGAATATTTTGAAGAAAAAATTCACTGTTATAAGTCAACTTATTCCAAAGTGCCTCAAGTTGTTATCCAATCAAGTATTGTTGCATTTTCTATTAACTCCATCCCACATAAAACTCGCAAGCTTGAAGTTTCTAGTAGTGTTGAATCAACACTGTTGCTCATTACTCACCTCAATCCATTGATCTTGCTACTTTGCATGTTCCTCCATTTGATAATAGGAGTATCATAAATGACATTCTTTACAATTTTCATTATTAGGGCTTTGTTGTTACTTTGGTGTCGCAAATATCTAGCCCACTCAAATATTTTAGGTTGTCATTTGTTGGACATATTTTAGCTATTCTTGAATATGGACTACATGCATATTTTACTAATTTTTCTTTGAGTTTAAATATTGGTCCAATGTTTTGTATGGAGGATATGGTACTTGATCGGAGCACTTCAAAACCTCTTGTTTTGTTGGATGGTGTTGATGCAAACATAGCTACATTCTCACCCTTTGCTCTTATGTATCGGCCGAATAAATCATTTCATAGAGCTTCCTAATACCATCTTTTAGACGAAGTTCTTCACCGATAAAATGCTATGATACGCCAACAAGAGCTTCATCTCATGAAATACTTATTACTTTTATAACTCTCCGACGGGGAGTTTTTCTCAACCAAGGACAAATAATGGGGAAAGAGAAGGAATAAGATGAAGATGTTTTAGGATTATGAATTTAGTAATTTTAGCAATATTCTATGTTCTAATATTATTTTAATCTTTTATTTTTGGCAACTTCAATAATGATTTGTTTGGAGTTTGATCTTTTATTTTTGGTAGTTTTGATTAAGGTTTTCTTAGATGCTTATAAATAGGCTATTATGTAATAGGTTTAGGCAGAATATGATCTTGAGTAATTGAGCTTAGTCTTGATATTGAGATCAAATTTTTTTTTGAGTTTCATCTTTCTTTCTCTTTATTTATTTCTTTTATTTGGGATATTTTCTTTTATTTGTTTACAATCATATAGTCCACCCGGCATCAATGCGACTTTGGATTGAATAGCATGACTTGGAACAAGCGAACTTAAGAGAATAGTCATGGTGATTATGAAAAGGGCACGGACATTGCACAATGGGGATAACTTCTTTGTGTTTTGAAAGTTAGAGATCTTTAGTTTTGAAAGAATGCTACTGTGAATGTATATATATTCGAAAAGTATAACCATATGCTATATCCTCGCAAGTAGTGCTTTGGGAGTTGAGCTTTGGATTGGCTTTATGTCTAGGGTTGATATTTTCTATAAATGTGGATAGGTGTGTTGTACACAGGTGTACCGCTTGTTGTTTATTGAAGGTTGAGACATTGGCGTGGGTTGTCTAATGGGTCGATAGTTGAGTTAGGTGTATGTATTACTTGTGTGATTTAATACTGCAAGGCTATAACTATTGTAAAGGCGGGTGTGCGGGTTTAGTGTTTTTAGAACACCGTGTACTGGGTATATTGTGTTATGTAAACAGGCTGATCTTGATATCTATCCTAGTTTAATGCTTTATTATGTGAATATATAGATAATGTTCTATAAGGGTTTGTTACTCCTTGGTTCACACTGTGCCTCATTGGTGATCGGGATGGGGCGTGACATCTCTCCTATGCAGGGAGGAATCCTCTCCCAATTAGACATCTCAAACACCTCACTGGAGCTGCTCTCTCTCTCTCTCTCTCTCTCTCTATATATATATATATATATATATATATATATATATTCTGCAGCAGACCACCATAGCTCTTACCAAATATTTTTTTCTGCCAGTAACCTTACTCTGCATGTGAGCGATTTTAAAGTGCAATAGAATTGGGTGGTTGAATGATGAAATCTGTTTTGAGTTTGGTTTCAAATATTTCCGGCTGGTGATAGATAGGCATGGCAATTGGTGAAAACAGCAATGGGTTTTGTGCACTGGGTGATTGGTGATGAAGAGCTCGGTGTAATGGTAATCTCAGGATACAAATAGTAAAGGTGGAAGTGGTGTTGAATGGTTTAGTTGTGATTAGTTTGGAAGTGTTTGGTTACAGGAATGGGAAGAAGAGCGGAAGGACATCCAATTGTCATGCAAATGTAATTTCGTAGAGGGCCAAAACAGTAGAAGTATATTTGTCATCAACAGTATCAACCAACATCTATGACATGAGAGGTCAGTGTAATTCCATGAACCACAGTGATGTCCCTATAATTGACAGAAACCTCAAACATAGGCTAGTGTAATCACCCATATTGCATCATACTGCAACATTTTCCACTTTTTATCAACGCTTTTCTGACTGCATTATAATTGTTGTTTGTACCTAGTACCAAACTTTGGACCCTTGTATAGCTGAACAACTTTATCACATTTTATCTTCCCTTTGATGTTCCCTGGGGGGAATTGCCAATATTATTCCATAGAAGCTGCAATCGTTTCCAATCATCATTTGTTAGGAATTGAGCACTGCAAGCTAGTGTTGGGTTGATACTTGACACCGTGCTCATAAAATCTCATTTAGAGCCAGCTTGATTTTTCGTTTTTCATTTCTTGTTTTTATCTATTTTTAATTAACACATCCATTTTTTTCTTATTTATTACCTTTGGTATTCCCTTCACTGGTTTTAATTATTTCTACAGGCAAGCTAGAGATGCCATCAAAGCTATTAAAAAGCGCTTGGGTAGTAAAAATTCTAATACGCAGTTGTTTGCGGTTATGGTGAGTATAAAGTATGTTTTGGGTATTTCTGCATTTTTTAGAGAACCAAAACAATAAATTGAGATTTTCCTTTTTGCTCTGGCTTAGCTTTAGTTGGAGTGGGAGCCAATCTACAGTAAATATCAATGTCTAGATTCGGTCATATGTCTTTTACCAATTATATGTTTGATGCATATACATGTAGACATATACATAAATACACACACAACAACATACAGCATACATACATACCTACATATGTCGATTTATTTGTGGTCATGTGAAAATATTCTTGGCCTTTATCTGGGTAAGTCTTTCTTGGCCTTCTTTTTGTACTTTATACCTATGATCGTGTATTTGTAAGGGAGCCTGGCTTATAGACAAGGTAAGCTTCTGAAGCATTTGTAAAGGTCCAATGTGTTTCATTCAGCAGGTTTGGGATCACTGAGCAATGATCTGATTTTGCAGTTGTTGGAGATGTTGATGAATAATATTGGAGATCCGGTTCATAGGCTGGTGATTGATACAGGGCTTCTCCCTGTACTTGTGAAAATAGTAAAGAAAAAGGTATACAAATTTCCCCACGTGTAATTCCTAGCTTTTGGCTAAATTTCTGTTGTCAAAGGCTAATTTTGCTGATCTCCCTTCTACAGTCAGACTCGCCACTAAGGGAGAGAATATTTCTTCTTCTTGATGCCACACAGACATCCCTTGGTGGAGCATCTGGGAGGTTCCCTCAATATTATTCTGCATATTACGATCTAGTGGTAGGCACATAAGCGCAATTTGTTTATTTAACTATCCTGTCAATCCATTCTGGTCGTATATAAATTCTGTGCATTGCATGGATTTGTTGAGAAAAACTACACTTTTTTGGTGCCAATGTTTAAAATAAGTTGGTCGTAAGCAGCTGGGATTTGAGGGTTACAGTAACATTCTTTGGGATGGGATCCCACCACAATGTGATTTAGAATACAAGAATCTAAAGGGGCAAGAGTTGAGCAGAAGAAATAAAAATTCATAACTAGAACTTTGCTGTACAGGAAAAATATAGAGATGTGGTGTTATGAGTCTCCAAGGAATTAAATCTGAATAATGTAACTTTTGTTAATTGTAAGAGAAGTGATGATACTGATATCTCATATTCAAAGAAGGTAAACCAATGTATGCTTGTGAAACCAAAGTAGGATTGAATTAGTCAATTTATAATTTTGGGGAAAACTGGATGAATAGTACCAGATATTCTTCACATGAGGAAAATTCCAGGATAGAGAAAATTGTTCTAGTAATGGATCTAGAGAACGAATAACGCTTGGAAGGCTGTCCAGTTACATAAACATCTAACAGTGGTCGAAACATGACGATTTTTGGGTTTCGGAAAGCCTTCTTTCATAAACATCTAAGATTGTCCGAAACCGGAGGATTTTTGAGTTTCAACTAATGGAGGAGAATAGTTAAAAGTTAATATGTAAGAATGGCAATGTTACTCCTGAAGAGCTGAACCTTGTGATGAAGGTTAATTATATTTGACGCATATGAGGAATGTTGAGTTGCTTATCCGAAAAGGGCAATTCAGTTGAACAAAAATGAGGAATCGAAGGACTATGTGGTGGGATCCAGAAGGTAAAGGAACAGTATCTAATGGAAATTGGTGGAGTATCCATTTCTAATGCAATAAAAAATAAATTATCAAAAAAAAAAAACCAATAGAAAGATTATAATGCAAGGGAAAATCTTAAAGATATTAATGTGCATAAAAGAATTGTACAAGCTAGTAAGGAATAATTCGCAGTATACCACAACGATTTCAAGTTAGGTACAGAAAGTATAGGAGGATAAATGTAAGTTTGCTAATCCAAATGATAAAAATTGGAGACCTAGTTATAGTAAGTGTCACGACTTGTACCCACCCTATAGGATTAGAGTCGAGACCGGTCAGTAGTTTTCGACTATCCAAGGCCATTTCATCCTTTAGTCGTGGTCCTCTATTAATAATTAAGGGGTAAAACATAATACAGTGGAAGTTTAATAATAAAAACTTTAAAGTTGTTTTTTTTTCCATTATGAATACAATGCAAAACCATTTCCATCAGAGCTTTACATAAGTAAAATGATAAGTAATTCCTTTATATTACATTACCATACAAAAGTATTATAAGAGGACCTTTCATACATTACAAAACAAAGTTAGAAGAGTATACTATATAGCTCACTACTCAATATATACAAAACAACTAGCTCTTAAGTATGACATCTCTATACGTATGCACATCTCAAGCTTGGACGATTTTATACTTCATCACCTGAAAAGATGTAAAATTTAATGCATAAGCTTAAAAGCTCGTGAATACTATATACCAAGGTTACAGAATATTCATGGATATCATTTGTCAAGTCTTTTCCCATATAACGCATATAAATCAAGTCAAGCACACCCCTTAGAACCAAACTTCAAAACATCGATAAATCCACTTTGATCATATCATGGAAGTTTATAGCATTTCAAATTATATATGGTGTAATCACCATGGACCTATTTAGAAAAGACTTATGGGCTGACTCCGACATCCTAGCCTATCGCCACAATTGGTGGCAAAAAGATTGAGACGTCTCATTATAGCACTATTAGTATCTTTTCTTTCCCCTAGTGGTATGGGATAGCTGTGGATGACACTAATAGATCAAAACATGTAGATTTCAACATATTAATATCCACGAAAGTATTGAAGAACATTTGATAAGAAATATAAGATTTCGATTGTAAACATTTCTATTGAAAAGCATAATTTGTAAGTGTAACCAATGTGTAGTAGCACTCACCTCAAACACTTGTTCGAAGTTAATCATTTTTTAATCAAGAGTTTCTGCATGGAAAATATATATTACACTCATAATAGAATATATTTAAGTTCACATTTTGGGAAAATTATAACAATTAGTGGATATTATATTTCATTCTAAGTCATTATCCTACTTAGAACTTCATAAAAGTATCTTAAAAATCAATATATTTATGGCCATGGCTGTCTAGATGCCCAAAACTAGTGGTTGGACGACTTCTATTCAAGAACTTAAAACAACCGTATTTCAATCTTTTGGACACTAATAGGGGAAAAACTTGTGTCCCAATTAAGGCTCAAAAATCTAGTTTCTGATAGTAGTGGTCTCATCTTCTAATTGCAAAGATACAAAGGATTATGTTCAAAAGAGTGAAAGGTGGTCATATAAAAATGTGTAGATTTATTATTATTTTGCTTTGTTTCATCATATTATATATCCAAAATCAAAACCTCAAGTTTAATCCTGAATCAAACTTATAATAAGGTATTCTACAGTTTCATATTCATCTAGGTTCAATATTCATATAGTAAAGTGGTGAAATTACCATGGATTCCGAGGTTCTTGAGTACTGAAAAGAATAACCCTAATTTTTTCCATATATTAACCATAAACTCATTAATTAATTAATTTTAATCCATTATGATCTTGTTATTTTCAAATTATATGATAGAGAATAGCATGAAGAATAAGGTTTTTTTTTTTACCTTAATTTGATGTCTTGTACAAAAGCTCTATGTTTTCCTTTCACTTCTCTTGATTTTTCTCTATTTTCCTTCATTTTCTCTCTAGCCAAACACTTATCTCCAGATTTTTTTTTGTAAAGGTTCTCTCTCTTCTCTTATTTTCTCAACTTTTCTAGAAAATTTGTATCATTATCTAATATATATACACTTGCCACAATTTACACTAAGACACATTCTTAAAATGATACCTAACACTAGGTGAGTCACAAATTTCTTAATTACCAAATTGAGTTAATTAATAAAGTATTAATTTAATTAATCAAGTTTTGGTTAGTTAATTTCACTTAATTAAGTTAATCATACTTGCCGATAATTAATCCTAATTATGCCAATTAATCATATTTATTCTAACTTAATCTTGATTAACTTTTATATGTTTATCCCAAAGTTTCTTAAACATTAACATAAGTCTTTTAAGAATCTCAATTAATGATTTCAAAATTCTTTAATGGAATAATTATACATAAACAAGATTAGTTAGTGAAACACGTCAATTTTCCTCTCTATACTTTGCATACTATGCAAGTGCAAGTTATAAGAATTTTCATGGTATCATGTATAACATGCATCAAGATGCTTTTTTTGCATAAGTAGATACTTTCATACATGTTCATTCAATGTAATTTCAAGAACTTTAAATGCAATTAATGTGCACTAAATAAAATAAATCATGCATATAATGCTATTGTAATACCTTGGGTATTACAGTAAGTGTGCCAACAGTGAGGATTGCACATTGTTGTTAAAGACAAGGAAATTAGAAAGGTGGAAGAGACAAAAAAGAAAAAAAAAGCTAAATTTGAGAACTCCAACAATGAAAATCACATGGGGAGATAAGGTTTAAAGGTATTATATTAAAGAAATGGCAGTACAATAGTTGTCCATGGGTTCATTCAGAACCGAATCTCCCATTCGATAATTAAACAAAATGTGGTGCAAAAACAGTGGAGTGTCATGAAAAACGTTGTTGGAACTAGGGGTGGCGGCAGCATAGTTGCCTAACATATCTGCAGAAAAATTACCTTCCTATAACAGAAATTGAGCCAAAGGATATCAAAGCTAGCACTAGTTTCCGTCTCTCCTGCTGCAGAAGTTGATGCAAATGGTTCCTCGTGTGATGCCAGGAAAATCAATAAAAAGACCGTCATAGTGTCAGGTGCAAGGATGAGCTTTGATAATGCATTTTTGCGGGTGTTTGAGGCCTTCTCTACCTGTCCAAAATTCTTTCAGGGAGTTCTCAGATGTGCCTATGTTTATGGAAAAGAAAAGTAGGTAGTGGCCTTTTTCATTGCGGAAAGTACCTCAATTCCTGCTTGTCCTGTAGACCCATCAGCGGAGCCATCAATGCTTAATTTAATGCAAGGTTGGAGGTTGCTGCTGCCAGATAAGGGAGAGACGATTCCTTCCCTGATGGGAAGGAGAATGTAAAGGTCTTGTGGTGTGAGTTTTCTGTGGTTCATTGTAAAGGAGCTCTTTTTTGCGCCTTTTGTGTCTGGTGAATAACGTGATAACAGTTGGTGGAAGCATTATTAATTATAGTGTTGTTTTTGCCTTCTCTAAATAAACAAAAGAGCTTCAGGTTGTGCACTGTTGTATGAAGCTTTTTATTGAAGGATTATCAAGATGTTTTCGGTTTTTGCTGGGAAATTATACTGAAAATGGTCTCTTATTGGAGATCAGGCAGTGCATTCAAAAAAGATGTGTGGTTGAGTTTCATTTGGAGTTTGGAGGACTGCAGATAACATAATGTGGGGGTCTAAACACCATCTTTGAAAAATGAAAGACCCAGTGATGTCCAAGTCTCCAATTCCAGACCTTTAGAGAGATTGCACCATTCCTTACAGCTAATAATAGGAGGATGTTGAGAGGAGCAAGTGGAACTCCAGAGAAATCTGCAAGCGATGATGTTAACTTTTGATGATGTGCTTCGGAAGCTGGAAGATTTGAAGGGGAATAAATTGGTTTAGATTGAAGAGTACGTTTGATAGGGTAGCCCTTTCCAAGATATGAAAGAAGTTTAGTGTACTGAGTTTGAAGTTTATTCTGTGTCCACTTGATACGATGATAAGAAGCTGTTTTGTATACTACTGTTCACGATAATCATTTCTAAGTAGACGAAGGGGCTGCTTTCACTACGAATGGTAAGAGTTTTATTTATTTATTTATTTTTTGTGTACAATGAGAGAAGCATATTATTTATCCCAGTTGATGGTTTGACTTGAAAAATGACGAGAGATACCTAAAATATATGATAAGTGATTCAAATCTTATGTATATGTGGGTAAAAAACCTAGACAGTCATGAGCAAAGCACAATGTTGGGATGTGGGGGTCATTCCTAGAGAGCTTAAGGGAAGTAATTGTCGTATGCATATGATGAGAAGGAGAGGATAAATGAGCAAATCTAACGGGAGCTAACCATCCAGAAGAGAAGAAGAAACATGAACCAAGTGAGGCCAAACCTGATGGTGTCGGGAATGGTGTGGGTGATTGTAAACCGTGAAGAGCATGAATGGATCCTTTCACAGCTAGAGTGACCTCAACATGCATGGTTCAAGAGGTGCTGGTAACTATTAAGCTAAATACAGTGTGTGAGAGATAGGAGACTGGAATGAAGAATAAGTTAGCGTTAAACAAATAATGGTCGGTCTAATTAAGTGTTACAAATTAAAAAAGGGCTATGAAGGGTTGGAAAGTTAGGGAAAGGAGTTGGCAGAATGTACCTGACTATAGATAAAGGATAAGATTAGAGAGCAGAGAAGGTGGGAGGATTTTATAGACTTGGTTGGTTGCTTTCTCACCCAATAATGAAGGGAATGTCTTGACAAGGGCATTGGCACTTCAACTGCATTGAAATGGTGGGATTATGATCTATGGATGGTGGTGATTGTGTGCGACTATAGTGTGGAAGGAAGAAGAGACTAAACAGAGCTGGCAATAAGTAGTGGGATTTAGAGATTGAGGTGGACTATCATTTTCTTCGTGAAGGTACAGGTGTGGAAAAATGAGTAGAAATGGAGCTTATTTGCCTAGTTAAGTGTGCTTCTTTAGCAATTCTTAAGCCCATTACAGTTGTTCTTAATAGTACAAATGGAGCTCATGTCTCTAGTTGAGTGAATCCATCTAGTGATGATTAAGCTAGCTTATGTCGTCCTCAGCCTATTGAGGCGTGGGTTCGGATGATGAAAAGACTTGTGGGTTCTTGAGATGTCAGGGCTTTGGGGATAATGTAATGATCCTATTTTTTGGTAATATTGGAAACATGATAGCGGTTGTTCGGGCGAAGGGCCAAAGAATAGGGAAGTTAAATTGAGTCATTGAAGTGTTCTTAAAATTTGACTTGTAAATTTCTCCATTCTCAACTGACCCATTTTCTGCTACAAACTCAATCTTGGTGCCTCTCTTTTGAGCTTTACCTTAAACTTTGCCCCCTATAATCCTAGCCACATTCCTTGTAGTTTTTAAGTGTTTTTCCACATCAGTTAATATGGATGCTTGTAAGACCACATATTTGTGTTCTTGGTATTAATCTAAACGGCCAAATATTTTTTGCTTCCAAGGAAACCAACACAAAACGTTTGTGGAAATATGAAAATTCCGTTATTTCAATCAAAATATACCAAACCCCACCTATTGGGAATATCTAACATGAGCTTTCTTATTTGTCTCTTTTTGTTTGTCCTATATTTTGGTTGTTATTTTTTCTAAACTTCGGGTCTTCTGTGGGGTCCATTGTTTAACAGTATGGGTGCTTCATGCTGGAGAAACAATCTATTCTTGAGAACCATGGGTAAATTTGGATGTCTAGATGAATGTACAAGACAAGAATGATCAAATTTAAAATAAGTATATCTAATGTTGGTTGTGGTTGTAAGAAAAACATGGTTGTTGATGGTTAACTCAAATTATGGTTTATGGGGTAGTTTGTGCTGTGTGAAGTGCGAAAAAGAAAAATATTGATTTACAAAGTAGGGAGAAACTTGGTTCAGTTCATTTTATTTATTTTTTATTTTTGGTTTGAGTACAATTGAGTAGAAAAGTAATTATTCCTTACTCTTGTTTGTCTATTTGAACAGAAACTAAACTATGGCTGGTAAAATAGTGTAAGAAAGATTTGTTGTGGTTGGAATTACTTTGTGGCAGTATCGAGCAAAAAAAATGTTAAAATTCGTTTGGTGGTTGTCCTTGGTTAGTCCATGTTAATTGTGAAATGAAAAAAGAACATGAAAAAAGAATAACTTTTCATGTTGGGGACTTTTTATATAGAGAAGTCATCTTTTGTGTGGAGAATGCGCCTCACTTCTTTGTGGATAATCTATTTAAAATGCTTGTTTGTTGACATGATGGGAAGGCAATCATGTGATCCATTGTAATCTTGTAATGTGCTTTGTAATTTGTATCACTATGGACCAGTTATTGGAAAACAAGTTTGTAAGTATTACAATTCTACTATTAATCTGCTCAAATGCCATTTCTTTGGCCATGCGCATGTCTTATGTCAATCAAATCAACTACATACTACAAATCAATGTAAACCATAATCTTTTGCTTGTAGTTTTTCTTTTTCATTTTACTTATTTCATTTTTAAAGTTCGTTTGATGCAAAGATAATCTATATTGTAGGAGTTAAAATTTGTTGCTCCAACAGTTTCTTCGAAAATTTCCACTAATTCTTATGTTAGTGATTGTTATACCTGCTTTATATGTGGGCTGAATGTTATGGTCTATAAGTTATAAAATGCTTAATTTGAATGTTGTAAAATATTTGAATCATCGAGCAAGAGCTAAAGTAGCATGGATATGGACATACGACCCGGACACATAGATTTTAAAAAATTGCTGAACATGACACATCTGGGACACATTAGATTTCAGTTTTTTTATATATTTGAATATATGAGCAATTCATTGAAAGGCAATGAAAATAAGGAACATATCACTAACTAAATTAAAAAGAGTTTGATTTCAAGTATAAAAAGAATGAATTGGGAGAGAAAATTAATGGAGAGAGGAATCAATAGACGACTAATAAGAGATCGGCTAAAACTAGTGCAACCTCTCATAGTGTCATTATTTATATAAATATAGTGACCAAAGTACACAACTACCTTTGTACTATACCTAGTGTAATACTTAGCACTCCCCCTCAAATTGGTGCATAGATGTCCCTCAACCCAATTTGCAAACAATAGAATGGAAATCTTTACTACCAAGCCTCTAAGTGAAAACATCGGTTAGTTGATCTTATAATTTCACAAGGCATACATATCAAACCTTTGTTCAAATTTTCCTTGATGAAGTGTCTGTTAATCTCAATTGGCTTAGTCATGATAAGCCAAATTGGATTACGAGTAAGGTTGATGACGACTTTATTATCATAATATTATCTCATTGGAGCATTACTACACACACTCAAATCATCTAATAAAACTTGAAGCCACATAAGTTCACAAACGTCACGAGGCATAAGTTTACAAATATTTGCAATTTATGTTTAAAGTCATTACATCTTTTCAGTTATAATATATAAGTTCATAATCTCAGCTAATAAATGCCCCCATAATCTCAGCTAGTACAACTTGCTTCTTGCTTCTCCAAATAACCAAAATTTCACCTACAAAAGTATAATAAACTGAAGTAGATTTTCCTATCATCAATTGATCTAGCCTCGTTCACATCAGTGAATGCCTCCAATCTTATGTGATCATGATTTGAAAACAAAATTTCTTATATCGGAGTTGACTTATGGCACCATAAAATGCGAAACACAACATCGTGATGCATAACACGAGGATCATGCATAAATTAACTCAGAACCCCCATTCCATATGTAATGTCTGGGTGTGCATGAGAGAGATGCATCAATCTCTCAACAAGTCTTTGGTACCTCTGCTTATCAATTGTTTCACTAACACCTACACAAGCCGATGATTAAACTTAATGGAAGATTCTGTTGGCCTGCAACCCATCATACTTGTTTCTTTACAAAAATGTAGAATATATTTTATTTTGGAGATGAAGATGTCCTTATCTGATCTAGCAACTTCATCCCAAGAAAGTAACGGAAGGGACCGAGATCCTTGATTTGAAACTCTTTGGCCAGATAAGCTTTAAGTCGTGACATCTCTTCAACATCATTACTCATCACAACTATGTCATCTACATACATAATGAGGATATTAATTTTATCTTCACCTCGCTTAACAAACATAGTATGATTAATATGGCTTTCCTTAAATCCAAATCTCAACATTGCCTTAAGGAATCAGTCAAACCAAGCTCCAGCTTCAATTCGTCAATGCTTTCTTCAAACCGAAAACTTTCCCTTTTAGTAGGGGGTGATAAAAAATTAGGGAGAATGTCCATATACGCTCTTCGTGATCTCTGTGTAAAAAGATATTCTTCACATCTAGTTGTTGTAAAGACTTACTCAAATTAGCTATACAAGAGAGAACATTAATTGAATTCATCTTGGCTACAGGAGCAAATGTCTCTTGGTAGTTAATACCATAAGTTAGTGTGTATCCCAATAATCCTGCCTTATATCTCTTAAGAGTCCCATCTGCTCTCTAATGAACACTCATTTGCATCCCACCGGTTTCTTTCCATTTAGAAGGTAAGCTAACTCCCAAGCAGAATTCCTGCTCAATGCTGTCATCTCTTCCATCATAGCTTCTTTCTACTTAGAATCAATGGGAGCCTCTTTCTAATTATGCAGAATAGATATAGAAGAGAAAGACGAAACAAAAGCACAATATCAAGAAGACAAGTAATCATATGAAAAAACATTGAGATAAGATGGTGAGTACAAGTATTAACTCCCGTTCTAAGAGCAATAGATAGATTGGACTCGCCAACTTCCTAGTTATTTTCTACAAGGGTATCAACAGAGAGCTCATTACTTGAAGTAGTGAGAGGAATAGCAATTGGAGTCTGGGAGGTAATTGGCGTAGTGGCACATGGGTCACTTGCTCTTTTGAGCGATGAGGTCTGCCTTATCCAACCTACCACTCTCTTTCTTACTGTTCAATTTGGGCTCCCCCTCACCATCCATAGTAGAAGGAAGAAGGGAGGGAGATAAGAAATGCGACATTGAAGACAACTCTTCATTAGTAGTGATCTCCCCTCGGAGAGATGGCGCAGAAACATAAAAGGACTCAAATTCGTGAAAAGTGACATCAATAATGACGTATACCTTGCGAGAATGAGGATCAAAACAATTATAACCCTTTTGACTAGTTGAATAGCCATTAAAAACACACCGCAAAGCTTTGAAATCTATTTTTTCTTAGAGTGAGCGAGAGTTTCAACAAAGTCCACGCAACCAAAGATCTTGAGGGAAGAGAAGGGGAGCGAAAAGAATACAGTGAAAGAAGTTCTAAATGGCACTTAAACTTGAGAACAGTTGAGGGCATATAGAATGATTTTGCAACGTGTAGTGAATATAAGAGCACGAGGAACCTCTAAAGAGATATATGATTTTTTGGTTCGGCAA
Organism: Heliamphora exappendiculata; assembly: GCA_034768845.1. Taxonomy (NCBI): domain Eukaryota; kingdom Viridiplantae; phylum Streptophyta; class Magnoliopsida; order Ericales; family Sarraceniaceae; genus Heliamphora; species Heliamphora exappendiculata. The sequence continues at coordinate 16,669,318 of JAOTRH010000001.1, read as the reverse complement.
CCCCATTTTATTCAGGGGTACCAATGCAACTAGTTTGGTAAAGAATACCATTCTCTTATTGGTATGCTTGACACTCTCCTTTAATATATTCAGTCCTATTATCATTACGAAGAACTTCGATTTTTGTAGAAAATTAATTGAGAACCATTTTGTGAAAGGCTTTACTTTTAGAAAAGACTTCATTATTGCTTTGAGGCAAATATACTCAAGTAACACAAGTGCAGTAATTGATAACAATAACAAACCAACGATGACCGAACAAAGACAACATTAGAAGGCTCCTACACATCAGAATGAACTTCCATAAAATGCAAAGTGCTTCTTTCATTAATAGAAGGGTAACAAGAGCATTTATACTTGATAAAATCACAAGCATCACAAATAAAACTACTACGATGACACGACTTAGTTAACGTAGGTAAAGTTTTTCTATAGCACCAAAAGACGAATATCCTAAACTATGATGCCATTGATGTAACATATGAAGGGAATAACAAGTCATAGCTTGGAGTGCCAGCCTAGGATATGATGAGGAAGGAGTGACATCATCCAAACTATATGGGTCACCATGTGCTCTGCCATTGCTAATCGTTCGCCCCGTGTCCAGCTCCTGAAAGACGTGTGGGAAAAAGTGTCCCAGAGCAATTCAAAGAATAGGTAAGGCTATTATTATAAAGCAAAAAAATTAGGAATATGAAGAATAGAGGAAAGTGAGATCAATAAAGAATAACGGACAGAACATTTCCATGACATAGAGGATAAAGAACCATTAAGTACTCTGACCTTATCGTTGTCAATACATGAAATGTAGGAAAAAAGAGGTTGGATGAACTTGTTATGTGATCAGTGACTTTAGAGTCAATAATCTAAGTGGAGGAAGAAACATTGAGGTTACTTATAGGAATACCTGTGTGAGTAACATTAGAAGAGGAGGTGGGTCAGAAGTGATGGTAGAAGAGACTTAAAGATGAGCGATCAGACTTGTGAGAGTTTCAACTCTTCTTGGAAAAGAGAACCGGTGTCACTAGAAATACTTGTGAAAGCCTTGGAAACATGTGCATGAGAACACGCAGTACCACCACCATGATTATCATCGTGCCCTTGAGTAGGGCGACCATGCAACTTTTTGTTGCTGTGTCACCTTCCCACAATGATCACAGTGTAAATAATCTTGATCAACATAGGTTCCTTTGCTACTAGACTTGGATAGACTCGATCTACCATTCTGAGAAGCTAGAGACATGGCTGAAGCTAACGGATCCTAACAGACGATGCACCATAGCACTTTGGCGACTCTCTTCATGCTGAACACAAGCATAAGCTTCTCGTACTGTGGGAAAAAGATGGCGATCTAAAACTTTGATTCGAATCTGTTCATATTCCATGTTCACGCTAGCAAAAAAGAAATCAAACCTGCTCTTTCTCTACTAACGCCTGAAAGTGAACCAACAACATGAAAGCTCTAATAATAATCAAGCTCGTGCCATAAGCTACTCAGCTCACCATAATACTCAGCAAGAGATCTATCTTTCTGATTTAACTCACGAATCTTCTTTCGCAACTCATAAGCTTGATTATCATTATTCCTTTGAGAATAGGTTTGTGCTGTGACTGTCCAAATTTTATGAGCAGTGTCTTGTAGTAAGAAAATACAACTGATAGGAGGCTTACCAGCGTCCATTATACCTGAAACTCAGAAATTGACACAAAGCAAGCGCCGAAAGCCAGATTCAAAGATCACGATACAAAGGAAACCAGTAGATAGTAGATAAGAACTGAAAAAAAGCACCAATGCAAATAAAAGGAAAAGACGACTTGATATAAGCCACAAAAATCGACAAACAACAGCTGAAAAATTTGGAGCTGCGAACAACACTTCGACCAAGCCCTTAATAGGCCAAAAAAGCGTAATAAACAACAAAGATCTTGTTTAGGAACTGCCAAGATGCCTTAGTCGGCACCTTATGGGGAGGATTGAAGCAGCCATTGCTGCAAATCTGAGAGAAAAAGCCAAATCGCAAAATGAAATATTTATGAAGAAGCTTCCTACCTTAGTCGATCATACTGGTTAGTTTTTTTCAAGATCAGATGAGCAATGGAAAAACAAGAAAAAAGAACAAAAAAAAAAATTGAGGAAGGCTATGATACCAAGTTAGATTTCAAGTACAGAAGAAATGAATTAGGGGAGAGAAAGAATGGAGAGAAGAATCCATAATAAATAGCGGTAGCGGTCGATGTAACGGTAACTGTAGCGGTGACACGGTTTCGGGTTGTAACGGCCATAGCGTAACGGTAGCGGTACCCGGAGCTGTGAATTTTTTTATTTTTTGCACAACTCAATAAAAAATAACTGATTTACATCTTTTTATTTCATAAATAAATTTATTGAAGTTTAAAATAATTTTTGATGAATTTTGTTTACTTTCTAAACATGATTTAATGTCTTAAATTTTTTGCTTTATAATATAGTTTAAATCAACAGTTTAATTATTTTTTTATAGTAATTAATGAATTTATGTATTATAAATTCATAATGCACAACTGAAATGTCATTAAATTTTTAATAACTATAAAGTATTGTATATATTAAAGCACAATATTTGATTTGTTAATTAAATTTTAATTTTGAATTCGCTATTTTAAAATTTATATTGTTGTTTGAATTTTAATTTGTATAAATCTAATTTTTTTAAAGTGGGGTTGTAAACAAGTATGGATCTTGAACATTTTTTTTAAAAACAAAATACTTGAACATCATATTTTCTATCAATAGCATCACAAAAATTTGAATTCATAGACAACAATCTTCAAGAAATATGGATCTTGAATCAAACAAGTTATTTAGCTTTCAGCAAATATTTAATCTTAAAAAACTCATTAAAACTGAAAGAAGAATGAACATATTAAGGAGTCGAAGGTTAACAACGAAGTGCAAAATTATCCGATTGTTGTGAAATTGAAGAAATTTGAGGCAAATCCCACAATGCTTAAGTAGTATTTGGCTTGTCGGACTACTCTGAATAATTTTAAGTTCAAAATAATAGAAAACATGGGATTTGTTGATAAAAAAACAAAATTAGAAAATTCATTATCTAAAATCCTATTACACAAGCCGTAATGGACGTAGCGGAGCTGTTTTGGTCCGTTTCGGCCGTAACGGTGGTGTAACGGCCGTTACACTTGTGAGTTTCTTTCACACCGAAAAATTGGCCGTCACGGGTAACGGAGGCCACCGAAACCGTTACGTAACGGTAACGGTTGCTTTTTAAAACTATGGAAGAATCAATAGACGTCTAATGAGAGAGTTTCTAAAACTAGGGCAACCTCTCTAAGTGTCATTATTTATATAAATATAGAGACAAAAATACGAAAATATCCTTGTACTACACTAAGCATATTACTTAAACAAAAAGTCATATTTATCTTGTAAATACTTCAAAACATATTTAGCGTGCATTGCAATTTAAATGTTGCAAAACATTATTACTATGAGGTGATTCATCACATTGAATTTGCTTGAAGGGTTTAAAAAGTGTCATTGAAATGTTAGCAAATTATTGACAAGTGTCATTTATTATAAATTTAATTTTTTAATTAAAACATGTTTGAGAAGTTTCAGACACTTTTTAGAGTCTGAAGAGTGTCGGTGTCCGACACGATCCTCCTCCTCTGTAGGAGTGTCTGAAGAGTGTTGGTGGCCGACACAATCCGTCTCCTCCCTAGAGCTGTCTGTGTATCTTAGAGCAAGAGTATTATTACATGATGATACTTGAAAATTGCTTTGTTTAATTTCAAGGCTTTCATTGAGTATCCTGCTTTGGATGCTATACAGCCTCTACTGATATTTGAATTTTCAGAGTGCAGGGGTACAGTTTCCTCAGAGGCCTCATGTTATTCCATCAAATTATCCTACTTCAAATGAGAGTAAAAGTAATTCATCTGTTGCGGAACCTTCTCCTTCTAGACATGAAAGGGCTCAAGGAGCAGAGCCTCGGGCTATTGCCGAATCTAGGTATACTCATCCCCCACAAAAACACATATGTGCTGGCTCCTTCATCCCTACATTGGGCCCTTGGCCTTTTACTTGGGGTTTATGTTGTGCCAACAACCTTCTGGGCTTGCTTCCTTTCATTGAGAAATTAATGTATGATTTTACTGTTTTACTTTGCATTAGTTGTTAACCTGTACAATGCATGGGATTGAGAGTAACATACTATCACATGTGATGTATGTTATCTGATTCTTTGGAAAAAATTGAATTAAGTACATAGGACAAATAGTTAAAAAGAGATTGCAACACGTTAGTGATATGATTCATTTTCCCTAGGTTTAAGCCTGCTTTGTCTAAAACTTTATGCAATTCCAAAATTTTTAACCAAGCCAACCTTGTTCTCTTATGAGGTTCACCTTAAATGCTTATGCTGGGGATGCATGTAACTACCCTTGTAAGATTTCAGATCATAACTATAAAATATCTAAAATATATAAAATTTTCAAAAACAAATTTAGGCAATATTCCTTTTCACTGACTTTACTATTAATGATTTTTTAATTGGGACTCTAACCAGGAGATGTACTGTGATGATACGCTGGAAAACTCTCCCTTGACAAAATGTATAGAACCAGGGGTAATAAACCACACTTTTTGTTTAAGCAGGTCACTTCATAAAACTCATTGTAATGCACCCTGAGTTTACTGGAAATGCACTGTGACAATACACTGGAAAATTTTCCCTTAACAAAATGTATAGAACCAGGGGTAATAAGCAACCACACTTTTTGTTTAAGCAGATCACTTAATAAAACTCAATTTAACCACTGTTTCGTATCAGTGAAATATAGTTTGTATTGGCACTGAGCAACGAGAGAACAAGTGATGGAGAAGTCGACAGATAGAGCAACTTAGGAGATAGCTTCCAGAATTCTCAGAACTTTCCCAAATTAGCCTGCCTCCAAAATTTTTTTTGGAATTACAATTGAAATCCACATTCCAACCCCTGGTTCCCAAATTAAAGATAACAATCCAAGTGTACCACGTGTGAAGTCAGTGAAATGGTCTTGTGATAGCACATCACAATTAGTAGAAGTGGACATCATAGGCTAGAAAATAATACAACCAAAAATAATTCACATCCTATAAATAGAGTGAGCCCTAAACCCTAGAATGTTATTATTGCCAGTTAAGAAATAAATCCTATCAATCTCTCCAATGAGCCAAGTACTTTGGCGCACGCCAGCACACTCTTTGCATGTCTTTGATGTCCAAACATCAACATCCTCAATATACTTCGTAGATCTAGACATATTTGCAAAAGGTGGGGTAGCAACCTCTTTAGGATTTGGTGGCTCTTCATACAAATATAGATTGGCAACATCGAGTGCTAGTGAAATAGGGACGTCAACAAGACGACCTAACTTCTTGTGAATGCCAAATGGTCCAAACATCATTGGGCTCAATTTTGCATACGACACAGCTAGATATCTCTCACGCCTAATGTACACCATAACAAAATTTACCTCGAAAAAGGATTATTTATGGGTACCATTAAACTGAAAAACCTTCCAAACTTCTACAGCATTTTGATAGATAAGGAGGCCCTTGTAGCATATTGTTGGTCTCTGGGTCAGGGTGTAGGGTTTGGACACCGTTGTTCAGAAGGCCATTGCAAGATTGGGCAGTCGACTTAGCAGTAGAGTTACTTAGGGTGCTGGGTTCTGGAAACCTCTGAAGACCCCCTTTACCATCAATCCCTTACAACCAAGTCACTTGCACGTACTTTCTGGTTCTGGACTATCAAGGAAAGAATTCTGGTCGACAATCATGAATTACTTTTTAGCTATTTTTTTGAAAACATGCTTCAAGGGTATATGTTCTAACGTTTCTCGTCATATTTTCAACTCATACTATCCTCTGTTGTGTGTTTTCTGGCTTCAACAACTGTGGCGGCTGCATCTCTGTAGCTATGATCATTGTATTGAGTTGCATCTGTGATCATTATTTTAACATGCTATTTCATTCACAAATGCATACTGTGCATGTACCACAGTAGCAGTCGTAGCTTTGTAGCTACGATCGTTGATTCAAAATGCATTACAGTGGTGGCCGTTGCTTTGTCGTTGCGGCCATTAGTTCAACATGCACCACAATGGCGTCCATTTTCCAGTTACTGCGGCCCTTTTGCAGTATCTTGTTTCTTTCTTGTGACATATTTCCAGTTGCTTTGTTTGTTCTACTGTTCTTATATATATCTTCTTTACATTCTTTCGTTGCCTAAAAAGGGATTAATAACAAGTACTTGCGTTTTGAAAAGAATTTGAATACCTGACCTCGTTTTAGAAAGTGGCCAACCGTTTGGTTGACCAAGAGAGGGTGCCTACCACCTTCCCATCTCGTATCTTAGCTCTAGGACTTTGAATCTTAAAATGTATTTCTCGATATCTTTTCAAAAATTGGGTGGCGAGTGCTTTTTCAACATGTAGGTATCTTTGCTTTCATTATCAAAACTATTTTTCAACCCATTAAATGGATACACACCTGTGATTGGATTATTGGTTGCAAACTGAAATGCACTCATAGAATATGGGTTCCTGGATAAATTAAAACGCAACCCAGTAAGTAAAACACGTGAACAATCTTAGCATGCATTCTCTAGGTGAGTAGTACATGTTGCCTTTCTTTTTCTTGGCTCATACCCCTTTGATCTAGGTCATTCAACCCTAATGTCCCTCAACTCCTACTAGATTGACCCGATGATGGTGGCAAAGATAATTTTTTCGGCTTAGGCATCTTTATCCTTCCTTTTATCAGCTGCTTCAACTTTTCTTTCCATTTTAACAAAATGTTGAGGAGTCACTTTGTGTCACACTTTGATCCCATTACTAAAAAAATTATCAACAAATGTGCCTTAACTTTGTAATATAACCTCTTAAACTCACCTTGACAATAATTGCATGTACTACCTCCTCTTATTTTAACCAAATAGGAGCATGATCATCTACAGATTTTGAACTCATAGCTGTGCATCCTGGACCAGCTGAACCAAAACTTTGCAAGCTCATATTTCTTCTTCTTCTTCTTCTTCTTCTTCTTCTTCTTCTTCTTCTTTGCATCTTGGACCAGCTGAACCAAAACTTTCCAAGCTCATATTTCTTCTTCTTCTTCTTCTTCTTTTTTTTTTTTTGGATTTTTAAACAAAAACAACAAGAAATTTCAGCCATCAAAGCATCAACAGTCAAACAAATATAAAGTAAACATATGCAACACTTATTTCCTATAAAATAACAATACTGTTAAACAGGTTACCCACCTGGAACTTTATTTTTTTAAAAAATACTATTTTTCAAGTTAAGTTTTTTATTAGCAAAAAACTATTTTTCTAATTAAAAAAACATGATACATATTTTCTTGGGTATTTAATTATCAGTTATGCATGTACCCACACTACATTTTAATTAAAAGAAACTTTTCGCCCCTGTATCATCTACACGCACCCATTTTTTTCCTCTACCACCACTTACTGGAAGATAATGTTACAAATGTGAAGATTCAAGTACCCATTATTTTCCTTTACATCGCCTAACCGAATATAACTTTACAGAGGTGGAGAGAAGAAGAGAAAAGACTAAGAGAGAGGAGAAGAATAGAGAAGACGAAGACGAGAGAACTTAGAGAAGTTGAAGATAGAAAAAGAGAAGAAAAGAGTACAGAGAATTAGAAGAGAGAGAAAAAGGAGGATTGACCTTCAATTGGCGCTTCAACATGGATTCGATGCTTCGCTTCAATGAATCACTTCAATCGTCACCCTCTTAATTGCTAGGGCTCAATCGATGCTAGGGCTCAATGCATCTCTTTCTTTCTTCACTACTAAGGTTCATAATTTCTCTTTCTTCAATCACATTTTCTCTCTTTTGTTATAGCTCTGCTGCAATGGCTCAACGTTACTTTTTTGTCTTTCTTTAGTATAGTTTTAATTAGTGTTAGCGGTCGGTATAACGGTAACAGTGGCAGTGATGCGGTTTTAGAGCGTAACGTTTGTAGTGTAATGGTATCAGTAATCGGAGCCGTGATTTTTTTTCTTTTGCACAACTCAATTAGTTGATATACATGTTTTTATTTCAAAATTATATTTATTGGAGTTTAAATGATTTTTGATGAAATTTATTTACTTTCTAGATATCATTCAACATGCATCCTAACTTTTATACTAGTTTGTCTAGTTTTAATTATTTTATTTAGTAAATGACGATTTTATGTATTATAAATTCATAATGCACAATTTAAATTTCATTTAGATTTTTAATAGCTATAAAGTATTTTATATATTGAAGCACATTATTTGACTTATTGCTAACTTTAATTTCGAATACACTATTCCAAATTTTATATTGATTTTTTTAATTTGAATTTGCATAGATCTTGATTTTTTTTGAAATAGATTTTTTTTTTGTTTTAGTTGTAAACAAGCATGGATCTTGAACATTTTTTGTTAAAAAAAGTACTTAAATAGTTGAAAACTCGACCACCATATTTTCTGCTCACTGCCGAACCCCAAAAAAATCAAATTCATGGATGCTGGATTTTCAAGAAACATGATCTTGAATCAAACATGCTATTCGGCTGTTAGCAAATATGAATTTTGAAGAAATAATAAAAAATAGAAGAATGAACGTGAAAGTCAAGAACGAAGAGCCAAATCAGTCGATTGTTGTGAAATTTGAGAGATTTGAGGCAAATCTCACAAGTCACAACACTCGAGTAGCCTCTGATCTGTCGGGCTACTATGAATAATTTTAAATTGAAAATAATAGAAAATATGAGGTCTGCTGATGAAAAAATTGAAACCTAAAAATTCATGAGGTGACTTTTTGTGATAGGAGGTCGGCCCTGTTAATGTAAATAGTTGATCATATCATTTTTACATTGGCACCTACTCTTATATTATGATTTTAGTGTTCACCCTTTAAATTAACTAATATGCTTCCTTTATAACATTAATAGTTCAATGACAGATTGATGGACTCGCCTATCAATTGAGCTCTAGAACATTAGAAACATGGATTTGCGTGCTATTTATTTATTTTATTTTAGTGGGTATTTGCATTTTTTTCAGTGTGCATGTTTTGTTTGATGTGTATTGGGGTTGTTTTGGCCCCAGGGCCTAGTGGCGTTGGCCTTGCAAGGAGTAAAGTAGTTGAATATTACTATATTTAGGGTCACCGCTTGAGTTGTCACACCCCGCCCCCGCAAGGTACTCTACTTGTGCAGAGTGGAGCATGATCTCGCCAGAATCCACTAGTCTAAAAAACAGAAGATAAGGCTTGGAACAACCAAGAACAAAAATACCCATACAAGTTTGATTCAAAACATCCTTTCATAGATGTTGGAGAAACATAAGTTCAAGGGATACTCTATTCCAAATATCAAAACAGGGATACTCCATTCCATGTACATACAATACAACTGAAAACCAAAAACTTTACCTAGTCTCCAATAGGAATGTCTTATAATTGAAAAATCATACTATTAAAATCCAAAGCAACATTTAAGCTTCGAGCTCAAACCTAAGCTGTTGATAGTGGTGGACCAAACTTCTATCTGAATTTGCTGTTTGCAACCACAAATGTTACAGGAGAATGCACTTAGTATTATAATGAACAAAAGTAAAACCAAACATGGAAACATCTTTGGAAGACAATTCATCAAGTTTCAACAAAAGATGAGAAAGCATGACCTTCATCTAAACACATTTGTTTTACAAGTCATAAATCACTTTCTGTTTTCAAAAGACATAAATAAGGCTTAACAGCCACATCTCATATACAACAGAGTGGTATAACTAAGGTTTAGCAGCCACGTCTCATATACACAAAATGGTATAACTAAGATTTAACAACCACACCTCATATACAACAGAATGGTATAATTAAGGCTTAATAGCCACACCACATTATAACCATTTTCGCACACAATCCAATTCACATACTCTAAAATGGTATAACTAAGGCTTAACAGCCACAACACATTATAACCACTTCTCACACGCAATCATATTCAACAGTGACCAAATAGACGTCTACCCTCACGATATGGAATTCCAACGGTACCACAACCTCAATTCTCAATACATGGATATACACATGATGGAATGAGGGCCACTCTTCAAGCACAGGTAGTATGTGCATTACCCGACTCACAGCTCGAAATGCCTTTGTAGGCGAATAAACCCCCTTACCTAGAACCTCCTCTTTAGGGATATAAAATCCATACCGGGCACCTCCCCTAACTGCATATAAAACCCATTCTGGGCATCTCTCCTAACGAGATATAAAACCCACACTAGGTATCCATAAACAGGCCGAATACTTGCAATAACTTGGCCCTTTGAAATAAAAGAATATTATTTACATCATTCACCGTTCACACGCGTGTTACCTTCCAAAAATATAGATAGCACATTTGAATTAGCAACACACTTGAATTTAAACGTCTCATGCTATAATTCACCAAAAACTCATGATTCAAAACATGAATATAGAACAGTTTAGAAGATATCTCACATAATCATTTGTTCAAAATAATAACTAAGCACTCTCACCTGGTTTAGGCAAAACAAAGCTCACCTCCTCGCAAACGAGGCAAAGCTCTAACCTCAGAGGTCAAAGCCCTCGGCGCCTAACAAGCAACCAAAACAATACGTCGTTAACATAGGGCACCAACTCCTAACGTCAAAAGGTTCAGAAAGGTTCGGTTTTTCGAACGGGTTATATGGTTAATGGTTAGAGCTCTACTCTTTTTAAAGCTAAAGAAAAACCCATCTCTTATATCATTTCACCAACTCTTGAGGTGAAAAGGTCACTTGTAAATTCTAGGAAACCAAGACTCATGATTACAACTACATTTTCACACCTAAACACATTGTCCGGATTTAATGACAGTCAAGAGAAATTAATGTTAAAATAGTAAAACAACTCAAAATGCTCTGATTTTTGGACAGTTGGTAGTTTGAGATGTCTTCTAACTTTTTCATGAAGAACACTTTGCCATAAACCCATCATAAAAAGGTGTTTTGAACTCTGTAAGAAAATGTGTGGAATCTGTCCACAGAGATAGATTCTATGCATGATCTTTAAAAATCGTTTTGACCCATCCAACGATATTCAAAATTCCTCAAATTTTGCAGACAACTAAAATAATGTGTTAGGAACATTTTTCATGAAGAAACTTTTTCCAAAAGAAATCAGTAAAATGCACGAGTTTGGGAGAAATGCATTTTTTCAAAAACCACCCGATCAAAACTCTTCAAATAAATTTTATATGAAAGCCAACATCCGTATCTAACTCTAGACACAAAAACCAAGTCGAGATGACTTTTCTATAATTTAATAAAAAGCTTCACTGTTGGAAAATCCTCGAGCAGAAACTTACAAGGGGTTATCTTGGTCCTTTGGCCATTTTTCATACTAAGGGTCAAACTTTATGGCATAGATCATACTTTCTACATAAAATACAAATTCCAGCAACCTCAAAGAAAGAAAGAAACGTGATTTACTCATCCAATCAAAATCACACCAACAAAATCCTTTGGCTCAACTAAGGATCCTAAGCTCATTCTAGCCTATTTCAACTTGTTTCTTTTTGTGTTCTTGCTTGAGTTCTTTAAGAAATGAAGATGAGAAGCCATTTTTGAATAATGAAGGAATAGGTTTATAGAATTCTTACTTGACTTCTTTGGATCTTGACACTTGAAGAAAGGCTTTAAACACCTTCTTCTTCTTCTTCTTCTTCTTCTTCTTCTTCTCTCTCTCTCTCTCTCTCTCTCTCTCTCTCTCTAGCTAAACAAAAAGGGGGAGAGCAAAATACGGTTCCTTTTTTTTTATAGAAAAAGAAATCTTATGAAGCTTCTCTAATAAGCTTTGTTAACACCCTAGGTTAGGTTAGGTTAGGTTAGGTAGACCCCTAGGTTAGGTAGGGACATATACATAAGGGTATGTATCAAGCATGGTGCCCAAGTTTGGGTCCCAAGTAGGCCAACCACTTTTGATTTTTAAAAAAAAAATAAAAATGATCTCTTTTGTTTTATGTAAAAAGTAATTCAAGAAAATTCACATGGAATCATTTCTTGGTCTTTGAGCTAAACCTTTGATTGTTTTGTCTTTGGGCTTAGAAATTTGGACATTCAAGAATGACATTGGAGTGATATTGGGCTCAGTCCATTCCAAGCTTGGGCTTAAGAAGACTGAACGGCTAAGTCGGCCCTTTTCAAAGAAGTTAGGTTCAAGGATTTCTTTCTATAACTCAAGAACTGATTCAATTCGCAATTTCTTTTTTATTGATTTTGAAGGTATGGGTTTTTACATGAGTAGTTTGTAAATAGCTTGAAGCTATCGTGTGTTTTTGGGTAGCATTTTTAAGACAGCTTGGTGGGTTGATTTGGAAATCTTGGAATTGGTTTTAGTGTGAGACGAGTTGGTTTGGAAACATTGAAGTTGGTTTGGTGTGAGTTGAATTTGGACTCTTGGAGTTGATTTTAGTAACATTGTGGATTTAATTTGTTAGGTTGATAATAGGTTTTTTTTGGGTAAGTTGATTTTTGTGTTGTGTCACCTGGAGACCAAGGAGGTATGAGTTACCCAATGATACAAAGATGTAAACTTGCATGAGGGTTGATGGGTCTTACCATCAATTAATAGTTGAGAAAAGGCAATTGATTTTCATGGCTTATGCTATAGCAATGTTTTGGGCATTAGTGGCAATGAACCATTACTTGATTTTTGTGACTTGTGCTAGACAAGGTTTTGGGTGGTGGTTGATTCATAAAATTGCTGTGTGTGTTATATGGCCTAAGAAGTGTTAAACCACCTTTTGTGTTAGGTGATTGTTTGCTGAATGCCAAATTTAGACTTACTGTTTTGTAAGGCTATATGCCTAAGAACATAGTTTTACCATGGAGATTTGTATAAAATGGTTTAGGGTAAATTACACAGACCTCCCCTAAGGTTTAGCAAAATATCAACCACCTCCCATGTGGTTTCAAAAACATCATTAATCTCCCATGAGATTTTAATTTTAACATCAATTAAGCCCAACGTTAAAATATTTAACGGAAATCACTATTCTCACCTCAAAACCGCCCTCAAA
>JAOTRH010000001.1:16628924-16653360 GCA_034768845.1 Heliamphora exappendiculata | reverse complement strand
TATATTGGCGATGGATCAAAGAAGAAGAGACCAGGTATATATCTATATAAAAAGAGTGCAGAAGTGTGAAAGTGACATCTATGTGACAATCTAAGGGTTATCCTCCTTCACTCTTCATGTTAGGTATGTCTTGTATTCTGCAAGACTGATGCAGTGGGAGATGTAAAAGAAAGAAAAAAAAGATAAGAACTTGAGCCCGTTGATTCGAAAATGAATACCGAAAGCAAGAACCTTCTTTAAACATGTTGATTCTCTATGAATACTAAGATTAAAGGCATCAAAATCTTTGTTGATTCACATTGAATACCAAAGAATCTGGAAAAAGAAAACACTTTCCAATTTTTATTAATCAACCACGTCAATAGTTATAAGGCAGTACAACTTATTTATAATGGTAAAATTCTAAATAAAAAGAATCAATCCATTAAGGAAACTGAATCCTATCAAATTTCTAAAACTTAACCTAAAAACATAAATTTAAAATAAACTTGATTTTGACTACTAAAAATGTATTAAAACGTGCCAAAACAAGCTACATTAATAAAGAAACTTCTTAAAAACTTTATTACAAAAATTAAACTTTTACCAATTATCATCTACATCAAAGACCCGTATAATTAGGATTTTATTTATATACATTTAGGTTGGAATGGAATCATGAATCAACAAGAAATCCAATACGTGTAAGGTTTTATAATTATATGAGGATTAGGATTTCTAAGACTGGTGTGGGCTAAACCACATATATTCTTATGTAATTTTTTTCTTCAGTGTATGCATAGTTGTGCTTCCGTTTGTGTTCGATGATTGGTGATTAAATCTCAATAAGTGGTATTATAGCCAACAGTTGATGACTCAACCATGGTGGGACATCGGAGCACAAGAATATTTTCATCTCGGTTCGTATAGATCAAGAAATGCTTTTTTGCACAAGAAAGAGAAAGAAAATTGATTGCAAGCCAAAGCTGTGAAAATTCCGTGAAGCACCAATTACATAACCACTGGCAGTAGAAGCGGACAAAATCAAAGACAATCAGAGCACCAAATTATGTTTGCATTCTCTTGTTCAGTGTGCACAGGAAAAGGGACTTTTTATCTTGTTTCTTTGTTTTGGTTCGGCAGGTTATGGAATTCTCAGGGGCTTGAATTATTTTGAGCATTGGTCCGGCGTGGAAATTTACAAAATGTAAAAAATTAAATTTTGTTTTAGTATATCAGCTCATATATATTGTGAGAATATATTATTATGATATTTTCCATTATTAGGCTTTCTCAAAATATTATTATTATTATTTGGATCTTGTTTCCTAGTTAATTTTCTTACCATTATTAGGATTTCCATAGTATATATATTTGTCGTAATCTTTCATTGTTATTCAAACCTTGTTTTGTATTATTATGCAATAATAATAATTTTTTCCTTTGTTATCATGGCATAAGAGCGCTAACCTTGCCGCCAATTGCCTTCTTCCCTTTTTCCGATGACGGCATTGTCGCCTCTTCCCTCTTGCGCCGACGATCCCCTCTTCTATGACGCAAACGAAGCTTTCTTCCCTCTTTTGCACAACCCGTTGTCATCCTTCTTCCTCTATAAACCCTAACCACTACGCAAACCCTAGTAGACAATCTTCGCAACTCCCTAAAACCCTAACCCTAACCTTCGACCCTCGTAAACCTCAATCGATGTACGCAAACCTCAGTCGTAATAAAAAAGGGTGACAAAAGAATAGCTCTTGCTATTCTTTTTCAAAACCAGTATGTTCTATACCACAACTTCTTTTCACTTAGGATTTGCAAGAGCTTTCTTCCAAATCTGTGGATGAGAAAAGAATAAACAAAAGCATGATATGAAGTAGATAGTGAGTCATAGGAAACAAAATCATCACAATGTAGCTGATTTCGGTAAAAAACAATACCCTTGCCACTAAACTTGGACTGACTCGATTTGCCATCGTGGAGAGTAGAAGAAACAACCAGAATAAAACGATCCGGACGAGAAGTGTGTACCATCGTTTTATGACTACTCTCTTCCTACTAGACTTAAGAATAAGCCTGCCTTAGGAATGAAAAAAGATCTCGCCCTAAAACTTGAACCCAAATCTGGTCATACTCCATATTAAGACTAGCAACAAAGTCACATACACACTCTTGTTCAACTTTTTGTTAAAATTTAGCCGTATCAACAATGTAAACAATCCAAAAGTCCTGATAATAATCAATCTCTTGCCATAAACTACTTAACTCTACATAATACCTAACGAGAGATATGTCCTTCTAGTGTAACCCCTAAATCTTCTTCCCTAACTCATACACTCGTGCAGTGTAACCTGAATCTTCTTCCCGAACTCATACACTTGTGCATCATTTCTTGTTAGTAGTAGCTTATTAATCTTGTTATTATTAACATCAGTGGTAGCTTATTATAGTTATTATCATGTGTATGTGGGTGTATGAATGTAATGATATTCCCTAGTTTTAAATATAAATAAGGGTGCTCGCCAACCGATTTGGTACGGTTTCCCATTATTCTATTTCTCCTATCATCGTATCAGAGCCACCATGAAACACTACCCTCCTTTAGCCACCAAAACCCTAGCCTACTTCAGCCCCTGTTTCATGCCGACAGCCTCCTCTGCCACCACAATCCCAAAACCCTAGCCACACCTCCAAAACCCTACAACCTCCACTATCGCCACCCCAGCGTCCTTTGCCACCACAATCCCAAAACCCTAACCAAACTTCCGAAACCCTTTCTCCCTATCGCCAACCCTTTCTCTATGTCGCTGACCGCCTTGAACCCTCTCTGGTCCCTCGCCACCCTAGCCTTTCTGTCGCCACACCTCTCTGCCACTCGCCGACCCTCTCTCTCCATCTCATCGACCCTCTCTCTTTCACTGTCCAACCCACTGTCTCTCTTTTTCTCTCTCTACTGCAATTCTGGAAACCCTCACCTCTCTTAGTGATCTTCTACTAGTCAACTGACTAGTGCAATGCTCTCCCACCTCTCTGGTTCACCTACTGGTCTGGCAACACTACAGGAGGATCCTAGCTTCCGTTTTGATGGTCTAGAGGCTACCACAGTTTGTTTGAGTCTATGGGGATGGTTTGAAGGTATATTTGGTGGTTCATTTATGATTGATTAGAGTTGTGGTTGGATTCTTTTGCATGTTGGTGGGATTGTTCGTGATTCCTTGAGATTGATAAATTGTGATGTCAACGGAGAGTTCTACGAGAGTTGGTGACTCTCAAACCTGTAATGATAAACAAGGAACAGATCGACAAGGAATCACGGATGTTTTTTCGTTATTTACACGATTAGTTGATTCGAAATTGACTGGACCACAAACATGTGTTATGGAAAAAGAAGGTATTACTAACAATTGAAGGTATGGAAAATGAGGATCATTTGTTCAAAGATCCTTCTGCGAAGGGATCTGATGAGTACAAAAGATAGAAGTGTGATGATTCCAAATTGCTCAGTAAGATGTTGAATTCAATGGAGTTTCTGTTGAGATTTTGGTGGCCAATGCCACAACTGTTCGTGAGGTGTGGACCATACTCGAGGAGATATTTGCCTCAACTAATGATTTTTCCAGGCTATACGATGTGATGCGGAGTATCTTTAGAGTAGAACAGGGAGAGCGACCTTTCTCATAATATTTCACAGAGTTCAAGGTGTAAGCAGATGAATATGATCAGTTCGTACCGCTTACCAATCGATACGAAGTTTTCAGAGAGCAACGGATGCAGTTCTTGATTGTTTGTTTTCTAGTTGGAGTGAACCAGCAGCTTGACTCAACACGTTCCCAGATCTTGGCTGGGACTGATATTCCTTCTTTATCTGAAGTCTTCAAGAGGTTGAGCAGAGCAGTTAATCACGAAGAGCCTTGTATTGCGGTTGCTGACCAGGGTGATCATACAGCCCTGGGTGTATCTCGTGGAAGAGATAGAGGCAAATTTCGAGGTAAAGGCTGTGCTGATGGAAGCCGGGATAGAGGCCGTGATAGAGAACAAGGCCGAGGTAGAGGTGGACGTGACACCAGGTCCTGCTACTATTGTGGAGAGCAGGAACATTTATAGAACTCGTGTTGGAAGCTACATGGGCGTCCTACATCCTATGTGGCCAATGCAGTGGCCAATTATGATGCTCCTTCCTCTTCTTCTGACAGGAGAACTATAGATATGACTCAGGAGGAATATGACCAGTTCATACAGATGAGGATTGGGAACACAGTCAATACTCCCTCAGCCACAGTTGCAGGAAACCCCGCTACGTGTATGGCCACTCTTAGATCGTGGGTGATAGACTTGGGTGTATCTGCACATATAACCAACTCCACAGGTACTCTTTTCTCTTATCATTTGACCTCTGGACACAGTGGGGTTATTGTTGCCAATGGAGAAACCTTAGAGGTGAAGGAATAGGGAGTAGCAGCTTTATCTCCATCACTTACCCTTTTCGATCTTTTACATACTCCTGCTAATCCGTTTAATTTCCTATCTGTGAGTCGAATTACAAAGGATTTGAACTGTACTGTAACATTATTTCCTAATCATTGTATCTTTCAGGTTCTAGTTTCGAGAAATACTATCAGTAGAGGATAGGTGGTTGGTGGCCTGTATGTGATGGATGAAACTTTGGATGTTGCATGCTCAGGGAGATTGTCTCAAATTTTGGATATACACTGTCGGTTAGGCCATCCCTCATTGCCCAGTCTGAAGAAACTATGTCCCAGTTTTAGTAAGATTACACAAATAGAGTGTGAGTCATATCGGTATGCTAAGCACCTGCGTGTGCCATATATGTCCAGGAATAATAATAGGATAATGAGTTCTTTCTCTTTAGTCCATTCAGATATCTGGGGTCTGTGTGCAGTTACATCTTTGTTTGGATTTCGGTACTTCGTAACTTTTGTTGATGATTATTTTCGGATTACTTATCTCTATCTTATGAAAAAACATTCTGAATTATCTACTATTTTCACTACATTTTGTAATGAAGTACAAACTCAATTTGGCAAAACTACTCAGATCCTACGTAATGATAATGGAGGTGAGTACATTTGCGGAGTATTGGGTACATACCTGTGTACACATGAGATTATTCACCAGACGTCATGCCCAGACACGCCACAACAGAATAGAGTGGCTGAGAGAAAGAATCAACATCCCATGGAAACTGCATGTGCTCTAATGTTCCAGAAGAAAGTTCCCAAAATCTTCTGGGGTGAAACTGTGTTAGCATGCTATCTTATTAATAGATTGTCATCCTCTATTCTACATGGTGCTACACCCTTATCAGTTTTACGTCCTTAACAAATTCATTTTCCATTACCACTCAAGATTTTTAGGTGTGTTTGCTATATGAGAGATACTAGGCAAAATGTGACCAAAATGGATGCTCACGCACTAAAGTGTGCTTTCATGGGATATCCTAAGACACAGAAAGGATATCGTTGTTACAGTTCAGAGTTGCGACGGATTATAGTATCCCAAGACTTTGTGTTTGTTGATTCTGCTTCATTCTATGGTCCAGCTACTACACCTTCCTCCACTGCTAATGAAGGTTTAGACCGGTTTCTGATGTATCATTACCCCACTGATTCACCAGTGGCACCTTCTCCCGTCACCAATTCTCCGATTGATATTCCTGAGGATCCTTCTCCTGCTGCACCGGTTTCACCTGTGATATCATCATCCTCATAATCATCGCCTTCACCAGGCCCCACCACCTTTTCTCTCATCGAGTCAGTATCTTCTTAGTTAGATCCGGTCCCTGATCAGATAAGTGATCCTCCTATTGCTTGACGAAAGTCTTATTGTAGTTGTCGAGATCACCCCGTGTATCATATCGTGATTTGCCAGTCACTGTCCAGAAGGGTATTACTACACTTGATCAGCATACTTTATATTACTCGGTTGTAGATGCTTTCTCATCTAGGTTGGCGCAAAGCTATGTTTGAGGAGATGAATGCCCTTGAGACTAATCATACGTGGGACCTGGTGAGTCTTCCTTCTAGGAAGACAGTTATCGGATGTAAGTGGGTGTATATTGTCAAGCTTCATTCTGATGGCACTCTCGAGCGATTAAAAGCCCGTTTAGTGGCAAAGAGCTATGCTCAGACATATGGACTTGACTACTTTGATACCTTCTCACCCGTTGCCAAGATAGCCTCCGTTTGAGTGTTCTTGTCTTTAGCTGCATCACAACAGTAGCTTTTGTATCAACTCGATGTGAAAAATGCATTTCTATATGGTGATTTGGAGAAAGAGGCTCATATGGAGCAACCACCCTATTTTGTTGCTCAGGGAGGGTCCCTTAATCAGGTATGTCGTTTGAGACGTTTATTGTATGGGCTGCAGCAATCTCCCAAAGCCTGGTTTGGTCGTTTCAGCTCAGTTGTACAGAAGTTTGGCACTCGACAGTCTGCGAAGAATCACACGATACACGGTATTCTTTTGACATACATCAACTAGTTGCATATTACTCGTGTATGTGAATGACATTGTTACTACTGGTAGTGACTGTGAAGAGATTGTTGCACTTAAATCATTCCCGAGCACCAAGTTTCAGATGAAAGATCTTGGTGAACTTCAATATTTCCTTGGCATTAAAGTAGCCAGGAATACGAAATGGGTGTTCATTTCTCAGAGGAAGTATGTTCTTGACATTCTGGCGCGAGCGGGGTATATAAATGCCAAATGAGTGGACTCACCTATAAAGTCTACCGTTATGCTAGAATCGAAAGAAGCAATTGTTTCCGACCCTGAGCAATATCGACATACAGTGGGGCCGCTTAATTATCTTACTATTATGACTCATCGAGACATTGCTTATCCAGTGAGTGTAGTGGGTTAATTTTTGTCTGATTCACGTGTTCCCCATTGGCAATCGGTGTTACGTATTCTTTGGTACTTGTACAAAAATCTGGGTAAGAGTATCCAGTTTTCTGATCATAGATATATGGGAATGGAAAGATGCTCTGATACTAATTGGGCTGGATGCACATTTGACAGGAGATCCACATCTGGTTACTCTGTCTTTGTGGGTGGGAACTTGGTTTCCTGGAAGAGTAAGAAATATAATGTCGTATCCAGGTCTAGTGCGGAAGCAGAGTACCAAGCTATAGCGTTAGCAACTACAGAGATTATGTGGCTTTAGCAGTTTTAGACAAAATTACACTTCCCTCTTAGTGATTCTGCTAAACTCTAGGTCGATAATACCTCTACTATTCATACCGCCACAAATCCAGTATTTCATGAGAGGACAAAACATATTGAGGTTGACTGTCATTTTATGCGTGTCAAATATCATAAAAAAATTGTCACATTTGGGTCTATCCCTATAAGGGAACAGGTGGCAGATATTTTTACCAAAGCATTATCGGATCTGCGTGTCTCGTATTTGTGTAACAAGTTGGGCATGGTTGATATATATACTCCATCTTGAGGAGGGTGTTAGTAGTACCTTATGAGCAATACTTAATAACAAGAAGCTATGGCTGATATAAGGTTGCATAAACTTCAACAACCACGAAATAATTAAAGCATTCTCCTCAATCCATCATTTCTAGGTAGGTCCTTCAGTGGTTAGTTGATTCGTTTCTCCATAAATATACCCAAATGCTTCTCAAGTAGCTATCACCAATTGCAAGCCCATTAACTAGATCAAGTAATTAGTTCCATCAACTTCACTGGACTAATCTGGAGGGATGGTTGTCAACAAGAATACTAATATGATTCAGCTTACTCCCTACTTCTAGTGCAATTGTACTATCCTATGACATGTCAATAGTCTACGAATAGCAATGAAACACCACAAAATCGACCAAACTTCAACCAACACTACCCCACCAAAACTACCACGCAATGACTTCCTGTCAATACCCAACTTATCAAAAGTGACAATAAACTCAAAATAATACTGAAATCATGAAGTATGAGAAAACTTAGTTTAAAAATAAATAAAAAAACCTTGCCGAACAATAGGAAAAAACAATTAGCGAATCTCTTAGAGACCCAAATACAAACCCAAGGTGCTTGAATAGTCCATTGTCCTCCAACAAGCTAGTCTGCATCCTAGGGTTTGGATTGAAGCATTGGATCAAAATCGTAATTTCCTATAAAACTGTAATTTTCACCTAAAACCTTAGGAATACATGAAAATAGGTGAAAGAATTTTTGATGATCCTAATACAAATTTTCTGAGGCATGAGGAACTCAAATCGACCATATTGGAATTTTTGGAATTGTTATGAATATTTTGAATTTTTTTAGACTAAAGAACAAACCTACATAAGATCATGACAGATATTGAAAAATCAATGCCTTGACACCAAGTTAGATTTTAACATGAAACAGAGAAGAAAAAAGCGAACAAAGGGATGCAAAGAAAGGCAATATGTAACAAAGAGATGAGATAAATTAGGGTTCTCTTGCTCAACCACTAGGTTTTATATTAAAGGAGTATAATATAAAAGTGCCCTTACGTAAAATATAACATGAACATTAACATGTACTACTCAGTTATGTTCCCTTGGCACTTGTGATGAGCAGGGAAGAGGATTGGTCAACTCTCTTGCTCTGTCTCTCTGGCCTATCTCAGAGAAAGAGAGAGAGATCAAGACCTTCAAGGATATGAGATGTGCATATTGGCCTATCTTAGAGAAAGAGAGAGAGATCAAGACCTTCAAGGATATGAGATATGCTTGATATGCCTTCATACCTTAAAAGGGCATCCTAGATCATTTGAAACCTTTAAGACCTCTAACTTCACTACCAGTTGAGGTCACTCTACTTGTAGTGTACAAGGCTCAAACAAGGACACCATCTATCCCATGTAACAACTTAGATTAGAGGCCTTCAGCATGTGATAGTCTCCTTGCCTTGGTGTCACAGGCCGCCTCTCGGAGCCCCAGGACGTGTCAACTATATGCCTTTCTTCAATTATCGTATGCTCACGGTGTGTCCAAGCATCGGGCCAAATAATATCCATGAGTGCCCAAGCATGAACCAAGACAGTGGCGGCGGCGGTCAAGAGAAATGCTCAACAACGCATCAGTATGCCCAAAGCAGCAACCCCGCCCGCGTGCCCCCAGTTCTGCACACCTTCCTGTGCACCAGCGCACGCCGCAGCATCTGCGTTCCCCAGCCCACACACCTACGTGCCCCAGCCTACGCACGCGAGCTCCTACTCATCCCTGCGCCCTACCTATGCACCAGAAGCCTTCCTGCGTGCCTAGCGGCAGCCCAGCACACCCAGTGCCCTGCCAACTGAAGGCTACAACGTGCATTCAAAAAATGCATATGCTTTTTGCCGCATATAACGGGCACATATACGTAGTAGAATTATGAGCTATTTTGTGTTGTAAAGCCTTTGTCTTAGTTGGCTTTGTTTGATTTTTACTCAATAAAAGAGCTTCTGCTCCCTTTCACTTAGTCCATTCTGATGTCTGGAGATCTAGTCCGGTCACCTCTTTATTTGGTTTCCGCTATTTTGTCAGCTTTGTAGATGATTACTCTCGTGCCACATTTCTAAATTTAATGAAAAATAAATCTGAGATTTTATCTGTGTTTATTCAATTTTGTATGACTGTACAAACCCAATTTTGTACATGTGTTAGGGTCTGGCGTAGTGATAATGGGGGGAGTATCTATCTATTGTCCTGAGGGAGTTTCTAGTGAGTCATGGCATTTCCCATCAGACGTCATGTCCTGATACTCCCAAACAAAATGGGATGGCTTAGCGGAAAAATAAACATGTTTCGAAAACAGCCCGTGCTCTTCTATGTCATATGTATGTTCCTCATCATTTTTGGAGTGAGGCAATTGTTGCAGCCTGTTATCTTATTAATCGCATGCCATCTACTGTCTTGGGTGGTGTTTCTCCAATGTCTGTGTTAGCTCCTATGTTGCCTGGGCACTCCCTGCCTCTTAAAATTTTTGGTTGCGTATGCTATGTGCGTGACACCAGGCCACAGATTAATAAACTTGATGCTCGTGCCCGCAAATGCGTGTTTCTTGGCTACCCTCAACACCAGAAGGGGTATCGGTGTTACCGTCCTACGCTTCATCGATTTGTTGTGTCTCGAGATGTTACTTTCCTGGAATCAATCCCATTCTATTCTTCTTCTTCTCCTGTTCCACCTTCGGGTTGTGAGTTACCTCCCTCCCCTTTGTCTGCCCATTTTTTGGTCTCTCGAATTACAACTGATACTCCTGCCTCCCCTTCTGAACCGCTCCCGGTGCCACCTCCTGCAACTTCGCCCCTCCCGTGATCCGCCTCCTGCTGAGTCAGTTCTCTCGTCAGTTGATCCGCGGGTAAGTGAGCCCTCTATTGCTGCACATCGCCCTTATCGTCTCTGTCGGGATTACCCCCGGTATGTTTACTCCTATAAGGGCTTGTCAGCTTCTTTACATACTTTTATTTCTACAGTTGATACTACCGATGTTCCTGGTAGTGTTTCAAAGACTCTCTCCCATCCTGGTTGGCGTTCTGCTATGTTGGAGGAAATGTCTACCCTAGATAATAATAGCACTTGGGAACCAATTTCTCTTCCTGCCGGAAAGCAGGCAGTTGGCTACAAATGGATTTACACTATAAAGGTGAATCCTAATGGCTCTTTGGCTCGCTTGAAAGCACGCCTGTTGCAAAAGGTTATACCCAAACTTACGGTGTTAACTACTTTGAGATTTTCTCATGTTTCCAAGATGACTTCCATTCGCCTTTTTCATTCTCGCTGCCACTCGGAATTGGCCGCTTTATCAGTTGGATGTCAAGAATGCCTTTCTCCATCAAGAATGCCTTTCTCCATGGCGATCTTCAGGAGGAAGTCTATATGAAGAAACCACCCGTTTTTGTTGCTCATGAGGGGTCTGATCTGGTGTGTCGCCTTCATCGTTCTTTGGATGGTTTAAAACAATCTCCTCGGGCCTAGTTTGGGAGGTTTAGCATGGTGATGCAACAATTTGGTCTGCGTCAGTCCAGCAAAGATCATACCGTATTCTTTCGTCGGACAGCCTCCGGCTGTATTCTTCTCGTTGTATATGTTGATGATATTTTTATCACTGGTGATGACCGTGTTGGAATTAGTAGCCTGAAAGCCTTTCTACATACACAATTTCAGACTAAAGATCTTGGGCACCTGCGGTATTTTATGTGGGTCAAAGCGGCCAGATGTAAGCATGGAATTTTTATTTCTCAGAGAAAATATGTGATTGATATTTTGCGCGATATTGGCCTGCTGAATGCAAAAAGTGTAGAGTCTCTGATAGATCTGAGTGTAAAGATTCTTCCCGGTGACGGTGATGTGTTTCCTCACCCTAACAGGTATCGCAAAATAGTAGGAAAACTTAATTATTTGACCACCATGACTAGACCAGATATTGTCTAGCATGTCAGCGTTGTGAGTCAATTTCTGTCTGATCCCCATGTTCCTCATTGGAATGCAGTGGTTCGTATCCTACGGTACCTCCATTCTAACGCGAGGAAGAGTACAATTTTTTCATCGGGGTCATTTCCGTACCGAGGGCTATTCTGATACAAACTAGGCAGGATGCCCGATTGATAGGAGATCCACATCAGGGCTTTCTGTCTGTGTTGGTGGGAACCTGGTATCGTGAAAAAACAAGAAGCAAGATGGGGTGTCAAGGTCCAGTGCTGAGGTGGAATACAGGTTTATGGCATTGGCAACATTCGAAATCATGTGAGTTCGACAGCTTCTCACTGAATTGGACAAACGGCCCATAGATCCTACCAAGTTCTGGTGTGACAATAAATCCGCTGTTTACATTGCTACTAATCCAGCGTTTCATGATAGGACTAAGCACATCCAGATCAATTGTCATTTCATCTGCCACAAGTATAAAAACGATACTATCGATTTTGGCTTTGTTGGATCTGGTGAACAGTTGGCTGACGTGTTCACTAAGGCATTGCCCGAGCCCCGGGTTCACTACATTTGTAATAAGTTGGGCATGATTGATATCTATGCTCCAACTTGAGAGGAGTGTTAATATATATTCAGTATTAATATATTAAGTATTAACAATAACCTATGGGATGCCCATAATATTTACTGTAAGCTCTCATTTGCTTAATAAATACGTGTGTATGTCTCTCAATGAGATACACGGTTTCCCGTATCCTTTCTCTCTTTTCTAACAAAATTTGAGTCTCTCCGCATTCAAATTTTGAACACCCCACCTATGCCTTCCTTATATGAAGCATTTGCTACTATTGATGGTGAGGAGCATTGACATCAGCTACTCCAATCCGCTCCTCCCCCCACTTCTGCACCTCCAGTTATGATTGATCAGATGATGCTTGCTGCTAGTTCCAGATCTCATACGTCGAATGGGAAGGTTGTTTGTTATCATTGTGGCGAAGTGGGACAAACTAAGGCTCGTTGCTTCAAACTTCACCCCGAATTAAAGCAATGCTTCACTCGAAACCGTGTTTGTGGTTCTAAGTTTCCTCACACACTTCCGCCATTGCCGAGTATGTTACAAGTCCTGAACCTCCTCTGCCTAATTTAGCCGTCTCCAAACTCAAATCGGTCAACTTTAGGAGCAACATGGCTCCCTTATTGCTCGGGCTCAGAGCATCTCTTCGACTCCCACCGCTACTTTGGCCACAGGTATTCCCACTGCTTTATGTGTTCTGTTTGACAAACGTACTTAGGTTCTGGATTACGGAGCCAATGATCATATGACTGATGAGTTGCCTTTATTTTCTGACCGTGTCATTTCTGCTAGTCACACTATTTGCCTTGTTGATGGCTCCACCTCGTGTATTCGTCATAAGGGTGTTGTCTCTATCTCCTGACAGTACTCATGACTTTGTTCTTCATATCCCTAATTTTACTTTTAATCTCCTATATGTTAGTCCTCTTACTAAAAATCTTCATTGTGTTGTCATATTCTTACCGACATTGTTTGCTTTAGGACCTGAGTTCAAAGAATATTTTTAGCAAAGGATATGAGCGTGGTGGGTGGTACTACCTTGGGGAGCCATCTCTCTCGAGTCTTGAGGCTTCTGTCTTACCAAAATCTTCATCCTTTGTTTTCTCTCTTCAAACTTTAAATCTTTGGCATGCTCGTTTAGGACATGCAAATTTTCAGTATATATGTTCGTTATTTCCGTCATTCCAAAAAGCATATAAAGACCATAAATTTCATTGTGTTGTGTGTGAAATTTCTAAACATACTCGCACTAATTATATTGCTCGCATGCATCGTATGCCTGGTACTTTTATCTTATTCATTCAGAAGAATGGGGGCCCACCCCGGTTGGTGCTTTGTTAGTACATCATTATTACTTGACTTTTATTGATGACCATTCTCGTTGCACATGATTATATTTACTAAACCAAAATTCTGATGTGTTACCTATATTTGTTCAATTTTTTCAAATGGTCAAAACATAGTTTAACTATATTTGTTAATTTCTGATGCCTTTCGTTCCTACTTCCCACTTTAGTCAGTAAGGTATCCTCCAACAACTTGTCTGTCCGTATACTCCCGAACAGATCAGTGTCACGGAACGTAAGAATCTCCATAAAATGTTTGCCGTCCTTACTACAGTTTACCTCATTAATCACACTCCCAGTCGAATCCTATATGGTTTGGCTCCTTAGGTTCTTCAGTCCGATTGGAATTTATTTCCTCTTTGCCTCGACAGTTTAGTTATACTTGTTTCGTTCAAAATCATTGCACAACTCATACTAAATTGGATAATAAATCTGATAGACATATCTTTTTAGGTTATTCTGTTTGCCAGAGGTTATCGTTGCTATGATCACGTGTCTCGCCATATGTCTTCTTTTTGTGAAAATGTTCCATTTTATAGCACTGTCTCGACTTTACATGAATCAGCCCCTTGTACCTCCAAGGTGGATCCCTTCACGAGTGTTCATCTGATTGCCATTTTTAACTTTCTTTTGGTGATGGAACCCACATCTCCCTCAATATAAGGACCTTGTGCCCACTTGCAAATGTACCCTTGCTGCCCTCGCTCTAAACCTCCTTTTCCAAAGCTCTCTTTGGAATCATGTTCAGGTATTTCCCCTCCTCCCTCAGTTTCTGCACCATCCCTTTCTCCTCATTATCCTCCTCATACATGCAAACCCCCGTCATGTTATGGGTGGCTTAGCAATATTAACCATCATATCTCCCACTATGTTTCTTATGATGGGCTTTCAGCTCCCTACCAAACATTCCTCAGAGAGATCGATTATGTGCAAACTCTGTGGTCTGTGTCTAAGGCTATCCAAAATCCTCAGTGAGTCCCCACCAAGAGAAAGCAGAGATAAATGGTTTAGAAACTAATTGTACCTAGAAGCTTGTGCCTTTATCTCCTAGTGAGAAGACTATGGAATGTAAGTAGGTCTTCAGTGTGAAGTATTTAGTATGGTTTTGTGGATCAGTACAAAGCCCGTCTCATGGCTAAAGGATTTACCCAGGTTCCTAGTAAAGATTTTGGTGCTATCTTTTCCCCTGTGCGAAATTGACTATTGTTCGTCTAATTGTATCCTTAACAACTTCTCATTGTTGGCCTCTTCACCAACTGGATTTCAATAATGCCTTCTTGACAGCAACTTACTTGAAACCATCTACATGGATCCTTCGCTGGGCTTTCGGTCTGAGAGGTAGTATTATGAAAAAGTATGTCGCCTCCATAAATCTCTTTATAGATTCAAACAATCACCAAAAGCATGATTTAGTCGGTTCAGTAATGTTATTCTATCTATGGACTTTGTCCAATGTCACTGACCACACCTGTTTTATTCGTCGACGCCTTAATAGTCGTCATATCATTTTATTAGTGTATGTTGATGATATTATTCTTCCTAGAGATTATATATCAATAATTGCTCAGGTAAAACAAGATCTTGGCAAAGTTATTGATATTAAGGATTTGGGCCCCCTCAAGTACTTCCTTGGTATTGAGGTTGCCCATTCTCATCATGAGATATCTCATTCTCAGAGAAAGTACACTCTTGATCTCCTTTAAGACACCAGCATGTTAGGGCGTAGGCTGGCATCTACTCCGACGGATACAAATCTTAAGCTTTTAACTGAATTTGGAGAGTTATTTCCTAATTCTTTTATGTATTAATGTTTGGTTGAACAACAAATTTACTTAACTAATACTATACTAGACCTAACTTTTGCAATAAGTGTAATAAGTTTATACATGGTCCTCGTAAGGCTCTTCTGGATGCAGTCTTTGATATCTTGGCGTATCTCAAGACCTGTCTAGGTCTTGGCTTATTCTTCTCTGCAAGTACTCAATTCGGACTTTCATGTTTCACTAATGTTGATTATGTTGAGTCTAAAATTAGCAAACGTCTCAGTACTTTTTATGATCATTATCTTATATCATGGAAAAGTAATGAATAGGTAGTTGTCTCAAGATCGTCAACTGAGATAAAGTATCGAGCTATGGCCCAGGGCATTTGCAAAATACTTTGGCTTTGGTCTACTCTCGCTGAGCTGGACTTTAAAGAAAAAGGATCATCCTTATTATTTTGTGACAATAAGTCTGCCATTATACTTGCTTCAAATTCAGTGCTTTATGAACGGACTAAATATATAAAAGTGAATATTCATTTTATTCGAAAAAAAGTTTGACAGGCACTTTTACCCCCTTTTGTCTCTTCATCTGATCAGACTATGGACATATTCACTAAGCCAGCCGGACCATCTCTACTCCAGTCATCAATTGTCAAGCTGGGTTTGATTGATATTTTTGTCCCAGCTCGAAGGGAGTATTAGAAATAAAACATTTTAAGAAATTAGAATTTCTTAATTTACGGTGTTATCTTTGACTTGTTCATTTCCAATAGTGTAGATTATTCATTCCTTTTACAAAATTGCTCCATTAATATAAATAGATGGCTATTCCTCTTTGTAGATAAGCCAAAATACACCAACAACCAGTGCAAGCATCCGCTAGCCTTGTATACCTACCTAGCACGACAGCAGCAGTGCACTGGTGTGCATTGAGCCAACGCACACCATAGCTCTGACACTCCTCAGCCCGCTCAGGCTAGCACACTGCATGAATCCACTAGCAGCCTTCCTGGGCGCCTAGTGCCCAACTCAGCACACCTGGCGCGTACACATCCTGCCAGCTAATGACTACGACGAACATGACAGGGAATATGAGTACTTTTTGCCACACATCACACAAGGTAAATGGCTCCAAAAGCTATTGTATGGAAGGATCACCCAGGTGAGTACTCCTTTCTACATTTAACTAACATTTGCCTATGCCCGTATATCATGTGTTAGCACGCCTGTGCATTCTTTAGGCATGGCAATATGTAGTTTCAGTTAATTAAAAGCTTCCTTTTATGCTCTTGAATGTCATTCTTCTTTCTAGATTTAATTATCAATTAGGTAGCATTATGTTAATTTCTTGTGCTTCCAAACTTCCCTGCGAGATGCATTGAGCTTGACCAGCTTCCCTTACGAGACTTGGCAAGCGCCGCACATGATGTTGGTTATGTGTTGTGCCACAAGCCGAGTCCCAGGACACTTGGCCGCACCTATTCATTTCTAGGCTTATCCAGCTAGAAGAACTAATCTCCCTCAAGCCAAAAGCCCTAGTTCAATGTATCTAGACCTTGGCTCTCTTTTCCTAACATTCTGTCTCTCCTCCTAAGGGCATCTCATCTTTGACAAACCACAAACTCTTGACCCATTGTCTCATACCAGTTACCACATTTTCCAGAAGGCTCCCACAATTAGCTCTACTCACCCTCAACCTTCCATAGAAAGAGAGAACGAAATAAAAGTCATTACTACCTCACTTGTTTAGTTCAAAAGAAAAAGAAAAAAAAAGTGATAAAAAGCTATTTATCAATTTTCAGCTAAATAGCTGTATGCCATTTGACAGTTTTTGAATTCAGTGGAAACCTGAATGTGTCCTAAGCATATTAATGTGTCCACAACTGACATAAAGTAGCTACCTCGAAAAAAACAGATCATTTTCCTATATTAAAACCAGATGATATAGCTGCAAAAAAATGTAATACCTTGTCAGGGCAATCAAAATACCCCAACTCCTTTTCAATCAAATCTGCCATGGCCTTTATATATCCTTCGCGCTGGTACCAGGAAGGTATTACTGTGTGCTGCATGTTTACTAGATATTCATCCTCCCTAACAATGAAGCACTTCACCATCAATGAATGTAATATTTTAGGTCAACATAAGAAAGAAACTTAAGTCCATTTGTTACCGAAATATACTCTCCAACAATCGAAGGCTTGAACCACTAGTAGATATTGAAAATTGTGGATATAAAGGAAGCACAACAAGCTTTGTAATTCCGTCTCTTTTTATCTACGGAAAACCAGAAATCGAAATAAAAAATGCAATTGTTAGCAAGACCACAAACTTGATATCAAAAGAAAAAGAAGAAGATGCAATTGTTAGTAAGACCACAAACTTGATATCAAAAGAAGAAGAAGAAAGAAGGAGAAAGAAAACAAAATCAGTTACATTCAAGATTTAGCAAAATATGACGTTGGAAGCAAAAGAATAATTAGCATTTTAAAATTATAGTGACTCTTTAATTTACTCTTTGCAATTTAAGAACAGTTACATCAGAGCAACAAGAGACAAGTTATTTAAACA
The DNA here is from genome assembly GCA_034768845.1 of Heliamphora exappendiculata. Lineage (NCBI taxonomy): Eukaryota > Viridiplantae > Streptophyta > Magnoliopsida > Ericales > Sarraceniaceae > Heliamphora > Heliamphora exappendiculata. The sequence goes on along the minus strand of JAOTRH010000001.1, from coordinate 16,635,714 downwards.
AGAACCAATGTTAAAGAGTAATAATGTAATTCTATTTTATTTAGTGTGGATAATTTAGTCATTACGTTAATAAGGGTTAGTCTATATAAACCCCTTTTAGCTTTGTATTAATTTAAGTTATTCTTTTGCAAATAAATAAAAATTATGGTTGATTTTTCTCTCTTAGTAGTTTAACATGGTATCAAAGCCACAATACAAACCCTAGCCGCCACTGCCATTGCAGGAAGTTGTAGCCGGAATCCGTGCCGAATAGCCTTCGCCACCGACGCCGTTCTACCTTCACCCGACGCTGGTTTTCGCCTCCGCTGGTTTTTCCTTGACACCGCCGACTCCCCCCCCCAACCCTCCTGTTGCCGCCAGTCTTTCTTCGCCTCCGTCGTTGGTTCCTTCTTTGTTCCCCAACGTTGCTAGTTTCTTGGAGCCGGGTTTGGTTCGTGGGTTCTAGATACTGATATTGGTTTATTCCTTGGTATTGAATTCCCCACTGATTCGTATTGGTCAGCTAATTTGTGGTGTTGGTTTGCTGATTTGTGGTATTGGTTTTGGTATTGCTGGCTTGTGGTATTGGTTTGTGGTATTGGCTTCCCCATGTTCCGGATTTGGTTTATTCCCATTGGCTTTGGTATTCATTCAGCTTCCTTCCCTTGAATTGTTATATTATTGATTTCACCATATACTACTGGACCATTAGTATATTGTTGGTTTTAACCATATACCTTGAATGATACTTACTCTTTGTTATTACTCTATTGGCCTTCCCCGTTTGTTCTTCCTTTGCCGTCATCACTGGTCTTCGTCGTTTTCATCGTCATCATCCGTATCGCTAGCATCTTCTTCTCCAAAGAAACCACATCAGAGCTAAAGAAGCTACTCATCGCCTCCTCCATTGGACAAATTGTGACCAAACAAACATCAGAGAGTGATTTTTTGGTTAAGGTTGGTTTAGCATATCACTCAGTCCCCTTCTTTTATTGTTAGCTTGGACGGAATATTCTTTGGAGGAACATTACTTTTTTGCTATTATTCTATTGGATACCTCAATGGCATTAGTCTATGTTTGGGCAGTTTCAATCATTCACGGCAGCTTCCCAAAGTTTTCAGCCACAAGCTTCTACTATGACCACCACTCAATCCGGTTTGCATAGTTATTATCTCTCCGGTAACTTACCGACCACATAGATATTTGACTCTGCTTCCTCTCACCATATGACTCTTGACCTGTCTCTTCTCACAAATTTTCACTCTCCTTCGCCCCCTATTACCATTGCTACTGCAAATGGCTCTCCTATGCATGTTGTTTCTCTTGGATCAATTCTTTCCACTATGTCTCTTTTATGATCTATCACTAATGTTTTTTTATGTTCCCGAGTTATCTTTAATGCTTATCTCTATTAATCAATTGTCTGATTCTAGCTTTGATGTTATTTTTTTTCCTCTGGTTTTGTTGTGCAGGATCGACAGTGACGCAGATTGGGACCGGGCTTAGAGTCACTGATCTTTATGTTTTGGAGAGTTTGCATATTCGTTGTAGTCCACTTCCACTGCGGTGTCCTCTTTTTGCTTAGATCAAAAATCTTCACCATTTTACCTTTGGCATTCTATATTAGATCATTTATCTACTGAGCGCTTGAGACTTTTAGTAAAATTTGGTGTTTTGGGCAACCTTCTGTTTGTGATATTTTAGAATGCAGTTGATGTACATTTACAAAAAAATGTCTGCTTCACCTTTTAATAGAAGTCCCTATCTTGCACCTTTTTCATTACATAATGTTCATACTGATGTGTGGAGTCCTTCAACGGGGGTAACCAAAGGCGGTTCACTATATTACGTATCTTTTGTTGATGAATATAGCCAATTTACTTGGGTTTACTTGATGACTCATCATTCTGATTTTTTACAAAATTTACTAACCTTTTCACTCCATGGATCAAAATCGGTTCTCCACTAAGTTTAAATTCTTCGTTATGACTTAGGTGGAGAATATTTTCTGTTTGAGTTCCAAGCATTTTTAGCTTCTCATGGCACTATCCATTAGTCCTCTTGTTTTGATACTCCTGCTCAAAATGATCATGCTGAAAGAAAGCATCGTCACCTTCTCAACACTGCTAGATCGCTTCTTCTTTCCTCCTCTGTCCCTTCTGTGTTTTGGGGCGAAGTTGTGCTTACAACTGCTTACCAATTGAATCTGATGCCTTCTCCGCTTCTTTCTGAGGTTTCTCCTTACAAGCGTCTGTATGGCTAACTCCCCAACTATTCCCTTTTGCATGTTTTTTTGCTTAACATGTTTCGTTCTTCTCCCTAAAAGGGACCGTACTAAACTTAGTGCTCTGTGTGCCTTATGTGTCTTCTTATGGTATGGAATTAATCAAAAAGTACAAAAAAGATTTTTGAAAAGAGCTAGTTTTATGCCAAAAAATAGCTTTTTCATCTTTAGTGAACTTTTTTCAAATATAATAACTTGTTACATAAGAAATTCCTCTCATATTGCTAAACTAGAAAAGTGAAATATTTTGACAAAAATTCAAAAAAAACAAACGTTCGGATAAGACGACAAAAATTTCCCCCAAAAAAAAACAAACAAACAAACAAAACCAACGCTTTTAAGTGAAACCAAATAGAGCCTCAACACCCTCTTAGTATTGACTTTTATTTTTGTACAAGTCGAACTAGCCTTGTAGTTGTCTCATACTTTTTTTTATCATCAAATACACATGCTCCCACTCCCTCACCTTATACTAAATAAGGTTTCAACTCTCTACCTCCCATTTGAGAGTCTACACCCAAACCATTAGGCCAAAAACCTCTTGGTTGTCTCATACTTATTAATATGTTTAAATCTTTTGACTTAGACTTATGTTAATTATATATTTTGAGTTACTTCCCTTTCATTTTCCCCTGTTTTGTTGATGACAAAGGAGAAGATATGATAATGATTAGTTGTGCTTATTGATTAATTCTGCTTATTGTCGAGTTATGCTCTGTGAAGTTATTGATGAGTGAGGCATATTGTTGACTTATCTTGAATATCTTAAAAAAAAAAAAGGTTTTTTTTCCACTAATGATTATGTTTAGTTTGCTAGGTGAAGTTAATTGGAAAATTGAAAAGGTTGGCTTTTGATTATGCTTGCTTAAAGTTAGTTTGTGCTTGTATTTAGTTTGCTATGACAACTTAGGTGGAGAATCAAAGAAGTTAGTTATGCTTATGCTTGATTTTATGATTCTTAAGCTTGAAATTGTGCATATGTTATTAAGCCACATACTTGAATTGCCTCAGCCTACTTGAAAATCATTTCGGGACTTGCTTGATTTAATTTTGAAAAAGGTTTGGGCATTAGAGTTGATTTTAGAGGTTTAGAGTTCAAAGCTATTTTGGTTTTTTAGTGTTGACCCCTCTTTCCGTGCTAACTGGTACTGTGCAGAATGCTTTGGTGGTGTTGACCCCGTTATGCTGTCAACCCTGTTTTCAAGATTCACTGAAAATTGCTGAAGAGCATAGAAGGTGTCAAGCCCTTCTTCAAAGGTGCCAATCCGTGGTCAGGAATTTTGAATTCTGATAGCACGCCAAACTATTTTCAATGATTTTAATTGCATTTAGTGCTCTTAACGTACCGCCAACATTCAAAATGAATTGAAGGCCTAATGAAATATGACTCAAGTACCTTGGGAGCAACAGATTGAAGATCTTTCAAGCATTCAATTGCAAGAATTCAAGAATAAACATTTTGAACCCTAGTTCCATTTACTTGAGCTTTGCCTTGTATTAACTACTCACTTGGAGTTATTGAGGAATTTATAGTAATCCTTGTACTTCTGGAATCCTTCCTAAAAAGGTACTGAAACCCACAAAAAGTCTCATTGAGTGTTATCAGAGAAAACACTTGAGAGTTAGTTCTAGACACCTAAAATAGAGCAAGATATAGCATATCATTTTTAAGGATCTTTTAGAGTGATCCCTTTGTCTAAGAGGCTGTCCAGCACATTAGAAGCTAGAGTTCAAGGAAGAGCCTAGGAGAGTGCATCTAGACTTTGTTGGATCTGAACCACTATAAATTTGGAGTTCTCTCTCTATCTCTCAATGATATTGCTTTGCTTGATATCTCAATTGCACATCTTCACACTCCTTATTCTTGCATTTCTCATGACTACCATAACATTTAAATTTGATTATATTTGTTTCAGTTATAAATATTTGAAAAATTAGTAATCCCAATTCCGTCCAAACCCCCCCCCCCCCCCTCTCCGAATTGCCTTCTAGGTAACAAAACTTAATGGAAGGATTGGTCTCAACTCTAGAGTTTTTCAATATTTATTGCAACAATTACCAAGTCGCTTTTGGCCCAATGGTATATGTGTTATACTCCCAAATCGAAGGTGGGGAATTCAAACCTTGACAAGTGCCAGTTGTGGGAGTGGGTGGGTGTATTTGCTGACCAATAAAAATATATATTATCACACCAATTTCCTCATTGATTCATCTCCTTATTGGTACTGATTACAAAATTCACTACATAAAGACTTGCACCCAAGTGGAGTAACAATGAGTTATCATTTTGTTTAGTGATCAAGATGACACCACCAAAATAGTGCCAAATAAAAAGGGAAAGTATTTCTTTACTACTTGTGCCATATATTTCTCATTGCTGTTGATAAGTTAAGAACTCACAAAGATGTATGTCTTGTCTTTAAAACATCCAAGTGAAAAAGAAGTGAGAACAAAATGAGTTAAGATTAACGTCTTAAATTAGATAAACAGAGGCAACGCTTGAAAATAAAACTATAGTTTGTCCGGGTACCTGTTCAATAGCTTCTTCAGTAAATGGATGCCAATAGCGCATGCCAACGTACACCTTTGCAGGAACATTCTTGGCACAGAGGGACTTCCTCAACTCTTCCGCCTGGACAAGGAAAACTAATGCCACTGAATGGAAAGTGTTAAATAGAAAGTACCACAAAAACCATTTTTATGGGCCAAACCTTCCGGTGTATGCAAATGATATACAAAATAAAAAGTTAAATAGTAAAGTAGTGATTTAAGGTCAAAGGAGGAAAGAAGGAAAAGGAGAGAAATATTGAGAGAGATTATTATTAGAAGAATAATGAGACTTAACTTTATCTCTACACCACACCAGTATTTATATAAGAGACTCCAAACTAATTACAAAACGACCCTAACATATATAAGTAATTATAAAACACTCCCCCTCAAGTTAGAACATAGAGATCCAGCATGCCCAGCATGGAAAGAAGTCGTTAGAAACCAGAAGCAGCTAACGGTTTAGTAAGAATATCACCCAATTGATTTTCTGAGCAAACATATAAAGTGACAATTTGCTTCATCATTATTAAGTCTTGAATAAAGTGGCAGTCAACCACAATATACTTAGTGTGCTAATGGAACACAGAATTATTAGTAATAAATATGGCTGCTTGAATATCATAAAACATCTCTATAGAACGAAAAGACGTAATGCCGAAGTCATGAATAAGAGAACGAACCCACAACATTTCAGACGCAGTATGGGCCTATATAGCAAGATACCCTGCTTCAGCATTGGAACGGGCAACAACATTCTACTTCTCACTACGCCGAGTGACAAGATTACTGCCAATGAAGGTACAATAGCTAGAGATGGACAGCCTATCAAAGAAACTACCAACCCAATCAGCATCACTAAAGCCAATCACAAACAAATGATCAGATGAACGATATAACAATCCGCAACCTGGGCAAGTTTCAAGTAACGAAGAATACGGCAAATAGCATCAAGGTGTGACTAACGAGGAGCATGCATAAACTGGCTAACACCACCAACAGTATATGTGATATCAAGACGGGTGACCGTGAGGTAAACTAATTTCCCAATAAGCTGCCGATAACGACTAACGTCTAGTAATGGTTCTCCATGTTCAGCATCGTGCTTAACAGTAGAATCCATAGGTGTACCAACCGGATGAGCACCAAGTAACCGAGTCTTAGAGAGAAGATCAAGAGTATACTTACGTTGGGATAAAGAGATCCCTTGAGAGGAACGAGTAACTTCAATCCTAAGAAAATAACGGAGAACGCCTAAGTCCTTGGTGTGAAAATAGTGAGCCAAATGTCGTTTTAAAACAACAATACCAGTAGAATCATCACCAGAAATAATGATATCATCAATATAAATAATCGGCGCAATAGTACCAACAGAAGAGTGGTGAACAAACACTGAATGATCGGATGTGGAACACCGAAAATCGTATGCAATGACAACAGAACTGAAGTGAACAAACCAGGCACAAGGAGATTGCATTAGACCATATAGAACCTTACGCAAGCAACAAACAAAATGCTCACTGCCAGACACAACATGGCGAGGGGGTTGATCCACATAGACCTCTTCTCGAAGATCATCATGCAGGACGGCATTTTTAATGTCAAGATATTATAATGGCCACGAATGACTACCAACAACGGATAGAAGGATCCGAACAGAGTTAAGGCGAGCCACAGAAGAAAAGGTTTCCAAGTAATCAACACCGTCAGTCTGAATATAAACCTTAACAACCAAGCGCGCCTTGAGACGCTCAATAGAACCATCCGAAAGGTACTTCACTGTATAGACCCAACGACATCCCACCGTTTGCTTCTTAGAGGAAAGAGAGGTAAGTTCTCAAGTTTGATTCTTATAAAGAGCATGCATTTCCTTATCCATAGCACAATATAAATAATGATATTATTATTAGAAGAAGAATAAGGCTTAACTCTACCTCTACGCCACACTAGTATTTATATAACACCAGTATTTATAT
>JAOTRH010000001.1:16584903-16628824 GCA_034768845.1 Heliamphora exappendiculata | reverse complement strand
GAGAAACACAACTTTTTTTTGTACAAAAGAAAATGCATGACTAGCTAGATGATTCTAGAAAGCAACTGGTGGAACCATAAAGAGAGCAAAAATTCTAGAATGCATTCTCTGGCAGTGGCTCAGGCATAAACCATGAGATGCATAGAATACGAAAGAGAAATTTACCGGGTCGGCAAAAAGGTTAAACAAAAAAGGCTGCACATCATCAAGAGTTTCTGGACCTCCAAGGTTTAGCAACAAGACTCCTATCTTCTCATCACCAGTAAAAGGCATAGTAGATACATCTTGAGTTTTAGAAGTCAGCAATGCTCCCAAAGGTAATGAATAATTGTTGACAGGCTGCTTTAAAAATAAAGATTGTGTTTCAGACCATTGTGAAGAAAATCCGGCAACTAGGAAAGTTTTTGAGAGATTATAATTAACCTGAGCTTCCATTTGCAGTCCAAAGCCACAATACATCCTTTGTGTGGTACACATTACCCGTGGCAATAGCCTATCAGACAAAGGCATAAAAAGACAAAAATTGTTGAGTTTAACTCCTACATATCATAGTAAACAATATCATAAATATTTAAATACATCAGTTATGTTCATCTAATGACAACATGAAAGTAAAAGCTATATATTGTACAACTATTCTTCACCAGACAAAGTGAATGGCACTGTTGCATTACAGCAAGCATGTACACAAACTAAAGAGAACAATAAAATCTGATGAGCAACAAAAAAAGAAAGTTCACCACAACTCAAAGCCACAGAAGTAAAGAAGGATGTCATCCTGATTATAATAGTTTTGAGATATGTACATGAACAAGATTGATGATATGCGTATCGCTTGAAATAAGTATATTTTAATATTGTAAGTAATAAAAATCTACCCCTATCATACCATAATTTAGTACATGTGGCGTATCACGTTCATCAATGGGATGAAATACTAGGTAAAGATAATGTGGAATAAGTAATGTTACACTTGGAAGGATGGGAAGGGGAAAGAAAGATAGCACAACGGGGCAACGACCCTAACACAAGGCCATTCTTTAAAATCTAACGCAAGACCATAGCCTTAAACTCAAATTCTCATTAATCAATTTTGATATTTACAATACCAAATACCTTATTTATAGGCTAAGAACCTATCATAATAAATAAAAATCTTATCAACAATAACCTAACTAATATTGTAACTAATACTTATCTAAATCTCTAATAAATAAACCTAAATTTATAAGGAAGCTTAACATAAAATAATAAAATACTGTTAGAATAACTATGGAGTAAGAAATAGTAGAAAAAAGGAAAAATAGAGAGAGCTATCCGAGAATGAGAGAACTTAGGGTTCTCTCTCTCACGACAGTTATTTATTTGTGGTATTTATATATAAAAATGTCAAAGTACAATAATACCATTAGGAAGATAACTAATAACTTAACGCTTCCCCTCAAGTTAGTGCATACATATTTCTCATACGCAATTTGCACTCAATGGGATAAAATACTTACTACTAAGCTCTTTAGTAAAAAGATCCGCTAATTGATCCTCAAACTTCACAAGGGCATATAAATCACACCCTTGCACAGTTTCTCCTTGATGAAATATGTTTTGTTTTGTCATGTTACACTAGGTTATGAGCAACATTAATGGTAACCTAGTTGTCACAATATAACTTCATAAGTCCATCATCCTCAATTCCCAAATCTTCAATAACACTTGCAGCCATACCAGTTGACAAACTCCGTGAGCCATAACTTGTTATTCGGCCTCAACACTCAATCTATCTACTACTGTGTGCTTCTTACTTCGCCAAGTAACCAGATTCCCTCCAACAAAAGTACAATAGGCTAACGTAGACCGTTTTTCATCAAGAGAACCAACCCAGTTTACATTCGTGAAAGCTTCTACTTTCAAATGACCGTGATTAGAAAACAAAATTCCTTTTCCACAAACAAAAATAAGGCATCTCAAAATGGGGTAAACAGCATCAAGGTGTACAATGTGAGCGATATAAAACAAGTGTGATCAAAGTGGCACTAAACAAAGTCCATAAAATGTGACCAAAGTAGCAATATACTAATAAAATGATACACTGACCATCCTGATATCGTCAAATAAAACAATTGTGATCGGAATGGCACTAAACAAAGTTCATAGATAAGATATCTCGAAACGACTAAACCATTCCCTCAACGAATGTTTCAGTCCATAAAGATATTTACAGGGGCGACATTTCTTCCCCATATACTCCCTATCAGTCCGAAAGCACAAATGGGGATCCATATAGATAGTTTCAAGTACAACCCGATAAAAAAGACATTCTTAACATCAAGTTGGTGAAAAGGCCAAGATGTGTTTTGTTGTCTTAATCCAACACTCAGGAGAGTCCTTTTCAACTAGGGAGAAATGAGAGGGATCGCAAAAGGAATCATGGGCATCACAAAAGGGAATCCTGCACCTATTTTTAGTGCAAGAGATTCTAGGAGAAATGTTGAGAATTTATATGATTTTGTTATAATTTTATTTCTAGATGTCTTTGTTTCTTTCTTTTTATTTTTATTTTGGTATCCTTTATCTATATATTAAGAGATCTATTGTATTAGGAACTCACGTTTTGACGCATTAAACTCGAAGAATATTTCAAAACTTTCTCCCACTCTCCAATTAGGAATCTCTCTTTGGAAAGGATAGCCCACACAAAGTCTCCCACATCAAACTCTACGAGACAATGCTTCCGATCAACTTCATTCTTGTACTTGGAGATCATTTCCAACAATTTCTGCTGAGTGGCATGATGGACTTTCAAAGATTAGTGATGAAATCGCGAGCCTTGCCATTGATGCACTTAAGATTAGGTATGGGCACCAGATCTGATGGAGCATGCGGCTGAAAGCCATAGTTCACCATGAATGGACTAAAAACCGATCGATCGATTAACAGAGCGATTGTATGCGAACTGAGCCTGGTATAACTTCTAGTCCCATGCTTTCAAATGATCTCCTACGAGACATCTCGGTAAATTTTCCAAAGAACGATCGACTACCCCTGTCTGTGCATCAATTTTGGGATGATAAGCACTACTAAAATCAAGCTTGGTATTAGCCATCCTCTAAAGATATCGCCAAGTGGCTAAGGAATTGAGTATCTTTATCTAAAACAATGGACAGTGGCAGCCCATGCAATCAATATACCTCACAAAAGTATAGCTGCGCCACATTGACTGCATTGGTCATCTTTTTGCAAGCAATAAAATGTGCCATTTTTTAAAATCAATTAACAACCACAAATATAGAGTCACATCCTCGTAGAGTACGAAAAAGCCCTAAAATAAAATCCATACTAATATCAGTCCAGGGCTAGCTAGGCACCGGTAATGGCATATATAATCCTACATTAGTTGCGGTGCCCTTTGATACCTGACACATACGGCAACCTTCAACGAACTTGGCAACTTCTTTCTACATAGATGGCCGAAAGTAGGAACTCGCAATCAATTGGAACGACTTGTCATGACCCACATGTCCTTCCTCATGGAACTCTTTGATCATTTTCAAACGCAAATTGGAAGTCGGTATACATAACTAGTTGCCTTTGAAAAAAAATCCGTCTTGGATAATAAAATCAAAACGCTGTCCTATTTTAATCTCACAAACAATACCACCAAAGAAACAAACCCAAGTACCTTAGTACTCATACTGGTTAGCAGAAAGGCACACCGGCTAAATGTGTCAGCCACCTTGTTCAACACTCCTGACTTATGCTCGATAACAAAAGTAAATTGCAGCAAATAAGCCGCCCAATTAGCATGCTAAGAGGACAATTTATCTTGGCTATTGATGTTCTTCAATGCGTCATGATCTGAAAATAGGATAAATTCACTTCAAGACAAGTATGGGTACCAATACTTTAAGGCTTGAACAATAGCATAAAACTCCACATCGTAGGTGCTATAATTTCTCTTGGAACCATTCAACTGCTCGCTAAAATAGGCAATTGATCTACCACCCTGGCTCAAAACTGCACCAATCCTGTACTTGGATACATCACAATGCACCTCAAATGGCTTTGAGAAATCTGGTAAGATGAGCATCGGTGCGGTAGTTAACTTTTGCTTGATCTGCCAGAATGCTTCTGTCGTCGCTTTCTGTCCAAGTAAACTTTCCATCTTTTATGCAATCAGTTATTAGTGCCATGATATTGCTGAAATTGGGAACAAAGCACCTATAGAATGATGCTAACCCGTGAAAGCTACCCACCTCGTAAATGTTTTTTGACACTGGCCACTAACAAACAGCCTCAATCTTGGACTCATCCATTGATATGCCATTCTTGGACGCAATATATCCCAAAAATAAGACATTATCTGTCATAAATGAACACATAATAGCAGCATAGAACTTCTCTTTGCAATAGTTAGAGGACCTGTCAGAGGTGCTGAAGACGCAGACCATGAGTAGCACTATAGATAAGAATGTCATCAAAATAAACTACAACAACCCTCCCAATAAAAGACCGAAACAGCTGGTTCATGATGCGCATAAAGATACTAGGCGTATTAGATAAGCCGAATGGCATCACTAGCCACTCGTAGAGTCCCTCTCGTGTCTTCAATGTTGTCTTCCGCTCATCTCCTTCATGAATTCGAATCTAATGATATCCACTCTTCAGATCAAGTTTGCTGAATACAGTAGATCCACTGAGTTGGTCTAGCAAGTCATCCAATCTGAGAATGGGAAAGCAATACTGGCTTGTTATTTTGTTGATGGCTCGACTGTCCACACACATACGCCATTTACCATCCTTATAGGGAGTTAGCATGGTAAGCACTGCACAAGGACTAAGATTTTCCCTGATATGACCCTTGGCAAGCAGTTCCTCCACTTAACAACGTAGTTCCTCGTGTTCCTATGTGCTCATGCAGTAATGGGGCCGATTAGGAAGATTTGCCCCAGGCACTAGGTCAATCTGGTGTTGTATATCACGTAGGGGTAGTAACCCCATAGGTAGCTCCGTAGGAAAGACATCATTGAAATATACTAATATCTCCTTCAACCTGCCAGGGTAGCCCAGCGATTTAACGTCGTCACTGGAACCAACTGTAAACTCAGAAGTCTTATGTTTGACTCCCGCTAGAAGTGCCTTGACTAAACCGATAACTGTGGTTTGCGGGTGATTGCAGGTATACGGAGATTTACACTTTATGATGGATCCAAAGACCCTGCCTTGAGGTGGTTCTTTCGTCGTCAAAAATATATATATATCTCCTTCATTGCATCAGGAATATCACCACTCTCTGCTTGTTCCTTTCCCACCAACATGGAAATCACTCCAGTTTCAGTCATCTCTTCCATGAATCGATGCATTGACAACAAATTAGACCCTTTTTCCGCTGCTTGATTTGAGACGACGTCTCTTTTTGGAATAAAGACGATTTTTACACTGTTAGACAAAAAGGAGTAGGTATTATTGCTCCCATCATGCTACACATACCTATCAAACTGCCATGGTCTTCCCAACAAAATATGACAAGCGTCCATACAAACAACATCGCACCATATCTTATCTTTATAATTTTCCCCAATAGACAGATAAACTAAACAACGTTGGGAAACCGTTACCTCCGTCCCCTTTTGAAGCCAAGCAAGCTTAATAGTACAAGTTGATTGGAAGATGTTACTTCGAAGCTAACTATCTCCGTTTGCTTCCCGTGGGGCAAAACATGCCCTACGAATCACCAAGAAAGGACCTTCATCACCGGTAACCTGCTCTTCTAATGGGAAACTATTATCATAAATGGGATCTTGCAGCTCTTCGCCATCTTCATCTTCTATAATCTCCTCACTTTCTATAAACAAACCCATTCCATAACGCTCTCCCTTTTTACAGTCAACAACATGGTGTCCTGGCTCCCCACATTTAAAACAGCGCAATCCACTCCCAATCGCAGAATTTCTACCCTACTGCCTTATTTGCATAGCCACAGGTGGCTTTCCCAAGACTTCTGCCTAAATCGGACCTTGCACGCTAACCTATGGATTAGTATTTGGTACAGAACAAAGGGGGTTTCGGGTGCCATTACTTGCCCAAGTAGAATTACCCGAACGTCGCTTCAACTCCTTCTCTGCATGCAAAGCCCTCAGATGTGCCTCAGAAACTGAATATGGGTCGAGTAAATTTAACGTATCCTAGTATTAAGGCTGTAGACCCCCAATATGCCGAGACACTAATTGACTCAACAAGGTCATTATGTGCCACCAACTGAAAGAAGGCAGTAATATAATTGTTAACCGTCTTCCCTCCTTGCCACAGATTCTGTAAACTTTGGTAGGTTACCCGCACATAATTGTGCAGCGACAATGCCAAATGCATCTGTTTTTTCAGCTTATCCTAGGAAGTAATCTTTGTTTTCCCTTGCCGTCCTCGAGTAACCTTCGTTTGTTGCCACCAGACCGTGGCCCTTCCACGAAAGCAAGTAGACACTAACGACACCCGTTTGTCATCTAGGACCTCCTTGAAATCCAAGATCTCTTCTACTATAAAGAGCCAATCCAAAAACTCCTCTGGTTGCAGGCTGCAACGAAACTCAAGAATCTTTAGGCTTGCCTCCCACCGGCACAATCCCATCTCAACAACTAGTCTTCCTCCACTTCACCTACGCAAATTCCTAGCGAAGGGTTATCTTCATCCTCTTCCGTATTGTCCTCTACGTCCTCATTATGCACAAAACGTGGATTTGAGGGACTCGTTGAAGCTGTTGCTGTTGTTGTTACCATAAAGCGGTGCTTAAGGCTACAACCTGTTGGGTTAAAGTGTCGATTTATTTTTGCATCCGAAAATTGTCATGCTAATAGACTTCCTCTATGGTACGTTGCTTTCTCGGTGGCATAGTTGCAAGAACATAACCTTGCTCTAATACCAACTGATGTAGCAAAAACGTGCAGAATAAAGAAATGTGATAAGGAATTAGATTCATTGATTCAGAATGAATGCCGAAAACAAAAAATAAAGATAAGAACTTGGATTCGTTGATTCAAGAATGAATACCGAACACAAGAACCTTTTCCAACCCATTAATTCACAAGAATACCGAAATTAAAAGTAAAGAGAAAAACTCTCAATATATTATTATTCAATCAAAAACTGAATTATCTGAAGGCTTACAACCACTATTTATAACCAACGGCATCTTCTCCTAACTAGGAAACATAAAAGGATAAAAGGCAACATTTGCCTGGCAAGGAAAATAAGAGAAAATTCCAAAAAAATACCAAAAATGGAAATATTTGATTTAACCTCAAATCTGAAAACTAGAATAAAAAATAAGATCGTAGGAAAAAAACCCAACCTAAAATGGATTTGTTAAGAACAAATAATTAACAAATTAATTATTTCCTAAAACAGCAATTTTGAAGATTTGACGGCCTAAATGATGAAATTTGGGTGAAAAGCGGCTTCAATCATGGCATAGCGATGAGTATCGTTCGTTAGACCATTTCCAATTGAACATGAGCCTTCTGATCCCAATTTGCCAACGCTGGGTCGTGCATTTACTATCACTGTTGGGCCTTCCAATGATCAAAGGCCTTCACGAATGACGGATCGATTATTTCTGCATCAGTTGTGGGTGGGGCTCAAGCTCAAGTTTCATCCTAGGGGCACCTAATATGAATACCCCATTCATTGTATATCATTCATCAATGACAATTTTGCAAACTTTGTTAACACACCTAAGAAAAGTATAAGAACTATGTTATGGTTAGTATATTGAAAACCATGTTTTTAGTATTTAATTTTATTTTAATAAAATTAATTTTTTATTTTATGAGAATCTTAATGAGCAATGTATTTATATCATTTCTTTAATGATTATGCATTGATGTCCTTTATTCTGCACAGTATTTAATCTGGTGTATAGAATACGATTTGCACACAGAAGATCAGATTTTAGGTTCTTGTAGAATATAAGTTTTATGTTCACAGTTTAGATGAAAATAGACATACCATCGGTACGACTATAGCACAGAGTAGGCTTGTCTTGATTACGGAGAACAGAAATAGCGCCGTTTATTGTTCCGACTCTCTGTGTTAGTACACTTTGTGTATTGAACGGGACACATTGAGATAATTAATTTTACTGACTATGTAAATTAATTCACCCCCTAAGGTTATTATAAATAGTGCTTATGCTCTTAATCTTGAAATAATTATTGATTTGCGTATATTTAATATTCGTTGTTTTGAGTCATTAGAATGTGCAATTTTATATAGGTCTATATTCCCGGTGAGTTTGATAGCAATATTATTTATATAGTGAATATTAATTATTGACAGAATCCACGTCCCGAATGATCGGGATTGACGATACCCCCTTAAGAAAGCTTACAAGTTTTGACCAGATCAAATCCTACATATGGATTTAATTATCCGGTGGTCAAATAAGTTAAGTGAAAGAATTTAAAGAATTTCAAGATACCGATTAAATTAAATTGTCAGTAATTAAATTTAATTGGCAGGTATCGGGAATCTTAACGTGGGGAGAAATGTTAAGCATTGAATAACAGGAGCTCCATCCAAGATGATCTTGAGATTGCAGGTGAGAGTACAAATTATAGTTCTTTAGTTGTGTAAACTGCAATTTTGAATTTTATAAAAATTGCAGAAACCGCTGCAAAGTTTTCATAATTACAGATACCGCTATGAGGTTTGCTTAATTGCGGAAACGGCTGGATACGTATCTGTATTCCACTAGAAATCTAATTCATAATTACTCCACAGGTCCCTGTTGTAGCCTTATAAATATGCGGGTAGGCTGAACCATATTCATAACTTGTCTTCAAGACTAAGCTATCCAGGTTCTGCCAATACGAGTTCTCGATAGATTATAACCCACACTATATTGGAGAATCGCATAAAGGAATATAATAGAAGGTATAACGGGAGCTTCAACTCGGAATCAAATCGTAGTTGAAGAATCGGCCAGTAAAAAAGTATTCTTCTAAATTAACTTTGGTTGTACGGGTTTTAATTTTGATCATTCGATATCAAAAATTTTATCTGGAGCCCGTTTCGGCGTTTGCCCGTTCAGTTAATTTTTAACCGAAAATCGTTTACAAAAACAATGATCTTGGCAGTTTTGCCTCTAACAAACTATTGGTGCGTTTCTACTCCAAGAACTTGTGTGAGGTAGAATAATAAAGGCTTATATAAGAAAGAAAAACAATTTTTTAGAGCACGCTATTTCCCTAATCCCTATTGTTTTCTGTACTTTTTTTGCTACTATTTTTTTGGGGGGGCGTTATTTTGTGGTTAGATTTGGGATTTAGGGAAATGAATTTGGATTAGGGATATAGGTTGGGGTACAATAGCTTTTTTCCTGAGTATTGGGCTAGAAAAAGGCTTAAGCCTTAGGTTAGGTCTATAAGGTTTTGGGTTTGGGGGCATACTAGGCCTTGGCCAAAAGAGCTGGGCTTGGGTTCTGGTCATGGTTTTGAATACCATACTATACAGACTGATACATATCATTTTAGGACAAAATTGGTACGTTGATTACTTGATTTTGTACCATTCAAGATACTAATCTATACCAAACAATATCGGACAATACCAAAAGGTGCTGAAATATACCGGGTACATAATAGCATAAAATTTACTTATTTTTTTCTTTTCTTTTTCTTTTCTTTTTCTACTCTAATCTAAGCTTCAAGCATTGCATAAAAAGATATTTCAAAAACTAGCCATTATTAATTCATTATAAGAAATATGTTAAATATTAAACTTATATCACCTTCAAGTTACCTAATTCATTATAAATTATTATTGGACAATATTTTTAAAAAATAAATATAATATTTTGGAGCAATAAATGCAAAACGGTACCCTGTATTTCATTGGTACCAATACATACCATACCAATGAAAAGATCAGTACTCTATCAAATACGGTATTTAAAGAATTTGATTCGGGCCAAGACATTAGAATTATGGGCTCAAATTGATTTCGAACTGGGTTTCTCTTTTTGATTGAGTTGAGTGTGAGTCTTCCTAGCGTCGTGAGGTCTAGGGTCTGATAGGCGAAAAGGGAGGAAGAGAGAGAGAGAGAGAGGAAGAAGTGTTGACTAGGCTTACTTGTGATCAACATGCGTGGTGTGAAGATTTTGAGGTAGATCTCAAAGGTGAAAGACGATGGCCGAAGGTCGAAGACTAATTGATTGGGTTTGCAACTAGGTTCACAATGGTCGAACGTGTTCTAACTAGGATCCAACTATGTTCAATGGGGCTAGGGTTCTTAACTAGTTCATGATGGTCGATGATGATCAGCGAGAAGGGAAGATGGGGAGGACAAGGTTGTTGCGTCGTGATGGCTAGGTGGAGTTCAGCAAGTGGCAAGATTGGTTTGAGACAAGCAACGATGTACTGAGAGTAAACAAGAGAGAGAGAGGGGAACAGGAGCCTAAGCTTTGATACCAAAATTATGCAGCACCTAGAGACATAAGAAAGACATGAGAAGAGGGAAGAAAGGTAGCACAAAGACACCACAACCTTAAACTCAGATTCTCGTTAATCAACTCGAACGTTTACCATGCCAAACGCCTTATATATAGGTTAAGAATACAGCATAATAGATAATAATCTTATCAAAAATATTCTAACTACTATATTGATTAATACTTATCTAAATCTCTAATAAATAAAGAAACATAATACTATAAGAAAACTAATTATAAAATAATAAAATACTATACTAAATAAAATTGGTAATTTGAGCCTTCGTGTCATCGTGTGTCCTCCACGGTCCACATCAATAAGCCAAATTAAAACAAGGCTCGACAGCTAAAGCTTAGAAAAGGGAACAAACTCATTGTTACAATGAACCACGTAAACAACAAATAATTCAAACAATTATTTATAATTCAAAGGCATTTGGACATGATAAGACCATTTAATGATCTTATTTCAAATAGTAATTAGAAGAGCCTATAGAAAAATTTATCTTCATTTCTTCAATCAACAAAAAATGAGTCAATGACAAAAAAAAAACCTTTTCCCTTTTTGGGTTCTTCATTTTTTTTTTTTTTGCGCCGGGGGGGGGGGAGAGAGAGGTGGACTATGGTGGTGTGCAGAATAAACCAGAAAATTTTCTTCGAAAAGCCAAGATCAGGCTATGGGCGATGCCACTTGTTAAGGAGAGGTGTCACACCAATTGAGTAAAAATATATACATTATTTTATATGTAATTTTCTATTTTAGATAAAATTCTATTCATAATACTACGCTAAAAAGAGTTATCCAAAAAACCACCACTCAAGAAAAATTTAGACAATAGTTAACACTACATCACATAAACTACTATTACCACGACTGTTCTTCATGTGACTGTATTTGTATTGAAAAATTAAAAAAAAAAATGGGTTATTAAAATTGAATCTATTAAGTAATTTAGAACTATTTTTAGCATTATGGAGAAATTTCTATTAAAAAAAACCAATTGTACTACAAGAAAATCACTATATTAAAAATTTTAAAAAAAATTCATTTATGATTATTTTGTCAACGGATTATAAAATATTATTAGTGTGTCAGTTATATCAAATCGTACATTTAATTATATTCGTAAAAAAATTCCAATAATATATGCCCATACATAAACATTGTTCAATAAACTTAACAATCTCATAGGTCCCAAACGATCACGCAACTGAAAAAGTCAAACCCTTGATCTTCTAGTGCCGTACAAGGCTAGCTAACGGACAAACCATGTTAAATAATTGTGGTGTTTGGTGTTGTTGAAATTAATTAATTATAGATTGTAGCAGAAAAAATGATAATTATAACTTCTAGTACAAATTGTGAGTGTTTAGAAAGGATACTAGCTTAGACCTCAAATTAGTTTTTTATAGAAGAAAAAGTAATTTATTGCTTGTAACAAAAGTTGTGAGTGTTTGGAAAAAAAAAATAATAGTTTATTGTTATAACCTATATCAAAAGCAACGCCAAACATTACCAATACGTAAGATGGATATTGATGTGTATTTTTATAGAATTAGTAAATCTAAAGTTTTTCAATGTCACCACTGACCAAAAAGAAAGAAAAAATCCTAAAGTCCCCACTGGAAAAGACAGTACCGATACAGTTTCTCAAGGTCACAGTCATATATCTAGACAAGTGATTTGAGCAAAAAAAAAGATGCAAGGAAAACTTACAAAAAATGAATATCAAGGACTAACAAAAGAATCAGAAATTAAAATGGGTAGTCATGGCAGCACAAACATGTGGCCCAATCAGAAAATTAGAGGTCGAGTAGTTCACAAACGCTGCACAAAATGATGATTACTGCAAGCAATTGCAATAGTAATAGGTTGGTTCCGTTCACAAATGGGGTTTCATGGTGATTAAAGACAACGGGTTTTAGTTTAATAAGCATAAATAGAAAAGAGTCGGACGAGGAGTCAACGGGTACATAGTTGTAGATACTAAAGAAAACAAATTATTAAGGAGCACAATAAATAGTAAATAAACGAAGAAATGAACAAACGTATGACTAGAATAGAGGCGAAACTCGAAGAGCAATTAACTTACAGAGGAGGAGTACGGGTAACATGGAAACGTGCAGCAGCAGCAGCAGCAGAAGAGGAGAGTAGAGGATTACGGAATGCTGGAGAAGGGGCTTGCGTTCTGATGATACTCATTGACTGATTCATTGTATTTTTATATATATTTCTTTCTGGTTTTCTTAATCAGTGACTCGATGAGCCTCCAAGTCCAGGCCCTCCACTACTTCCCTGACCACCACCAGCAGTCGGCCTCCTTCACAAACTCGCTCTCGATCTCTCCATCCCTCGATACTCAGCTTTGATAGCTTATGACAATACCGCTTCCGCCCTTTCTCCTCGTCTTCACAACGTGCCACGTCTCCCACTAATCTTCACAAATTTCTTTACCGTTTTTCGGAAATTCTATTCCTCCCGCATTTAATGACCGAATTAGACTATCCAATTGATACAAAATTACTATAAAATAAATTCAGGTTTAGCACTGGATAATGTTCTACTCTTTGTTTTTGAACATATTTTTTATAATAAAAATGGTTTATTTTGTAATATTTATTAATTTTATTACTCATAATAAAAATTAAATTAATTAAATATTTGTAACTAAATGATATAATAATATCTATTTAGTACTATTTTATATAAAATTATATTATCATTTATTTATTTTTTAACAAATATGATCTACTCACATAGCTATTAATGTCCGATTAATTTAATTTTATACAAAAATAATCTATTTAATAAATATTATATAATAAATTATTTCGATCATAAACAGCTAAAACTAGTAAAAAGCATATCAGTGTGTTGTGGTTAAAAATAGCAAATCCATTATAAAAAGATATTCAAGCAAATACCATCTTGAGTTATAGCCTCACTCTAATTAAAAGATAATCTTAAATCAAAAAGTCTATACTTATCCAAGACAATTACCGAAATAGACGATTGAAATTAAGTAGCGGCATTTCTCTTACCATTTTTAAACATTAAATTCTCCTAAAGTAGCGGCATTTCTCCTACCACTTTTAAATTTTAAATTCTCCTATCACGTATTCACGTTCAGACTTTAACGTATCAGATGTTTACTAACGGATAATTTTGTAACTACTTAATAGTTTGTTTTTTTATTTTTTGTTTTTTTATTTTAAAGTAAATTATTTGATAAATTAACTTTTAAGTTATTTTTTTAATTATTTAATTGAATATAAAGTCGACTTCTTTTTTTTGTTCAAATTTAAAATAATTATTATCTTTTATTGGTGATTATAACAATTATTGATAGTTGACATTAAGTACTCGTTTGGCAATCATGTATAAAAAAAAATAATTACATTAATATTTTTGTTATTGTTTAAAAATTGAGAAATATTTCAAAGTCTATGAAAAACTTATCATAGATATTTATCTTTATTTTGTAAGTTTTAGTTTTAAATGAAATGAGCAATTTATAAATGAAAAAAATTTTAGTTTAATTTTTTTCCAACATAATAAGAAATTTCTTGTTAGCTCAAGAGCTTTTTAATTAAATTTTAATAATTTTTATAATTTATTTTCTTAATTAAATTGATTTAAAAAAAATATATTTAATTGTTTTCAAAAATATAAAGTGTTGACAACTCATGATAAATGAGTTGGCATCTTATGCCATTTGTGCTGAATCTTTGCATGAAATGAGTTCTAAATAAGAACGTTTTGTATCGACACAAATTAATTTTGAGTCGACACCTTAAGACAAAGAACGCTTGAAACTCTCAAATGTGTCCACACCATTAAAAAATTAAGTCAACAGCCTACCATCTTTGTCTAAAACGTTTCAAGAACTCAGATGAGTCGACACCAAATGATTTTGGATCGACATCTTCAGTATTGGACCGGGATTCCTTTTAAGTCGACACCAACGTATTTTGAGTAGACCCCAAATGATCCTTCGAGTTCCAGATTTTTGGATTTTTGGATTTACACCAAATTCACATAAGTCGACACCAAAACATCCTCCAGAAAACAAAATGGGTCGACACCACAGAAAAATGGGTCGACACCAGAGCTGCAAGTCATTTTCCTATTTCAAGTCAAAAAGGGTCGACACCAAAGCTTGTTGAGTCAATACAAAGTTTCATTCGAAAATAAAAGTTTTGGGTTGACACCAAACAAAGTTGAGTCGACACCAAAGCAACTGAGACTGTTTGAAAGTTTTTGAGTCGACACCAAATGAAGATGAGTTGACTCTAAAAGTCTTAAGACTGATTACAACTTTCTGAGTCGACACCAAAGTCTCACATGAAAATTTGAAAAAATGCATTGGGTCGACACCAAATAATTCATGAGTCGACACCACTGTGTGGGTAAGGTAAAAGCAGAAATTGGGTCGACACCAATGAAGAACTGAGTCAACACAACCACTTGAAGAACTAAGCCCTAAATATTTTGTGTTGACACAAAATGGTTTTGAGTCAACACCTGCGACAGATTTCAATTCTCGCGCTAGTTCAAACGGTTGGATATCGGAGCATTAATTGCCTCCACCAATCCACCAACGGTCATTTACTTCAGATGGTTATATAAGGAGTTACTTTTCAAAGCTTAGAAGATCTGGACACTATTCTATTGCTTGAATCAAAAAGCAAAAAATCTTCAAGAAAGCATTTACTGCTCATTAAACTCTTCCAGCCGATTTCTCTCTCTTTGTTCATTTATTTCCAATCATTTGTAAAGAGAGTGAGTAAGTGAAGTTTTGATTTTCATACATTTATTATAATAAATGCTGAGTCACCCTTGATCCTTTAAGAGAGTGAGTAATACTCTTTAAAAAAGAGCTTAGGAGAGATTAGAAAAAATAAAAATTATTTTATACAATCTTCTTGAGGCTATAAAAAGCTTTTGAATGTACTTGTTAAGCATTCGATCCAAGTGGATATTCTCAAGGAGAGTCTTAAAGAGTGAACGTAGGTTTGGAAGAAATCGAACCACTATAAATCTTAGCGTCTAGTTCTATTTCTCTCTTTTTAATCTCTTTAATTTCTTCATCGCTTTATTTCTTGATATATTTGTTATATTTATCTGAGAAATTAAAAGATTTCGAAAAGATTTTTAAAAATCGTTATTATTGTTATAAAACCTAATTTACCCTTTCTTGGATTGCCTGAACTAACAATTGGTATCAGAGTAAGGGCTCTTATTTTTTACTTAACCGTCTAAAAGTTTTTATAGCAACCACTAGTATCGGACCTATTCAGTTTGAAGGTCAGTCCACCAACAAACCCCATTTGTTTAATAAAATAAATTACAATTATTGGAAGGCTAGAATGAGAATCTACATTCAAGCCGTAGACAATGACCTTTGGAGAGTTATTATAAATAGACTCAAAAAACCTATCAAGACTATTGAAGGGGCAACTGTCTCTAAACATGAGATTGAATGGACTAAAACTGATATAAGAAAGATACAAAAAAATGCTAAAGCTATGAACCTTCTATATTGCTCTCTTGACCCAAACGAGTTTAATAGAATCTCCACATGTGACACTACCAAGGAGATTTGGGATAGACTTGAAGTTACCCATGAGGGAACCAACCAAGTCAAGAAATCTAAGATAAGCATGCCTGTTCATAGTTATAAACTATTTAAAATGAACTATGATGAAACTATCTTTGAAATGTTCACCAAATTCACTGATATTATCAATTGATTAAAATCTCTTGGCAATGTTTACTCTAATGCAGAGATGGTGAGAAAAATCCTAAGATGCATACCTAAGAGTTGGAAAGCTAAAGTTATTGCCATTCAAGAAGCTAAGGATCTCACTACACTTAGCTTGGAGGAGTTTCTTGGATCACTCGTGACTCATAAGATCAACATCAAAATTGATGATGAAGATGACAACCAAAAAAGAAAGGTATTGCCTTCAAATCTTCCATTCTTGTTGAAGAATCTTATAAAGACTCTATAATTGATGAAAATGAAGATCTAGCGCTCATCACAAGAAAGTTCAAAAAGTTCCTTAGAAATAAGGAGGCAGGAGATTCTTCAAGAAGGAAGGGCATAAAGGTGAGCTTAACAAGTTCAAAGGAGAATCAAGAAAATTCAAGAGTGATCACAAGAAATATAAGATCATATGCTTTGAATGTAAGAAGCCTGGACATTTGAAGGCTGATTGTCCCCAACTCAAGAAGTATTTCAAAAAGGGGCTTAAGAAAGTAATGTTGGCTGCATGGGGTGAGAGTGAGGATAGCAATTCTGAGGATGAAAAGAAAAAAGATGAAGTTGCTAACTTTTGCCTCATGGCCAAAAAAGAAAATGAGGTAACTAATAACTCTTTTTCTTTATATAAACTTCAAGTTGCTTTTGAAGATTTGCATGATAAATTAAAAAAAATGGATGCTAAGAATTCAATTCTTAAAAAGTTGGTTTTTTTCTCATCTTGTGAAATTGAAACTTTAAAAGAAAATAAACTTTTGCTGTCGAAACATATTTTGCTTTTGAAAGATGAAAAGTAAGTTTTAAAACAAAAGGTTGATGATCTTACAAAAACTGTGTATAAGTTTACTCTTGGAAAAAAAAACTTGGACAAATTTCTTGGAATGCAAAAGTATGTTTTTGACAAAACTGGTATTGGATACCAACCAAATAAGAAACAAAAGTTTTTTAGTAACATTTTTGTTAAAGCATCCTCAAATCATTCCAATGCTACTTGTTTTTATTATTATGAGTATGGGCACATTGTCACACATTGCCCACATAAAAAATCTTTTGATTTACTTGTTGAAAGGGTTTGGGTTCCAAATGGCCCACATGGAACTAACACCAAATGACCTAAGAAAGTTTGGGTACTAAAAATTAAAACTTGATTTTCTTTGCAGGTGTATCTCAAGTCCTCATTCAAGAAAGAGATGTGGTATCTTGACAGTATCTACTCAAGACACATGACAGATGACAAATCAATAGTTGCATCCTTCAAGCCTAAAGATGGTGGATTTATGACATTTAGTGACAATAGTAAGGGCAAAATCATAAGAATTGGATTTATTGGTAAAACTCTTTCATCTTCTATTGAAAATACTTTGCTTGTTGATAGTTTGAAACATAACCTTCTTAGCATAAACCAACTTTGTGACAAAGGTCATAAGGTTGTCTTTGATCATGCTAAGTGTGTTATTGAAAACTCAATTGACAACAAAGTTATTTTTGAAGGTCATAAGTATGAAAATGTTTACACTTTCAATCTAAATGACCTTTCCAAAAGAAATCTTCATTAACAAATCCAAGTACATAAGAGATTTGTTGAAGATGTTTGATATGCAAAGTGCAAAACTAATGGTAACTCTAATGTACCCTTCAACAAAGCTTGACAAAGATGAAAATGGTAAAGCAGTAGAAGAAAACAATATAGAGGTATGATTGAATCTCTACTTTATTTAACTACGAGTAGACCTGGCATCATGTTTAGTGTATACATGTGTGCTAGATATCAAACTAATCCTAAAGAATCACATGTGACTGCTGTTAAGCGCATCTTTATATACCTCTTAGGTACACAAAATTTAAAATTATTATATCCTAGAGGATTAGCCTTTGAGTTATTTGGCTATTATGATGCAGACTTTGCCGATTATAAGATTAATAAGAGTATTACAAGTGGAACATGTCAATTTCTGGGACACTCTTTAATATCATGGTTTAGCAAGAAACAGAACTCAATAGCCTTATCTACAGCTAAGGCTGAGTACATTACAACTGGTTACTGTTGCGCACAGGTTATTTGGATAAAATAACAACTAGAAGACTATGTTATACATTTAGATCATATTCCCATTAAATGTGATAACACTAATGCCATTAACATATCCAAGAACCCTATACAATACTCTAGAACAAAGCATATTGAGATTAAACATCATTTCATTAGAGATCATGTTCAAAAAGGCAATATAGAACTTGAATTTATAGGCACAAACCACCAACTTGCTGATATATTCACCAAACCTTTAAATGAAGAAATATTATGTTATATCAGAAGAGAACTTTGTATACTATATGCTCCAAATTGATGCTTAAATACCATACTAACAATGTATGTTTAATACTTTTCATGCTTTATTTTTGTGTGTGAAAAGTGTCGACTTAATGATAAAAAGGGTCGACACATGTGTGAAAGGGTTGACTTAAAAGCTATATAGTATCGATATATTTTGATAAAAGTGTCGACCCCATCTATATAGTGTGGAATCGATTCAATATCTTGCTCTCAGTAAAATTTGTGTCAACTCGCCTATGAGAAGTGTCGACTTAATGAACTGAAAGTGTCGACACCAAGTTAAAACACGTTAACACAATTTTTGTTTTTGAACACCCATAATGTCGCGTGAAACGTGTCGACTCAAATGTGATTCGTGTCGACACAATTCATAGAGTTTATATATAAGCCATTTTCCCCTTTTTCTTCATTCGCGCTCAAATTCTCTCAGTTCCAAAAATCGTTCATCTCCCTCTTCTCTTTGCACCTATGCAAAACTTAGAGTTGGCCACTTCCCCCCCCCCCCCCCCTCTCTTTCTCTCTCTTTCTCTCTCGTTTCGTCTCTTTCCCTTCCTTTCTCACCTTCAATGACGGTAATAACCATGAGAAAAGGTAGCAAATGCCCTGCCAACAAAGCATCAAGCCCTAAGGCGGAGAAGTAGAAGAAATCGAAGAACGATAAGGCTGGACCATCAACCATTGCTCCAATCGAACCATCCTTGAAGTTTTAGTTCTCTAAGTACAAGAAACTGTACTTCTAGTCCTTTGCAAATTGAAAGGTAATTCCTAGCTGATCTACAAATTTTTGATTTTTTGATTCAATCTAAATGAACTTCTTTAATTGGTTTACCGACCTTGGTTGGCTGAACTTATTTCAAATCCATGACATTCACTACCTTACAATCGTTAAACTCTTTTATGCACACTTCAATATCACTGATGCCTCTAACAACATCATCACCACTTGGGTGAACGGTGTAAACATCTCCTTAGACTCTAAGACTTTGAATGGAATTCTCGAACTCCGAGTGGGTAGAGTCTTTGTTCTCTATATACCAAAGAGAGAAACCATTGAAGGTTTCTCTTTTCATAAGGCCGCAAAGCAAATTTTTGTTGTTGATGAAGTAGATCCTTCCAAGCCCCATAAGGCTAACTCTTTCAAACCAAAGATGAGAATTTTGCATCATTTTGTCAATCACATTTTTTGTCCCAATTTGGAAAGTTCGGTGATGTAACTTTCATGCACGTATTCATTATGTGGTGCATTAATGATGGATAGAAACCCAACCTTGGTTATCTGTTCATTTCAGATATGTTGCAATCCTACTCTGAGTCTAATTCCTCTTTCCCACATGCTATGTATTTGACGCTTGTGTTTTGACATTTTGGTGTTGATTTGTCCACTAAAAAGGGAATCCCCTTTTTGAAGCATGATTTGTATGGCCAATCCACCTTGAAACACAAGCAAATTTTAAGAGTTGATGGAAATTGAACTACTCGTCGTGGTACTCCCTCTGCTAGTCAAAATCCTCTCCCTCCCCCTGGTCGTGCACATTCTTTCATCTCTTTTGACTATGGTTTTCCTCTTCCCCCTCATCGTAGCACTGATATTCAAGGCCCCTCATCCCCCTATGTTTTCCTCCTCTTGTTGGCTGTTCTTCTTTAATTCCTTTTGTTGGTCCCTCTTCCCAGGAGTTCACTGAACTTGTCACTGTAGACACTCAAATTTGACCCCGTCGAATCTTAGGCTTATCCAGTTGAGTCCGATGATGAAAACCAAGTGGGAATGATGACTCTGCACAATTGTCAGGAAGTAATCCAAGTCTAGTATTCCGTGAAACCAAACCACAAGATCACATCTTTCAAACTTTGAGGCCACAACCTTCAAAACCTTGTGATCTAGTCGTTCACTAGCTCAAGCAATCCACTCGCAAACTCTGAACCTCGCGACCGTTTGGTTCAGTGTTGCGGCCACAGAGTGAATCTCTTAGAAATCCTAAATTTTGTTACGGTCGCAACATATATTCTCACGATTGTATCCTTTAAAGGTGGCGACCATAAGTTTTGTGAGCCTAGTCTAAGCATCAAACGTGGTAGCACCTCATTAGATGGCATACTCTATATAAACGTACCTTCAGTACGATTTTAAAGGACCTTTTTTCTGACATCAATATACTGCCGCTTTATCGAGTACTATTCTAAAATACGTTGGTACTCTGCTGCATTCTCGACTCACATCCCGATTCACATTCTCGCTTGACTTTGATCAGGATACTGGAATTGGACTGCCGCTCAAGGACCAAATAGCCCATCACCACACTCTACGACTCGAGGAATCATCTGGATTGTTGCATCCCAAGTATTCTATTAGATCCCCGACACTTCTCTCTTCACATTCTTTACTCAGTGAAGAGGTCGGGTTAGAATTTTGAATACTAATTTGTGAATTGCATGTCTATTCCTTTGATTTTATCATAATTAGGTTTAAATTTCTCATTCACATGTGATCTTAATTAATTGAGTTATAAGTATGCATGATCCTAAGATTATGTTTAGAATTAAGTTTTTCGTGATTTCATAGTATTTTGGTTGAAGTCATAGCAGTATGCTTCTATTTCTTTGCTTTATTTTGCATATGTATCACACATTCACACTCGAATACACTTTCATTTAAATTTTAGCAAAACAGTGCCTAAAAACCCTTCGGTTGCAACATTCATTTTTACGATCGTGAAATTGTGGCACTAACATTCTCGCTGTCGTAACATTCAATACTGCGCCCATCCACTTTCATTTCACATTCCTGGCGACCGCAACCTTTATATATTATAGCCGCACGCTTTTTTTACTTCCAGTATCTCAATTATGCTCTAGTAGCATAATTATGTATTTACGGTGTTCTGTTCAGTATGTGATTTGTAGTATTGATCAGCATGTTTAAAACTTAAAAACCTTGGGTTTATTTCTCTTTCGTTTATGCCCATGCTATGCTTAGTTTAATTTTGACATCATTAAGATTTGCTAGCTTCATTTATATGATTTCATGCTTTGTGTATCACATGCGGTTTGCTTTATGTATCCTTTAACTATAATTTGCATGCCTTAGGAATTTTCTTTTATTCTTTGTTTGGCATTCTATATACCTATGCTATGTATTTTTATTACTTAATTTTGGCTACTCTCTCTTTACATCTATTTTTTATATTTGCATGCATTTGATAAACATATTTAAAGAACCAATGATGATTAGTAGAGGCCAACCATACAGTTGAATGAACAGGGTGCCTAACACTTTTATTAATTCGTACCTTAGCTCCCGAACCCTTCTTTTCTCTAGTTAACATTTTTAAGATTAGTAACCAATTTTTGTTTTTCTTAGTTTTTCTTAAAAATCAAGTTGTGACTTTTCAAAACATTATGGTTTTCAATGAGTTAAAAAAATTTTGAAATAACTCTTGAATTTCCTATTTTTAGTTTTGAAATAAACCCTAAATTCCAACGCCACAGTATTTTTTGGCTAGGTATTGGTTTACAAAATTAAATAAGAGGGTTAGACTCAAAAATATCATTGGTTCTTAATTTGACTTTCTCATTTGCATTCTCCCATGCATTTGCGTCATTCTCAACCCCCTGCTTGGTCGACCCGATACCCCAGTTAGTTTACTATCTCGTGGCTATGTCGGGAAGACGGGCAAGCCTTTTGGCCGCACGCTTGTACAAGTGCGGTAAAAGAGTTATTGCGTACCATTTAATCAAGTCCTATATCACACCAGGTATGTGAGGTATATTCTTGACTCTATTTAGAAGGTACCTAGAGTGATTGACCAAATCGGCCTTTTCTGCATATAGTAGCTTAGAAGCTTCCCATTAGGTGCTTAACCAGTAGGATTAAATGTTTTTGTTTAATTGTATGTTTTGTTTGCGATTGTTTAAGACTTTTTATTTGTTTGCTTGCCTTAGAATAGTTTTTCTCCCGAGATTTGACCCAGGTTTGCCTTCTTCTTTTGTTTGATTTAGAATAGTTTTCCTCTAAGGTTTTTGACCGGGTTTTTGGTCTTAGCCTTAGGCTATTTTAGGAGCTCGATTTTCTTTTCAAGGCTTTACCTGTGTTTTGGTTGAGGCCTTTGATCTCAGTTTATGATAGCTTTCTCTCTCTTATGGGCTCTACCCGGTGTGTCGATTTTGTGCTTTCGATTTTGCTTCGGTTTGTTTCCTATCTTGAACTCCTGTCAAGGTTCTTGTAGACACCCAAATTTGACCCCGCCTAATTTTAAGTGAATTCGATGATGAAAACAGTAGGAATAGTACCTTAATTCGATCCTCGAAAAGTGATCCAAGCTCGGTATTTGGACCCAAAACCTTCAAACCAATGAAATTTTTGATGAACCATTGAAACTTGCTGCCCAAGTAAGGCGACTGCCATGTTCATTGTGGCGATCGCCATAGAACTTTGTGGCAACCCTTGCTAAAACATTGCGACCGCCACCTTTCATCATGGTAACCGCCACCTTTCATCATGGCAACCGCCATAGAACTTTGTGGAACTTTTCAAAAATATGGCGACTGCAAACTCCAAATGGCCTGACATGTCCCTAAAACGTGGTAGCATCTCATTGGCTAAAGAACTCTATAAATACCGTACCTCTGGTACGTTTTTAAAGACAGAATTTGAGTGAGAGATTTTGAGAGTGAAGCTCTACCGAGACGCCGAGCAATTTCGAGCCCCGACGTCGAAACCCTGCCGAGATACCGAGTCCCGAACCTCCAACTCCTACATTGAAGCCCTGCTTGGATCACTTATCGAGGATTGGCCCATTGAAGTACATTCCCAACTTGAGGATTCTCCGACAATTTAGGTAGCCCATTTGGATCCCCGATCCTTCTAACTCCATTCTCTCTTTTAAAGTGATCAGGTTAACTTCTAATTTCAATTCGCATGTTTCTTTTGTTTTTGTAATTCACATTGTTTATTGTCTACATTGCCTTATGCAATTTGCTTATATAATTTGTTCATTATTTAGTTATTATCTTTCTTACACTTAACACATTTGTTATTTTATTCTTTAATTCATTAAATAGTGCTAATATGTTTTGACAATTACAACTAATCGATATTGTTAATTATTATAATAATACACTTACATTTATGTGAATGTAGTAATTAATAGTACATTTTACATTTGAGTTAAGTATTTGTATTTAATTTCTCTTCTTCTTAGCATTAATTTAATTTCCTTTATTAGCATTTATTTTTATTTTCTTGTAATATTAATGTCCTTTTCTTTTAAGCATTAGTTTAATATTCTTTTAGTAGTTTTTTTTTTTTTTTATTACTAGTATTTCTTTCTTTCTCTTGTTAATGCCAATGTTCTATTTTTCTTTATTTTTTTTCTTTTCATCATTAGTTTATGATGTCCATTTTTAGCATTCATTTTCTTTTAATATTAGCATTTCTTTTCTTTTCTTACAAAGTTTCTTTGCTTTCTTTTATTAGCTTTATTTTCCTTTCATAGTATTTCTTTTATTTTTAGTAAATTCAAAAAAATTACAAAAATATTTTCAAGTTAATTTGCACTTTTAAATGATAGTATAATTTTTTACCATTTCTTTTATTTATTTTTTTGTCTCTTTTAAAGTATAAAATGTAAATAGTTAGATTCTCTTTTAGTAGCATTTTCCAACCTTTTCACTCAGCCTTTTTTCTTTTATAAATTTCTTCTTTATTTTCTTTTTCTTCTCAAACTCTCTTTTGTTAAAATATCTTTATTTTTGTTTCTTTTGTTAATAGACTTTCTTTCTTTTAAAAAAACATAGAATTCTTGTACATCTTTCATTTTAAGTACTTATTATGTTCATATTGCTCTTTCTAATTGAATGTTTGTGAAATACATGTTTTGGTTATTATCTTTAAATAAATGTTTAGAATAGTTTAGTTTATCTTTTGTAACAAATCACGTTTAGATAATTTTTAACAACGCTTTGCATATTTTTGCTCTTTTATTCAAACCATGCTAGTTTAGGTTATCGTTATGAAATCGCATGTGGGAGTGTTCCATATATCATTTAGTTAGAAATTGCATGTCATAAGACCTATGACTTTTCCTTTAAAACTTGTCTTATTTGGAGTGTCATTATATCTGTTATGTATTTTTTATATTTGATTTTAGATTTTCTTTCATTGCTTTTATTTTTTTTATTTGCATGCATTTGAGAAATTCTATTAAAGAACCAATGACGATTAGTAGAGGCCAACCTTATGGTTGGACAAACGGGGTGTCTAATACCTTTCCCGATTCGTACCTTAGCTCCCGAACCATCTTTCTCTAGTTAAATGTTTTGAAGATCAGTAGCTATTTCTTTTTTCTTAGTTTTTCTCAAAAACTAAGTGGTGACTCTATTTTTAATAAAAAGAAATTTTCAAAGATTGGTTTTCAAGGTGTTAAAATATTTTTTAAATATCTTTGAATTTTCTTATTTTGACCATTTTTCAAAACCCCTAAATCCCAACGCCACAGTTCCAACTTAAGCTTTTCTTTGGATTAGATTTGTTTTCCTCTCGGAATGCTATCCGATTTTCCCTATATAATCTTTGGTTATACCTTTATCCCAGTGATCCTTTGTTTAGTGCTAGCATGGCTTTCAAGTTTTTTTTTGTTGAGGTTTTCGGGCGCTGTGCTTTCTAGTTTGCTATTGGTTTGGGCCCGGCCGGGGCTTTCTGTTGTTTTGCTGCTTGTAGTCAGTTGTTCAGCAATCTATTATTAGGGATCTATTTGAGATATTTCTAATACTTGCTTTTTTCAACTTCCCAGGTTGTTTCGATCTTAAACCATTGAGTTAGAAGAATTGCATCCAGTACGTGTTTGGGCCAGGTCAGTAACAAGAAGACTCTATAGAGTTTTCGAAAAAACAACAGAATCATTTGAGATGGTAAAAAATGAAGTGAATTTGACAACCCTGATGAAGGCAATTATCGAGATACAAAGGGCGGTTGAATAGCAGACGCAGGCTCAAAACTAGTGTTAGGCCCAGATTCAGGCAATCCAGGCTCGCTTACCAGGGATAAACGAGTAGTAAGATGATCCAAATGAGAACGGAGAAGATTTCTATAAAGATAATCTAGGACAGGAAGACTCGCAGGTCGTTGTACCACCACGAGTTTCACATCAAGTTATGTGATAGAGGAGGAAAACACAACCCAATCTAGAGAATTCACATTGGCAAAAAAGATCGATCAAATGGAACAAGTACTGAGGAAAGTAAAAGAAGTGGAAGAATACATGTTAGATGTAGGCGATTTGTGCTTATTCCCAGATGTCAGGTTGCCAAAAAAATTTAAGATGTCGAAAATGAAGAAGTTCAGTGGAACCGAAGATCTCCGTATCCATTTGAGAATGTTTGTCGGTATCCTTTCTCCCATAGGGATCGACAATCAGTTGAAGGCTTTGTTGTTCCACCGCTCACTCTCTGGGGCAGCACAGAAATAGTTTTTGTCCTAAGATGTTGCAAAAACTAGGACATAGGAAGACATTGCTACTGCCTTTGTCAGTTAGTACAACTATAACATCTAGCTAGATGTCACTACCCGAGAACTCGAAATCACCCGACAAGAAGCCGAGAGTCATTTGTGTGCTTTCTAACCAGGTGGAGGGGAAAGGCAGCCAAAATGACAAATCAGCTAACAAAAAAAGAACAGGTGAGGATTGTAGTCGAGAATCTTTAGTCCCTATTGAAGCATTATCTGATAACATAGTCGCTCTCGACATTCGAGCAGTTATTTGATGTTGGGGTTCAGATAGAAGATGCAATCCAGTCTGGTGTTATAGAAAAGGTCGAACAGAGTTAAAAGCAAATAAGGTCTTACCCTGCAAATAATCAAAGCCAACCCACCACTTTTTCCAGCCTTGTTTCTCGTTCAAACGAGGTTAACCTTCTGAATCCTCAGTCTGAACAATCAAATTCCTCATTTTCTGCACCACCACCCAAAAATAACCAGCCACCGCAGCAAAGGATGCTGAGGAAGGTTTTCACTCTCCTAAATATACCATTGTCAAAGCCCTGAATCGACTTATCGAGAAGGGGCTAATAAAACTTCTGGATCTAATGCCACTACCAAACCCCTTACCGCCAAGATTCAACCCTTCCCAGTACTTTGCGTTTCATCAAAGCCATGTACATTTGATTGACAACTGCCAACGACTCCGCTATCAAATCCATGAATTAATTGACAACATGGTCATTCCACCTTCCTCGGTTGTTCAGAAACCAAATGTCACAACCAATTCACTATTGAATCATGCTAAATAGGACAGGGTGAATTGTATATATTTGGGGCAATCAGAAAATCCTAGCCGGTATATCTGTTCAGCGAATCTGACGCACCCATGTGTTCCAGCTGTTGAGGATTAGCTGTCTTGTTCACAGATTATGGCTGGGAATAGGTGGGACATGATGGAAGAGTGGAATGATGATACTTGGGAGGGATATCAAATGGCGATTGAGGCCGACATCCAATAAAAGCGTAATGAGGATGATGATTGGCCGTTAGACTACCTAGTGCGGCCATATAGATTCGGTCATGTGCTAGATGGCATTGCTCTTCCTCAAATTTTGAGGAGGAGGTTTATGTCGATGAAATACAGTCTTACTGGTTGGTCTAAATGGTCTTAAAGTTAGACAAAGATGAATGAACTGAATTCTGGGCTACCCAGGAACAGTAAGTAGATTACATTATGGAAGATATTTGGGGATTTGACAACATCGACAACACATGGGCATTAGAAGACGAGGAAGAAAGGAAAGGAAGATCAGGTTACGTCATTCTAGATGACCTTTGGAAATTTTAAAGTTCTCTGCACATTGTGGAGATCAGATAAATCGAGAACACAATGCTAGGATTATGGGAACCACATCTGATTAGGAGTGGGCGACATTTCAAGTCGGCTCAATTAGAAAAGGGGTAAGCAAGCGAGAGAGGAAAGGAGAAGGAGCAAGAAGAAGAAGGCGACGTAACTAAAGTAGCTAAAAAGGACTCAGGTAACATTAGCATTTGGGGATTGCTGATGGTTTCACATCGACACCGGCAAGCCGTGTTAAGGGTTCTGAATAAGGCCAATGTTTCGATAGACACAACTCCCGAGCAGTTGATCGGGTTGAAGTGGGCTGCAGTAATGGTTATCGAGAATGGTTCAGCACTAAATGTTGGCTCTCTTAGAACTGCAGTCTGCATGGGAATGAAGCCGGATCATTTCATGCCTAGTAATCAAGGAGTTCGGGCTTATGACAATACAATGAGGGATGTACTTGGACTGATATCATTTGCTGTGTCAGTTGGGCCTTTAAAAACCTCGGTGGAGTTCCATATGCTAGATGTCCAAGCATCTTTCAATCTGTTGTTGGGGCGACCTTAGCTCCCTGACCCTGATGTACAAATCGTTCCCTCTACCCTTCACCAAAGCTAAAATTGATTAAGAATGGGGCAGTACTAACTTTTCATAGGAAAGATAGTATTCAACCCCCAAGAGAAGACGGTTCGACCCTCCTGGAAGTCTAGCATCGGGAGGGGGATAAATTCCTGAGTGAGTTTTAGTTTGATGAGGCTCATACCGTTCAAATGCTGTTAAAGGAGGAAGAAAGCTATATCAATCCCTATGTTGCTACAATGATGAGACGTATATCTTACTTTCCAGGTATGGGGTTGGGTTGCAAACAACAAGGAATTCTGGATCCCATCGAAGTGTTGCCAATCTCACAACACTTCGGCCTTGGGTACAAGCCAATAGACGAAGATTTGGAGGAGTTAAAGACAAGGCAGAAAGGAAAGAAGGTCAAGTATTCGGGAACGCTGAATGGATACTTCGTCAAGGAGGGTGAAGATTTTTTGTATTGTGGTTTCTTAGAGCCATGGTTTGATGAGGAAACTAATCAGAGGTTTTCAGGGTTGAAAATTTTCTTCAACCACAAGTTATTGGATATAGAGGAAGAAGAGGCAACCGAGGAAAACGAGAAGAAAAAAGAAAAGATTCAAGAAGAAGATTGAGCGGACAAATTAAACAGCATTGGCATGGAGGCGTTATTCAACGAGAAGATGACTCAGATGTGCATAGCTAATCAGGATTGTCTTATGTTAGGCTGCGGCGTGCCGGCTAACTACACCAGACTTATCGTGGACGTAGCTGCGAGAGATGTAAAAAATTGGTCCTTGAAGTCTTGTATTTTTCGTGATGCATGTCTCGAGTTTGAGTCTAAGTTATGTGAGTCTGTGTTGGAGAGCACACCTATCTATGCATGTTCGTCTGCTATTGCTTTTGAGATTGTAATCCATTCTCTCTTTGATATTAATGAAATGAACGAGATTTCTAGTTACTCTGCTTTATCTAATTTGTTTCATACATTTTTCGATGATTTTGAATTCAACGGGAATATCCCTAAAAAAATAAAAGCTTTAATAAAAAGAGAAGAAAAAATACGCGCTCAACCTATAACTAAAGAAACCTTGTCAATTAATCTGGATAATGAAACTAATCCACAAATTGTACAAATCGGTTCTTCAATATCTTTAGTTGAACGTGAGCAATTAATAACTTTATTAAAAGAATTTAAGGATGTCTTTGCATGGTTTTGCGAGGATATGCTCGGTATTGATCTCAATATTGTTCAACACCATATCTCTTTATATCTTGATGCCAAATTGGTCAAACAGAAATTGACAAGGATATGGCCAAAATGTACACTAAAGATCAAAAAAGAAGTCACCAAGCAGATTAATGCTGGATTCCTTATGGTAATCGAGTATCCAAAATGGATGGCCAACATTGTTTCGGTTCTGAAGAAAGATGAACACATTCGAGTCTGTGTGGATGTTTGGGATCTCAACAAAGCTAGTTGAAAGGATGATTTCCCATTACCGCATATTGATGTCGTGGTGAACAGTACAGCACGGCACACTCTCTTATGATTCATGAACGGTTTCTCCGATTACAATTAGATCTTAATAGTCCTCAAAGATAGAGAAAAGATGACATTCACTACACCTTGGAGCACCTATTGTTATCGTGAGATATCATTCGGTTTGAAAAATAGAGGGGCAACCTATCAAATGGCTGCCACTACTTTGCTACAAGATATGATACATAAGGAAGTTGAGGTGTATGCGGATGATATGATAATCAAGTCCAAGGATCGGGTGGCCATATCATAGCACTACAAAAGTTCTTTGAAAGGATCAAAAAGTACAACATGCGGCCCAATCCACAAAAGTACGCCTTCGGAGTCACTGTAGGTAAAATGCTCAAATTTATGATTACCCAACGGGGTATCGAGATTGATTCATCAAAATTCAAAGCGATCATGGAAATGCCTCCTCCGAAGATTAAGTAAGA
Organism: Heliamphora exappendiculata; assembly: GCA_034768845.1. NCBI lineage: Eukaryota > Viridiplantae > Streptophyta > Magnoliopsida > Ericales > Sarraceniaceae > Heliamphora > Heliamphora exappendiculata. The sequence continues at coordinate 16,598,890 of JAOTRH010000001.1, read as the reverse complement.
AGTTAAGGGCTTTCAGGGTAAGAAACAGTTCATCAGTCAGTTCATAGCCAAGCTAACAATCACCTGTGAGCCTCTGTTCTGCCTGTTGAACAAATGGGTCATGTTTGAATGGGATTAGAAATTCCCAGATGCCTTTGAAGCTGTGCATCAGTACTTGCAAAATTCACCTGTTTTGGCTCCTCCTGAGCCCGATGGGCCACTGGTTCTCTATTTGTCAATGGCTGACTTGGTTATGGGATGCAGATTGGCACAAGAAGGAGAAACTGGAGTTGAGAAGGTAGTCTATTACTTGATCAAGAAGATAACTGAGTCTGAGATACAATATACGCCACTGGAGAAGACATGTTGGGATTTGGTTTGGGCCTCCTAAAAACTAAGGCATTACATGTCTTTCACAGTGAATGTGATTTCCCTAATGGATCAGTTAAAGTACTTGTTCGAGAAGTCGGTACTAACAGTAAGGCTGGCCCGGTGGTTGTTACTACTGTCAAAGTTTAATCTCAGGTATGTCCCCCGAAAGTCAATAAATGGCAGAGCCGTGGCAGAGTTCTTGGCAGATCAGCCAATTGAAGGAGACGAAGACAACTAGTTCCAATTTCTAGATGAGCAACTCGTGGAAATCAAGGATGATAAATGGACTTTGTATTTTTTTGGTGCATCTAATCTGTATAGCTATGGAATAGGAGTTCTCTTGTCACTCTTGACGAATCACATGTTCCTCTGTCTCTGAAGCTCAACTTTGAGGTTACCAGCTACTAAGCTGAGTATGAAGCATGCTTAGCCGGGTTAGAGGTAGCCCTAAAAGTAGGGGCAAAGAAGCTGAAAGTCATCGAAGATTCAGCATTGGTAGTCTCACAAACAAGAGAAGAATGGAAGGTCAAAGATGTAACATTAATCCTCTATCACCAAGAGCTGGAGAAGTTGATACCGTGCTTTGAATCAGTGGTCTTCACACATGTTTTGAGAGTACAGAACAAGTTCACCGACGCACTGGCTACTCTGGCATCAATTATTGACATACCACCCAGGGTCAGGATGAGATCGTTGATAATTGACTAGAAGAGAAAATCGGCATATGAGATGACTACGAGAATCAAAGAAAGTGCAGATGAACTCCCTTGGTACTTCGACATTCAAAACCTTATGGAGAAACGAGCATACCATAAGTTTACCAGTAAAAAGAACAAAAAAGTAATAAGGAGATTATCTGCGCAGTTTGTTATTTGTGGAGGAAAGTTATACAATTGAGAGCATTTTGGAGTCAACAAGCTATGTGTCAGTAGTGAGGAAGGCCGAGAATTGATGAAAGAGATACATGCTGGACTTTGTGGGTCTCACATGAGCGAAAACATGTTAGCCAAGAAAATCCTATGACAAGGGTATTTTGGATGACAATGGAGATGGATTGTATACAGTTTGTGCGAAGATGCCATAAGTGTCAGATCCATACGAACCTTATGCACGTTCCCCCATCTCAACTGTATAGCCTGACATCGCTATGGCCATTTTCAGTATGGGGCATTGATGTGATTGGTAGAATAACTCCAAAGGCTTCAAATGGTCATGAATTCGTTTTGGTGGCCATTGACTATTTACCAAGTGGGTAGAAGCTGTCTCCTACTCCGTATTGAAAGCTTCTCATGTTATCAAGTTTATCAAGCAGAATATCATTTGTCAATACGTGGTTCCTCATGAGATCATCTTAGATAACGGCTCACATTTCCAAGGTGAGGTCTTGAACCTTTTTGGAGAATATTGAATAGTGGCCCATAAGTTGTCCCCATACCGACCACAAACCAATGGGGCAGTCGAAGTAGCAAACAAGAATGTAAACAAGATTGTAGTGGCGGGGCTCTGAACAATGGAAATGACATAAATAGGTGTGGAACTAGGAGTTCCTGACGTGACCCTGGTCCATCTGGGTCAGAATGGTGCCTAAAAAGTAGGTGAGGGCCTCTACGGACTGGGGGATGGCTAAATCAAAAGCAATGGGGTCACCACCAACCCGAATGCCGGTGATCATGGAAAAATCCAGCGGGGTCAGTGTGGCCTCAAACGTCATGAAATGAAAAGTGTTAGTGATGTCCCACCACCTTTTTACGATCGCGATCAGCTGTACTCTGTCATTGCTAGTCTCACCCAAGAATGGTATAAATTGTGCGAAGCCGAAAGTATTAATAAAGGCTTAGCTAGGGACCAAAAGAGCTGCATACCACTACAGCTGTGAGACCCTATACCGTTTCTTTTTTTTGATATATATGCATGTTCGGTGTTTTGTACACGTTTTGGCGTTTTTTCCTTAATATTCTTATATGTGTTTTGATGCATGTTTTGATTTAAATAAGCATGCGGGGTTGGTCCTGGGGGCTGCGAGTTACGGTGCAAATTTTAAAAATTTAAAAAAAAAATATTTTGGAGGCCTATAAAAATACTGAGTTAAATATTTTCAAAATATATTTTCAAAATTTCTCCACTAAGTTTCCTCCATATTCTCTCTGCCTTCTTTCTAACTTATGGGGGCCCTATTATAGGCATCGTGCTCTACGCATCCGTCTGGACGGAATTTTATTTCGACAAAACTCGATTTTGCACGTGGATCGAAGCGTCGAGTTTTTGACTCACCATGGTAGGATTCTAGACTATATAACTATTTTAGGGTGATATATGTAATTATATCCTGTTTCACCATTTAAAAATGCATGAATAGGTGATTTATGTTTTAAATTTGATTTTGGGTTAAAACTATTTCTTGGCGTTTTCGGTGGATGAAAGTATGTTTTGAGGGTTCTCTTTCGAGGTTTGGGAGTGAGGCTTGGGCGTGTTGATATCCGAGGGTTTTTGATGGGTGTATGGAGGTTTGATTTGAGATTTGGAAGCAAAATCGTAGCTCAAAAATATTTTCTGAGCAGGATCAGTCGATTGAAGCTACGAGTTCAATTGACTGGATCATCATTTGGTGAGTTCAGTTGACTGGACCTGGGAGGTCAGCCGACTAAAATTCCTTCTATTTTGGTTCTCTTCTTTCAGAGAGGTTTTCAATCTATCGGGGGCTTAGGCCAGTCAACTGGGGTCCTATGTGGGATGTTAGTGTTGTTTTGGTGGTTCGGTGGTTGGGTTTTGGCTTTCCTCGCCTTCCTCGAATGGTTTTAAAGCAACGGATTCATGAAATCTCGCATTTTAGAGGGTGGTTTTCAAAAGAATGGTTTGAAAAAAAAAGGAGTTTTTACGAAAACGTTGAGGAAAAACGTGTTTTGTTTGAGGTTTGGAGCCGACCTTTGGGGTTGAGGCTCAACCTTGAAAACGTTTGATAAAAGTGTGTTTTTACATACATGTTGATCTCCATGTTAATGAATGGATCTATATGTTTTTCTTTGATCTCCATGTTGATGGATGGATCTATATACATGTTTCATGTATTTGTGAAAACGTTTTGATTTTGTGAAATGATTCTCTAAATGTACCGGGATAGCGGGTATGTGGCACGAGTTGCCCTTGGTGTAAGTCTGAAAACGTGCGCAGAGTATGTACCATTGTCCATCGGGGTAGTTCTCGTAAAGAAGGTGGTAGGTGCTTTTATTCTTCGGTTTTAGTCCGTAAAGTTAGCTTTTACATTATGGTGTTCTGTATAGAACTTGCCATTACCTAACCGGTCCTATGATGTATAGGGATTGGGTAAGGGGCAGGAGTCTGTAGTTATTTTTTCTGTCCCTTTGTGACGGAGTCGGTACATAGGATTCATTCTCTTTTCCTCAGTGTGTGATCCGAGTGGGAAATTAACGTTTTGGTTATTGTTTTCTTTCAACTGTAAAACGTTGTTTTGGCATTGCTTAAATGCTTGGTTGTGGAGGAAAAACTATTTCGAAGGTTTATGGGAAACTTGGAATTTTATGATGTAAAACCTTTTTGGTTTTATTTGTGGTTGAGTTAGCTCCCACCATATGATTGCATATCCTGCTTTACAGCTTTATAGTCTGTTTCTATTGGGTTTCGGCTCTCGGTGTGGGATTTTGTCTTAAAACCTTTTTCAGGTCTGGAGGTTGATGATCATGAGGAGTTGATCTAGTGGTACCGTGGTGGCGGAAAGCTTTAGTAGTTTTCCTTTTTGTATGCTTTCTTAAAGGCACATTTGTATGCCTCTGAGCAATATACTTATGCATGTTATACATGATGTTTACTATTTATGAGAGATTCATATAGGGTTTTCATTTGATTTCAACAGGTGGATTTGAATGTATGCAATCTTGTTTTCATAAAACTGGTATTTGGTAGATTTTCACGTGACCTTGGGTTTTGGGGCGTGATATCAGCACCTCACTTGAGCCATCGAATCAGAGGATGAATTTGCTAGCATGAAAAAGCAAAAAGAGGACGATTAGAAGATATAATAAAGTCGTCAGAACAAATCAGAAGAAAAAGAGAATGAAGAAGGAGAAATAATCAAATCCTAAGCGAAGCATTGTCTAGGTATTTTTAAGTCCATACGGTGTCTTAGGTTTTCTAAAGCTATAGTGAGCTTTGCATGCTAAGCCCTGGTGCACTAGGCAAATCCTTTTTCAAACCCTAAGTTCGTGAGTGTGTGACGATCTTTAGGTTTTCTAAAGCCCTAGTGACATAGGCACCTTAAGCCCTGGAGCGCCAAGCAAACCCTTTTTTAAATCCTAGGTTCGTGAGTGTGTGACGATCCTTAGGTTTTCTAAAACCCTAGCAAGCTAGGCACCCTAAGCCTAGGTACGCCAAGTAAAAACCTTTTTCAAATCCTAAGTTTGTGAGTGTGATTATCCTTCGATTTTTTAAAGCCCTAGTGAACATTACCCTAAGCCCTGGTGCGCTAGTCAAATAGTTTTTCAAACCCTAGGTTCATGAATGTGTGATGATCCTTAGGTTTTCTAAAGCCCTAGCAAGCTAGGCACCCTAAGCCTTGGTGCGTCAGGAAAATCCTTTTTTAAATTCTAAGTTCGTGAGTGTGTGACGATCCTTAGGTTTTCTATAGCCTTAGTGAGCCAGGCACCCTAAGCTATGGTACGCCATGCAAACTGTCACACCCCAAACTCCAGGTCACATGAAACACCTATAAGCAACCAAACATAACACCCAATCCGAGCATACACTCTCAATATAAAACATACATGCATTGTATATATCTGTTAAACGGCTTACATTATACGGTTCCAACACCAAAAAAATATGTAATCATACAAGATACAGAAGGAACAAAAAGGAAGACTACAGATCTTTTGCCTCTCCAGCAATCCCGAATCAACCTGCGCAACCAGTTCTTGAAAAACATTTCAAATCCCACATTGTGAGCCAAAACTCATTAGAAACTAGACAACACATAAAATATAAGCTAAACTTGCTAGAAAAACGAGATGCGGTTTTCGACTCTTCTTCAAGGCTTTAAAACAATTTTCACATGTAAGCGAAAAGTGAGAATAAGAACCATTTTTGACTCACAAGAGCCCCAAAACGGTTTAAAACGATTTTTATCTCACGATTCACACGAGTCTTAAAAACAATTTGAAATTGATTTTATTCGTCCCATATTGCATTACATGCAATCCATGAATCTTCTCGAATTTTTACTGAAGGACCTCAGCCCCAATGAATGCAACACTGATACATCTAACCAGCTCTCACAAGCCACAACCACCATGCTATCCCGTAGATATAGATCTATACACAAACAGACATCCTTGTACATGCCTATACCATGGGATAAAATCGTATAAGATGCCACGGGATAAAAACATAAACCACGAGATAAAACCATACCATACCATGGGATAACACCGTATACCGTGGGATAAAACCGTATCAACATATGCATAAATAAACCAGAGTTTAAAGCATAAGACCATACCACATGCACCACATGCATGCGCTCCACAGATTCAACACATACATGCTAATAAAACTCTGGGTTTTAAAGCATGAAACCACGTTACACGTAACGACATCAAAGCTATGTAATTCATCTATATAATCCATACATAAATAAACTAGAGTTATAAATGCACATAGTCATGTATAATTTCACACGATAATGCCACCCGTCATATAACCCGACATCCACTCACATGGACAACCAACAACTCACAAAACTAAGCCTAACTCGAAGGCCAACATCGCTCAAGCGCTCAACCACCGCTCGAGCAGTCTCCTACTGACATACATCTCTGCCACATCACTGCTCGAGCGCTTACCACCGTTCGAGTGGTCATCGCTTGGTGAAAAACCAAACGAAGGAACAAACCAAACCCCCGCACTTAATGATGCACTAACCACCACAAACACAATTGTGCACCAACACCCTGCATCTTACCATGCACCACATACACCCGACACAGACCTACGATGCCCACACTCGCCCAACACAAACCCATAAGGCCCACATGCGTCCAACACGACCAACACAAACCCACACATGCCCCAAGGAACAAGAAACTTGATAAAAAGCTCCATTAAGGATGAAAAATATCCTTTTCCAAAACATTCGGCTAAAAATGGGTAAAAAACGATTTAGAAATTTTGACATACCGTCACTATTTTGATCATAACTGTTTCCACAGAAAGAATTTTGTTGTGAGAGTGGTGTCATTAGAAAAAAGACTTCCGGGGCTTTGATGCGAGTACAAAAATGACCCCATTCTGAGTCCGGATGAGTGATATATGATCAAAACAAAACGATCATATGCAGCCAGTCTGCTCGAGTGAGTAGGCACCCGAGAAAAATTTAGAATTTTCCTGTTTTGAGTTTCAAGCCCCCAAAACTCTTAAACACTCACTATAATGCTTCAAAACACACATAAACCTACCAACTCGCATATTTTCAACACCCACGGATATACATGAACTCAAACCATCAAGAACCACCGAAAGAAACATTCAAAATCCGATTCCATCCAACCAAAACAATGCAAAACCCCCTTTTCAACAAAAACCCGGTTGTTTTGAAACATAAATCGCTTTTTTATACATTTTAACCGGTAAAAACACGTACGATTACACGTAGCACCCGTATAAGATATGAAAGTCTAGGATTCTATCTCGTTGAGTTAAAAACTTGATGCCTCATTTCACGTGCAAAACCGAACTTCACCTAAATAAAATTCTGTCCAGATGTTCACGTAGCCCACTGTGCCAATAGCAAGGATCCGCTGCTAGATCGTCGAAAATTGAGCCCCAAGCCCCCGAGAAGAAAAAGATGAGGTAGAGTGTTTGGGTTGGTTCAAAAGCTAGAGAGAGGAAGGAAAAGATATTTTGAAAAAAATATCTAAAGGAAGATATTTATATGCTCATCAGAATTTCGTTCTTTTCTTCAAAAATTTGCAACACAATGGCCAACGGCCCCTAGAACCAACCCCGCATGCATATTTAAACCAAAAAATGCATCAAAATCCATATAAACAAGCTGAAGCAAAAATGTTAAAGACGCATCAAAAAATGCCAAAAAAATGGGTCAGGGTCTCACAACTCTTCCACCTTAAAGGAATTTCGTCCCCAAAATTCGCCATAAGATCAAAAGAAACAACCGCGTCGATCGTAATCGACACAAGCATAAGAGATGGTTAGCCAAATCATTCCTAGGATATAGTCAAACAAGGTCAGGCATCCTGAATAACAGCTAACTATCTCAAAGACACAGGATCTACAACTCTCCCCAACCTCACATCCTCACCAACCACTGCCTCAACACAGCACACCACCCACGGAATCCATCACCAACCCCTAGGAGATGAAAAGAAGAAATTGGCCCAAAACCTGCATACTCAGAAAGTACCTTTGCTCACTAAAGATATAACTGCATCATCAGGCGCGGCCGGTGCCCTCGAAGAACTGGGACCGGTGAGAGCATACGCTCTTCTTTGCATCGGTCTGGTCTTCCACCATAGCCTAGTGCTATCGGCTGTCGTACCGACTGAACTACACCTCCCTTATATGTCGCTCAAGAAGTCTGAACAGCAGGATGCTGCTGTTGATACTTAGATGGACCATCACATACGAGCCCACTGGTGTGCCTTCCCTGCTCGGCGCACTCTCTCTCTGGGGATAATTCCTGCGAATATGTCCAAGCTGGCCACATCCATTACAAATCGGCATCTCCCTCCTTGGTGAATGATCGAGTACGAAACTCTGAGACTGCCTCAACTGTGGATCCCGGTACTATCTCAGCTACGGGCAATTTGGCACACGATGCCCCGGCTGTCCACACTGATAACATCTAACCTCCCTCAGCTATGGCCTTCTAAATGAAGCCATTAATGGTGCTAGTGTAGAGAACTGATGTAGTAATCCAGATGGATGAAAGCAAGTACCAGAGGACCTCTGCCTCTTGTTGGGACGCCCACCTGACTGCGCCTTTGTCCCACCCTACGGTGTCTTGGCCTCCTTGGAAGCTCGAATCTCAAACATAGTGTTCTCAACCCTCGTTGCTGCCTCCACTAGCATTGTGAACACACGAAGTCCCATTCCAACACCACGTGTTGGGAATGTATACTAAAAGCCATACTTTTTATGTATTTTATTCTGGATCCTTGGCATATTAATAAGAAATATTTGAGATGGTTTTGCATTTACGATTTCATACTTATATGTGTGTTGTATGAATGCATAGTCCGTATATTCTGTCCAGTAGTTGACTTGGTGCGTGCTGCACGGAAAATCAGGCCAAAGGTTTTGACAGATTATACAGGTAGGCTCACAATCACAATAGAACCGGACATTCCATTGGTACAATTATAGTACATCGTTGTAGTAGCTGATCTTGGCTAGGTCGAACAGATCGAATTCAGGTTTTGAAAATTCGATGTTCGAGCTTGATGTGTTAGTACACTTGGAGTGTATTGAGCGAGATCAACATGATAATCGATTCTATACTTACTATATGAATTGATCCACATGCCGTATTATCATGTATTGCACGAACTCTTAATCTCGAAGTGAATGGTTAATTGTGTTCAGATAATGTACAGTACTTTGAGTCGTCAATGGTTCAGATTTCCTCTATGAGATCAACAATACCGATGAATTAGGTATTGGCATTGTTTATCCGATAATTGATAATCAGCTGACGAAAACCACGTCCGATTCAGGTTGAGGAGTTCCCCCTCGTTTGCTTTGCTTATAGGTTTTATTATACTAAACATGTACAGTGGGTTTTCAGATCTGGCATATCAAAAGGTTAAGCGACGCGGTTGCGAGAAAAAGAATATAATTAAATCGGGTTGTCAGTAACCTAATTTATTTATCGGGAATCCATATCTTAAATGTGGGGAGAATTCAGTGTATTTGGTAATTGAAAACTCAAGACATAATCTGAGGTAGGACCAGGAGCTCAGTTAGGACCTTTAGTGGAATAAGTTCTGGTTCGTGCGAAAAAATATCTAACACGGGGACAAAGTTAGGGATATCCGATTTTCTTGTACGGCTAGCCCGAGTCCTATACTTTCTCGTGATCCCTCACGTAACCCACTATACGCATGAATTTTTTTTTATTGGTTTCGATAAATATTTAATTTAATTAGAATGTCGCTTTTGCCGTCAGGGACATTCAGGGATTAAATTAAATAATAAGGGGCGTTTTTTAATTTTTGACACGCGTAGGGATTACTCTCTAGGTGGCCGGTCCTAATATAAGATGGTGGGTTTTATTTTTATGTTAAGTGTATATCTTCTTATCCTTTGAAGAAGGAGAGAATATACACTTAATATTCTTTTAATATATTTTTATATATTAAAAGGAGGCTCTAAAAAGAAAACCCTAACCCTAATCTCCCCCAAAGCCGCCGCCCCTCTCCTCTCTTTGGTAATTAATTTTGCCTCATTTAGAGAGAATAGGGTGAAGAGAAACCGAGAAAAAGAAGAACTATTCGATCGGAATTGGTGCCCACACACCGTGATCGTCATAGTGTGTCCGAGATACACGTGAGAAGATTGCAAAGTCATCTTCAACGTATTCGGGACTTCTTGAAACTTTTCGACAAGTTTCATGAAGGTATTATGCTATTAAGATTAATATTGTTCTCAGTTTTCAGGAAAAACGCATACGTCGTTTTTTACGGTCACGGTATCGGTTCAAATTTTTTTATTTTCGCTCCAACAATAGTATCAGAGCCGTGGTTGCGTTTTTCATGAAAAACCATTGTGTTAACCTCTGTTTTGCAGCTTATGTCATTATGATCCGGTTAAATGCATGTATGAATGTATGTATGGTTTATATCGTTTTTTTAATCATTTATCTCGACGGTTTTGATTCAAGATTAGATCGGTTGTACGCCTCCTACGTAGGGTATACGTTTTGACGATGTAATCTATTATTTCATTCATTCTTTTTGGAACAATAGTTTAATCGGACCACGCAAAATGAGGAACGAATACGAAAAAAGGACAAGGCGACGATGGCATGGCCTGTTCGGCAGAACAGTGGCGCCATCTTCAGGGATCGTTTTCGGGCCTTCCGGTAATCTTTTTCAATGCAATTTTTTTCTAAAATTAAGGTTGTCCGTTGGCTATCCGGTGGTGGTTCAGTTGCGGTTAGACGACGGCGGCAAATGGTCCAAAAGGTGCTTCAAAGCTGGTTGCGCATAGTGGCTCCCTGCAGAAATTTCAGCACTTTGAGAATTTTTTCGGAGCACTTCGGCTTGGAATTTTGATGCAATTATTTTTGGAGATCAAGACCTCGATGTGCTCTACCTACCATATTTTTTAGGGGTTCAAAAGTGGCGGCAAGGCGTTCAAACAGCTGCTGAAAAAAGGCGGCGCAGTGCTGCCTACACAGCAGAATTTCTGGCATCTTAAGGGGCTGTTTGGGCTTCTTTTTCAGCATTTTTCTGGTGTTCCAGCGATGGTCCGAGGCTGTGACGGTTGTCCAAAGGCTAACGAAAAAATTCGAATATTTGACGGCCCGTTTAGGGTTCCAAAACCCTAGGCGTTTAATACTTAATTCGATACCGTCGGATTAAAAGATTAAACGGATGGACCAGATCATAACGATCTTAATTTATATTTATTTTATCGTTAATTAATTAATTATTTATTTGTTTTATTTAATTGCGCGGATGAACTTTATTTTATTTATTTTTTCTTTTATGCATGATTTTAATTATCGAAAGTATATTAAGAAAAACGATTTTTATAAAATAAATAATCATAACAATTTTTAAAATGGGAAAATAAATAGATAATTATTTATTTAATTTTTATATTAAAATTAATTAAGGGTTTTTTAATTAAAACCTGGGTAATTAATTTATTTCACAAAATTAAATAAGAAATTTTTTTTATGTATTTTATTATGGTTAAATAAGAAATATTTTAATTAATTAAAATCGAATTTATTTTAATCAGGAATTAAAATATGTTTAATCGTTTAAAATGAACAAAAAGGAAAAACACTCATTTTTTTTAAAAAAATATTAATTGGGAGAAGGGTTTAGTCACAGATAAATCATGCAGTTTCCATTATACGTTCGTAGGAGATGTAGTTATAGCTCGCGCGCTGGCTTCGACTTTCGGTCTCCCTAAGGAAGGGCTATAATCATGGTATCTCCGGTACAAATTTTTGAAAGATGTAGAATTGAAAATAGTGCGAAGTAGGGTTCGTTCACACCGGGCCCATGGTTTTGACACGGTATTTTCAAATTAAAAATAATGGTTATACACTTAACCCATGAATAAAAATATCTTCCATAAGGAGTTACTATTTTTATTTGTAGGGACCAAAATTAATTGGCTATTTAATTTACATAGAATGTCCTATATCATGGAATAAAAAATCTAGTAGTTTCTTGTTCGTTAATTGTTAGACGTCCACACTATGTGGCCTATCAATTAATGTGACTCTGGGCCGGTGGTTTTTTATTATGATATTTGGTTTCGGCATTAAATTAATAGACTGGCATGCCTGTCCAGACGAGTGTTGATTAGTAGACGTCCGCACTACGTGGCCTGCTTAATCACGAAGGATTCGGGCTGTCAATAATTTTTTTCTAAATTAAAAAGTTGAGAGACCCTAATTTGATAAAAGAATTAAAAAAATTTTCTCTTTTGTTTCTCAAAATTAATAATGAGATCATTCAATCCACTTGCGGCAATTCTCAAGGAACATAAACTAACTAGACCAAACTTTATCACAAAAAAACGGAACCTCGATATTGTTTTGACTTTTGATGATTATTGATTTGTGTTGCATGACCCCTGTTCTCCCATTCCTCATAGTGGATCCACCGAACAGGAGATCCAGGATTATGAGAAGTGGGTGAAGGCTGATTGGATGGCTAACTGTTACATCTTGGTATCTATGTTGGATGTTCTGCAAAGCCAGCATCTGTCTATGGCATCTGCAGTTGAGATCTTGTTGAACCTTATAGAAATATTTGGTGATCAAGGTCGGGCAGCAAGACATGTGACCACAAGGGCTCTCATAAACACAACCATGACTGAGGGTACACCTGTTAGGGACTACGTTTTGAAGATGATTGGTCTTCTTAACGAGCTTAAGGCCCTTGGAGCAGAAATCGATATGAAATCTCAAATCGATATCGTGCTTCAGTCACTGTCTGATTCGTTTCCATAATTCTGCCTAAACTATACTATGAACAAACTGAATTTTTCTCTAACAAAATTGTTGAAAGAACTACAGGCAGCGGAATGTGTTATCCGCAAGCCAACCCATGCATTTGTTGCTGAAAAAGCTTCTACTTATAGGTCAAGAGGTGGTAAGAAGAAGAAGAAAGGACAGTAATAGAAAAATACAAAGAAGGTTGGCAAGGCTAAGCCATCGCTTGCCATGGCGAAGGTAAAGGTGCCAAAGGGCACATGCTATTTTTGTCAGAAACCAGGACACTGGAAGAGGGACTGTCATGACCGGAAGAACATTCTAGCTGCAGGTATTACTTTTTCTCTAGTAGTTGAATCATGTTTAGCAGTTGTATCTACAAAAACCTAGTGTGTAGATACGGGAGCCACTAATCATGTCTGCAATTCTTTGCAGGGGTTCTAGGTAACTAGGCAGCTTAGAGAGGGCGATGTCTACCTTCAGATAGGGAATAACTCCCAGGTGTCTGCTGTTGTAGTGGGAGAAGTAGTTCTTAATTTCAATAGAAATAAATATTTAATTTTGAAAAATATTTTATATATACCCCAAATCAGGCGAAACTTAGTTTCGATTTTCTGTTTGGGGAATGATGGATATTGTATTTATTTTAATAAGTTTTCATGCAGTATTATGGTTAGAAAACAATTTATCTGTCGTAGTACATTAGAAAATGCTCTTTACATTTTACACCATGTTATTTCTACTGGTAAAAATAATGAGGTGAATAATTTATATATTTTACCACTTAAGAGGAAAGTTTTCTCCTTGAACCGAATGCTACTTTAGCATCTTCATTTGGGTCATGTTAATATAAAAAGGATACAAAAGCTGGCCAAAATTGGACCTTTAGGTTCATTGGAAGTGGAGGCACTTCCAGTCTGCAAATCCTGTTTAGAAGGTAAGATGACAAAGAGGCCGTTTACGGTCAAGGGATTTAGAGCCAAAGAAGTGTTAGGATTGGTTCACTCTGATTTATGTGGTCCATGAACATCTAGGCAAGAGGTGGGTATGAGTATTTCGTCACTTTTATTGACGATTACTCTAGGTATGGATACTTTTACCTGCTTCACCGCAAGTCTGAAACCTTTGATAAATTCAAAGTGTTTAAGGCAGAAGCGGAGAAGCAAACAAGTAAAAGAATCAAAACTCTACGATTTAATCGTGGAGGTGAATACCTCTCTGGAGAGTTCAGGAACTACTTATCAGAACATGTGATAACATCACAATTATCTGCACCAGGTATGCCTCAGTAGAATGGTGTAGCGGAAAGGAAGAATAAGTCCCTTAAGGAGATGGTGAGGTGCATGATGTGTTTTTCAGATTTACCGCATTCGTTTTGGGGGTATGCATTAGAAACGGCGGCATATATTCTGAATTCGGTGCCTACTAAGG
>JAOTRH010000001.1:16556695-16584803 GCA_034768845.1 Heliamphora exappendiculata | reverse complement strand
CCCCCCAAACATAAGTTAATGTTAAGGAAATCGGTTACTTAAAAGGGTACTGAAAATGGTAGGTCAAACTAGGAATTGTTGGAAATTGAATGTGATTTACGGTAAAAGGTATTAACGCCCTTAATATTATAGAAAAGAGAAATGCAGGTAAAAAGCATGCAATTTGGAGTTCTGACATTTATACGAAAAGCAATTGCGAAATTTAATTGTGAAGGGGACAATTTTATTTTTTTGTTCTGACCATTTCATACTGCGTGTGTTGGCTATAGGGAACAATAATATCCTTTCCTATTGGAGTGATTCCACAATGAGTTTTCAAGAAGCGATTCCAGTGGTTTTGAGTACACAATTGCCAATAAATTCTTGACGCTACAAATTGGTTTATGCTCTTGAAAATTTCTTCTGAGTTTTTCCTCCTCTGGGATTTCTCTGAATAGCTTATGCTTAGGCATTACACACTAAATTTATCCCTTTTGAATTCTTGCTTTGTATCGACTGCAGGGTCTATAGGTACTACACACATTTATGTTGTACTACAAGCGTTTACAACCCACCTATGTGATATACATTCAGTCAGATTTGTAGGATATGTTTTGTTCTGATATTCTTCTCTTTATTAAGTTAAAATGAGTTCTGTGTGCTGTTTACTGTAGACAGAAAAGGTTGATTTGGAGAACACATTTGTTGACGAGAGCCAAAGACTGTCAAAGGATCAAGAGGCTTCCTCTAGCCTAGAGCAAGACAAATACAGTGGTATGGCCATTAACCTCCCTATCAATATATCGCATAAATTCTTTCACTCCAGCCATTATCTTACTCTCATTAATATGTATGTGTACGAACACATGCAAATACTTTCTACAGTTCAGTTTTCTTTCATTGTTTGATTTGCAGTGGGCCTATCATATGTGAAACAAGTAATAAAGATTTAAGCGTCTAGTGACTCTAGTCTCTATCTTAAAGTCTCTCAGATTCAACGATGTGACGTCCTCATGTCCAACTTAAAAATGAAATTTCCTCAGCATGTTTCGTTTGTCAGTCATAGCTTTATGGTGTTCTCCTTAAGTTTTGTGACCTCTGCAATAGTTGTTCAAGAATGATTCAGTTAGTGTTTGAAGAACCCCTCCACCCACCCACCTAATCTTTTTGGGAGAGCATTTTACGATAATGATGAAAGTAGTAGGCATGTACTGCAGTTCCTAGTAAAATGCTTTAAGTACTTCCCCTTGGGCGTTTTACCAAGGTGTAATGATTTGATGGTATAGCAACAAGCATCTTCTAAAGGAGGCTTCTCTGGTTGGTGTTTGATTGTGAGCTAGGTGGTCTATTTTGACTTAACTTCCTTATGAACACTGCAGCGGAGAAATTCTCTCCATTATGATGAGGGGCTTGAGTGGGTGCCTGGAAGTTTAGACCAGAATATGGTGTTATAGGTGAAATATGGGGCCGTCTTTACTTCAAGAACGAATTCATTTTGCTAGTGTCACTCATAAGTTCTTTTGCAGTTTGACATCCTTTTCCCATTTTTTTAACTTCCATTTCTAGTCCTTGCTGTAAATAATTTTTTTACTGATTGCTGTGGTTGTCTATCGTTCATCAGTTCTTGCAATGAATATTGGATGAGCTTGAATGAAAAATGTTGCCTAATCCATACTCATAGATCCATGCATTTGATCCATTACACTTCTTATGGAAGACTGAGTACCTTATGACTGAGGAATGAAAATTTTGGAGAAGTTCCTTTTTTTTTCTTTCTGTAACCTTTTTGATGTACTTTTTTCTCCACTGGTTCTAATTTTTCTGTGATTTCATTGGGATGTATCAGCAGGAAGCCCAAGTGATTCTGACGATGACAATGACAGACACGATGGCGCAGAGGAAGAAACAGATGATGAAAATAATGCATTTTTTGATACTCGGGATTTTCTCTCATCAAGTTCTATTAAAAGTAATGGATCTGATGTTTGGAGATCATCATTTGATTCTGAGGATGAAGTTGCTCTTGATTCTGACGATAGTATTGATTCTTGCATTAGATCTATTGGAACTAACCATCCTCATGTTAGGCGACGTAAGAGATTGCCTGATCCAGTTGAAAAAGAGACTGGAGTTAGCCTGTGGTCAATGATCAAAGATAACATTGGGAAGGATCTCACTAAAGTTTGTCTTCCAGTATATTTCAATGAATCCCTATCTTCTTTACAGAAATGTTTTGAAGATCTTGAATACTCAGTGCTCCTTGACCGAGCATATGAGTGGGGTAAAATGGTGAGCTTGTTTTTGTAATATTATCGCAACTCTCCCTTTTCTGGCGACATCATGGATTCTAAAACATTATCTTTGCTTGGAATTCATATTTTCTTAAATTAATATGATATTATCTAGTTTAGCTACCAGCTATATGCTCAAGACATTTTCAACATGAAGTGATTCCGGTCTAATAATGTTTATGTGGAAAACATCATATGGCATAGATTTTTTCCCCTTCTGGTTAAAAAGCACATTGAGGCTTGCTGCTTCACTTGGGATGATCAAAAACTGTATAATTGCATGGAAGAGTTCTTGAAACTATAATACATTGCTTATATCTGTATTTTATCAAAATTGCATTTTCTGTTTCCATTCTTTTCCTATGTCGTGTTGCTCCAAGTGGTATCCGTTTCTACAAAGCTTTTATTTCTATTTTCAAGACTTGTCTTAGGGTATTGTCTTGAAACACCTAAAGCTTCTAGCATTCCGTTATGGAATGTGCTTCACAAGCCAAGGTTTAGTTTAACGTGTTCCTTTTATGTGCCATTTGAGTCGAGGGAGCTGACCTTCAATAGTAGGAAATGTATTGAATATTACAAAATGGTTGTATTGAATATTACAAAACGGTCTTTAGAAATTCTTCCAATAGTTACCGTTAGGTGTTATTTGAGGACACATTTAGTAGTTGAGGGGACTATAGTCTTTGTATTGTTAGTTGTCTCACTTTATATACTAATGCTAATGAGTCATATCAGGGTTTAATTAGCATCCTAGTTTTGTCTTTTTTCTTTTCTTGAGTTCTATCATAGTATCAAAACAGTGATACAGCCTCTGCGCTACAATCTTCATATACTTGTATCACCACCAGCTTTGATCCAGAAAGTTTTGATATTTGACCCATCAATTTTTGATCCACCAATCTTTGATCCACTGAGGAAACCAGCAATCTTCAATCGCAACCCAACCGCAGCCATCTTTGACCTGTCTCAACCATCATGCTTCAATGCATCGTAGTCGCCCAAGTTCGACCTGACTTGACCTAGATTTCCCCTTGTTCCAAACCTATGTTGCCTACCCAGTTAAAGCTCCCGATACATCTTATGGTCCATCCCAATTAGTTTTTTTACAAAAAGATTGTTTCTTTGTTTCCAACGTGTTGTTTCCCGTGACTTTATGGAAAATGGTTTTGAGTTTCACTAGTGCTTCTCTCATAATATTTCTTTTGGTCTTTCTACCCATTGTGACCTTTATTCGTGTTTGGGCTGGTTGTGTTTGGGTTGGTTTTTGATTATTTTCATATGGATTTTAATGTTAGTGTTTCTCGGGTTCTTTATAGTTGCACGACCTGTTCTATCTCCTTTATTTGTCTATATTTTTTGATGATCACAGTATTATTCATTAGTCTTCTTGTTCTTTCACTCCCCAACAAAATGGACTTGTTGAACGCAAGTTGTATCGTTTGTTGGAGGTTACTAGAGCTCCTTTATTCTGGATGCAGATACCTAAAATTTATTGAAGTAATGTTCTTCATGAATTGTATGCTTTCTACAGTTTGGAGTGTTCGAATAACTCATATGGTGTTATTTCCTACTCACCCCATTTTCTCCTTACATCCTAAGATTTTTTAGGTATCCCTGTTCTGCCTATGTGTTAGATCTAAGCAGTTATAAAATGGATCCTCCCTCTGTCAAGTGTATTTTTCTTGGTTATTATCGGACTCAAAAAGGGATCCAAGTGTTATTTCTCGTCAATTTGTTATTCTCCATTGTTGGTTGTCATTGGGGTTCATAGTGAAATATAATCTTAATGGTTCCATCGTTGAAGGGTATATCCAAACATGTAGTGTAGACCACGCGGAGACTTTATCATCAATTGCTAATATTGCTTTTGTTCGGATTCTCGTCAGTGTTGCAGCCAATCTTGATGGCCCTTATTTCAGTTAAATGTGAAGAATGCATTCTTACATGGTGATATTCACGAGAAATGCATATCTATGTGTGTGTGTGTGTAGAGGAGTAGGCACTAGATAATATACTCTAAACATTGGACTCAATTAAGAGTTTCATACCTTAAAAAAGTCTGAAGGGTAGTCCATGTAATTAGAAAAACCAAATAAATAGTATAAAATGATAGTTGAAGATACTTCTACTCCTTGGGAAGTTCTGCCAATTTAGAATATTACAAAGAGACTATTTTTGCCATTTTTTTTGTTGAGCATTAATGTTGCAGAGAGACCATTTCTGCCTCATTTTTTGTTGTTGAGTATTTGTGTGGTTATAAAATAATGGATATTTATCCCTTTCTTTTGTCTGAAACTTGCAAGACAATATATTTGAAGTCTCGATCTGAAGTTTTCCTTCTTGTATAACTTTGTAGGGCAACAGCCTTATGCGGATCCTTAATGTAGCAGCATTTGCTGTGTCAGGATATTCTTCAACCGATGGAAGGAATTGCAAACCATTCAATCCATTATTGGGAGAGACATACGAGGCTGATTATCCGGACAAGGGCCTCCGTTTTATTGCGGAGAAGGTATTTTAAATGCTTGCTTAAAGCTTCATAACTTTAAGTTCATCTAAAATAATCTCTTTTTGCTAAAGATTGTTCTTTTAAATTTGTATTTAAACATATCTTGAAATGTTTGTATCAGTAGTGTTAATACACTAGCTCCCATGCACACGTGTTATGCAATGATGCTTTTGTAATATGTAACAGAAGTAAATGTGGAATTCCATTAATTGTTTTAATTATTTATTTTTCCTTTTGAATAAATTTGTACATTTGTTATGTGTCAATAGTTGTAGTTTAAAGGCAAAGGATTATTTTGTAACACTGAATATTAAGGACTGGAAATCTTATAGCTGAATAAGCAATGCTTAAACATTTACTAGTGAACTTAAAAGGTAGAAATTTGAAGATAAATTGTCACTAAGTTTAAAACCATATTGCATCAGGTTTATTAAGAGCTTGATTGGCAACTAGTGGCAATACTAGCTGAGTCAGTCGTCACCGGAAATAATAATGCCGTCAACATAAATAATCAACACAATAGTACCAGCTAAAGAATGATGAACAAATACAGAGTGATCGGATGAACATCGTCGAAAACCATACTTAAGAACAATGGAACTGAAATGGTTCAACGAGGGATGAGGAGATTACTTCAAACCATAGAGAACCTTGCATAAGCGACAAACAAGATTCTCATTGCCAGGCACAACATATCCAGGTGGTTGAGCCATATAGACTTTTTCCTGTAGATCACCGTGAAGAAATGCGTTCTTAATATCAAGTTGATATAAAAGCCAAGAATGACTAATAGCAACGGAAAGCAGAATGCAAACAGAATTAAGGCGAGCCACTGGTGAAAATGTCTCCAAATAATCAACTCTATAAGTTTAAGTATACCTTTTGACCAAGAGGCGAGCTTTAAGATGTTCAATAGATCCGTCAAGAAGATATTTAATGGTATATACCCAACGACAACCGACAATTTGTTTGTCTGGAGGAAGAGAAGTAAGCTCCCAAGTGTGATTCTGATAAATGTGTGTTTTGATTGCTGAATGATATAGGTGGCGGATACTAGAGAGTCCCGTCAGTTACATGATGAGCAGAATTTGGCTTGCCATATTTTTTCTAACAATATGGTTCTGTATGATTGGTGCCACTACAATGATCACATTTTCGATTACCTCGATTACCGGATCAACAACCCCCACGTGAGCCACCCTGAGAAGACCGACCACCACGACCACCACGACTGTTACTATGACTGCCACTAGTGAAGATTGGAGCCGAAGCTTCAGAAATAGAAAAAGAAGATAGCGGAACAGTAGATGAGTGGCCCAAAGACGGAACATAAGAGCTGAGAATATGCATTAGCAGCAGTAGGTAAAGTCTCACTGGCCATAATATGATTTTTGAATCCCCGTAAGTCCGGATCCAAACCGAAAAGAAGAGAAGCAACCATAAAATCCTCGCAATGGCGTCTTTGTTAGACCAAATCTATGGTGAGAGGACAATGTTGCAGCAGTTGATCCCACAAACTCTTCAGATTGCTATAATATTCAGCTAAAGACTTACCAGACTGCTTAGTGTTGAAAATTTGCTCATAAAGCTCATATGCACGAGAAACATTGCTTTGGATAGAGAAGGAGTCAGCAAGAGATCCCAAGTTTTTTTTGACGTATCACAAAACTCGACTGTAGTGGCAGTATGGGGCTCTAAACTATGCCACAACCAACCCATAACTACAGAGTTTGTACTTTCCCAATCTACGAGTTTAGAGTCACCGGTTGCGAGAGGAAGATCTGTAATATAGCTCAACCGTCGCTTTCCTTTAAGAAAAACTTTAAATGCATGTGCGCAAACCAAATAATTTAGTCCATTTAAACGCTTAGACGTAACACAGCGAGGCAAGTTATCATCTTTGAGGTCAAAAGGTTTTGTCTCAGCCATAGCAACAAACAAATTTGAATGCAAAAAAAAAACAAGGAAGCAAGCCAAACAAATATGAATCCAAATAATGTAGTCCAGTTGACCTTGTTTGATGCAAGCCAAACAGAGAAGAAGCCAAATAGAGAAGAACCGAAAAGCAAGCCAAATAGTGACGACCCAAACAAAGAAGAGCCGAACCCGACTGAGATCAATCACGAATCAAGCCAAAATCATGCGAATCACGCAACTGAGATCAAGCTAAAAAACACTCGACTGATACACAACTAGGTCACTCCGAAATCACGTGTAGACTAAGATCAATCACGAATTGCGACCAAAAAATCAGAGCAAGGCAAGTCGAATCAACAACCAGCAACCCAAATCTGTGGAAGAGCACGATACCGATTGTGCGTCACGACGAGCAACAATCGTGACCAAAGATCTCATGCGCGAACCAGATCGCGAACTAAAATCAACTGCCAACTGAGAGGGACGACAAGGAACGATCGAAAGAGGTGAACACCATCAAATCAAACACAGATCTGAGCAATACAAGCACAGTCGGCGCTGAGAGAGTATATCTAGACCATTGAAAATCATGGAGTATGGCGTAAGAAGAAAATCTGGCGGCTAGGGTATCTGACGACTAGGATTTTCAAAAAAAAAGCTCGAACCAGGTATCAAACAAGGTAAAAAATTCTGTAAAATCTTTATAATCACCACAGGGCTAAAACGAAGCTGTCTATATAGTGGCCAACCATCGGTGTCCGTACCACTAGCGGCGTTATGCTGACATCTTCGTATTGTAGATGACATCAACATGCCGTTTCTACCTCGCTGTGCGTTTCAGAATAATAAGGATAATTCTAGAGTTGGATCAATACTCTGATACCAAGTTAAATTATAGAGAAAGTAGTTTTTGGGTTTTTGAGTTTTTGGGTAAAGAGGAGAGAAGAGTATGAGAGAAAATTGGAGTTTAGGAACTTAATCAGTCCTCTCTCCTTGACATCTATTTATACAAAATGAATATGCGGTACAATGACAAAAATACTCTTAATACAGAAAATAAAGACTCTAACAGTTTAAAAGCTTTTTTTTTTTTTTTCTTTTAACCAAAAAACTAAATTGGGTTCAATGTAGGTTATTTGATAAATTAAGTTTTAGGCTAACTTTCATCGTGCCTTCCCATTAGTGCACCAAAAACTTCATAACGCCAAGTATGTCGTCGGTCGTGTATTCCATTTTGCCATTTCATTGGCCCGCCAAGAACTTCACCCTGCCAAGATGTTGCCAGTCGTGCATTCCACCATACAAAGGTTTTTGCCCTCCAAGGATGTCACCACAAGTGGTAGAAGTCCAAAGATGTCAATTGCCATGCATTCCATCATGCCATCTCATTTGCCTGCCAAGAAATTTTACCTCGCCAAGGATGTCGGTAGCTGCGCATTCCATCGTAGCAATCCCAATAGAGCGCCAAGAACTTTACCCCGCCAAGGATGTCGATGGTCGTGTATTCCACTGCGCCATCCCATTTCCCTGCTAAGAACTTCATCCCATCATGAATGTTGTTGGTTGTGCATTCCTCCGTGCCATCCCATTTGCCTGCCAAGAACCCCCTCCCCCCCCCCCCCCAAAGATGACACTTGTAGTGCATTCCACCACATCGTCCTATTTGCCCACCACGTATGTTGCCACTGTTGAATAACTTGATATACATTGTTGGACCTATTTTTTAATTACTTAAGTCTTTTTGACAATTAATAACTTAACATGGTATCAGAGTTTTAGTTTCACGAGATCTTAGGTTCAAATCTTGTGATGTATTTTTCTGTTATATTTGTTATTGTGCACTCTGTATGTTAGTATACCTGTTCAGTTTGTTCGGCTCTCCATGTGCGAGACATGGTCACGTGAGAGAGAGTGTTGAATAACTTGATATGCATTGTTGGGTCCATTTGCTAGCAACTTAAGTTTTTAGAACAATTGGTGACTTAACCCCAAACAATTCCCTTGCGGGTTCACGAGCGGGAGTGCCAAACCAAAGCCATTGAGCGGCAATGTCGAACAATCAGCTGGGTATGCAAATCAAAACCACCTTGCGACACACTCCACTCAGCGTTTCCCAATCCACGACCATAATCTCCCAATCAACAACGGTCTTCAAACCAACTTTCAACGCAATCCCAAAACTCTGATATAAGAATAGATAAACTACAAACGGGAGACCTCAACCCACAAATGAGTAGATTAGGTGGCGTGGCTGAATTGTAACAGCCAAGGCAGACAACTGCTGATTGGTCCGATGGGAGAAGCACCTAACCCTCTTTAGATCTGACAGGCCAACACAAGCTCACATCTATTGATCAGAAACCATTAACCAAACCATGAGCGTTACCACAAACCATTATGACTGGTAGACACCCTAACGAGCAGCAAGAGCCAAAGCACCCAATCGAGAGCCCAGCGACGAGGCCAATTGCGAATCAAGAAGGCCAAACGAAGTGCTTGCATACTTTAGGATAAGGGGGGTAATCGGCATGGAAAAAATGTTCCAAAAAAGCCCCTGGTCACCGAAAATATGCTCTAAAAATATCAAGAAGAGTTAACACTTATTCTATGAAAATATTGCTATACATTAGACCTTCTAATAAATAAATAAAAACTAATGTCACCGAATGGTGATGCGATAAAAAAAAGTTGTTGATATAGAGAGTTTTTGAAAGATTGATGTGGAGGAGAAGTCGATGGGAATTTTTTTAGATTTGTGAAAGTTAAAAAAGATCCCCAGCGGTCAGACTTACAACTTCATAGCGGCTTTTGAAAGAGTGGTGTGGAGGTGCCGCTTGAATTTAACTCTTAATATGTCTTACTAATTAATGGCTACTTCTTGTTTTATTTTTTTTTCTGTACGCATGGCAGCTTTAACACTTATATGCTTGTTGCCGTTCTGGTGATGATATAATGGAACGTTGATTTGTTGTTTGTTTCTTTTTTTATTTTTGTTTCTTTTGTCTTATGCTCCGAGTCTAATGGTTATTTGTTTATCTGCTATAGGTTAGTCATCACCCTACGATTGTTGCATGCCATTGTGAGGGACGTGGTTGGAAATTTTGGGGAGACAGCAATCTAAAGAGTAAATTTTGGGGTCGTTCAATTCAGGTTGATCCTGTTGGTGTTCTATCATTGGAGTTTGATGATGGTGAAGTTTTTCAATGGAGCAAGGTATGTTTCCCGTCATTTGGCTTCCGCTCTAGGTGACCTATCCTGTTTCCATCCCTGGTTTAACATTTATACTTCAGGTAACAACATCCATCTACAATCTTATTTTGGGAAAGCTCTACTGCGATCATTATGGTACAATGCATATACAGGGAAATCGTGGCTATTCTTGTATAATAAAATTTAAGGAGCAGTCAATCATTGATCGAAATCCTCACCAGGTGACCCACCCTTGCTTCAAATATTATGCCTCTTTTGTCTACATTGTTACATTTTGTCATTAAAAGTTATATTGCACAGGCATGGTTTTTGAGGGAGAGTTCTGATGTTGAAATTATATGTGTGCCCCTTTAATCTTCATTCATTATTTCTGGCGTTCTGTTTTAAATCAAACAGTGGGCTTGTAACACCTAATGCATCTCCGTCCACATTAGCTTTTGCATTGCAAACATTAGTTAACAAGCAACAGGGGATGATCTATGATTTTATTAATTGGAGTGAATCTGGGTATTTTGTATCACAAGGTTGGATATATAACAGCAAATACATATTCGCTTTTACACTCTTTAGGTTGTTTCTTGCCTAGGCAGAGTGTTAATCCGTGATTGTGTTAAATTGGGCAAGCTATTGCAGTTTGATAACTCGTATATTTGATCTAAAATTATAACTAAAACTTCTTTATTTTACGACAAGTTATTATGGATTGCTTATTAATCGTTAGTTATCTTATAGTATTTTGACCAATAAAATGGGTGGTGTTCAATGAGTTAGCATGAATTGAAGAGTTTGAAATGTGGAAGTTTGTCAATACTTGGGTCTTTATATGAGTAGGTGTTTCTAAATTATTTGGGTAAATTACAAATACCACTGAGGTTTATGACAAAAACAAATGAATCCCTAAGCTTTGAATAATTGCACCTGCTCCTTTAAGGTTTATATTCGAATAACAAAAAACACCACTCTGTTAGTCAACTGAGATTGAAGGGCTGCTTTAAGAAAACTTAGCAAGTTGCTTGGCAGTTACAAGGATTGGTTTTCTATAGTTTGCTCAGATCAATGCCTTGTATAGGGGCTTACATGATCGGTATGGTCAGTTTAGAGGCTCTAATTCCAATCAAATCAAACCCCTCGGGTTGGTTGAACTTATAATCCGAGCCATCCAAACGAGAATAGAAACCGAATCAGACCAATCATTACTCCTATCCTCACAATAAGCATGTCAAATTCTAGATGTGTAATTAGAGGAACCACTTGCTTCTCATCAAAACTATTATGAAATGACCGTTATTGCATTTTTCGTGCTTGTATCATGCATCAGATGTTGCTCTTCTCGTATCTTGGTTGGTTGGACTGGAGAATTTCTTCCACCGAGTTTGGTGATGTGTAAAAATGATAGCTTACCAAGTGAAGTTAAAAGTCAAATGGATTTTAGTCATGCTCAGCCAGGCTTAAAGAGCATATTATAAATTGAAGACAAGGTCAGTGAGCTGATACATACATCCTGGAGGTTGACCTGAGTTACAAAACTTGACTCGTCGGGTTGTTTATGTCATAATCATCAATATGTACTGACAATAACTTCTTGTGTAGTTTAGTATTTAACTGTTGCTTGTCAGTGTTTATCCAATGCTTGCATTGCATAATTGGGGTGTATATTTATGAGCACATTGAGCAGAGAAGGGATATGTGATTTCAAGTTGTGTTGCAGGTTCATGGTACTGTGCAAGATAAGAATGGAAAATCCGTGGCAACGCTAATCGGTAAGTGGGATGAGAGCGTGCATTATTTTAAAGGCAATTGTTCTGGGAAAGGAAAAGGATCAGATTCGTCAAAGGCACATTTGCTTTGGAAACGGAGCAAGCCTTCTGGATTTCCAACCAGATATAACTTAACACGCTTTGCCATCACCTTGAATGAGCTCACTCCTGGACTAAAGGTATTGTTTAAAGATGGGTTTTTTGTGTGTGGTTATTTTCTTGCTCTTGACTTTTTATTGTGCTTCATTTTGCTCTGCGTATAATATCATCTTCCTTCTTGTTTGCTCAATATCATCTTCCTTCTCTTTTGCTCGTAAGCAGGAGAAGCTGCCACCAACAGACTCACGACTCAGACCTGATCAGAGATCTTTAGAAAATGGGGAATATGAGGTAGCTAATTCAGAGAAGTTGCGGTTGGAACAGAGGCAGCGTCAGGTGATAGAGATGCATTTTTTCTTTTTTCTTTTTTCTTTTTTCTTTTCTTTTATTGTTTATTTTTTGGTAACGAAGGAACCTCCTCAATGCAAGGGCCCTTGCAACCCACTCTGAAGGAGTAAACTTCCGAATACCTGCAATCATCCGCAAATTATGAGCACATTTATGTATGCATCTAATGCTTTGAGTGGCAACAAAAATAAGTGCTGAGAAATGCTTTCAATTGTTGTGCAGTCTCGGAAGATGCAAGAGAGGGGTTGGAAGCCTAGGTGGTTTGCAAAGCAGAACGGTACCGATACTTACTGTTATGTTGGAGGGTATTGGAAGGCCAGGGAAGAGGGTAAGTGGGAATCATGTCCTGATATTTTTGGACAAGTGCCTACTGATACAGATTTTTGACTAGTTTAGTGTTTAAACTCCTAATATTTTCAATTTTTTCACCATAATTTTAGTGAAGGAATAGGAAAATCTGGATTTCACGCTTGCCATTTCGAGCGTGCGGAGACAAAGCATGAAAAACAGTGTAGTTGTTATTGGTGATTAATAAAAGCCTCTCTCTCCCTCTGTGTCTATCGTAGGTAATAGAATTCGCTCTAACATTCCCATCCTCTCAGAATTTTCCTTGCCCTCAAGGTTGAATATTAGGGGAATTTTCTTCTGCAATGTATTGTAGTCATCCCAGGTTGCATCTTCAGGAAAGGCAGCAGACCGTTGCACTAAACAATCATTTTGGGGGCCTTTAAAAAAAGATCACGAGTTGAGGCGTTCTGAAATTTAAATATTAATTTACATAAATTTTTTTATAAATTTTATAAAAAATGCATTATTTTTATTTTTCGGTTTGAGGATGGTAAGCTAAGCTAAGTGTAGTTGTACTCCTTGAAGCTTCCATTGTTGCCAAAATTTGTTAGTAAATACCATATCTCTATTAAATTCCATTGTCATCGGCATTCCATAACCGCAACAAAGCTTGCATATTTTATGTAGAGGATAAGGATTAGAATCTACTGGTCCCGTTTAAGCTGGCTGAGATGTCAGGAATGATAGCCACGTGTACGCCTGCACAAGAAAGGGATGAGATGCTCGCCGGTGGCTTTATACCGGTGGACTCTCCGATGATCAAGTCAGATAAGGGTTACAGAGAGAGAAAAACTTGAGAGTATTTTGACAGAGTTTTGGTTAGTAAAAATGAGTATACCTTTGTCTTTAAGTTGGCTGGTTATTTATAGGAAGAAATATTCTTGACTCGCTCTTGGGGCCCGACTTGACCCGAGTAAGTCGGGTTGTACTCTCTCTCTCTCTGATCAATGCATAGCAATTAATAACCTGATGGTGACTTATCAGTGTTATCATTAGATCTCTCTGCATGATCTTTTTGCAAATGTCTTTTGTCATGTCAAGCTGTCTATCAATACTCAGACATAGTCTAGGTTGGTTCAACTGTTACTGACCTCTTAGCCCTAGGGTTGGTTCAACTGTTACTGATCTCTTATCATCAGCAAATCACTTTTTTGATACGCGTATCAACCCTCAAGCTCGGATCTAGGGGTTGCACAGCTCGTCCTGTTCGGACTTGGATGCCGAGCATTCCCTTTCATGATGCCGAACACTTCGCGTCTAAGGTCGGCATTGAACTCTTTTTGAGCTCGGAGCCGAAGACCATCACTCAAATTCATCTTGCGCCGAGGTCTACGGACCTCGGACGCATTGCCTGTGTAGCTCGGCTCACCGCCCGAGCTAGCGTGAGCACGCCGAGGTGCGTGCTGTGGTTGAAAAGACTGCTGCGATGTACGTCCTTTTACGTATACTCCACGTGGCTCTGGTCGGAATTTGATCCCCATTATTTTACTTGCCAAGTGACTACTATAATCACATTCTTTACTTGGGAATTTGGCTGTTCCTAAATGAAATTCATTAGGATATCAGTCCAAACTTGAGAGAGAGAAAAATTGAAAAATGAAAAGAGAAGAAGAGGCTGCTCATTATAATTTTATAATTCAAATCGTTCATTTATTATTTTTAGTATATAGATTATTTATTTATTATTTTTAATGTGTAAATTATTCATGAAAAAACCCAAGTTAAAAATGTGGATATCGTTAAAGGCATGAATAAATCACAAGTGTCTTAAAAAATGTACGATAAATTGATATTCTTTGAAAAAATGAGCATGAACAGTAAGTTGATAGCACTTATTTTCATTTTGTTCAAGTCCTTAACGATATTGGATTAACGTGGTTTTTTAAATTAATGATTTATAAATTGAGAGTAATAAAATGTACAATTTAAATTGTAGAAGTAGGACATGAGTGAGCCCTATGCATCTCGAAGTGAGTCCGATGCATCTCAATTATACGGTGCAGTCCATGTATTGTAGAGAAGCCAAATCCTTTGTAATTTGCATCTCTAGCACACATCACATTCTTAAACAAATGGCCTAATTTGGTGTTTCATACCCTACCAATAAAACAACGAGTTGATTCTCTTATATGTCTTGTCTTGTCTAGAGTGACCCCAACAAGAAAGTGTGAAAGCCATTCAAAATAATTTAATTCTTGATTTGCATGGTGTTCCCCACCACTAATTTTGCCTTGTACTAGCAAGCCAGAAAAAATGTGAAAATCTTGCAAATTTGATTCTTAAAATAGCATGGAGTTCCCCACCTAATTTGGCATTGTACTTGCACAAGCCATGTTGCCATTAGCACCGAAAATTATTGGTTGTCTCGAGTAAAGACAAATGGTGTCTTCAAAGTCTTTGGTAGCTACAAGATTTACAAAACTCCTTGTACTTAGAGATGATCTCATGTGATTTCAAAAAGGCTTTGGAGCACCAAGTGTCCATACTTTTAGGACAATCAGTAATTGTTTCATTTATATCAATTAAACAATTAGGTTCTTGTTTCAGTTTATGAGTTTTTCCTATAAACATTTGCCAACTTTTTTTAATATCTTTTATTTGATCCCCTATCGTAACTTTAGTGTCACGTTTATAAGAAGTAGATATATAATCTCATAGAATAACTAATTTTGTAAGGCTAGTAGTGAGAATTATCATTGTCATGTTCTTCAAAAGTATTATATATAATACATTTTGTAGAATTGGTTATTCATATAATGAGAATAATTTTACTTCAACAATCCAACCTTGGATGATTCTATCTATAATTAGAAATAATCTAACTTAAATTCTAGGAGTAACGTAACGTAAATTATTATTAAAAAAATTTCAAGAATAAATGTTCAACATTTAGATGAGTGTCGAGTGACAACATTTGGTTCTTGTATCTTTGTATTCATTATCATAAAAATTAATAAAATTTATTTTTATTAGTCTTCTATTTTTATTTCTTGTATTTATTTCTTTATTTGTTCAAATATTATCATATCTAACGAAATCCTAAAGTAAGGCATTGAACTACAACGCAATTGGTTGATATTGTTATATGTCGTTCTTGACAAAAGAACTTTTATTTGGTTAACAAATTTTGGCATGCCTATTGAAACAACTTGTTAAGTTGTAAAAAAAAAATCATAAATAAAATGATTAGAACAAAAGTATAAATGACGGATAATCAACATCATAATAATATGAAGCAAAAAATATATGCTTCCGTCTAAATTAAGCCATGTAAATGATATAACAAAAAGAAGCGTACGTGTTACTTAATTAACACTAAATAGCCTTGTTTGGGCAAAATTTTATAAAATTTATTTATTTTTGTTTTTTTTGAATTTTTTTTCATCTTTTGTTTAATTTTTTTTATTTTTTATATTGTCTCGATATGATGAACTGAAAAAATAAAAAAAAATTTGAGTAAAAGATAAAAAAACTCATTAAAAACAAAAATATACAATGTAAAATTTGGCTTAATGGCTGATTTGGGCTTATTTTTATTTTTTTGAACTTTTTTTATATTTTGATTAGTTTTTTTAATTTTTTCAGTTGTCACAATGTGATGAGTCGATAAGTATAATAATTTGATTAAATGATAAAAAAATTTCACTAAATATGAAAATAAGCCAAATTAAATAAGTGAATAAGCAATTATCCCGAACAAGGCGTGATGTGAAATTTCGATCAAAATTGTGGCTGAAAATATATTTTTAACATCAAATCTTGAAAGTAATATGGTGTTCTTGAATTTTAATTTGTACCGAAATAGTTTTTCTTATTGATATCGACATAAAAAAATTATTTTGATAACACAAATATACGTAATCCTTCTATCACTTTAAATTCAAATAAAAAAAATATAATTTTATAAAATATGTAATACAATCTTGCGTTTGATTTGATCAATCAAATATATCCCAAGTGCTGTCGAAAGGGAGATTCTTAAGATAGTTCTTATCATGTCTTTAAACAATAACATTAAAGCTATGTTAACCATTTTATATTTAGGATTAATTAGTAATTAATCTTATTATTAAAAAGTGTTTGGTAACTTATAATGTGAACTTATATTTTTCTTAAAAATTAAACTTTCTAAAGGAGGGTAAAATTATTTACAAAATAATCAAAATTAAAAAACGGGATGAGACATACTTAAAAAAAACTTACAATGTAACTAATTTTAACATAACTTCTAAAGACATCACTAATTACAAATTAGACGTTATATTTATCATTTTAAATTTATCATATGATTTATCATAGTTGTATTAATAACAAGTTCGTGTAATATAACTTATTAAATCAATGCAACAAAATAATAAAAAAATTGATAGAATAAGACAAAAAATTAAAAAATAAGTAACGATAAGCAGTCTGTTCAAAATTTAAATATAAATTAAAGAAAAAATATTTGCAGCAAGATAGAGCATGGTCATATGGGATTTATTATGGAATAAAAAATTTCATATGACTATGTGATTGCCAAGGGCACGAGGCACTCATTAACATGTCCCATCCCATCTAACAATTGCTCAAAATCAGGACATGACTACATGTACTGTTACTCGTCCACGGTGTCCAAATCATTACATATGCCAAAAATAATGGTCTTATTTATTTATTTATTTATTAATAAATAAAATAAAATATAAATAAATTATTTTATTTAAGTCATTTTATTTGACTTATTTTGAATTTATTTGACTTATTTTGACTTATTTGCATAAATAAGTTATTTTATTTAAATAAAATTTAACTTATTTAATTTATTGGCTTAAAATTTAACTTATTTAATTCGTTTGGATGACATAGTTTATTTATTGACTTATAATCTAATAAGTCATATTGCCCAAACAGGCCAATATGTGCACATATGCAAATTGTAAATTTGAACATATTTTGATATAGTTTGAACAAATAATTGACTATTGTAAATTTCATATGATAAATTTAAACAATTGTAAAACATTTATACGTAAGAAGTGTGCTCAAATTTATACACAAGTATACTCGTGTAGCAAGACTCTAAGGCCATATTTAAAGTTAAAAATTAAAAGTAGTTCCAAAATAACTTTTATCCTATAAATTTTTTTGAATGAATAATTTGAATTGGACTATTAATTCTTTATATAAAGTGCAAGGGGGACGAATGAGATAAATAATTCAAGAATTAAAGAAGATAGTGAATTAGCCATAAAATAATAATCTTTTCATTCAATTTTACTTTAAAAATATTTTTAAATTTTTTTAATTAATTATTTTTTATCTTTATTTATATGCTCTTAGCATTTATGAGATAGATATTATTGGGTTTTTTTAGTTTCTATTTTTTGTTCCTTTTTTTACCTTTTAACTTATAATTTATACCTTTTTCTTATTCCATTTTTATTTTAATTTATAAAATTAATAAAAAATTAAATTAGGTTGGATCGAATGCTTGTTACTTTTTTTTTGAATAAATTATACTGACCTCCCGTGAGGTTCACTAAAATATCAATCACTACCATTGTGGTTTCTGAAATATTATTAACCTCCTATCCAAATTAGTTTTTGCATCAAATTAATCAAATCGTTAAATTTTTGCTCAGCCTAGTATTGTTTGGCGTATTTTTTGAATAAATTTATATAATCCAATCCGTTCATTACGTAGGACTCGTCGAATTTGTTGAGCATATACAAATTCAAATTCATTCGATATCTATAATTAAGTGATTGAATAATATATTCTAATGAATAAATAAAAAAATATTATAATTTTAAAAAATATTATTAAACAAATGTTACTCAATCGTTTAACTACAGGTATCAGACAAATTTAAAATTTTATTTGTTAAACAAACTCGACGAGTTATACGTAATGAATTGATTGGATCATAAAAATTTATTCGAAAAATGCACCAAACAAAGCGTAGCAGAGCAAAAATTTAACAGTTAGACTAATTTGATGTAAAAACTAAACTAATAAGAGGTTAGTGACATTTTAAAAATTACAAAGATAATAATTAATATTTTAATAAATCTCAGAAGAGGTAAGTGTAATTTATCTTTTTTTTTGGTTTATTTTGTTTATCTATGAAACCAATAAATGATTTAACAAGGTTGGCCGGATACACCATTTCTTTACTGTTTTGGGATTTTAAGCGGGAAACTGTGATGCGTTTGGGAATGCCTCTGGGCAGTAAGGCGTGATGGATCGGACCGGGCCGACGATCAGCGCCGATTATTCTCCTTCTTCTTCTTCTTCTTCTTCTTCTTCTTCATCCGTCGAATCCAGCTTTCGCGAGCTCGACGATGTCTTCTTGCAGGTATTCTTCTTTATACACTCTCTTATCTATATTAATTTTTGATGCGTTTATGTGTTTGTCCCATCCGATGATCTGTTTGATTGGCTCAATGCTGCTGATAATGGTAACTTAGAGCGATCTAGATCTGATTGATTGGGCCATTAACAACCTTTCGTCTTTTTCTCTCATCCGATTTTAGTGAAATTTTTTGGTAAAAGCTTCATTTGACACTACACACTACAATCGTTATATGCAAGTCTTTCGTCAAATCTTTTGAAAAGTTCCCTGACTTATCCTCCTAAGTTCTCAAAACACATCTTAACCAATTTTGTTGAAAATTTTGAATGCTCTAACCCTTCGTCTTTTAAACATTTCATCTGTTTTTCTTTAAACATTTTTTGAACTTATTGCAAAAGCTTCTTCCACCAAATTTGGTGAAAAACTTGTGTTTTTCTTAATTTGATGAAAATTTAAGTTTTCCCTTGATATGATATGAATTTAATGAAAGGATTGGAGCTCAATTTTAGCTCATTTTTTTTTATCAAATTTAAATTTAATAAAAAACGGGTGAAGGCCAGGTTGGAGATGCCCCTGGGCCACCAAATCAAACTCTGAAATGTTGCTCTCAAGGAAGCAAATTCTTTATAGACTCCATTTCTGTAAAATAAATATAATGTCTTTAATTAAAAAGTTAACTCTATTTTTAATAATAAAAAATAGATGCCAATATCTCTAATACTACATCTTAAAATAGAAAATAAGGGCATATTAAAAATTTTAACAAAAATAAAAAAGAAAAAAACTATTCTAAAAAAAGTTTCTCTAGCACTCTTTAACTTTTTTTAAAGCTAATTCTCATGAAAATTAAACTTTTTAAATATTCTATACAGAAATTAAGTGTAACTCACAATACATAAAGTTAAATCTACATCTTACAGTTCAAATTCTAAGTACTTTCTATGATGATTTTTTTCGATGCTTGAAGATTCCGTTTTACATAAATAAACATGAGATCACAGAGTTTCATATTTTCCAAGAACCCATCATCGAAATCAAACCAAAAAGAAAAGTATAAAGCGTGGAAGTGAAGGAGTGGAGATAATGACCCAATTAATATTTCCAGTAACATGGTGTCATTTTCAATTTCCCTTTTATTTTTTCTTGGCGCATTTAGTCTAGTTTGGTTGGTGGTCAATTGGTATTGCTAATTGATGTGACAATCCGCATCAAATAACTACTCGGGGACACTTTCTTGGTGCATTCCATCACTCTGCCTACCTACCTCTTTCAGCTCCTTCACAATCAAACCTATAGTCTTTTTAACTAAATAAACAAATTTTTTATTGACATTGACAGAAAATCCTATCAAGCGGTTGTGTGTGGTTTGATACCTTATTTTAAGATTTTTTTGAACGAAATGCAAACACAAACATTCGAGATTGAACAAAACTGAAAAGAGAATTTTATTGTTAACGTAATAGAGATTACAAGACAAGAATTTAAATTTTAAAACTGACACTAAATACTGAAAAACAAAAGAGTTCTTGTCGGGTTTTTATGATGATGCTCCTTCTGCAATCAAGCCTTTATAGGCGTCGGGATCTTCCTTCTAAGGTTTTGAAAAGTAACTGCATCTACTTTGTTAAGTCATCAATTGTCCTAAAAGTTTAAACTCTAAGGAACTGGACCCAACAATGTATATCAAACTATTTAACACTCCCACTCACGTGCAATTATGTCTCGCATGTGGAGAGACAAACAAACTGAATAGGTGCAGCAACACACATAGTGCACAATAACAAATGTAATAAGAAAATATATCACAAGACTTGAATCTAAGATCTTGTGGAACTAGAGCCCCGATTCCATGTCAAGTCACAAATTGTCCTAAAAGTTTAAGCTGTTAGGAAATGAGCCTAATAATATATAATAAGCTATCAAATACTTCTCCTCACGTGCAACCATATCTCGCATGTGGAGAGTTAAACAAACTAAATTAAACAGAAAAATACATATTACGAGACTTGAACCCAAGATTTCGTGGAACCAGAACTTTGATACTATTAAGTCACTAATTTTTTTTAAAAAGTTAGGCTGAAATGAGCCTAATAATGTATATCAAGTTATCTAATACTCTCCATCACGTGCGACCCTATATCACACGTGGAAAGACGAACAAACTGAACACGCGCACCAATACACAGAGTGCACAATAACAAATATAACAGGAAAATATATCACGAGATTTGAACCCAAAATCTCATGGAACTAGAGCTCCGATATTATATTAAGTCACAAATTATCCCAAAAGCTTAAACTCTTAGAAAATAACCCTAACGCTATCCAACACACTTGTGATTTGAAAGTGGCAACTATCTCTAACTCTAACTACCTTGATTGTGGAACTACCAAGATGGTTACTCATTCTTTAGTGGCAGTTATGCTTCCCTCTTTTTGCTGATTGACCGCCAAGTGTCACGTTCTCATCACGTTCTCCAAATGCCTCTATTCCTCTGTGATCATGTAGTTTAATTCATTACATCATATCTTGATGTTGTTGTGTCCCATTCCAAATTATGAATAGTTTTATGGGTAGGTTTTAGAATTTTTGGAGTGTATAATGAAGACCCGCAAGAAAGTAAAAAAAGCATGAGCACAAAAAAAGGGCAAAAAAGGCGTGAGAGCACAAAAAGTTTTCATTCCCTCTATTGCCTTCATTTGGAAAATTTATTTAATGTTGCTAGGGTGTAAATTCGACCCAAGGCTCAAACAGTGAAACTTGGTCTGAGCTCGTAGTAGGCTTGGGTTCAACTCCAGCACGAGTACAAACCCCATGGGTTTGGGCTGGCCTATGTATTAAAGCCAATAGGCCGGCTCAAGCTCAGCCTGCGAGCCCAAATGATTGCAAGAATAAATTTTTGGCTCACACCCACGAGACTTGCTTGCCCGGTCTACAAGGCCCCATGATCTTTGGTTAACAATAAAAAATTGTGCAACTGATATCAAAAAATTTATGATTGAATGTCAGATTGGCCGTTTGCAAACGTCTATTTTTGCATAAAGACAGCACTTTTTGCCTCTCTTTCTTTGAGCATAGAATCTCTCCTATAAATACCCCCAACCTTCATTTTTTTTCCCTCCAATTATTCTAGCACTCTCAATCTCTCTCAAAGTCTCACTTAATATCTCTTATAGTTTTCTTAATTACTCTCAAATCTCTCTTAATATTGCTAAGTGACGGATAAGTAAAAAAACTTTCTCAAATCTTGCTAAAGTAAGGGTGACAGATGCAAGAATTCTTTCAATTTTGCATTCACTAGTCGGGTAGATTTAATTTTTAGATTTTAGTTGGTAAAGAATTCTTATTTTCCCTATTATATATTTTTTGTAAAAAAAAATATCATTCTTCCGTCTAAATTATTTTCTTTTTATAAAAAAAATAATATTTTTTAGTTTTATAAAAACTCAGTATTCCACCATAAATTTCCTTTCAGAAAAGAACTCATTATTCCATCTAAATTTCCTTTCTTTTCTAAAAAAATCTATAGTTTTTGGGCTAAAAATTTCTTAATATTCCATTACATTTTGTATATAAAAAAAAACTCATTCTTTCTTCTAAACAATTTTCTTATTTTCAATATGTAGTTGCAAAAATGGTGGATGATTTCATGTTTGTTGTTTTGCTTATATATTAAATTTAAGGGGTTTTTAAATAGGGGTTCTATATGTAAGAAGGATTAGTTCTATCTCAGATTTTCTTTCAAAACCAGATCTCATTTTATGTTATTGTACTTAATATGCTCTTAAACTCCATTTGAACAAAAAGCAATAGAGAAATTGAGAAACTTTTGTGTTCAAATAAAAATAAAAATTGAGAAATTAAGAAATTTCTGGTGTAACAATTGAAACCTCATTTTTTCAAAAGAGAAAATTCTCACTCATTCTCTTATTTTGACAAAAAATTTTGTACTGAAATTTTTTTCTATTAAATATAATATGAATATAGAAAACCAACAAGCTATCAAATACTCATTTTCACGTGCGACTTTGTCTCGGACGTGGAGAGTTAAACAAATTAAATTAAACTGAAAAATACATATTACGAGACTTGAATCCAAGATTTCGTGGAACCAAAATTTTGATACTATTAAGTCACTAATTTTTTTAAAAACTTAGGCTGAAATGAGCCTAATAATGTATATTAAGTTATCTAATATTCCCCATCACGTGCGATCCTATATCACACGTGGAAATGCAAATAAACTGAACATGTGAACCAATACACAGAGTGCACAATAACAAATATAACAGGAAAACGCATCACGAGATTTGAACCCAAGATCTCATGGAATTAGAGTTTTGATATCATGTTAAGTCACAAATTGTCCCAAAAGCTTAAGGATGGCAATTATATCCGTGTCCGCCCCGCCCCTGCTTCTCCGGTCCTGTTTTATGCGGGTTTTTCTCGCATCCATTTGGTAACGGGTAAGGGGTGGTATTTACAACTCCCATCCCGTTTTCTCTCGCCCCGCCCCCGATTAACTAAACTAAATATATTTAATATATAAACATGTATATACATTTTATTTTTTAACAATATAGTAGAACTAAAATACAAAAATATTATACTTATTTTTATTTTTTTACTTGTATTTCTTATTTTTTTTATTTTTAATTATAACCATTAATCAATATTATTATTTTAATATCTTATCATGTTACTATTATTAGTATCAATTTCTTTTAAAGTGAAAAATGTATTTTTCGTTACGCCTCCGCCTCCGCCTCCGCCCTGCCTCGCCCCTGTTATTTTTTCGACTCCGCTCCGTTAATAAACGAGATGGGGGTGGGGGAACACACCCCCGCCCCCAAAACGCCCCATTTCCATACTAACAAAAGTTTAAACTCTTAGAAAATAGGCCTAACGCTATCTGAAAGTGGCAACTATCTCTAACTCTATCGGCCTTGATTGTGGAACTACCAAGATGGGTTTCTCATTCTTTAGTGACAGATATGCTTCTTTCTTTTTGTCGATTGACTGCCATGTGTCACGTTCTCATCACATTAACTTTTTACTGAATAACTACCGTTGAACAGGGCTTTGAATAACTTCCACTCGACATAGCTAAAGAAAGCTTTCAAATTTATAGGAACTATATAGAAACACATTTTCTCTTGATCGACATAGCATGATTTAATTATTATCCCTAATTGCTAAAATTGACAAAATATGGTGTGAACAAGTCTCCTTTTTTATATCCATATTACACCCAAATCAAACTCAACAACCATTCAATTCCAATTGGTTGACTTGGTGGTTAATGTCTGGGATTTGAAAGTTTGCTTCCTTCAAAGTGCCAAGTTCAAAACTTTTTAGGTGCTGTTAATTTTTTGGGATTAGTACATAGAATATTTTGCCTTGGTTTTAAATAGTCCCCCATTAATAGATGGTCAATTTTTTGGGATTAGTACATATAATATTTTGCCTCGGTTTTAAATAGTCTCTCATTAATAGACGATAAGATTGGTTCCTCAAAAATTAATCGAAATGCATGTAAGCAAGTCCAGACATCCTAAGATATTAGAAAAGGAGAAAAAAAAAACTCAACAAACCATTCAACAGAAACTGAATCCTAAGGCAAAAGAGGCAGGGTATACTTTGTCTCCAAATGCCTCTGTTCCTCTGTATTCATGTAGTTTAATTCATTACATCATATCTTGATGTTGTTGTGTCCCATTCCAAATTATGAATAGTTTTATGGGTAGGTTTTATAATTTTTGGAGTGTATAAAGAAAACCCGCAAGAAAGTACAAAAAGTATGAGCACAAAAAAAGGTTACCACATTAGAGAAGCCTTCGGCTGATCTTGCCGCCGAACTGGCGAAGGAGGTAGCTCCTATTTCCAAAGCTACATCCTAGCCCCCCTTGAAGAGGCTGAAGAAGGTCGAGGGCACCCCTTCGAATGATCAAGGGAAAGAGAAGGGGAAAGAAAAGGAGAAGGAGAAGGAAAAAGAGAGAAGACAGAGGGAGAGAAGAGAGAAGGGAAAGGCTGTAGTGGAACAGCCCAGCGAGGCAGAGCCATGGTCACCCGATCTCATGAGGGGTGATCGGGTAATCACAGTCAAAGATAAGGCGAAATCCCCGGACACCGCATTCGGTCTGTCCAAAGCCTTGTTACTTCCGGCTGATATGGAGGAGGTTCAGAAGCTTTTTCACGAGCAGCTGGTTAAATCCTCCGTCCGCCACTCGGTCCAGGTATCAATCCGGTCCTTTTGTCTTTCGCTTTACATTGCTTTTTTGTGACTGACGCTCTTCCTCTGTGCAGAGCCTTCAACGTCTGATGGTAATGGTTGAGCAGGTTGAGGCGCAAGAGGTCGAGCTGACCAAGCTTTGCCAGGCCAACTCCAAGTACCTCCAGCAAATTGAGAAGCTGGAAGGTAGCCTTCGGGAGAAGACGCAGGCCGCCGACGCTGCTCGGGCAAGAATCTCCGAGCTTGAAGTTCAAGAAATTGCCATAAAGAGGCAACTGAAGGAGAAGGGGGAGTCCTTGGCCAATACCGTCGTTGCCTTGGGGGAGACCGAAGCCGAGCTGGCTCGTTCGAAGGAGGAGGCTTCTAAGGCTTATTCGGCGGGGGTTACTGAGGCAACTGAAGACTACAAGGCACAGATTCCAGGACTTCAAGATATCATCTTTGGCTTTGCTTGGGAGGCCGCCCTCAAAGCCGCCGGGGTCGAGGAATCCTCCTCCTTATACAAGGACGTCCTTTTGCCGAGCAAGCAGGCGGCGGAGGAGGAGGGAGGAGTAGTTGGGGCAGCTGAGGCTGGCACCGTTGAAGCTGCCATTCAAGAAAATGCTGAGGCGGAGGTGGTTGCGCCCGTAGCCATTGAGGAGGTCGGAACCCCAGTAGAAACCACTGATGATTTTTTGGCCGCCCCCTGAAGGCTTCTATCTTCTTTTTCTTTATCTATTTTTGTACTGCCCTTTAGGGCCTTTCTTGTAGTTTCGAGGGTTTCAGCCCCTCTTTTGTTAATGAGAAGAACTATTTGCTTTAGTCTTGCTTTCCATATTCGCATTGTCCCTGACTGACTTCCGTACTGACGGCCCCAGTAATTCGGACATACTTCAATACTTAGCATTTTAAGCTTAACTAAAAAATGCTTAATTATCCAAGTGTGGGAGCATCACTCATATTAATGGCTAGTTCGGATAATTATTAAAAAAATTTTTGAGGCGCCATGAATCATAAGAATGGGATCAATTCCCATTCTTAGGGGCTAAATGAGTTCAGATGAACATCGAACTTAGCCAATTTAGGCTTAATCCTTCTAAGTATGGGATTACCATCCATACTAAGGGCTTGAGTAGTTCGGATAAATTTCGAACTTGACTTTTTTAGGCTGAAACATCCTAGGTATGGGATTACCATCC
Source organism: Heliamphora exappendiculata (assembly GCA_034768845.1). NCBI lineage: Eukaryota > Viridiplantae > Streptophyta > Magnoliopsida > Ericales > Sarraceniaceae > Heliamphora > Heliamphora exappendiculata. The sequence continues at coordinate 16,558,596 of JAOTRH010000001.1, read as the reverse complement.
ACACTAAGGGATTAAATAGTTCGGATGAATTCCGAACTTGGCCTTTTTAGGCTTAAACATCCTAGGTATGGGATTACCATCCATACTAAGGGCTTAAATAGTTCGGATGAACTTCGAACTTGGCCTTTTTAGGCTTAAACATCCTAGGTATGGGATTACCATCCATACTAAGGGCTTAAATAGTTCGGATGAACTTCGAACTTGGCCTTTTTAGGCTTAATCATCCTAAGTTTGGGATTACCATCCATACTAAGGGCTTGAGTAGTTCGGATAAACTTCGAACTTAGCCTTTTTAGGCTTAATCATTTTGAGTATTGGATTAACATCCATACTAAGGGCTTGAGTAGTTCGGATAAACTTCGAACTTAGCATTTTTAGGTTTAATCATCTTGAGTATTGGATTAACATCCATATAAGGGCTAGATGAGTTCGGATGAATTTCAAATTTAGCCTTTTGAGGCTTAATCATTCTTAGTATGGGATTAACGTCTATACTAAAGGAATAAGTTGTTCGGATAAACATCGAACTTAGGCTGCTGAAGAAGTTTGCTGTGCTGGCCCTGTGCTTGCCTTGCTGTATTCGATGTATGCCCCCTAAGTTTTCTGTCAAGGATGTCAATTGATAAAAATTTTACGAGTGAAGGGGAAAAGCTCATGTCGAACACTGGCGTTTTATTATAAATCAAGGAAAATTACAAGAAACAAAAAGACTAAAAGTAAAACTTGCGGAGGTTGTTAGCGTTCCACGGCCTGGGGACTGCCTTCCCATTCAAGTCCTCTAGATCGTATGCTCCATTGCCGCCCTTGGAGGTAACCTTGTACGGGCCTTCCCAGTTCGGGCCCAAGTTCCCTTGTACTAGATCCTTCATATGGCCGAGCACCTTTCTCAAGACCAGATCTCCCAAGCCGAACTCACGGTGTTTCACCCGCTTATTTTACCCTTTGGCAAGGGTTTGCTGGTAGGATGCCAATTTAATGGTGGCCATCGCCCTACGCTCTTCAGCTAAATCAAGGTCCAAGACTAGTGCCTTATCATTGGCTCCGGGAGTACTGGCCTCTATTCGGATTGTCGGTAATCCGACCTCCAGTAGTATAACCGCCTCTACCCCATAGGCTAGGGAAAAGGGGGTTTCACCCGCGGACCTCCTTGGAGTAGTTCGCTAAATCCACAGAACTGAGGGCAGTTTTTCGACCCATGTTCCTTTAGCAGCATTCAGTCTCTTCTTGAGTCCGTCAATGATAGTCTTGTTGGTGGCTTTAGCCTGTCCATTGCTTTGAGGGTATGCCGGGGTGGACAAGTAATTCTTAATCCCAAGCCCTGAACAAAAATTCTTAAATAGAGAGTTATCGAACTGAGTACCGTTGTCGGAGATAATTGCTCGGGGGACGCCAAACTAGGTGATGATGTTCTTCCACGTGAACCTCTTCACATCAACGTCCCTGATATTGGCAAAGGGCTCAGCCTCCACCCATTTAGTGAAGTAGTCCGTGGCAACAAGGAGGCATTTCCTGTTGCCTGTGGCCTTTGGGAAGGGACCGACTATGTCATACCCCCACTGGGCAAAAGGCCAAGGACTTGTGAGTGGGGACAAGTCTTCGGCTGAGATGTGTATATTTGTCCTGAACCTTTGGCACTTGTCACACTTTTGGACGTACTGCTCTGCGTCCTTCTGCATGTAGGGCCATCAGTAGCCCTGACAGATTGCTCGGTGAGCCAATGATCGCCCCCCAGTGTGGCTGCCGCAAATTCCTTCGTGTATTTCGAACAAGAGTTCTTGGACTTTGTTCAGGTGCACACAGAAGAGGTAGGGCCCAGTAAAGGATTTCTTGTACAGATCCCCCGAACTAGAGACCCAGAACCTTGCTGACTTCCTTCTTAAAGCCCGAGCTTCGTTCTGATC
>JAOTRH010000001.1:16546555-16556595 GCA_034768845.1 Heliamphora exappendiculata | reverse complement strand
AGCCGAAATCAAGCTAACTAACACACAAAGCCGATTGACACAACCAAACACCAATCAGCCGAAATCAAGCACCGACTGAGATCAAGCACGAAACAGGAGAAGACGATACCGATTGTCGATACCAATCAACAACTAAGGACTGCGACCCAAAAAAAATCTGAGCAATGCAAACCGAATCAACAACCAGATCAACGAGACTGATCTTGCGTAGCGACGAGCAACAATCGCAACCAAAGAGCTCACGTGAGAACCAGATCGCGAGCCAAATCAACCACCAACTGAGAGAGACACCAAGGGACGAGCGAACGAGTGAACCCATCAAATCAAGCATAGATTTGAGCAATACAAGCACCGTCAACACTGAGAGAAAAGATCGGGACCATTGAAAATCATGGAGTACGGTGCAAGAAGAAGATCCGACGGCTAGGGTTTTCGAAAAAAGCTTGAACCAGGTATCAAATAAGGCAAAAAAATTCTATAGAACCTCTATAATCACCACAAGGCTAGGACGAAGTCATCCATATAGTCACCGACCATCGACGTCTGTACCATTGGCGGCGTCACACTGACGTCATCGTACGGTAGATGACATCAGCACGCCGTTTCTATCTTGCTGTGCATTTCAGAATGATAAGGATAGTTCTAGGGTTGGATCAATACTCTGATACCAAGTTAGAATGTAGAGAACGTAGTTTTAAGGTTTTGGGTAAAGAGAAGAGAGAAGAATATGAGAGGAAATTAGGGTTTTAGGAACTTAACCAATCCCCTCTCCCTGAAATCTATTTATATAAAAAGAACATACGGCATAATGACAAAAGTACCCTTAATACAAAAAATAAAGACTCTAACAGTATGAATATAGACAAACGAACAATAAAAGAAAACAAATAAAAAAACTTCTAACAAACACCACAATAGTTACTAGAACTTTGAGCATCTCCTTAATTCTTATGGATGGGAAATAATGTTCTTTTACTCTACTCGTTAACCATTTTTTTACGTTGTGAATTTGTATCAAACAAATTAAGAAATCAACCTCCTATTTCCTCACCTAAACACTTACAGCCTTCAACAGGATTTCATTAGGTTCTACTACTACTCTTGTTTTGCTCTTTCACAACCGCTATTATCTCTCCTACCATAACTTTTCCTTTAAGTACATGGTTTATATTATCGCTAGAGTTACTACGTTCTGCAAAACCTATTTACCTCGTTGATTTTCATTAAATGACTTTCTATTGTTTTGTATTCCTTTGTTAGAACTCTCTCATTGTCACCCTCAGTATGGTTAACGTGGTTTTATTCTCAATATTTCCCTCTTAGACTTGTAAAATATATATCAAATTATGCACCTCTTGTATTATACTTAAGAATAGGTCATTATAAGCATTATATTTAGCCTCCTTGTTCATTTTTTAAACTTAATTTTCAATTACTCTTTACCTTTCAACATGTATGTTAGGACTTAGCACTCCTCTCTTAACTGCATTCTCCATCCACCACCAAGTTTCCATAGTTGAACGCAATCTCTCTCTAGATTCTTCAAGCCTTACTTACCTTTTGAATATACTCTTCATAATTTGAATGATTAACTGAAGTGAACAAGACTTAAATTACCTTATCTTTGTGCACAATGGTTGCCAAAGGTTCCACACACTCAGCATTAATCAGAATGTCAACCTTTACCAATTCACTTTCCTTGTACCTGGTAGTCAAATTGTAAATAATGAACCATCTTCCTTGGAATGATATCAGTATCTGTAAGAACATAGAAAAATAAATGGAAAACTTCTTGCTTGCCATGGGAAAAGCAGTAGTTAGATAATAAATAAATAAAAAGCAGGATAGGTTTGGTTATAATTAACCACAGAGAGAGAGTGAGAGGCATTATTGGATACAAGTAGAAGGGTTTTAAACTCAAAAGGGGATCTTTCTTGTTCAAGAAGTCTTTAACCATGACTGGCTTTTTTCCATATATGTTGATAAGCTTCATTTGTGAGATGAGAATAGACACAGTTTATTGCAAAAGCCGATGGTTGTACTCAAAAAGTCAGGCTGCAAAAGATGCATTTTATCTTCAAATTGTTGACCATCCTGATGCATGAAGGAAGGTACTAGTGGCATTTAAGAAACCACAAGAGTCCTATTCAAGGAATTAAGGGGAAAAAGAAAAAGAAAAAGCAACAGAGAGAAACTATATTTTAAAGTAACCAAACTGAGATTATCAAAAGCTGAGGCTCATAGTCATAGATGACCTATCTTATTCAAGTGCCATTAATGGTTCGTAAAGAAGTACCTCGACTATTTATAAAATTCACACTAAGCCATGTTAAGCTATGGTGGTTACTGTTGAATAGCTTGATATACATTGTTGGGCCCATTTCTTAGCAGCTTAAGCTTTTAGGACAATTGGTGACTTAATATGGTATCAGAGCTCTAGTTCCACGAGGCCTTAGGTTCAAGTCTCGTGATATGTTTTCCTATTATATTTGTTATTATACACTTTGTGTCTTGGTGCACCTATTTAGTTTATTCGTCTCTCCACGTACGAGACAGAATCGCACGTAAGAGGAAGTGTTGGATAACTTGATATACACTGTTTGACCCATTTCCTAGCAGCTTAAGCTTTTGGAACAATTGGTGACTTAACAGTTACAAAGGTAGCACGTTTGTTACAAATTTCACTAGGACGTACCCAACAAAAGAGTATTCCATGCTAGCATAACCCTTACTCCTGGACTTCAGCTGATCAAAAAAATCCCCAACCATCTGCAAAACCAATTTACAATGCAGTTTACTTAAAAGTTAAAAAGGACTAACATAGCCAGCATAAAAAGCTAAAAAATCACCAATTAATTGAACATGACATTAACATATTCTTGTCAATTGAAATATGTGACACAATGGAACAAAGCTACCTCTGCTAGAGGCAATGCATAGGTGATCGCAGCTCTATTCTCAGTAATGAATTTCATTTCTTTGAACTCTCCCCGTCGATCTTGAGCAAGCTCCATAAGTGGCCCAATGTAGTCTTTCGGAGTGAGCATTTCAATCTGTAAAATTATTCAGAAGCAGATACTTGCTTTTTTCACGAGCCATCAACAGAGAAACTAACCTGACAAATCCAAATTGTAAATCATCCAAGAAATATTCAATGACCTTGACAAATGGCTCTTCAATTGACCTCCTTTTTCCAGGTTCAGGAAGTAAGGATGGATTTGAACACTCAACCTAGATCAACAAAAATAAGAGCTCACATTAAATTAACTGATAACATTAAAAAGAAATCTATTACAGAAGGCAATGAACAAATATTTTCCATATGCGAGGAAGATCTAAAAATTAAAATACATAGAAAAACTAATGAAAAATATACCGGTGAAGCATAGAATGCCAACAAGAGAAGGGACACATCAATATGTTTTGATCTTTCCTTCAAAAATATGTAGCATGCTTTTCATCTTATTACTCCGTTTAGGTAATACTGGAGTTTTATTTTTTGACTTTTATAGGTTACAATGCTTGTGGATTTTTATTTATGCATTAGGAGCATGGTTTTGAATCACAGTATCAGGACACGCAACGGTAATGGTCGCGGTGTAACAGTGGCGGAAGTATCAGGTGATACGTATCAGGAATCAACAGTTGCAATCGTGAAAATTTTAAAATAATTAGTAACACTATAAAAACTCAATGATATTTGTGTCTGGACAATATTAATTTTAATTGTCACAATTTGATAAACATTGTGAAGATCTAAAATTATATTCTATTTTTCTATAGTTAAAAATTAATAAAATTAAAAAAATAGCTCCTAACATGAAATCGTTATATTTAACATGTATACCATCTATTTAAACTGTCCCACATCATATGACAAGAAATGAATACAAAGTGCCAATTGATTATAATAATAGCCTGATGCATGTGCCACATATAAGGAAACACGCTATCCTACATCGGACAGCCAAGTGCGCGCATGAGGTTTCCCACACTTTTAAATAAGGTTGTAAGGTCTGCCATTTTCTCATGTCAAGAAGCTTTTTTCTCGAGACTGCTTCGTAGTCATTAAAACAGTATAAATAAGTAATTATTGCAGTTCTTTGTTAAACGAACTGGGACTTAGTAGTGTTTTAATGAAAAACGGTAAATTTAACGTTGCATGCCCGGTTCATATCGAGAACCGGCTGATAATTCAGTGAATATTTTTCTAACCAATATTACAGGGAGTACCTGACTCCGTAGTAGGATTTTCCATTACAAACCAACCGGTTCGCTTCAGAATGGCCGTTTTTAAATCCCTGATTAGGAGGCTTAGGAGTCATAAGTACTTTCATAATTTCTCAATTTTTCAGACAGATTACAATAGGGAACCATGTTATCTGTTCCTTGGTTGCAGGAGTCTCCTGCTGGGGTTGATGATTCTGCTCCAAAACCACAATTTTGCAGTTCAGAGACAGAATCGCATTAGAACTGCTTTCCCATCAAAACAGAAATCACGGTTCCATCTGGGAAGAGAGCACTCAAACATATGAGTTGCAAAGAAGCCAAAAAAAAGTTACCAGGCTAAAGAAAATATGCAGGAATTATATTCGTAAACACAGGTATCGGGTTGTAAATCAATTTTCCATACTTTGTATCGTGTATCATTAAGTTTTTTGAAATCTTAAAAACTAATATAAGAATTACAAGCCACATATAAAACAACCATATTGCAAAAATTAAGCAAAAAGATATAGCCTGCACCATTATAGATGGTTCAAATGTTCAAATAACAAACATCCCAGTTAAAGAAGACAAACATGAGCATCTAGTTTAAATTTATTAACAAAAATTCAAGTACGGAACCAAAAGAAACATAACAAAGAAATGTAGTCTAATTGAGTCTTCATCCTTCATTCTTCATCATCCCTGTTAGAATACTTATATTGTCTTAAGGGTACTATTGTTTAAACACACACACACACATATGTGGGTTCAGGGGGCTAATTATGTTTCACGAAACTTATTCTATAATCCTTATCTTTCTCTCTTTCTCCTCTTCTCCTCTTTCTCTAACCTAAAGTTCACAGTAATTCGCACTTTAGTCTTGCATATAGCAGCAAATACGCAAGAGTGTCAATAATCTTACATATAGCTGCATGGCTACTTGTCACATGGTTGAAACTTCAATCAACTTTTGCACTATCCATGGCTATAAAGATATACCCGTTTATGGCTTTGCAAGCCATAAAATAGTCTAAACTTGTTGATCAACCCTTTATCACCATCCCCAAGGAATAGAACCATCACTCAAGGATCAAGATTTCATTTCAATGGATTGTTTTGGTCGTCTCAAAAAACAGAAACCTTTCGAAAATATGATGGGAATACAAAAAAAAAGGAAACAAAGAAACATTTGAACATATACACTAAAGCATACTTTTATGTGTTTCTAAGGCTAAGCACTCAACAATTCAACAAGTTTAATTACTATATATTCATTGAAGAGTACTAAACTACAGAAATTACACTTGAATTGCATTAATGTTAATACAAATACTTTGAAATTTAAAATAATGTCAAATATTTCATTACTACACATAAATAGGTAAGAAATAAAAGGAAGCAAATATAAGAAAATAAGAAAACTATAGTTGTTATAGGTACTAAAAAGGAACAAACATAAGAAAATAAAATCTTCTAGTAATTGTAAGGATTAAACGAAAACACAAATTATTGGTAACAGTCTTTCAAAGAGCACGTTGGGGCAACAAAGAAAGAGTATAAGTCAGTTAATCATGCTTGCTTTATCTTCTTCTCACTATCTCCTCTTCAAAAAATTTCAGTAACAATCTTATAGCATGGTGATAGAGCCCACCACGTCTAAAATAGTTTTGCAATTTCATAAGGTCTGTTCAACGCAAGAGTGAGAATGAGATAAAACATGAGCAGAAGCATACAAACTTCTAGAGAATGGCAGAAATGAAACTAGAAACTTTAGTTAGCCTTCATCACATGGCCAACTCTTTGAATCTTCTTCATCGATAAGTTTAGCTTCCTTTTTGGCATATGGAAAACGCTATTCCTCTTATAAGAATCGACCTAATAAGTTAAAATAATATGATCCTAATATGACAACACAATCATAAAAAAAATACACAGATCTACAGAAGCATTCCACATAATCCTTATGCCTGTTGTAGGAATTTATTGAAATCCAAAATATCTTATCCACTCAACAATCAAAAAAAAAAACAAATAAATAAATAAATAAAGATATTTACTAAAAGTATGTGCATTAAGTTTAGGATCAAGCAGAAATTACAGTATCACCATTTAGACAGTTCACTCTGTATACAACACTTGGAGCAGTAGTTATTAGCGTCAAATTATATTCCCTTTCAAGCCTTTCCTGTCAAACCAAAACCTCATCAGAGAAAATACCTCAAGATATTACAATTACGAGTACTACAAAATGAAATCACGAATAGAAGCACAATGACTCAATAACATGAAGACCTGAACAATTTCCATATGTAGAAGCCCCAAAAAACCACATCTAAAGCCAAAACCCATGGCACTTGACGTTTCAGGTTCAAACTGCAAAAATAACATTCAAAAGAGGGATGAGCAATTTTCGAGTAAGTAAATACAAAATCAGCAATTCAGCATGTAACATATTGAAGCAAGTTACAGGTTATACAACAAAACTTATTAAGACCGATTTGATGCATTCTAGAAGCAAGTTTGTCCACGTGCAAGGTTAGAAAACATTTAGAAGCATGAAAAACTACGCCTTCTTAATTGCCATGAAGTGAAGCTCAAATGTGGAAATCTTACGAGGGTCAACGATAAAACACAAGGCGACAACGAAGCGAGAAGATAACTAATCAGAGACAAATTCTAATTTGGTAAACTGAAACAGAACATGCAATCCTATGCTTCAAGGAGTGGAAGGTGCCCAGGGTTGTGACTGTTAGCCTTTTGAATAATGAAGCCGTAACTTATAGGCAGTGGCTTTCTTAGGGAACTCACAGAGCTTGTATTTAAAACCAGTTCATAGGACAATTGTCAGGACCAGAACCTGGGTGATCTACTCATGGGCATCACGAAGCTTAGCCGCTTAGGTGAAAGTCAATGAAGAAGTGAAGAAAAATCACTCGGTTCATTGAATGCCAAGCAAATTTTATCTTTCATAGCTCACAATGAAACTTCTTGCTGAAAATTCAGATACCAGCCATCTACCCACCATAACTTTCATGCAGACGTTATTGCTATAGACACACATACACACTCACAGTACTTAGCCATATACTTGAAGAAGAGTCGAACTGTCTCCTCCATTGAAACATAGCACGCGAAGCCCTTTCACATTTTCAAATTCATACCATTACGAAGTTTAAACAGTAAATTGGTCAAGAAGAATAAAAGGTTCATTGAATTTGAATAAATGCCTTGTCCTTGGAAACTTCAAATAATTAGGTAACGAGCATGAAAAACATTCAAGGAGAAAATAAAAAATGAGCTTTTAGAGTACCTTAGATTAGAGAATGAATACTAATTATAAGAATCATTGTTTATGATCGAGCAATGTTTTCCAAGGTTAAAACAAAAGTTCACGAGCATGATGGTTAATAAATACTTCGAGGATATTGAAATTAACGTTATATCAAAATCCTTAGAGGCCCTACAACAGTAGTAATATGCTAACTCTTTACTTAAAATTTATTCAAAAGAAATTCCATACGTACAAAAACGCATCTTTCCACATCAGCACAGCCACATCTTGCCTTCAGGGAGAACCAATATTACAATTTACCCTCCGACAAATATGAATTCTTGTTAGACAGTTGTCCAATACTGCTTCTCTAAGGCCATCGAAACTCGGTTCATAAAATCTAGAGCTCCCCACCCCCTCAAAGGTTGGTTTCATTAATTTTTATCTTCATCACCTCCACATGTGACAGGGCCACCATGTGCAGGGGAGCATTAGTGACCTATTCCACAGTGCTTCTTTAATCCATCCAAAGTCCAAAACTTAGTTCATATGATCCAGAGGCCTCCCCAACCCTTGCCAATTGATTTTATATTGGAAGTCTCCAAATTCTCACACTTGACACTAAACTTACCTTCAATGCGGCGTCATTGAGTTGCAGCTTCTCCAATGCATCACGTAACTCCGGAAACCTATAACAGTCAGCAACATGGAGTAGAAACAGTTTCAGTGTAGAATTTGATTTAAAATATAAGAATAACTTAGAAAAAGATAAATACTGGTCTGCATCAACGGGAAAGAGGCCACAGAACACCATTGGAGTAGCTTCTTTATATCCAGGCAATGACTTTTCTGCCCGTCTACTGTAATGCGTTATAGTGTCACCAACCCTAGCGTCTGCCACTGACCGTATGGATGCTGAGAGGTAACCCACCTGTAGCATTAGAAGACAATATAGACCAAGAACACATGCATTAGCAATTGTAAGTGCACATATGATAGCAAAGAAATCTTTTTCCATGAGTTACAGCAATTAATTTAGTCAGACACATAAATTGGAAACATCCATATCATAAATAATAACTAGTCACCAAAATGTTTGTACTCCAAAAGCATACATGTCTCGTGCAGAAACTCCAGGGTTTTACATGGTGATACCATGTCCAGCTCCCAAGGGTTTTACATGGTGATACCATCAAGATCTTGCAAAACAGAAAGTGCAGTCCATCGTCCAAGGTTTTCAATAAGACCAAGCAATATATCCAAGCATCTTTGGCCTGCAAGGGCAAGATGAGACCAGGGCCATGTGTCACGGATTGCCCATTTCATAGGCCACTACCATGATGTGGTGTGTTTTTGTGGCCATTGGACTGCCCGGAGGAGGCCCACAACATTGCCCAAGAAAGTTGGCAACACTCGGCCAACAAATGCCAATACCACCCCAATGTGGCCCGGATTCTGGCCCCTAGCAGCCCAAGTGGTGCATGGTATCATTGGCATGATAGCATGGTGTAGCACGGAGGTGCAGCAGAGGACCAGCAGCCAGCACAGAGCACTGCGCAGGGCAGCACAGTGTGCAGGGGCAGTAGCAGCAGCATGCCTGGCGCACCATCCCAACACCTGGGCAGTCCGGGAATGACAACATCTGAATGACTCAAGAGTTTTTATTGGAGAGAGGTCTAATGGACTAGTTTGCCCAGCCAAATTTGCTGATTTTTCGAGATTTGTTGAGTTTTTGAAAAAGTATTGTGACTCCTCGGACATGGGACATATTTTCCTCCTGCCAATTCAGAGATGGATTAGAACGCTAGTGTAAGGGGGAATGGTGAGCCATCTAGATTCCTGTGTCAACATGGAGAACCAAGAGGGCATCTCCAAGGAAGTTTGGGGATGAACTTCAGGCACTACCAAGAGGTGTTTTAAGGTCTTCATGTGGGATAGAAAGTCCCATGTATGGTGTCGTCGAGGCAACAGTGTTGGCACCACGCGTAATTCTTGAGGGCGGGTTTTGGACACGTGAATGCTATGCCCCGCACACTAACCTCTTGGGTAAGCATTCTAAGCCAAGTAGGCTATCAAGACACCACCAAAGGCCATAGGAGCCAATCGACTTGCATAAGCTTGGGTTCGGCCATGCTTGTGGAAATCCCATGGCCTTAGGCGCATGGCATAGGCGACACTGCACTTGGATGTTATTTGATGGTGCATACAACCATACTATGAATAGGGCACCACACGATTGGCAAGTGGGATGGTGTAGTGCCTACTTATGGCCTAAGCATCAACAAATTGCCTTATTCAGGTGGCACATTAGTGTACATTAGCGTAACACTGTGGGTACGCAATGGCCTAAGGCTGACATAGCACGCGTGCTCACACAAGGAGAGCTTCATGAGCACGAGGTGATCTCGATTTGGTACGGGAACATGAGGCACCCCGTTGCTATGTGGGATGCGCCAAGGGGTGCAACAATCAGATACCTATTGGAAGTGAACGGTCTTCAACTCTAGCACATCTGAGCGTGGATTAAGCCTTGACAACATGGAAACTCAGTTGGACTCAC
>JAOTRH010000001.1:16502818-16525296 GCA_034768845.1 Heliamphora exappendiculata | reverse complement strand
GCAAGCAACATCCTAATGGCTTCAAGCCTAGCCACATGAGCAAAAGTCTCATCAAAATCGATGCCTTCTTCTTGATTTTAACCTTAGGCTACCAATCGAGCTTTGTTCCTAAGAACTACTCTACTTTCATCCATTTTATTTTTAAAAATCCATTTTGTACCAATAATGGAGTGTTCTTTAGGTCTTGGGACTAAAGTCTAATTTTGTTTTTTTCAAATTGCTTTAGCTCTTCTTGCATAGCCAAGATCCAAAATTTATCGTTTTTGGCTTTCTCAAAATATTTTAGTTTAGTCTGAGAAAGGAATTCTAAGTTACCACAAACATTATGTAGAGAAAAGCGAGTTTTGATACCTTGCGATGGATCACCAATGATTAGATCTTTCGGGTGACCATGAGCGTACCTCCACTCTTTTGGAAAATCAAAATTTTCTGGATATGCAGTTTCAGCATTCTGTTGGACTGCAATTTGTTGTGAATTTGAAACTTTCTCTAGATTTGGATCTTCCTTATCTTTGATGAAGATATCTTCCATGCCATTTTTTAAGTTTACAAGGTTATCTCCACAAAAGTCCTTTGAAGAATCAAGGTTAGCTTCATCAAAAATAGCATGTATAGATTCTTCAACAACTATGGTTTTTTTGTTGAAAACTCTATACGCTTTACTAGATATAGAATATCTTAAAAAAATACCTTCATCAGATTTTGCATCGAACTTGCTTAAAAGTTCTTTGTTGTTATTTAAAACAAAACATTTACACCCAAAAGTGCAAAAATAACTTATGTTAAGTTTTCTTCCATTCCATAGCTCATATGGGGTTTTCTTGAGAGAAACTCTTATCATAGCTCTATTTATGATAAAACAAGTTGTGTTGATAGCCTCGGCCCAAAAGTATCGTGGTAGATTATTTTCACAGAGCATAGTTCTAGCCATTTCTTCCAATGTCCTATTCTTTCTCTCAATAACTCCATTTTGTTGAGGGGTTCTAGGAGCAGAGAAATTATGGTTAATACCATTTTCATCATAAAATATTTCAAAATCTTTGTTTTTAAATTCTCTACTATGATCACTTCGGATACTAATGATTTGAAAACCTTTTTATTTTGAACTCTCCGAGATAATTTTGTAAAAGAGGTAAAGGTTTCATCCTTATGAGCTAAGAATAGCACCCAAATGTATCTAGTGAAGTCATCTACAATAACAAAAGCATATCTCTTGCCTCCAAGGCTTAAAATTCTTGTTGAACCAAATAAGTCCATATGCAATAGTTGTAATGGTATAGAAGTTGAAATCTCATTTTTAGAATGAAAAGAACTTCTAATTTATTTGCCTTGTTGACATGCATCACACACTTTATCTTTTTCAAATTTAATTTGGGGTAACCCAATCACTAATTCCTTTTTCAAAAGTTTGAAAATTCAGTTCATGTATGCATGTCCAAGCCTTCTATGCCATAACCAACTATTATCACTCAAGGCGGCTAAGCACTTGGCGTCATTCTTAGAAAGATCATTTAGAGTAAATGTATAAACATTTTCATACCCATGACCTTCGAGAATAACTTTGTTATTGGTTGAATCTTCAATAACACACTTAGCATAATCAAACACAACTTTGTAGCCTTTGTCACAAAGTTGGTTTATGCTAAGAAGGTTATGTTTCAAACCATCAACAAGCAAAATATTTTCAATAGAAGGGGAAGAAATTTTATCAATACAGCCAATTCCTTTGATTTTTCCTTTGCTATTGTCTCTAAAAGTCACCAATCCACCATCTTTTGGCTTGAGAGATACAAACATCGATTTGGCACCTGTCATGTGTCGTGAGCAAGTACTATCGAGATACCACATCCCTTTCTTGAATGAGGATTTGAGACACACCTGTAAGGATAATAAAGTTTTGATTTTTGGTATCCAAATTTTCTTGGGTCCTTTGATGTTAGCTTCTTGAGGGTGTGTTCCTTTAGGAACCCAAGCCTTCTTAACATAAATATTTAAGAATTTTTTATGTGGACAGTAGGTGACAATGTGTCCATACTCATAACAATGAAAGCAAGTGACATTTGAATGATTTGATGATGATTTGATAAATATGTTACTCAAGAATGTTTGTTTCTTCTTGGATTTGTAACCAATTTCGGCTTTATCAAAAATACATTTTTGCATCCCAAGAAGTTTATCCAAATTTTTCTTTCCTTGAGTGAACTTATAAACGGTTTTTGTGAGATCCTTAACTTTTTCACTTAAAATTTTGTTTTCATCTTTTAAAACAGAGCAAGACAGATTTTTCATTTTTCAAAATTTCAATTTCAGTTGAGAAGGAAAGAACAAACCTTTTCAAAATAAAATTCTTTGCACCTAATTTTCTCAACTCATCATGCAAATTTTCAAAAGTATTTTGTAGTTCTTCTAGTGAAAAAGAATCAGGAGTTACCTCGTCATCTTCTTTGCCCATGAGGCATAGATTGGCAACTTCATTTTCTTTCTTTTCATCCTCAGAGCTACTGTCATCACTTTCGCCCTAAGCTGCGATCATGGCTTTCTTGAAGCCTTTCTTGAACTGCTTCTTGAGCTGAGGGCATGTCACGCCCCAAACATTCAGGTCACGCGAAAGCCTACCAAAACACCCTTTTAAGAAAATATGTTTTACAGTTGATAATCAAAATACAACAGTTAAATAAAAGAATCTCAAGTTCAACTCTCATAAACCCTAAACATGCATTCTCATACATGAATAAGCATATCGCCAAAAGGCGTACTAAACCCGCCTCAACATGCATCACATGTAAAAGTACATGTCTCAAAAAGGAAAAATTACAGCAAGTCTTCCATCACCTCTACACTAGGTCAACTTGTTACGACCACCTGAAAAAAAATTTAGAAAATCCCACCATGTGAGCCGAAACCCAATAGAAACAGATAATCATATGCTGTAAAACATGATATGCAATCATATGGTGGCAGCTAGTTCGACCACAAGTCCAAAACGGTTTTCTCACAAAAACCACCATTTTTTCATCTGAAAACCATCATTTTCATCCTTGAAACTATGCATATAAACCTAAGAGTTATCATGCCACAGTTAAGGGAAAGAAATAAAAACACAGTATTCTCCACTCGGGACACGCAGCCGAGGAGACAAGATAAATGAAATCCTATGTACTGACTTTGTTAATTCAAGACAAAGGCAACAACTATAGACTCCTGTCCATTACCCTAGTCCTGAACCACTTAAGGGCTGCTAGGTAATGACAAGTTCAATACGATGTCACGACAACATACCCATTCAAGGGATAACCTGCTTCTTTACGGATTTCTACGACCGATGGACGAAGTTAAACAAATCACAATTCGCTTCTTTACGAATTGCCACGACCGATGGACGAAGTTAACCAATACCACGTTTATGGGGATTAACCCGAGGGACCGTAGCAAACCCACTCTGCGCACGTTTTTGGACTTTCACCTAGGGGCAATGGAAGCCTAACTCAATACTCATCTACTGTCACGGTACATCTAGGAAAAATATTTCAAACCAATTCACAAAGCAGATATACAACACATGTATATACGAGGGATCCCATCCATGAATCATGGAGATCATACAACATATGTAAAAACATATTTTCACCAAAACGTTTTAGAAGTTGAGACTCAACCCCGAGGGCTAGCTCAGAACCTTCAACCAAATACGTTTTGAAAAGATTCCCGAAACCATGTTTTCAAACCACCCCTTTTGAAAACCTCTGATACGCCTTTTGAAACCATAGAGTTTCATAAAAACCCCGGATCAACATCACATAAGGGAAACTTGAATCAAAACACTTCATTTTCCCAAAACAGTCCAGGTTCAGTCGACTGGAAATCACACTGGAAAAGCGAGCCAAAACAAAAGGAAATTCAGTCGACTGACCCCATGAGTCCAATCGACTGAACTCTCCAAAAGATGAGCCAGTCAACTGAACTTATGGGTTCGGTCGAGAGATGTAATAAATGAAAGACACCCACTCTCTTTATAAGATTAATTTATAATAAATAAGAGGGTAAAAAGAAATGAGGAACAAGAACTGAAGTTGCAGCAATAAATGTGAGCTTGATAATTTCTGAGATTGATTTGAGTAATTGAACAGTAAATGCAAGTCTCCAACCTTCTTAAATACTGAAAAGCAAATCCTTATATAAGTTCTTGTGAGTTCTTGACCGTTGGAGATAGGTGGGGGCAATAAATGCCAAAAAGCCAACCGTTGAGATCTTTCGTATTTTGAATTTCTGTCTTTAGGGTCGACACAAATAGCTTTGGTGTCGACACAAAGTGTTTAGGGCAGGGTTCTTCAAGTGGTTGGGTGAACACGAATTTTCAGAGGGTCGACACAAATTTTGCACTTTACCTTCTAACGTTCTGGGGTCGACACAAATGAATCTGGTGTCGACTCGTTTGAAACTTCAGCATCCGGAGGAACAACTTTGTGTCGACTCAACTTGTCTCTAGTGTCGATACCAAAATTCTGCAGGAAGCCTCGGTTCTTTTGTGTGGACACATTTAGTCTTTGGGGTGGACACCAAAATTCTGCAGGCAGGCTCGAGACTTTTGGGTCGGCACAATTTATCTTGGGGTCGACACCAAAATTCTGCAGGAGGTCTCGGTTGTTTTGTGTCGAGATAATTTTCATTTGTGTCGACCCAAACTTCCAGAAACCAAAAGAGAGGATCACTTTTGTGTCGACACAAATCTAGTTTTTGTCGACTCAAAATGAGTCCAAGGCACTTCGGCACTTTTGTATTGACGCAAAACTAGTTTGTGTCGACACTAACGTTTTGGTACCTGAAAATCAACTTATAAAAATAGTTGGGGTGTCAAACCATTTGATCAATGGGTATTGACACACTTGATAAGTTTCAAGTATACTTTACCTTAAAAGTGTTTGACTTAACTTTCAATTAAGATCAACACAAAAATATTCTAATTAAAGAATGCCTAAGTGTTTGAACTTTTTTGAGATAAAAGTTATTTCTTTTTGGCTAATGTGTCAATTTTGATTGTTCAAAATGTGTTAACACTTTCATTTTGAAAATATAAAATATTATCCATTTAAAATAATTTATTCTTAAAAAATAAATTATGAAAATAATCAAAATTAAATTAAAAAGCCCTTGGGCTAACATATCAATTTTTCTCTTAACAACTTATTTTCAATCAAGAATTTGCTAACCCTTTCATACCATATTCTAGGTGCTTGCTTCAAACCATAAAGAGTTTTGGTAAGTTTGTAAACGTTGTTTAGAAAGTCAAGATTTCCAAAATCATGAGGTTATTTCACAAAAAATTTCTCCGAGATAAAAATCATTTAAAAAGTCACTTTTGACTTCCATTTGATAGAATTTGAAAATTTTAAAACATGCAAAAGTAAGCAACATCCTAATGGCTTCAAGCCTAGCCATAGCAGTAAAAATCTCATTAAAATCGATGTCTTCTTCTTGATTGTAACCTTGAGCTACCAATCGAACTTTCTTAATAAGAACTACTCCATTCTCATCGATTTGGTTTCTAAAAACCAATTTTGTACTGATGATGAAGTGTTCCTTTGGTCTTGGGACTAAAATCCAAACTTTGTTTCTTTTAAATTGGTTTGGCTCTTCTTGCATAGCCAAGGTTCAAAACTCATCGTTTTTAGCTTCCTCAAAATATTTTGGTTCAGTCTCGAAAAGGAATGCTAAATTACCACAAACATTATGTAGAGAAGATCATGTTTTGATACCTTGAGTTCGATCACCAACGATCAAATCTTCTGGATGACTATGAGCATACCTCCAATCCTTAGGTAAATTTGAATTTTCTTGATTTGAAGGTCCAGCGGTCTATTGAATTTTATCTTGTTGAGAATTTGAAGCTTCCTCGTGATTTGGCTCTTTTTTGTCTTTAATGAAGATGTCTTCAACCCCTTTTTTTATGTCAACCAAGTTATTTTCACAAAATTCTTTTGAAGAACCAAGGTTAGGTTCATCAAATACCACATGTATAGATTCTTGAATAACTAGGATCCTTTTATTAAAAACTCTATAGGCTTTACTAGATAAGGAATATTCTAAGAAAATACATTCATCAGATTTTTCATCAAACTTGCCCCAAAATTTTTTGTTGTTATTTAAAGCAAAACACTTGCACCCAAAGGCGCAAAAATAACTGATGTTAAGTTTTCTTCCATTGCATAGCTCATATGGAGTTTTATTGAGAAAAGCTCAAATCATGGCTATGCTCACGATAAAACAAGTTGTGTTTATAGTCTCGGCTCAAAAGTATCTTGGTAGATTATTTTCACAAAGTATGGTTCTAGCCATTTCTTCTAAAATCCTATTCTTCCTCTCAACAACTCCATTTTGTTGAGGAGTTCTAGGAGCAGAGAAGTTATGGTTAATACCATTTTCATCACAAAACTTTTTAAAAATTTTATTTTCAAATTCTCTACCATGATCACTCCGGATACTAGTGATTTGAAAATTTTTTTCGTTTTGAATTTTCCGAGACAGTTTTGCAAAAGAAGCAAATGCCTTATCCTTATGAGCTAAGAATAACACTCAAGTGTATCTAGAGAAGTCATCAGCAATAACAAAGGCATACTTCTTGCCTCTAAAGTTAAGAGTCTTTGTTGGACCAAACAAGTCCATTGCAATAGTTTGAAATCTCACTTTTGGAATGAAAAGAGTTTCTAATTTGTTTTCCTTGTTGTCATGCATCACACACTTTGTCTTTTTGAAATATGATTTTGGATCAACCAATTACTAATTTCTTTTTCTAAAGTTTAAAAATCAAGTTCATGTGTGCATGTCAAAGTCTTCTATGGCACAACTACCTATTATCACTTAAGGCGGCTATGCACTTTGTGTCATTTATATGCTTTGACAAAAATATTGCTTAAGAACTATTGCTTCTTCTTTGGTTGATATCCAATCCCGACATTGTCAAAAAAATATTTTTGCATACTAAGGAGTTTATCTAAGTTGTTCTTTTCAAGAGTGAACTTATAAACAGTATTTGTAAGATATTCAACATTTTCATTTAAAACCTTATTTTCATCTTTCAAAATAGAAATATGTTTTTGATAAAAACAAGTTTTTCTTCTTTCAAGGTTTCAATTTCACATGAAGAGGAAAGAACTAACATTTTAAGAATAGAGTTCTTTGCACCCATTTTTCTCAGTTCATCATGCAAATCTTCAAATGCACTTTGTAAATCATCTAAAGAGAAAGGGTCATTTGTTATCTCGTCGTCTTCCTTGGTCATGAGGCATAGATTTGCTACTTTATTTTCTTTCCTTTCATCCTCGGAGCTACTATCATCGCTTTCGCCCAATGCGGCTATCATATCCTTCTTGAATTCTTTCTTGAATTGCTTCTTAAGTTGAGGATATTTGACCTTGACATGTCCCAATTTTTTGCATTCATAGCAAATGATCTCGTCTTTCATGTGATCATTCTTGAATTTTCTTGAATCTCCTTTGAACTTGTTAGGCTCACCTTGGAATCCATCTTTCTTGAAGAACCTTCTTCCTCCTTATTTTTTATTTCTAAGAAACCTTTTGAATTTCTTAGTGATGAGGGCAATGTCTTCATTTTTATCACTTAAAGGATCTTCATCGGATTCATCATAATGAGTTGAAGACTTGAAGGCAATACCCTTTTTTTTTTTTTGTCATCTTCATCATCCATCTTGATGTTCATCTCATGAGTCATGAGAGATCCAAGAAGTTCCTCTAAGCTTAGTGTATTGAGGTCTTTAGCTTCTTGAAAAGAAGTGGCCTTAGCTTCCCAATTCTTAGGCATGCACTTAAGGATTTTTCTAACCATTTTTGCGTTAGAATAGATCTTGCCAAAATATTTTAGTCCATTTATAATATTAGTAAATCTAATAAACATATCAGAAATAGTTTCATCATGCTTCATTTTAAATAATACATAGTTATGAACAAGCATGCTTCTTTTGGATTCCTTAACTTGGTTAATTTTCGCATGGGTAACTTCAAGTCTATCCCAAATTTCTTTGGCGGTGTCACATATTGAGATCCTATTGAACTCGTTAGGGTCAAGAAAGCAATATAAGAGATTTATAGCCTTACCATTCTCTTGAATCTCTCTTATGTCATTTTCAGTCCATTCATTCTCAAGTTTATAAACGATTGTTCCTTCAACGATCTTGTTAGATTTTTTGGGTCAATTCATGATAACCCTCCAAAGGTCGTAGTCTACGGCTTGAATTGTAACACCCCGACTCTTCACATGGCAACGATATTGTCCGCATTGAGCAAAAGCCCTCACGGTTTTATTCTTCCCAGGGGGTCACCCTTCCTTCCATTGCTCCCGCTTAAGCACGCTTAACTGCAGAGTTCTGCTATGGTCAAAAAAATTTCTTTTACAACCTAAGAACTCTCTCTCCCTTTCCGAAGTGAGATAGTAGGATATCACAATCCACCCCCTTAGGGTTGCACGTCCCCGTGCAGTAGCCTGCTAGCTCCGGTAGCCTGCCAGTCCTTATCGACCCGCCCACTCAATAGCCCGCCCACATGTCACGCGAGACGGCAGGGGCCCACACTCGGAGGTAAGGAGAGTTGGCTCTGATACTATCTGTAACACCCCGACCCTTCACATGGCAACGATATTGTCCGCTTTGGACAAAAATCCTCACGGTTTTGTTCTTCCTAGGGGGCCGCCCATCCTTATATTGCTCCTGCTTAAGCAGGCTTAACTGCGGAGTTCTGCTAGAGTCTTTTCCACATGGGAAAAGGCCTCGTTGAATGTAAGGGTCAAAAAATTTTCTTTCATAACCCAGGAACTCCCTCTTCCTTTCCGATGTGGGATACCAGGATATCACATGAATGTAAATTACAATTATAGCCTTCCAATAATATTAATTTATTCCATTCAACAAATCAGGTCGATTGGTGGACCGACCTTCTGACTGAATAGGTTCAATACTATAGATACCCCAATTTGACCCCACCCAATCTAGGTGAATCCGATGATGAAAACAGTTAGAAAGGTGTCTCAGTTCGATCACCGAAAAGTAAACTAAGCTCGGTAATTGAACCCGACCATCAAAAATCATCTAAAACCTTCAAAACCAATAAATTTGTACTAAACCATCGATAACTTGTTGCCCAAGTCAATGCTAGAAGTGGCGACCGCCATGTTCATTGTAGTAACCACCAATAGAACTTTGTGGAACCTTTTCCAACATGGCGATCGCTAACTTCAACATGGCGACCGCCAACTCACATTGTGGCGGCCGCCAACTCCAAATGGCCTGACATGCCTTAGAACGTGGCAGCATCTCATTGGTTGAAGAATTTTATAAATACCGTACCTCTGGTACCTTTTCAAGGATAGAAAATTATAGAGAGGTTTAGTGAGAGAAGCTTTGCCGGATTGCCGAGCAATTTCGAGCCCCGACGCCGAAGCCCTGCTGAAATACCAAGATCTGAACCTCCGATAATCCCAAACCCTTACTTGGATCATCGCCCGAGGATCAAATTGCTCACCCGCATCCCCCGATTTGAGGATTTCTTAGTAATCCAGGTATTCCGTTTAGATCCCTGGTCCTTCTAGCTCTATTTTCTCTCTTTTGGAGTGATCGGGTTAATATTCACGTATTCCTTTCAATTCTTGCTTTACTTATTAATTGCTACATTTATATTTAAATTCAAATTTTAGTTTACTTGTTTATTTATTTGTTTATTTGTATTAAAGTTTAACTAAATTATTAAATAGTGCTAATATTTTTTGCGATTGCAATTTACAATGTTGTTAATCGTTATAATCTAAGTACATAAATAAAAGTGGTTGTAATAGTCAATATTACACCAATTTAATTAAATTCTAACATTTTATTTCTTTTCATTTTCTTTCTTTTCTGTTAATTCAATATTCTAGCATTTTATTTTATTTTATTTAGTTAGTCTAATTTTATTTTACTAGCATTTTATTTTCTTTTTATAACATTAATTCAATGTTCCATTTTAGTCTAGTGTTTATTTTCCTCTAGCATTACTTTAATTTTACTTTTTTCTAACACTTTATTTATCAACTTTAAATTTCCTTTATAGCATTTTTATTTTTTCTTTCTTTTAAGTTTTAATTTTATATTTTATTTAAATATTAGCATTTTATTTTTTTTTCTTTAAATTTCAGTTCTTTTGCTAGCACCAACTTAAAGGCTCTTTTAATATTAGCTTAAATGTTCTTTTAATTTTATTTTCTTCTTCTTCTTTTTCTTTTAGTGTAATATCATTTTCTAAGCATCATCTTATTACTTTATTTTGTTATTAGTTTTTTTGTTACTTGTCTTTTCTCTAATTAAAATGTTAATTTTATTTTTCTTTGTTAGTATTTCTCTTAATGTTAATAGTTGTTTTTCTTATAAAATTTTATTTTATTTTATAGCCTTATGATTATTTTGTTTGAGCTTCTTTTTTATTTTTTGCTGTAAACCCAAAAATCATAAAAGATTCTATCTAAGCTAGTTTTCATCCTTTAAATAACCTCATAATTTTATCTTTTAAAACCACCATTAATCTTTTCATTTCTTTTATTTTATTCTATTTTTTTTCTTTTATTCTCCCTTAAGAAAAAATAAAATGATTAACAATCAAAGTTTCTTTTTATTCAAAACCTTCTTTTGTTAAGCTTTTTTTTTTCTTTCTTTTATAGGATTTTACTTTTTTTACCATAAAAACCTAAAAATCTTTTTCTTTCCTTTTGCTATTTGGATTCTTTCTTTTCATTTTGTTAAAACTTAAAAATCATAAAAATGCATAAAAATGTAAATAATTAAGTTTTCTAACCTTTTGCATTATGTTCTTGTTTCTTCTTCACTTTTCTTTGTCTTTCGATTCTCAAAATTCTCATTTGTTATAAAATATTTTTATTTTAGTTTTATTTGTTAGTAATTTTTTTTTGTCAAACATAGAATCTTTACACATTGTTTTTTTTACATTTAGTAGTTACTTTAAAATTTTGTTTAAAATGGTTTAGTTTATTTTTGTTAGCAATCTATATTTAGATAATTTTAGCATATTTTTCTTTTAACCAAAACATATTAGTTTAGATTGTTTACACAATATTGCATGAGGATGTACTTCATGTATCTTTTAATTAGAAATTACATGCCATAGGATTTAGAATTTTATTTTTTTATTTGTTTTGATTTGGAATGTTATGTACATATATTATATATTTTTCATACTTGATTTTGGATGTTATCTCTTTACCCCTTTTTATTTATTTGCATGCATTTGAAAAATCATATTAAAGAACCAATGATAATTAGTAGAGGCCAACCTTACGGTTGGATGAATAGGGTGCCTAACACCTTTCTTGATTCGTACCTTAACTCCCGAACTCTCTTTCTCTAGTTAACGTTTTAAAGATCAGTAGCCAATTTTTTTTTTCTTAATTTTTCTCAAAAATTAAGTGGTGACTCTATTTTTAACAAAAAAAGAGTTTTTAAAATTTAGTTTTCAAGGTGTTAAAAGATTTTTCTAAACATTCTTTGAATTTTTTATTTTTGAACATTTTTTAAAATGACCCCTAAATCCTGATGTCACAGTATTTTCTGGCGACTCTACTGGAGACCACTTTATAAAATCAAATAAGAGGGCTAGACTTGAAAATATCATTGGTTCTTAATAAAAAATTTTATTTGTATTTTCACATGCATATGCATTGTTCTTCAAACCCCCTCTGTCTGGTCGACCTGATGCCTTGAGCGTTAATTTGTTTCGAGAATTGTTGGGGAGACGGGCAATTCTTACTGACTGTACGCTATCATAGGTGCAGTAAAAGAGTTCGATCGTACTGTTTGACCATGTCCTACACCACTCCAGGCATGGGAGGTATATACCCAGCTCTATTAAGAAGGTACCCTGTTCAATTGACCAAAATCGGCCTTTTACATATAGTAAACTTAGAACTCTCCATTAGGTGCTACTAACCCTGGTAGGATTATGTGTTTTTTTTGTATGTTTTGTTTGTGTATTGTTAGGATTATTTTGTTTCGGTCTAAGCTAGTTCCTTTCTAGGGTTTGGCCCGGGTTTTTCATTTTCCTTTGATTAGGTTAGCCTTTCCTTTGGCTTTTTACCCGGACTTTATCTTCCACCACATTCGGTTTTCACACCATAGTCTTCTTCTCAAAGTCATATCCGTGTTTCATTTTAAAGCCTCTAGGGTAGTTTCTCTCTCTTTTGGGTTTTTTCTGGGTCGTTGGTGTTCTCTACCTTTGTTTAGGCTCGTTTCTTTCAAACCCTTGACATACTTATGAGAGTTAATCCATTTTTCTTACTATTATGCTGCCCATCTTCAATTAGAATCCTCGAGAGTTAGCTCTGTTTCCCTGCTAAAGTGCTCTTCATCTCCCCATTTTAGGTGAGCCTTCCTTTTAGAATCTAGTTGACCCCCCTTCTTAACCCTCATTCTTTTTGGGTCACCTTGCTGTTATGCTGCCACCATGAGCCCAACAGGGGCATTGTTTCAGTCTCCGTATTTATCTGCTCATGATTTGCTGTCTTGGGTATCCGAGGTATTTGCTATCTGTTGTTAGAATATTTACCTGGGAAGTGTCTGATACTGGTTACTCTACTTTTGGGATCTAGGTTTCTCTGTGGATTTACTATTGGGCTGAGAAAAGTACAGTCAATATGTGTCTAAGAAAGATCAGTGACATGTAGACTCTGTAGGGTATCTGAACAGTCAGCTGAAATGACAAAAAATGAGATGAACCTGACGGCTCTGATGAGAGCCATGACTAAGATACAAAGAGCTGTGAAGCAGCAGACCCAGGCCCAGAACCAATGCCAGGCACAAATTTGGATAATTCAGGCCCGTATGCTTGGCGTAAATGCACAGCCGGATGAGACAAACGAGAATGGAGAAGACTTTTGGAATGACAATCAGGTCCCCGATGGACCGCAAGTTGTTCCACCACCACCGCAGGTCCCTCGTCAGGTGGTAGTCGAGGAAAAAGAATCTGTATTGATTGAGAAGATCGATCGGATGGAGAAGGTCCTTAGAAAGGCGAAGGAAGTTGAGGAATATATGCTCGATGTAGGGGGACTCTGCCAGTTCCTAGACGCCAGACTCCCGAATAAGTTCAAAATGCCAGATACGGAGAAGTCCGATGGAACTAGAGATCTCTGAATTCATCTTCGAATGTATGTTGGTACCCTGGTGCCAATGGGGATTGATGATCAGCTTAAGGCCCAATTGTTGCATCAGTCGCTTTCTGGGGCTGCGTAAAGATGGTTTCTTTCTTTGGAAGTGGCCAAAATAAGGACTTAGGAGGACATAACCACGGCTTTTGTTAGTCAGTATAGCTACAATGTCCAATTGGACGTTACTACCCGAGAACTTGAGACGACTCGACAGGAGAACATGGAGTCTTTTGTTGACTTCCTAACCCGATGGAGGGGTAAGGCCGCCAAAATGACAAATAGACCCACTGAGAAAGAGCAGGTGAGGATTATGGTTAAGAATCTGCAGTCTTCGTTAAAGCGCTACCTCATCACGCAGTCGCTTTTTACCTTTGAGCAGTTGTTCGACGCTGGGGTACAAATTGAGGACGCTATCGAATTTGGTGACATTGAGAAAACAGAACCCAGTCAGAAACCACCAAGAAGGGCTTTTCCCGCAACCAACCAAAATCAATCTGCTGCAACCAACCTCGTGTCTCGCTTAAATGAGGTAAACTTGCTGAACCCATCTCCTTCCGCCCAGTAGTTCAATAATACCCAACAATCAGATAATAGCCAACAGCAACAAAGGCCAAGGAGGGTGTTCACTCTTCTCAAAATTTCTTTATCCACCGCCCTAAATCGACTCGTCGAGATGGGGCTCATCAAGCCATTAGACCCCATGCATGTTCCTGATCCCCTACCGCCAAGGTTTAATACTTCCCAATACTGCGCCTTCAACCAAGGTCACGGGCACCTAACTGATAAGTGTTTGAGACTCTAGTACGAGATCCAAAATCTCATTGACAACAAGGTGATCCCGCCACCGTCTGCCATCCCAAAACCGAATTTCACAACTAACCCACTGCCGAATCATGTCAGGCAGGCTGGGGTAAATTATATATCTCTGGGAGAATCAGAGGACCCGATCCAATATATCTGTTCAGCATGCTTGCCACGCCCTCGTGTTTCGTCTATCGAGGATCAGACAGCATGCTCAATTATATATCTCTGGGAGAATCAGAGGACCCGAGCTAATATATCTGTTCAGCATGCTTGCCACGCCCTCATGTTTCGTCTATCGAGGATCAGACAGCAAGCTCATTCATAATGATTAGAGGCAGTCGAGACAGGATGGAAGAATATAATGATAATGCCTGGGAATGGTATCAATCGATAACCCAAATCTACCAACAAGAGGAGGAGCGCAATGAAGAAGATGATTGGCCATTGGATTACCCAAGTCAACCTTATGGGTTTGGCCATGCGCTTGATGAAATCACCCTTCCCCAACTTTTTGAGGAGGAAGTGTACGTCGATGAAATGCAGTCCTACTAGTTAGTAAGAATCGTGTTGAAATCAGATGGAGTAGAGTGGACTGATTTTTGGGATGTTCGGGAACAGCAATTGAATTTTATTGAAGAGGACATCTTGGAGGAAATTGATAATACATGGGCTATTGAAAATGACGAGAAAAGAAGGAAAAGGGTAGCCGTTAGTGACTTAAATAATTTGTGGGCGTTTAAAAGTCCTCTACACGTAAATGAAGTGAGCCAAACTGATAATGTGATGCCAGGGTTATGGGATCCCGAAGACGGCGTGGAACACCTAACTAAAAGTGGACGATATTTTAAGCCAACTCAGCTAGAGAAGGGACAGCCAAGTGAAAAAGGGAAAGAGACAAAATAGGAGGAGGAGGAGGAGGATGTATTGAGACAGTTGAAAAAGATGCAAGCCAGCATCAGTATCTGGGGCTTATTGATGGCTTCGCATAAGCACAAGTGAGCTATTTTGAGGGTGTTAAACAAGGCCAGTGTCCCAATTGATGCAACCCCCGAGCAGCTTATTGGGCTTATTCTACCAGCCACCGAACCAAAAGTCATTTCCTTTTTTGATAAAGATTTGCCCGTTGAAAGAAAAAGTCATAACAAGCCGCTTCATATCACCGTCAATTGCCTAGAAAAATGGGACCTGGTAACCCTCATTGATAATGGGTCTACCTTGAACGTTTGCCCATTGAGAACAGTCGTCTGCTTAGGGATGAGATCAGACCAGTTCACTCCCTACAATCAAGGGGTGCGAGCCTATGATAACACAAGAAGGGATGTACTAGGACTGGTGTCATTCGCCGTTTCAGTAGGACCTCTAGAGATGTCAGTTGAGTTTGACGTGCTTGACGTGCCGGCCTCCTTCAATCTGCTGCTGGGCAGGCCGTGGATGCATGACCCAAATGTCCAGACCGTACCGTCTACCCTTCACCAAAAACTAAAGCTAATAAAGAATGGGGCAGTTTTAACTATTCACAGAGAAGACAGCATTCATTCCCCGAGAGGAGGAGAGGGCACAACTCTGTTGGAAGTTCAGCATAGTGAAGATGATGTGTTGCTCAGTGGTAGCATTCATTCCCCGAGAGGAGGAGAGGGCACAACTCTGTTGGAAGTTCAGCATAGTGAAGATGATGTGTTGCTCAGTGGTTTTCAGTTTCATAAAGCACAGGTTGTTCAGATGCAGATGAATGAAGAAGAAAGGTATGTTAACCCGCGGGCTGTAACAATGATGAGGAAAATATCCTTCTTCCCTGGCAAGAGATTAGAACGCAAGAAGAAAGGAATCTGAGAACCCATTCAGGTATTGCCAACTTCGCACCGTTTTGGTCTTGGGTACAAACCAACGGAGGAAGATCTGGAAGGGCCTAAAAGGGGACGAAAGGCCAATTATTCTGGGACGCTCAATGGGTACTTCGTCAAGGAAGGGAAAGATTTCCCGTATTGTTGTTTTCTAGAGCCGTGGATCAATGAAGAAACCAATCAAAAGCTGCCAGGGTTTGAGATCTTTTTCAGCAACCAGCTGTTTGACACAGAAGAGGAAGAAACAGTGGAATGAGAGAAGGAAGAAAAGAAGGTTTAGGAAGAAGATTGGGCCGACAGACTCGACGGTACTAACTTGGGAGTGTTGTTCAATGAGAAGATGGCTTAGCTGCGTATAACTAAATCGGACTGCTTCAAAATGGGTTTCAGCACACCGGCAGACTGCACCAAGCTCATCGTTGATGCGGCTACAAAAGAAATGAAAAATTAGACCCTCGAGTCTTATAATGCGCAGGTTGTCTATCGTGAGTCCAAGTTTAAGTCGGAATCTGTAATCGAGGGCACATCTGTTGGTGCTCCTCTCCCAGCTTTTACCATCGAGTTTGTAATCCCATCTGTTTTTAATAAAATGAACAAGATTTTCGGTTACTCTGCTTTGTTCGATTTATTTCATACGCTTTCTGATAATTTCAAATTTAACGGGAATATCCCCGAAGAAATAAAACTTTTAATAAAAAGATAAGAATAAATACGTGCCCAACCAATAATTGACAAAATTTTGTCAATAAATATGGGTAATGAAATTAAACCGCAAAATGTTCAAATCAATTTTTCTTTATCCTCAGTTGAACAAGAACAACCAATAACTTTATTAAAAGAATTTAAAGATGTATTTGCATGGTCTTACGAGGATATGCCCAGAATTGATCCTGACATTGTCCAACATCATATTCCCTTATACCCTGATGCTAAATCGGTCAAACAGAAGTTAAGACGGATCAGGCCAGAATGGGCTCTGAAGATCAAAGAAAAGGTTGCCAAACAAATCAACGCTGGATTCCTAATGGTAATCAAGTATCCAAAATGGGTAGCCAATATCGTGCCAGTTTTAAAGAAGGATGATCGTATTTGAGTCTGCGTGGATTTTTTGGATCTCAATAAGGCCAGCCCAAAAGACTATTTTCTATTACCATATATTGATGTCTTGGTAGATAGTACAGCGGGGCACGCCTTATTGTCATTTATGGATGGTTTTTCTAGATATAACCAAATTCTAATGGATCCCGAGAACAAAAAAAAGACAATATTCACCACGCCCTAGGGCACCTATTGTTATCGTGTGGGGCACCTATTATTATCGTGTAATGTCGTTTGGCTTGAAAATTACAGGGGCAACCTACAAAGGGCGGTCACTACTTTACTGCATGACATAATACATAAGGAGGTCGAGGTGTACGTGGATGACATGATAGTCAAATCAAAAGATCGGGATGGCCACATTGTAGCACTACGAAGCTTCTTTGAAAGGATTTGAAAGTACAAGATGCGACTCAAACCACAGAAATGTGCCTTCGGAGTTACTGCCTTCGGAGGACCAAGCGAGAAGTTAGGGGTTTTCTAAGTAAGATACAGTTTATCAGCCAATTCATCACCAAACTGACAACTACCTGCGAGCTGCTCTTCCATCTACTAAAGAAAGAGGACAAATTCAAATGGGATCAAAAATGCCAAGACGCCTTTGATGCCGTATAATAGTACCTAGAAAATCTACCTGTTCTAGCTCCTCCTGAACCTGATAGGCCACTGATCCTTTACTTGTCAGTGACTGACTCAGCTATGGGATGTATGCTAACACAAGAAGGAGAAATTGGAATCAAAAAGTCTGTCTACTACTTAAGCAAGAAGATGATCGGGTCGAAAATACGGTACACGCCACTGGAAAAGACATGTTGGGCCTTGGTGTGGGCTTCTTAAAAACTGAGACACTACATGTTGTCTTTCACAGTAAATATGTTCTCCCGGATGGATCCATTGAAATACTTATTTGAAAAATAGGCACTGACAAGAAGGTTGGCTCGATGGTTTCTGTTGTTATCTGAATTTGATCTTCAGTATGTCACCCGAAAGTCAGTCAAGGGCAGAGCAGTGGCAAAATTCTTGGCCGACCAACCAGTTGAAGGAGGCGAAGACATAGAATTCCAGTTTCCTAACGAATAGCTAATGAAAGTTGGGCAAGACAAATGGACTCTATATTTTGATGGCACATCCAATCAATATGGCTACGAAATAGGAGTCCTCCTTATCACTCCCGACGAATCGCATGTCCCCTTATCATTGAAACTCAATTTTGAAGTCATCAACAATCAGGCTGAGTATGAAGCATGTTTAGCTGGATTGGAGGTAGCCTTAGAACTAGGGACAAGGAAGTTAGAAGTCATCGGAGACTCAGCACTAGTGGTTTCACAAGCTAGAGGAGAATGGAAGGTCAGGGACGTGACATTGATTCTCTACCATCAGGAGCTAGAGAAGCTGATACCGTACTTTGAATCAATAATCTTTACCCATGTGCTAAGATTGCAGAATAAGTTCGTCGATGCACTGGCCACCCTAGCATCCATGATTGACATACTGCCTGGAGTCCGAATGAGGCCCTTGATAATTGAACAAAAAAGAAGGCCAGCATATGAAATGACAGCCGCAATTGAGGATAGCACTGACGATCTTCCATGGTATTTCGACATTTAGAACTTCGTGCAGAAGGGAGAGTATCCTAAGTTTTCTAGCAAGAAGGATAAAAGGGCAATACGAAGACTATCTGCACAATTTGTCATTTGTAGTGGCAGATTATATAAACGAGGACATTTTGAGGTCAATAAGCTATGTGTAAACACTGAAGAGGGCCAAGAACTGATGAAAGAAATACACACAGGAGTTTGTGGGCCACACATGAGTGGAAATATGTTAGCCAAAAAGATCCTATGACAAGGATACTTTTGAATGACAATGGAGACAGATTGTATACAGTTCGTGCAGAGGTGCCACAAATGCCAAATTCATGCAAACCTTATGCACGTTCCCCCATATCAGCTGTACAACTTGATGTTACCATGGCCATTCTCAGTATGGGGCATCGACGTGATTGGTAGAGTAACACCGAAGGCATCCAATGGACATGAGTTTATCTTAGTGGCCATCGACCATTTCACCAAGTAGGTGGCAGCAGCTTCTTACTCAGTATTGAAAGCCTCCCATGTTGCTAAGTTCATCAGGCAAAATATCATTTGCCGGTACGGAGTTTCCCATGAGGTCATCTCAGATAATGGCTCGCATTTCCAAGGGGAGGTCTTGGATCTTTTTTAAGAATACTAGATAGTGGCTCATAAGTCCTCACCATATCGGCCGCAGACCAATAGAGCAGTCGAAGTAGCAAATAAGAATATTAAGAAAATTCTACAAAAGATGATCAAATCACATAAAGATTTGCCATAACATATACCATTTGCACTCTGGAAATACCGAACGTCGATCAGAACTTCAACCGAAACTACGCCATACTCTTTAGTGTACGGGATGGAAACCGTACTTCCCATTGAGATGGAAATCCCTTCGCTGAGAGTAGTGGCTGAAGCCAATATTCTAGAAGCAGAATGGCAGAGGAATCGAATGGAAGAGTTGCTCTTGTTTGATGAAAGAAGGCTGCAGGCTCAGTTTCATGTACAAGGTTACCAGAGGAGGATAGCTCGAGCGTTCAACAAGAAGGTTAAGACCTGGGACCTCAGAGAAAGAGATTTAATTCTTAAAAAAATCAGAGCTCCTATCATTGACCCGAGAGGCAAGTTCAAGCCAAACTGGTCCGGATCGTTTCTGATCAAAACCATCATGACCGATGGTGCGGTCATCATTATGGATTTGGATGGCAACATGTTCTCCACTCCAGTTAATCTTGATCAGCTCAAAAAGCACCATCATTGAGGTAAAAATAAAGATAAAATAGAAGCTCGCTGAGTTAAAAATCAAAAAAGAGCAACTTAGGAAAAAGTAAGAGCAGCCTGCAATGCCGAAAACCCGAAAGGGCGACCTTGAAAAAAGTTAGGGCATCACAAAAGGAGAGTGTCAATACTCAAGTGAAAATCCATCCCGAACTACGTTATGGCCTGATTCCATCTTTTTGGGATACATAAGCAACTTCTTTTAAAGAAGCCCGACCACATTCTTTGTCTTTAGCGATTTTGAATCTGAGTAAGACTAATGCAAATTTGTTTCTGAATTCTGATAATAAATTTGCTTAATTAAATCAAGAAACTTTTGATAAATTTGAACCGTCTTAAATATATAGCGGGAGTCTTTCATTACTTTCATTAGAATTACAAAATTTTTGAAAGGAGGGCATGCAAGTCCCAAACTCTACTAATAAAACAAGAGAAAAGTTGTGAAATTTTCAAAATAAAGCAGAGATCCTCAAATCCTTCTCCTCTTTACTGCTTGTTTCCCCGCTTATTTATCTTTTTGTTCCCTGTCTTGTGTTAGCCACGTCTTGTATTTAGCAGAAAGCTTAGAATACTGCAACTCCTGCATTTCCATACGTGAACGAAAAGGCCAGGTATCCTGATACAATGCTAGAAATGGGGCCCGCAGCACAGATGAAAATAAACGACCTCGGGTGTCGTGAGGAATGACTTGCCTATGACCAAGCTGTCGCATGATCCGACGTGGATAGTAGAAAGTAGTCTGACGCAGACCAATCAACAGAACACCAGGGTGATCCATAGTGGTCAGAGTTATAGCAGGAATGCGCCACCAGGGGCATTACAAGGTGATATCCGGGCCAGTCAGAGAAGTAAGGTATTGTCGCCAAGCTGTCTCGATGTCACATATCTGATAGTAGGGATGGTATAGGAAAACTGCAGCACTATGTCTATCAGTAGGTGATTTTTGCACAAGGTTCACTTTCTCCATCAGCCAGATCTACAGCAGAAGTTGGAACAGTGAGAAAAGGGCCTTGCGGTATGACAGATATCAGATAAAGAGAAATGTTTGAACTTACCTGGAGAAGTAAGGGGCTGCCGGCAAAAGTAGTAGTCTCACCACGATGAACAGCATCTAAGCCTAACAGTGTCTTAGCTAAGATAAGAGGAATAAAGTCCTTTCCCATCCACATTTGACTGACAATGTCAACAAATGCACAACTAACTCGCCCATCAGGAGGGACAAGAAGATACCGGGCAAGAAGACAAAAACAAAGGGCATAACGTCGCCGCTGCTAAAAACTGAGGTTACTAAGGTCACCTGTGGGACGGAACCTTTCAACAAGCCACGGAATGTCAATGCAGTCACCCGGTGTCAAAAAGGAGGCCTCCATCCTAAATAGGCCACAAAGTTGCATCACCTGCTGCCTAGTTGAAAGGAAAAAGGTAGGAACCACGATGGAGCCTTGTGGAGCCAAATCTAAAATAGCAGCAAATTCTTCCATAGTGGGGCATAGTTCTTCAAGGTTGAACTAGAAGACGTGGGATTGTGGGTCCCACAGCTGAGCAACTGCTTTCAACATGGGACCATCAACCTTCATAGTCATTAGAGAAAATAGGGAGTTGATACCAAAAGGGGAAAAGTTTAAACGTTCGACTTGGGAAAATGCCTCAATCCATGCAGAAGGAGGATCAGCCATTTTGAGTGAGAAGTGACATAAAATGGGGCTTCTAGGGCTGTATTTAAAAGGCAAGAAAATGTGAGAAATCAAAACTTTGACAAAAAGTACTATTAATGTGGCAACCGCCAACTTAGA
Source organism: Heliamphora exappendiculata (assembly GCA_034768845.1). Taxonomy (NCBI): domain Eukaryota; kingdom Viridiplantae; phylum Streptophyta; class Magnoliopsida; order Ericales; family Sarraceniaceae; genus Heliamphora; species Heliamphora exappendiculata. The sequence goes on along the minus strand of JAOTRH010000001.1, from coordinate 16,503,714 downwards.
GTTAGTGACCGCCAACTTGGAAAAGCACCGTACAATGACATCACTCATTTGACCAGGCGATCAACAGGTTGGATATAGGGGCCGCCATGTTGGATTATGGCGACCGCCATGTTAAAAGGTGGTGGGCATGTATCAGTTTTTTGGTTTCTGCATTTTGTAAAAGGTTGGAACATTTGCATTATACATCCATAACAGTTTGAACATTAAGTGGAGATAAGCCATGCAATAGAAGAATGTAAAGCAATAAAGCCCAGATGTATAACAGAAAATACTGTATCAAAGTGAGAACTGGGACACTAAGGCCCAATAAATAGAAAAACTAGGGCACGCAGGCCCATATATGTCAAAATGGGGCACGAAGGCCCATATAAAGAAAGTGTATTAGAATATATCATAAAAAAAAAGTAACTAGGGGGAGGGAAGCTCTCTCTCAGGTATGCCTCGAACAGACTCGACGGGAGGAAGGACTGGCCTCGTCAGAACTGACGTCCTCGAAAAGTCGCTCAATGTAGTCATCACCGTCACTTCCGAAGGAAGAAAGCACGACTCTGGATCGACTACGAGCAGATGAGACAGATCCTCTGGAGTGAAACCGGGAAATGCACGGGATCCACGGCCTCGAGCAGGGGCTAGAACCGAGACAGGAGTAAGAGCAGGGGCTGGAACAGCAGCAGCTACAGGCGGCTATCCAAAGAGACAAAAGGTAAGAGAATGGTATAAAAGGAATAAGGAGATCAAAAAGATAAACACTCACCGGCTGGGGAACGAAAGGAACACCAGCGGCACGCAGAGCAGCATCCTGCTGACGAATCAAAGTCTGCATGCCACTCACTATCAGCATGAGACGATCCAGCCAAGCCTGATCCTCCTGTCAAAAAGAAGAAAAGACTGAGCAT
>JAOTRH010000001.1:16411173-16502718 GCA_034768845.1 Heliamphora exappendiculata | reverse complement strand
CATATGTTTATATATTGAAAATTTGGAACCTAACGGTTAACCTTAAATTCATGTTAATTGTGTTAAATAATTCACCGGTTATACATTAATAACTATTATTAATACCTTTAATAAATTTAATATTTATTTATATTTATATTATAATTAAATATTATTATTATTTTTATTATTCATATATATATATACATCTTTATTAAATGCTTAATTATTTCTGTATTAAATTTTTATTATTAGTATTTTTTTTAATGAGCATCATAACTATTGTATTTAATTATAACAGTCGTAATCAAAATCTCATTAATGACATTATTATCATAATTATTATTATTTATTTTATTTAATTAATTGTATTATCTTTTTTCAAAAAAATCACATTATCAATATTTAGTCAAAATCTTACCTCATGTGGCTTCCAAGCTTCCAAGCTTCAAAATTTCAATTTTTGCCAAAAAGCTTGGAACCTTAAATTTTTCGGCCAGAAAGAATTCGGATCTAGATTGCTCGGTTATGATGTTCCTATTGAATAATGCTTGAACCCTCCTCTGTAGCATTCAATTTGATGGCTCGATTCACCAATTTCAGAGCTCTTAATCAAACAAGAAAAACTCTACAGAAAAAAAAAGGAAAAGGAAGAGAATTGAAGGCGTCGTCGCCACTGGTGGTGTCTACAAAAATAAATAAATAAACTATTATATAAAATTAAAACTTTGTATTTGTCTCATAAGTAAAAATCTCTTATGCAAGCGTAAATTCTATGGTCGGAACCTCATCATGATTAAGACATATCATTAAATCACATAAATATATTATTTAAATTTTTTTTTTATATTTTTACAATCTAACTTAAATTTAAAATTATAAGTATAAACATACTAAAATCATAAAAATATAAGTATAAGTCTTCAAAATTAAAAATTATATTTCTAAAAATATGTTTCAAATTTTAATTTATATACATTTACATGAACAAAATGAGAGCAGCTGAACATAGTTGATTTGTTAACAATAAATTAGGTAATTTTATTATAAGATGTTTTAACGATGGAATTAATTTTTGTTGCCTAAGGAAAAAAGATGGCGAGAACTTTAAGATGCTTCCCGCTAATTTTATTTTATGTTATTAGCGACAAAACTATGACGTCGTCGAAAACATAATATAATTTGCGACAAAAATGTATTTTTCTCACCAAAAGTCTTTCATTTAGAGACGAAATAAAATCATTAGCGACGAACATATTGGCCTAAGTGAAAACGTAACACAATTAGCGACGAAAAAGTATTTTTCTCTCCAAACTCTTCTATTTAGTAACAAAATATGAATTTCCTCGCCTTTAACTTATCTTTAACTGCAAAATGTATTTTTGTCGCTAGATTTTGTCGCCAAATACTCATATTCTTATAGTACTTTGAGTTGTTTTAAAAGTTGTTATTTTCTAAAACGTAAAAATATTTTAAGTATTAAAATTTTGACAGAGTTTCTTATGTTTTTTGGACTATTCCAAATTTTTTGAAAACCTTGTTAATTAAACAACAACATACTTGGGCTTAGACTAAATCCCAATTCCCAATCATAGCTCAACAATCTAAGGAATAACAGTCACCATTTCATTATAACTACATTAATTTCCAAATGAGAACAAATCCAACTAAACTACGTCTGAAGTTAAATTATATGAAAATCTCATAACGAAACATGATGGTTTCAATATAAAAAAAGAAAGAAAATAACAAAGTCTTTGAAACAAGAGTCTTACGTGTATAAAATAGATTAAAGAAGGTAAGGAGACTTCTACATCAAATTAGGTGTTAGGTTTTGAAAACAAAATTTTAGTGAAATTGGTAGCCTGGTTCGCTCAAGCGGATTGATCACCGCTTGAGCGATCAGGTGCCAATAAGGTTCCTTTGAGTTCTGCCATGGCCCCGCTCAAGCAGACCATCTCTTGTAACGCCTCGTTTTAGAAATAATATAACTCAAATAAATTTTGGAAATCAACCCGATATGAGAAACCATTTTCTTTGAAAGAAAAACCTTTAAACAGTCCATTTATGTCTAAAAATTCATTTAAGAAAAACCTATTTTAAAAACAATAATCAACAAATTACCCCGCGGAGCCCACTCGAGTGGACTCCTGACCGCTCGAGCAGTTTGGTACCCGAGACTTCTCTGCCCAAAACTGTGAAAACTTTTCTAAGTTAGGAAAAAACAACCACACCTTCTCCTTCTTTAGCATGATTTTAAACAAGTAAACTAAGATTAAATATACATAAAAGAGCAAAATAAGGAAAAACAACCACACCTTCTCCTTCTTTAGCATGATTTTAAACAAGCAAACTAAGATATTAAATATACACAAAAGAGCAAAATAATCGTCTTTCCACAAGGAACCCAAATTCAAATCTCAGTATCGAGAATCATCCTTAAAAAGATAAAAGCGTCCAACCCAATCAACAAACGAGCGTCCTCACATGCATGCACAGAATGAATATATGACTCTAAGACCTTACAACACGGTCATTCTGACCTACAATTACAATATTCCGAATATTCAAAATAAGGAATTACATCTTTACAATTTTATTTTTCCAAAAGTCAACTATCAAAAAAGAAATGTAATCCTATCCATTAAGCAAAAAGGTTCAACGACCATCATCTCAGTCCATAATCTTCTTCTCGCCATCACCTGAAATGTTATTAAACAACTTGAGTCGAAGCTCATAGGAACAAGACTAACACTGAATAAATGCATGACAGATGAAGATGGTTATGCATGATGCACACATAAGCTTAATCAAAATCATATCGTTTGTTTCAAGGTAAATCCCTTATGCATAACCGAGTTTGTACAAAAGGATTGTTATACTAGACGCCTTAATTTTCAAGAGATTAACCCAACATGTTTGCCATTCTTACTTAACCCAACACATTTACCATTCTCAATTAACTCAACACACACATACATACACCTCATTAACATTTTTCATATTCCATCAACTCGTGGTTAATAAACATAGGCACCAATGCCGGACAAGCGTATAGACCCGCGAAACATTACAATCAACCAAGCCACACAAGCCCCATGAAGTAACGAAACATTTTATACCCCGACAATACTAACGTCCTTTCCCAGTTCACTAGCTGGCGGGCAGAGAACCCAATCTGCATAGTTTTTCGGTCTTTCACCGTGAAGCAACCCGTGCCCAACCTTAAATGATCTCTTGAAACCCAAATCTGTCCTTTTTAATATTTCAAATCACAATACACACGTGCGAGTCTAACCCCAAAGGTTCCTCTTTCCCAACCCATATCATTACGCATTTTCATTATTCACGTTTTCAATATTGTAGGGCTCAAACCACTGATTAACCATCTACATAGTTTAGAATCCACCAATTCATCGATTTTATACAACAAAATTCATATTTTTTACTTGATATCAACATATGTCACATAAATTTATGAAATAGATATATAGTGGGTTATCTCAACCCCCAATTTAACCAACAAACATATCAATTTCATCATACCAATTCTTTAAACCCAAAAGCCCCAATTTTCATGGTTTAGAGCCAAAACCCCAAACCTAAATTTTTCATTTCTTAATCCAACCACATGAAACAACAACATAAAGATAGGAACATGTTAAATTTTTCACAAATCTAAGATTTAACCCTCATTATCACCAAACTCACACCTAGGGCTTTGAAAACACTATTTTTGTGCTTTTAGGTTCATAGATTAGAAAATACGACATATATCACAAAGATATTTAAGAAAAGTCTTAGATCCTACCTTTGAGATGCTAGATCCACAAGAAAAAGCCTCAAATGAGCTCCAACCACGAGAATCCCCAACCACACGGTAAGAGTAAAGCCTCCAAAGCCTTGAGATGGAAGTGTGAGATCTCACCAAGCGAAGCTCCAATCAACACCCAAACTCAACCCCTAACTCTCACTTTTTCTCTAAAGAGAGAGAGGGAGACATGAAAAAAATGAGAACAAAAGGGCCTTACGCGACTTTTAAAAAGTCTGCTCCGCAACAGTCCGCTCGAGCGGACCCCCACCGCTCGAGCGGTCCCCAACTGCTTGAGCGATCCCCTTCTCCAGAACCTCTCAGCCACTTGTTCGCTCGAGCGGTCATAATTGGGAGGCAAATCGAACAAAAGCTACCAGAACTTAGCCGAATCACAAACCAAACAACTCACCGCAATGTTCCCATGTATTACCCCACACTTAACCCTCGTTAGCAAATATATATAAACTCAAAAAAAAATTCTCATGCAACATCTACGCATGTAACCGTTCCCGTGGAACCTAGCATATCGTGATTTTCATAATTACAAGAAAATAACAAGGGACCCGGTCCCTACATCTCCTCTTCTCAAGCGCCCATGCACCAGAGAGTAAACCAACAAATCTTACTTAGAATCCTAATTATCACAATCAATTGAAATTTCTACGAGATTAAGTATGCAATCTAACAACTTCTCAATATCAAAAAAACTCGTAACATGTATATTACTTTCATATATCCCATTCACATCTCATATTAATTACATTCCATTAAGAAAACCCATGTATCATTCTAACATCCCAAAACGAAAGATTTAGTAAAATTTACAAATGATGTTTCATGATTTCATCATAGGCTTTACGACTAAAAGTGTAATAACTCATACTCAAAATACGAATAGAAAAGAAAGTACCTTTCTGAAGGGGGATGGGCCGAGTTTTCGACCCGTTAGGCTGCAGCAAGGCCCAAAAGAAAGAAGCCCGGCCCAGGGTCGAACCATGAGAATTCAGAGGTAAGCATATGATCTCATTAGTGCTCTGATAGGACATTTCATGAGATTTGACTAAGATGGGATTGCATTAAATTCTTTGACATCACATTAAATGCGCTGCCTCCTTAGGGAACGTATTTCATTTCAATAACTCAGCCATGGGGACGGGCCGAGCTCAGCACATTTAGTGTGACGTGACTTGAAGTCGCCTACTACCGATACAAGGACAACGACGAAATGATGGGGATAGTTTGATAGAGTGTACGAGTCAGAGAATGATGAGTGGGGTTGAAGAAAGAGAAGGAGGGTTCACCTGTTATAAAGAGGAAGGGCTAAAAGCATGAGAGGACATAGAAAACAAAGAGAGGGAAAAAATCTCTAAAAAATTATCTTTGAGTGTGATTATCGATTAATGTGATTATCTACGACTTCTAATTTTATCATCAGAGTGGCCTTTGGCGAGCGGCCGCTGGCTAGCTCACGTGTGTTCACTTTTGTAGGTGCTGAGACATTGACGGGTTCAGTTGAGTTGGGTTCAATCCATCAAATAAATATAATCTATGGGTTATTCCTGTACATTTGGCTTCGTCTGTGGGAATCCAATTATCAACAGAATGCAAAATTGTCAATGGCGACGCCATCGAAGGTGACCATAGTACTTGATAAGGGTGTTATGCCAGGCGCTCCAGAAAAGCATAGAGTGCAAAGAAGGAAGGACAAGAGTCCCATGCAAGACACGGCCAGAGCCCACGATCATGATCTTACCAGAGAACCCACGCTCCACACAATGGGGCAAGAGATTATGCGGCTCTGCTCCACATTGAAGAATCAAGGCCGGGACCGCCAAACCCAAATGGGGAGCACTCACATTAGAGAACCAAAGTCATCCGAACCAAAAGGCCAAGAAGAAAGGGAAGTAGCCAACCTTGAGTTGGCCCAGATTCTGAAGGAATTTACCGTCAAGTCAGGAGCGGGTTCAAGCACAGAAGGAAGCAGCTATACTCCAAGGAAATCCATACAAGAGAAAGATCCACCACAAGAGGTAGAGGACGTGGTATCAGCTTACTAAACCACGACCGAACCAAGAAAAATTTGGGATTGGGCGATCACCACGCCCTTCTCCACACGAATTGACCGAACCGACCCACCCCATGGCTTTTCTTTACCGAGGTTTAAGTCCTACGATGGACGCAATGATCCACACGCTCACATCAGCCACTACAGATAGATGACGACGTTGTGGAGCGAGAATGACGACCTCGTGTGTAAGGTATTCCCATCCAGCCTGGGTGAGGCCGGTCTGCAATGGTTTGACCGTCTCCTACCTCGGTCCATAACGAGCTAGAAGGATTTGTCCAAGGGGTTTGAGGCATGATTCGTTACGAATACTCAGAACCCAAAAGAAATAGATTCGCTCATAACATTACAGAGGGGAAACAAGGAGTTGCTGCGGGATTACACGAAGAAATATTTGGAAGTGTTTAATGATAATAAAAATTGCAACGAGGAGCTGGCGATCGCCTCGTTCAAACACGGGCTCCAGCTAGGAGAAAAGCTGAGGACCTCTCTTACCAAAAAGCCACCTCAAGGTATCTCAGCATTAATGGGTCGAGTGGAGCAGTATATAAGGGTAGAAGAGGATATCGGGAGAAAGAAAATCAAAGCGAAGCCTAGAGAGAGACGATTGAGCCCAGAGATGATGAAATAACGCAGCTCGGTGAGGCCGAGAAGGCCGAGCCCAGTGTAAGTGAGCAGAAGGCCTAGGGCCCCACCGTCGGAAGCACAAATTAGGCCAGGAGCCAACCCCAGGGGCGTCGTGTATACAATTTTTAGAGAGTCAATTCATAAAATCTTACCCCAAATCAAAGACCGATCCTATTTTCAGTGGCCTGAACGGTTACCCAATTCGATTGTTTAGTTGGCAATAGAGAGAAGCATCAGATGGAGGTGCTCATATCATTGGGAGCGGAGTCATAAGATGAAAGATTGTCGAGCTTTTAAAAAATGTTTGGAAGATCTAGTGTAACAGGGGTATCTGAAAGAATTTTTGAAAGGACTAGATGGGCAAAGATCTCCCACCACGGCAAAGACCAGCCCCTCGTGTAGGCCGGTGAACCACGGAGTTATCAATGTAATTCACGGTATAGCTGAGGCAGAGCAGAAACATACCATGAGAGGTCAGCTGAAGAAGTTGGGACATATCGCCGAGGTGATGAAGGTGCAGAAAGTAAGGGGGAAGAGGCCGAGGACATAGGAGCTCATTTCCTTCTCGGATGAAGAGATGGAGCGGGTGCAACACCCCCATAGCAATGCCCTAGTAATATCCATCAATTTTCTAGGCTACGAGGTTAAACGAGTATTAATTAACCAGGGGAGTTTGGTTGAGATAATGTATTATGATCTGTTTAAGAAGCTCGGCCTAAAAAATCGCGACTTGATCCCATCGTACACACCGCTTATTGGTTTCAATGCCCAACCAGTCTGGCCATTGGGAAAGATTATCGTTCCAGTTAAGGCAGGGACAGTAAAACTCATGGTAGATTTCTAAGTCGTAGACACACCCTCTGCTTACAACGCCATTATGAGTCGATCTTGGTTACATGCACTAAGGGCCGTCCCCTCCACATATCACCAAGTGCTAAAATTTCCTACCACAGAAGGAATAGAGATTATATACGGAGATCAAGCCGTTTCAAAACATTATTTTGTGGCAGCCTTAAAAATCGAAGTACAAGGAGAAGAAGTGAAAATTGTGGAGACTGCTGGAATGCCTACCCTAGAGGACGTTAGAGGAGAAGCCAGAGATAAAGCCATAGAGGAGCTTTAAATGGTCAGAGTCATTCCCCATGAAGAGAGCAGATTCTTTTTGCTTAGCTCATCTCTAACCGGGCACGACAGGGAAGAGATGTTTCGGTTGTTACGGACGAATGTAGAGGTGTTCGCCTAAACCCTGTATGAGATGACGGGGATTAACCCAACTTACTTCTGTCACACCGTGAGTGTAGATCCCATGACTAAACCTGTAAAGCAGAAAGGACGTTGCTCGGCGGCCTATCATGTCAAAGCAGTGGTCGAAGAGGTCAGGCAGTTATTAGAAGCAGGAGTGATCATGGAAGTTCAATATCTGAAATGGATGTCCACTACTGTAGTGGTCAAGAAGAAATGTGGGAAATGGAGGGTACGTGTGGATTTCACGAATCTAAAAAATGCTTTTCCAAAGGATAGTTTTTCTCTCCCAAAGATTGATCAGCTCGCGGATTCAATGGCAGGACACCAACGTATGAGTTTTTTGGATGAATACCGGGGCTACCACCAGATTGCCATGAATTATCATAATCAAGAGAATGTCTCGTTCATTACCCCCCGCGATACGTACCGTTACAAGGTAATGCCGTTCGGTCTAAAAAATGCTAGGGAAACCTTCCAACAGATGATCACGAAGATGTTCACCGAAGTCTTGGGGAAAAAGATGGAAGCTTACATAAATGATATGGTGATAAAGTCGAGGAGGAGGGAGGACCACTTAGCCGACCTCCAGAATATCTTTGACATCCTCAAAATCCATCGCCTACGTCTGAACGCAACCAAATGCACATTCGAAGTCAGATCGGGGAAATTCATCATATTCTTAGTCACTAACAAAGGGATCTAGGCCAGTCTGGACCAGATTACATCCATCCTAGAAGTCTAGAGGTGGAGCACGGTAAATGAGGCACAAAAATTAACAGGGATGATGGCTTCTTTGAACAGATTTATCAGCCGAGCTCCTGACAGATGTCAACATTTCTTTTTGACACTAAAGAAAGGAGAGAAATTCTTCCAGACTGAAGAATGCAACCAAGAACTCAAAGATTTGAAAGCGTACTTATCCTCCCCGCCCCTGCTCTCTATCTCTGAAGAGGGAGAGGTGCTATATCTCTACCTGGCGGTGTCCTCACATGCCGTCAGTGCGGTACTTGTTAGAGAAGAAGGAAAGCAGCAGAAACCCATATATTATGTTAGCCGTACTCTTTCAGGATCAGACACAAGGTACCTACCACTTGAAAAGCTCGCCTATGCGTTAGTCATTGTAGCGCGGAAGCTACAACATTACTTTCAAGCCTGCGCTATCATTGTATTCACCAAGTATCCGTTAAAGGCCGTGTTTTCGAAAGTCGACCTGACTGGAAGGATAACCAAGCGAGGCGTGGAATTAGGGGAACATGGCATCAGCTTCCAATCCAGAACTGCAATCAAGGCCCAGGTACTTGCCAATTTTGTGGCCGAATTCGCATGGAAGGGGGCCGAAGAGCCAGCGATAGCAGAAATCTTTGAACCAACTGGGTTAGGAGGGCTCTGGCGTCTGCACATGGATGGGGGGTCCAACAACAAAGGATCTGAAGTGGGGACAGTTCTCACCTCCCCAGATGTTCTAATATTAGAGCAGGCACTACGGTTTGGCTTTGACACCTCAAATAACGAGGTCGAATACTGGAAGCGACACTAAAGCTTGGTATCACTTCACTAGAGGTTTTCAGTGACTCCTAACTCATCATCAACCGATTGAAAGGAGAGTATGAGGCAAAAGACGAGCAGATGGCCAAATATCTCCAGAAAGGTATGAAAGCCATGGGCAAGTTTACAACGATCAAGATAGAGCGAATAGGCTGGGCTTGTAATGCCCATGTAGATGCCTTGGCAAGCCACACTTTGGCAACAATCAGAAATGGGGAACAGACGGTGACAGTACACTTCCTCCCAAAGTCGAGCATATGTGATTCACACAATGAGCAAACGGAGGTCCTCGTTACCGAGCAATAACCATCTTGGAAGGATCCCATTGTGTTGTTCTTAAAAAATGGCGTATTACCAATAGAGAAAAAGTAGGCGCACAAGGTTAGACTAAAGTCGGCCCCTTTTTGGCTCTCTCAAACTGGCAAGTTGTACCATCGCTCTTACACAGGGTTATACCTTTTTTTTGTGCATCCCACCCTAGTGGGAGACCCTCCCTATGAGATCCACAATGGGATATGTGGCAGTCATACGGAAGGATGGTCCCTCTCCCACATAGCAATCTCCCAAGGGTACTGGTGGCCCTACATGCAAAAAAATGCTCAACAGTACGCGAAGTAATACGAAAAATGCCAACTATTTTCCCCTTTTATTCACCAACCCGCGGGGAAGTTAAACCCGTCGACTAGTCCCTGTCCGTTTGTGCAATGGGGGTTGGATATTGTGGGCCCATTCCCTAGGGCAGTTAAGAATAAGAAATTCATGGTGGCGATAACGAACTACTTCACCAAGTGGGTAGAGGCCGAACCACTCGCAAACATACGAGAGTCAGACATGAAAAAATTCGTATGGAAGAGCATCATTACCAGGTTTGACATCCCTTGTGCCCACATTTCAGACAATGGGACGCAGTTCGATGGGAAACAATTTTGACAATTCTATGCTGAGCTCAAAATAGAGTTCTATAACTCAACACCAACGTATCCTCAATGCAACGGGCAGGCAGAGGCCTCGAACAAGACTATCCAGGCTAGGATCAAGAACAGACTGGATAAAGCGAAGGGAAGGTGGGTATAGGAGCTCCCTCACGTGTTATGGGCTTACCAAATGACTACGAGCCGGCCAATAAGGGAGACACCTAATTCGATGGCCTATGGCACAGAGGCCATCATACCACTAGAGATTGGCCTACCAATGATGAGAACCGATGAGTTTGATCACAAACGAAATGAAGAGCTATTAGCCAGAGATCTAAACCTAATTGAGGAGCGAAGGGAAGCAGCACTACTTAGGATCAAATCCTATCAACAAGAGATGAGCCGGGATTACAACAAAAGGGTCAAACTAAGGGAGTTTGATCCTAGAGATCTTGTATTAAGAAAGGTGATGGCCCATACAAAGGTACTGGGAGAAGGGAAGCTTGGAGCAAACTGGGAAGGACCATATAGGATCAATACCATCATAGGACCCGGTTCCTATTATCTCGAGGATACAAAAGGGAAAGGGGCTCCTCGGCCGTGGAATGCAGCCTATCTAAGGATTTTCTATCATTAAAAATACTTTTGTATCCCACAAATAAGAATCAATGAATGGATGTTTTTGGTTTTTGTATGACAGAGAAGTTATGCATCAGGCTGGCGTGCTTAAAAATCTCCAATTCGGCATGAGAGAAGCTGATGGCCATCTCATCCCGAGGATAGAATATCCTCTCCAGAGTTAGAACTCCTAGGGTTTCTAACAACCTTGTTGCAAGAGGCTATCTCAGGCCAAGGACAAAATATCCTCTCAGGAGTTGGAACAACTCCTAGGGTTTCTAACAACCACATTGCTAAAGGCCATCTCAGCCTGAGGATAGAATATCCTCTCAGGAATTGGAACAACTCCCAGGGTTTCTAATAACCCCGTTGCAAAAGGAGGCCATCTCATATGAGGATAGAATATCCTCTCAGGAGTTAGAACAACTCCCAAGGTTTTTAACAACCCCGTTGCAAAACGAGCCCATCTCGGCCTAAGGATAGAAAATCCTCTCAGGAGTTAGAACAACTCCTAGGATTTCTAACAACCACGTTGCAAAAGGAGGCCATCTCGACTTGAGAATAGAATATCCTCACAGGAGTTGGAACAACTCCTAGGGTTTCTACCAACCCCGTTGCAAAGGACGCCACCTCGGCCTGAGGATAGATTATCCTGAGGAGTTAGAACAACTCCCAGGGCCGAGGCTTGGGCCTAGGTTTAAGGACTTCTCATCATGGAAAAACATAAAGCATAGTCAAGTTGTGCAATCGGAGCCGAAATACAAAGAGAACGTAAATTAAAATAAATTTTCATTCAAGAAAATCGAGCATCACATGACAAGAGAGCGCTGCCTTATAATGGAGCAGATAGCTAAAATGCCATAAAAAAAAGTAAACAAAAGTAATACAGGAGTTAAACTAGATGGCGAACAAAAAAGCAGCACTTCGGTCAGTTCTGCCCTTCATCGTCTACCTCAGGGGAGACATCCTCTTCCCCTTCCCCATCACCTTGACCGTCGTCTAGGATCTCCACTACGTCTTCACCCTCAAAGGCATGATAGCTGGTGATAGTATCCTGGACGTCTCCATGCCGGAGAAGAGGTTACTCAAACGGGGCTTTGTGGTTCGTGGGGTCCACTTCAACCATCTACTCAGCGGCAGCTTTTGCGGCGTTGGCATTAGTGAGGGCTCACCCCACAAAGGAGAGTCCAGTGGGATACCAGCCCACTCCAAGCCCTGTTTATAACCAAGGGTAAGTAGCTCGGTCTTCAGCCCTAGGACTTCCTTGGCAAGATAGCCTCCGCACTCATCCCATCCTTGTTGCCAGAGTTGATCATCTCGCTCAATTTTGCTGGCCTCCAGGTCTGCCGCTATTTTTGTTTGTGTCTCTGCTTCAACTTGAGCCACCACTAGAAGGGCTCGAAGTTCAGCATTAGCAGCCATAACCACGGCTGCTTCCTCCTTCGCCTTTTTCACCTCCTCCTCGGCATTTTTTACCCGAGCCTTCAGCCCCTACACGGTTGAGACGCTTCGAGTAAGGTCAGCTTCTAAGTCTTTTGAATGCTGAGAGGAGATGGTTGGAGCCTTGTCGAGCTTTTTGGTCTCTCTGGACACCTTGGTAAAGTGATCATGCAGGACTGTAACAACCTGGAGGTGCTGAAAGACATAAATAGGAGGAGTCAAAATACAGAAAAGGAGAAAAAGAAGAGGAAAAAGATTTGACATGCATAAAAAGAAGGAAAGACGCTTACCCCCACATCGAGCAGATAAACTCGATCAAATAAAGCCGGTAAGGAGAGGCCGGAGTGGTCGGCCACGTCAAGGGGAAGACAAAGACCTCTTGCGAGGCATTCAGCGACTTTGCCCATTTTCGAGGAGTCTTCCACATGGAGTGGGAGTCCTAGGTGGATGAATTCTGGGAGCCAGTGGGCAGGGGCTGGAGCTGGCATTTTGATCTCCCTACCTCATCTAAGAGTGGCCTCGGTGGCTGGGGTACCGTCCGCACAAATTATGCGGCGGCGTTGTTGGGGACGAGCCTTCGAAGGTGGAGAGGAGAGTAGCCGAATGACCCTACCACCAGCTATGGTCTCTTGCATGGCGATGGGTGCTGGTAGAGGGGAGGGAGGAGTAGGAACAAATGGAGCAGGTGGAGGTGGTGAAGGTGCCGAGATCCTCACGGGGGGCACGGCGGAGGTGTTGGCCACATTGCATCCAAGAACGGCTGGCCTCAGATCAAAGGCTCTTTGTCTCGGTATTAGTCCCTCCTCTTCTAGTGCTAACGAAGATGAGGGTTCTAGACGAGCTGGAGATAGGGGAACTTATTCCCAAGCTGGCTGTCATTCTCGAGCTGAATTCCGTGTGCGGGCTTCGCGGTGGCATCTCACGCGATAGTAGCTCAACACATAGTCAAAGAGGTCCGGTGACGAGCGAGTCTCCCTGATATGCAAGCAATGTTATACTTCGGCGAAGCTGGCCCGTCCCTTTTGCTGCTTTGCTAGGGAGGCAGCTGCAAAAAAATAAGAAAGCATAAGTAATAGCACTATTCGAAAAGAGAGGAGGGGCAGCGATGTAAAAAAAATAAAAAATAAAAAGTAAGGAAAAAACAAAATCGAACCGACTTGGACTCCCTGGAACCCTCGGAATGGAACGACCAGCTAGTCCAGCTCGGTTTACTTAGAATTCGAAGTCTCCTCTTACTAAGATGAAGTCATCGCCAAGTTTGTCCGATTCTAGGAGATCGTGCACCATTTGTTGGGTAACGGACCTTTGGTGGAGGTACTATGTACGATTGTAGCGAACAATAGTGTTGCTATAAAGAATCTCTAGGATACCGAGATTCAAGCCATATCGACGGGTGATCTCGGCCACTCCCATCACGACCCTAATAAAGTTGATGGAGACTTAACGAAGGGTGAGGCGACAGGTGGCTAACATCTCTCTTAGGAGAGGGTCAATTGGGAATCGTACCCCAGCCTTCACTATGAAAGCAATGGGAAATTCGACCTCATTTCCTCGAGGACGAAAGGGAGACCCAAAAATGTCAGGGTCGCAGTAGCGAACTGTAACTGAAGGAGGGATACGGTATCTAGACCTAAAGGCTGCCAGGGCGGCGGGGATGTCTACCTATTTGACAAATTTCCCCTTCCTAGCCATAGCTGACAGGGAATAAAGGCAGCTAAGGGAAAAAAGACGAGGGCCTATACGTCACGAAACCCAAACCCGGGCGAGAAATAAAAAAAATGTGTATATTCAAAGCCCAGAGAAATCCAGAAGGGAAAACATATGGTAGGAAGATGATGGAAAGGAAAAGAAAGAGAAAGAAAACCAAAAATTGTTCACTTGCTGAAAAGAGAAAAGCGGAGTCCTCAACGGCAGACGATGACTGTATTAGGTTAGCGATGATGATAGGCTTTGCCAGCGTGCTCAGCAATGGTGGCGACGATCAACGGGAACGAAGAGGGAAATGACGTCACAGAGAGATACAGGGGTAGAGTAAAGGGATTGAGGAAGAAGAAGAAGAAAAATGAGGCTAATAGCCCCATTTATAAAGGGGGTTTTTCTATCCCCATTGAAAGAGCCAACGGTTGCCTTGAGGAAGTGGGGCGACGCTTGTCTCTCATCGGGAAGGTGCAAAATGCCCCGTTCCAAACCAATCACGCCTTGACACATGGCAAGTTGTGGATGACATCAGGTAACGTTCGAAGAATCGACGGCGTAATAAATAGGTCGAGTTGAAGATAGGAGATCGAATCAGCTTCGCTCACGCCAAGCGAGAAGGGAGCTGAGGGGAAAATGAAGGGGGACGAGCTGAGTTTTCGACCCATTAGGCTGCAGCAAGGCCCAAAAGAATGAAGCCTGACCCAGGGCCAAACTGTGAGAATCCAGAGGAAAGCATGGGATCTCATTACTGCTCTGACAAGACGTTTAATGAGATCTGACTAAGATGGGATAGCATTAAATGTTCTGACATCACATTAAAGGCGCCGCCGCCTCAAGGAACGTATTTCATTTTAATAGCTCGACCATGGGGACGGGCCTAGCTCGACACGTTTAATGTGATGTCAATTGAATTCGCCTGCCGCCGATATAAGGACGACGGCGGAATGATGGGGATAGTTTGACAGAGGGTACGAGTCAGAGGATGATGAGCGGATTTGAAGAAAGAGAATGACGGTTCACCGATTATAAAGAAGAGGGGCTGAAAGCATGAGAGAACATAGAAAAGAAAGAGAGGGAAAAAATCTCTGAAAACTTATCTTTGAGTGTGATTATCTATGAATGTGATTATCTACAACTTCTAATTTTACCATCGGAGTAGCCTCCGGCGAGTGGCCGCCGGCTAGCTCACATGTGTTCACTTTTGCAGGTGCTGAAACATTGACGGGCTCAGTTGAGCTGGGTTCAATCCATCAAACAAATAAAATCTATGGGTTATCCCCGTACAATTTCAAAATGAACGAAACATCAAACATAATTTCGACAAGAAGAGCCAACCCAACCATTTAGTCTTCTCGAGCCTGAGACCCGGGATAAAGCGAGACCAATATAACCCTCATGTTATGGTTAAAATTTTAAATCTCTAAGTCCAAGTCAAGGTAAATTAAGGGTTAGGTTCGAAAAGCCAACAAACGAACTCGTAAGAAATTCTCCCAAAATTTTTTTGCAATAAAATAAAAGAAAATTATTTTTAATATAAATTAAAAAAAGGGGGGACGGACATGTGGCTGGCCACCTTGGGGCTTGTACCCAAACTTAGTGGGCAAGTCTTGCTAACTGAGATTAAGTTCTTTAACCCATTATCTAGGAAGCCTCCCATTTAAAATTTTCTTACAAAAAGAGAGCTTCACCTCTGTAGACACCCCAGTTTGACCCTGCCTAATCTTAGGTGAATTCGATGATGAAAACAGGTGGAATAGTGCTTCAGTTCGATCCTCGAGAAGTGATCCAAGCTCGGCATTTGAAACCTGAACCTTCAAACCAGTGAAATTTTGTCGAACCATTGAAACTTGCTGTCCAAGTAAGGCGACCACCATGTTTATTGAAGTGACCGCCAATAGAACCTCTTGAAAACCCTAGCCAAAAGTGGCGACCGCTGCCTTAAACCTGGCGATCGCCAACTTGCATTATGGAGACCGCCAATAGAACCCTATGGAACTTCTTTTGAACCTGGCGACCGCCATCTCCAAATGGCCTGACATGTCTTAAAACATGGCAGTAACTCATCGGTTGACGAACTCTATAAATACCGTACCTCTGGTACGTTTTCAAGAATAGAAAATTAGTGAGAGGTTTTGAGAGAGAAGCTCTGTCGAGTCGTCGAGCAATTCCAAGCCCTGATGCCGAAACCCAACCGAGATACCGAGTTCTGAACCTCCGACGCTTACATTGAAGCCTTGTTTCGATCACCACCTGAGGATTGGGCTATTGAAGCGCATTTCCGACTTGAGGATTTCCTAGCAATCTAGGTACTTCGTTTGGACTCCCGATCCTTCTAAACTCCATTTCCTCTTTCTTGGAGTATCGGGTTAAGTTTCAATTTCAATTTATGCATTTCTTTTGTTTCCGTAATTAACCTTGTTTATCATTTAAATTGCTTCATTTAGTTTAATCTTTTTAATTAATTGCTTAGTTTACACATCCACACTAAGCACGTTATCTTTTTTCTTAATTCATTCATCAAAGTAGTGCTAATATATTTTGGCAATTACAACTTGTTAGTGTTATTAATTGTTATTATAATACACTTACATTTATGTGAATGTAGCAATTAACACTACATTTTACATTTTAATTAAATAGTTGTATTTAATTTCTCTTATTTTTCTAGCATTTTTTTTTTCTTTTCTTATAACATTAATGTCCTCTTCTCTTAAGTATTAGTTCAATATTCCTTAATTTATTTCTCATTCTCTTTTCTTTTCTTCATAGTAGTGTAATTTCTCCTTTTTAGCATTTTATTTCTTTTCTTTTCATTTCCTTTTCCATATAATGTAACTTTATTTTCTTTTCCTTATAATGTAGTTTTATTTTTATTTTTTTAATATTCTATTTCCTTCCTTTCTTTTCCATTTATTCTTCTTTTCTTTTTATAATGCTTACCTTATTCTTCTTTTCTTTTCTTTTGTTAAACCAAAAAAAAATTACAGAAAGTCTCTTAAGTTAATCTTCATCTTTAAATATTAAGATAAATTTTCTCTTATTATAGCAATTTTTCTCTCTTTTCTTTTCTTTTATTTTTATTTTCTTTTGTTCCTCTTAAAGTACAAAGTGTAAATAGTTAAGATTTCTTTCTTAATAATTTAATAGCATTTTCTAACCTATTTGTTTTAGCATAATTTTTCTTTTGTAAAGTTCTTCTTTTTCTTTAAATCTTTAAATTTTCCTTTGTTATAAATCCTTAGATTTTAAATTTCTTTATTAAGTAGGCTTTCTTTTAATAAAGAATTTTCTCTTTTATGCATTTCTTATTTTACATTTTTTGTTTCTTTACTCATCATGTTAATGTTAATGCATGTTTTAGTTTTTTCACTTGAAAGCATGTTTAGAATAGTGTGTTTTATCTTTTGTAACAAATCATGTATAGGTAATTTTAACTTTTTCTAGCATTTTTTTGGTTCACTTATACAAATCATGATAGTTAGTTTATTTTTGTGAATATTGTATACAGGTGTACTCCATGTATCTTTTAATTAGAAATTACCTGCCGTAAGACTTAGGATTTTTTTTTCTTATTTGTTGTGCTTGGAATTCTATGTACATATGTTATGTATTTTTCATATTTGATTTTGGATATTCTCCCTTTGCCTCAACTTCCATTATTTGCATGCATTTGGAAAATCTTATCAAAGAACCAATGATGATTAGTAGAAGCCAACCTTATGGTTGAGCGAACGAGGTGCCTAACACCTTTTCTGATTCGTACCTTAGCTCCCGACCCTTTTTTCTTTGGTTAACGTTTTCAAGATCAGTAGTTATTTCTGTTTTTCTTAGTTTTTCTCAAAAACTAAGTGGCGACTCTATTTTTACTAAAAAGAAGTTTTCAAATTTTAGTTTTCAAGGTGTTAAAATATTTTCTTAACATCTTTTCAATCCCATATTTTTGACCATTTTCTAAAACCTCAAAAATTCCAGCGCCACAGTATTTTCTGGCAACTCCGCTGGGGACTGATTTCTAAAATCAAATAAGAGGACTAGACTTAAAAACATCATTGGTTCTCAATATGTATTTCTCACTTGCATTATCGCATGCATATGCATTGTTCTTCAAACCCCCTAACCTGGTCGACACGATACCCCGATCGTTTATCCGTTTCGGAGATTATTGAAAAGACGGGCAAGCCTTACGGACTATACGCTTTCATAGGTGCAGTAAAAAAGAGTTTGGGCGTACTGTTTGACTATGACCTGCACCACTTCAGGCATGAAAGGTATATATCCGGCTCTATTCAGAAGGTACCCTATTCGATAGACCAAAACCGGCCTTTTGCATATAGTAAACTTAAAACCCCCCGTTAGGGGTTGCTTACCATAATAGGATTATGTGTTTTCTTAATTGTATGTTTTGTTTACATATTATTAAGATTTTTTTTGTTCAGGTCTAAGTTAGTTCCTTTTTCGGGTTCGGCCCGAGTTTTCTATTATCCTTTGATTAGGTTAGCTTTTTTGCCTTCGGGTTCTTACCCGTGCTTTTCTTTCACCATATTTGGTTTCCCTACCATAGTTTTCTTCCCAACGTCATGCCTGTACTTTATTTTGAAACCTCTAGGATAGTTTCTCTCTCCTCTAGGTTCTTCCTAGATTGTTGATTTCCTCTGCCTGTGTTTAGGCTCGTTCCTTTCAAACCCGCGTCAAACCTATAAGAGCTAGTTCTTTTTTCTTACCGTTATGCTGCCCATTTTTTCTTAGAATTCTAGGTCAAACCAGTCCTCTTAGCCTAGTTCTATTTTCTTGCCGGAGTACTGCCCATTTTTTCACCCGAGTTTAGTCAAGCCTATTCAGTTGTTATGCTGCCAGTATGAGCCCAACAGGGGCATTGTTATAGCCTCTGTGATTATCTGCTTATGATTTGCTATTTTAGGTATCTGGGATGTTTGCTACCTATTGTCAGAATTCTCATTTGGGATGTGTTTGATACTGGTTATTCTATTTTTGGGATCCAGGTTTTCTTCGGGTCAAGATCATTGAGCCGAAAAGAGCACAGTCGACACATGTCTAGGTAAGATCAATGACAGGCAGACTCTGTAGGGTATCCAAACAGCCAACTGAGCCAGCTAAAGTGGCAAAGATTACTGAGATACAAAGAGCTGTAGAGCACCAGAACCAAGCTCAAAATCAGTGCCAGGCACAGATTCAAGCAATTCAAGCCCATTTGCCAGTACCAAATGAACAGCATGACGACCCAAATGGTAATGGAGAAAACTTTTGGGATGATAATCGAGTCCCTGATGGACTGCAAGTTGTTCCACCACCACCAAGGGTCCCTCGTCAGGTGATAGTTGAGGAAGAAAACACCGCTCGGTCTAGAGAATCTGCATTGGTTGAAAAAATCGACCGCATAGAGAATGTCCTTAGAAAGGCCAAAGGGATCGAAGAATACATGCTAGATGTGGGAGGACTATGCTTGTTCCCAGATGTTGAGCTCCCAAAAAAGTTTAAAATGCCGGATATAGAGAAGTTTGATGAAACTAGAGACCCCAGAATTCATCTCCGAATGTATGTTGGTACCCTGTCGCTAATGGGAATTGATAACCAGTTGAAGGCTCTGCTATTTCATTGATCTCTTTCTGGGATAGCCCAGAAATGGTTCCTCTCCTTCGAAGTAGGAAATACCAGAACTTGGGAGGACATAGCTACGACATTTGTTAGTTAGTACAGCTACAATGTCTAACTGGATGTCACCACCAGAGAGCTCAAAACAACTCAAGAGGAGAGCCAAGAGTCTTTTGTTGATTTCTTGACCTGATGGAGGGGTAAGGCCGCAAAGATGACAAACCAGCCCTCTGAGGATCAGACAGCATGCTCATTTATCATAGTTAGAGGCAATCGAGACAGGATGGAGGAATGGAATGAAGGTGCTTGGGAGTGGTATTAGACAACATTCCCAGCTACCTAACTGGAAGAAGAAGAGGGCAACAAAGAATATGATTGACCTTTGGACTACCTAGCCTGACCACATGGGTTTGGTCACGTGCTCGATGGCGTTACCCTTCCCCATCTTTTTTAGGAAGAGGTATATATGGATGAAATGCAATCCTATTGGCTAGTAAGAGTTGTGCTGAAGTCCGGCGGAGCATAGTGGACCAATTTTTGGGCCACTCGGGAACAGCAGGTGGACTTTATCAAAGAGGACATATGGGAAAAAATTGATAATACATAGGTCATCAAAGATGATGTGAAGAGAAGGGAAAGAATAGCAATCGATGATTTAGGCAATTTATGGGCATTCGAAAGCCCTCCAGTTGTGAACGAAGTGCGACAGACCAGCGACACAATAATAGGATTATGGGATCCCGAGGAGGGGATTGAACATCTGACCAGAAGTGAGCGACATTTTAAGCAGGGCAACCAAGTGAAAAAGGAAAGAAAAAAGAACATGAAGAAGAAAATGATTCGGTGCTAAAGCAGTTAAAGAAGACGCAAGCTAACATCAGCATTTGGGGGTTATTGATAGCCTCTCATAAACACAGACAAGCTGTGCTAAAGGTTTTGAATAAAGTCAGCGTTTTGATAGAAGCCACCCCAGAGCAACTAATTGGACTTATCCTGCCGGCAGTTGAACCGAAAGCCATTTCTTTTTTCGATAAAGATCTACCAGCAGAGGGAAGGAATCACAACAAACCACTGCATATTATTGTTAAGTGCCTGGACGAATGGGTCCCTGTGACTCTTATCGATAACGGGTTTGCATTAAATGTATGTCCGCTCATAACAGTACTTCGTTTAGGACTCAAGACAGAGCATTTCATACCGAGCAATCAAGGAGTTCGGGCATATGACGACACAAGGAGGGACGTACTGGGACTTGTATCGTTCGCAATATCAGTAGGGCCCTTGGAGACATCGGTTGAGTTTCATGTACTAGATGTACCGGCGTCTTTTAACTTGTTGTTGGGTAAACCTTGGTTGCATGACCCAAGTGACCAAGCTGTACCATCGACCCTCCATCAGAAACTGAAGCTGATAAGAAATGGGGCAGTTCTAACTATTTACGGAGAAGACAGCATTCATCCCCCAAGAGAAGGACAAGGCTCAACTTTGTTGGAAGTTGAGCATAGTAAAGATGATGTATCGCTCAGTGGTTTCCAATTTGATGAAGCACAGGCTGTCCAGATGCTAATGAGTGAGGAGGAAATGTACATCAACCTGCGGGATGTAACAATGATGAGAAAAATATCCTTATTCCCTGGTATACGATTTGGACGTAAGCAGCAAGGAATCTCGGAACCCGTTCAAGTATTGCCGACTTCGCACCGTTTTGGCCTTGGGTATGAGCCAACGGAGGAAGATTTAGAAGGGCCTAAGAGGGGACGGAAGGCCAATTATTCTGAAACCCTTAATGGGTACTTCGTCAAGGAAGGGGAAGATTTCCCATATTGCGGCTTTCTAGAGCCGTGGATCGACGAAGAAACCAACCAAAAGCAGCCAAGGCTGGAGATCTTTTTCGGCCATCAGTTGTCTGACACAGAAGAGGAAACAGTGAAATGGAAAGAGAAGAAAGAGAAGGTTCAAGAGAAAGATTGGGCCGACAAATTAGACGGCAACGACTTGGGAATACTTTTTAATGAGAAGATGGCACAATTGCAAGTAACCGACTCGGACTGCTTCATGATGGGCTTCAGCGCACCAATCGATTGCACCAAGCTTATTGTTGATGCAACTGCAAAAGAAGTAAAGAATTAGACCATCGAGTCATCTGATGTACATATTGTCTGTTTTGAGTCCGAGTCTGAGTCTGAGTCCGTGGTTGAGGGCACGTTTGTTTGTGCACCTCTCCATATTTATGCTTTCAAGTTTGTAATTCCTTCTTCCTTCAATGAAATGAACGAAATTTTTGGTTACTTTGATTTGTTTGATTTATTTCATACGCTTTCCGACGATTTTAAATTTGACGAGGATATCCCCGAAGATATAAAACTTTTAATAAAAATAGAAAAAAAATGCGTGCTTAACCAATAATTGAAGAAACTTTGTTAACAAATCTGGGTAATGAAACTAACCCACAAAATATACAAATTGGTTCTTCTTTATCCTTAGTTGAATAAAAATAATTAATAACTTTATTAAAAAGAATTCAAGGATGTATTTGCATGGTCTTACGAAGATATGCCCTAAATTGATCCTGACATTGTCCAGCACCATATCCCCTTATACCCTGATGCCAAACCAGTCAAACAAAAATTAAGATGAATTCAGCTAGAATGGGCTTTGAAGAACAAATAAGAAGTTACCAAACAGATCAATGCAGGATTCCTCATGGTAACTGAATATCCGAAATGGGTAGCCAACATCGTGCCGGTTTTAAAGAAGGACAGACGTATCCGAGTATACGTAGATTTTTGGGACCTCAACAAGGCTAGCCCGAAAAAAGATTTTCCACTACCACACATCGACATCTCAGTAGACAGTACAGTGGGACACGCCTTGCTATCATTCATGGATGGTTTCTCCGGGTACAACCAGATTCTGATGGATCCCGAAGACATAGAAAAGATGACATTTACGACACCCTGGGGCACCTATTGCTATCGTGTGATACCATTTGGTCTGAAAAAAGAAGGGGCTTTCTATGTAAAATACAGTTCATTAGTCAATTCATCACAAAATTGACAATTACTTATGAGCCGCTCTTCCATCTGCTAAATAAAGGAGTCGAGTTTGAATGGGATCAAAAATGTCAAGACGCCTTTGATACCGTACGACAGTACCTGTAGAATCCACATGTTCTAGCTCCTCCCGAACCTGATAAGCTACTGATCCTCTATTTGTCAACGACTGACTCGGCTATGGGATGTATGCTGGCGCAAGAAGGTGAAACTAGAATCGAAAAGGCTATCTACTACTTGAGCAAGAAGATGATAGGATCAGAGATACGATACACACCACTGGAGAAGACATGTTGGGCCTTAGTTTGGGCTTCCTGAAAACTGAGACATTACATGCTCTCTTTCACTGTGAATATCATCTCCTGGATGGACCCGTTGAAGTACTTATTTGAAAAGCCGACCCTGACAAGAAGATTGGCTCGATGGTTGCTGATGTTATCAGAGTTTGATCTTCAATATGTCACCCAGAAATCAGTTAAAGGCAGAGCATTGGCAGAGTTCCTAGCTGATCAACCAGTAGAAGGATGTGAAGACACAAAGTTCCAGTTTCTTGACAAATAACTGATGAAAGTCGGAGATGACAAGTGGACTCTATAGTTTGATGGAGTGTCCAACCAATACGACTATGGAATAAGAGTCCTTTTGGTCACTCCTGACGAATCACACATTCCGTTGTCTCTAAAGCGCAATTTTGATGTGACCAACAATCAAGCTGAGTTTGAAGAATGTTTAGCTGAATTAGAGGCAGCATTAGAATTAGGGACAAGAAAATTAGAAGTCATCAAAGATTCAGCATTGGTGGTTTCACAAGCAAGAAGAGAATGGAAGGTTAGGGACTTAACATTGAGTCTCTATCATCAAGAGCTAGAGAAACTGATACAGTGTTTTGAATCAGCAATCTTTACCCATGTGCTAAGACTACATAACAAGTTCGCCGATGCACTAGCCACCCGAGCATCCATATTGACAAACCACCCAGAGTCTAAATGAGGCCTTCGATAACTGAACAGAAGAGAAAACTGGCATACGAGATGATGACCACAATCGAAGAAAGCATTGGCGACCTCCCATGGTACTTTGGCATTCAGAACTTTGTAGAGAAAGGAGAATATCCCAAGTTTTCCAATAAAAAGGACAAAAGGGCGATACGACGATTATCTGCGCAATTTGTCATTTGCGGTGGAATACTGTACAAACGAGGACATTCTGGAGTCAACAAGCTGTGTGTAAACACTGAAAAAGGCTAAGCATTGATGAAAGAGATCCATGCGGGAGTTTTTAGGCCACACATGAGTGGGAACATGTTAGCCAAGAAAATCGTACGACAAGGGTACTTTTGGATGACAATGGAGATAGACTGCATACAGTTCGTGCGGAGGTGCCACAAATGTCAGATTCACACAAATCTCATGCACGTTCCCTCATCTCAGTTATATAACCTGACGTCACCATGGCCATTTTCAGTATGAGGCATCAATGTGATCGGCAAGGTAACACCAAAGGCGTCAAATGGGCACGAGTTCATTTTAGTGGCCATTGACTACTTTACCAAGTGAGTGGAAGCAGCTTCCTACTCGGTATTGAAAGCTTCACATGTTACTAAGTTCATCAAGCAAAACATCATTTGTCGGTACGGGGCTCCCCATGAGGTCATCTCAGATAATGCCTCACATTTTTAAGGAGAGGTCTTGGATCTTTTCGAGAAATACCGGATAGTGGCTCACAAATCCTCACCATATCGACCGCAAATCAATGAAGCAGTCGAAGCAGCAAACAATAACATCAAGAAAATCCTACAAAAGATGATCAACTCACATAAGGATTGGCCGGAGCATGTACCATTTTCACTTTGGGGATACAAAACGTCAATCAGAACTTCAATAGGAGCTACGCCATACTCTTTAGTGTATGGGATGGAAGCCGTGCTTCCCATTGAGGTGGAAATAACCTCACTTAGAGTAGTGGCTGAGGCCAGTATTACAGAAGCAGAATGGCAGAGGAACAGAATGGAAGAATTGCTCTTGTTTGATGAAAGAAGGTTGCAGGCTCTGTTTCATGTACAAGGATACCAAATGAGGATAGCCTGAGCATTCAATAAGAAAGTCAAGACTCGGGATCTTAGAGAAGGGGATTTGGACCTTGAGGAAATCAGAGCTCCTATTTTTGACACGATAGGCAAATTCAAGCCAAATTGGTCTGGATCATTTCTCATCAAAATCATCATGACCGGTGGTGCAGTTATTATCATGGATTTGGATGGCAATGTGTTATCTACTCCAGTAAACCTCGATCAGCTCAAAAAGTACTATCCTTGAGATAAAAATAAAGATAAAATAAAAGCTCGCTGAATTGAAAATTAAAAAGACAACACAGGAAAAAGTTATAGAAGCCCGCAAGGCCAAAAACCTGAAATTGTGACCTTGGCAAAAGTTATGGCATTACAAAAGGAGAGTGCCAATACCTGAGAATAAACCGAGCCCGAACTACGCTATGGCCTGATTCTATCTTTTTGGGATACGTAGGCAGCTTCTTTTAAGAAGTTCGACCACATTCTTTATTTTTAATCATCTTTGAATCTAAGTTCAATGCAAATTAATTCCTGAACTTTGATAAAGTCATTTAATCGAAAAACTTTAGATATATTTGGACCATCATAAACATAAAGTGGGATTTTTCATTCAGAGTTACAAAGTTTTTAAAAAATTAAAAGAAAGGCACGCAAGTCCCAAACTCTACAATAAAAAGGAAAGCTATGAAACTTTCAAAACAAAGCAGAGGTCCTCAAATCTTTCTCCTCTTTGGTACATGTTTCCCCTCTTCTCTATCTTTCTTCTCCCTATCTTGTGTTAGCCATGTCTTGTACTCAGTAGAAAGCTCAGGACATTGTAGCTGCTGCATTTTCATACGTGAACGAGAAGGCCAGGAATTCACTATGCTAGAAATGGAGCCCACAGTGCAAAAGAAAATAGACGGCCTCGATTACTGGGAAAGATGATCTGGCTTCACCTGAACTGCCGCATGATCCTATGTAAGTAGCAGAAGGTGGTTTGACGAAAACCAATCAGTAAGACGCCATGGTGATCCATAGCAGTCAGAGTCATGGCAGGGATCCGCCACCAGGGGCACTGCCACGTGATATTTGGGCCAGTCAGGGATGAGAGATACTGTCGCCATGCTGCTTTAGTGTCGCATATCTGATAACAGGGATGATACAGAAAGGCTGAGGCACTATGCCTATCAATGGGTGGTTTCTACACAAGATTTACCTTCTCCATCAACCAGATCTGCAGCAAAAGTTAGAACAGTAAAAAGGGAAGCCTTGCAGTATGACAAAAGTCTGATAAAGGGAGAGGTTTTGAGCTTACCTAAAGAAATAAGGGGCTGCCAACAAAAGTAGTGGTCTCACCACGATGAATGGCATCTAGACTCAGCAGTGTCTCGGCCAAGACAAGTGGTACAAAATCCTTTCCCATCCACATCTGACCGGCAATGTCAACCAATGCACAGCTAACCCGCCCATCAGAAGGGACAAGAAGATACTGGGCAAGAAGTTAGAAGCAAAGTGCATAGCGTCGCCGCAGCTGAAAGTTAAGGTCACTGAGGTCACTGGTAGAACAAAATCTATCAATGATCCAATGTATGTCAAGGCAATCATCATGTGTTAAAAGAGAGGCCTACATCGTAAATAGATCACGAAGCTGTATCACCTGCTGTCGAGTCGAGAGAAAGAAAGTGGGTACAACAACGGAGCTTCGTGAGGCCAAATCCAAAATAGCAGTGAACTCCTCCACAGTCAAGCATAGCTCTTTAAGGCCGAATCGAAAGACATGAGACTGTGGATCCCACAGTCGTGTAGCAGCTAACAGCAAAGGTCTATAATCTTCACAGTCTTCAGTGAAAAAAGGGCATTGAGGTCGAAAGGGGCAAAGTTTAAACGTTCAATATGGGGCAATGCATCAATCCATGAAGAAAGGGGATTCGCCATATAAGCAAGAACAACATAAAATAGGTCCTTTAGGGCTGTATTTATAAGACAGGAAAGGGCAAAAAATCAAAATTTTGACAAAAGAAACGTTCAATATGGCGACCACCACCTTGGAGCTGGCGACCGCTAACTCTAAAAAACATAGTACAGTGACATCATCCGTTTGACCAGGCGACCGCCATGTTGTAACCGGCGACCGCTATGTAAGCATTTATGGCAAATGGTGACCGCCATGTGGATTTCGACAACCGCTATGTTTAAAAGTGGCAAGCATGTATTAGTTTATGGTTTCTGCATTTTGTGTAAGTTTTGACACTTGAATCATGCATCCAAGACAGTTGAGCAGTAAATAAAAATAAACTATACAAGCAAATAAACGAAAGGCAATAAATTGCGCGAAGGCCCAAAATGCAACAAAAAGAAGTAGAGTGTATCAAAAATGTAAACTAGGGCACCTAGGCCCAATAAGTAATAGCAGGGGCGCGCAAGCCCATGGATCAAGTAAATAAGAATGTATCAAACTGAGGCACGTAGGCCCATCAAAATAAAAGTATCATAAAATTGGGGAGGGGAAGCTCTCTCTCTCTCTTAGGTATGCCTCGGACGAACCCTGCGGGAGGAAGGATCGGCCTCGTCTAAGCTAACATCCTCAAACAACCGCTCGATATCATCACTACCACTACCAGAGGAGGAAGACACAGCTCTAGAGCGAGCTCGAGAAGATGCCCGGGAACCACGACCCCGAGCTGGAACAAGAGATGGAGTGGGGGCACGTGGTGGTACTACGCTAGCAGCTGGTACTGGAGGCTATCAAAAGAAAACAAGGATCAGAACAAAATCCACAAAAAGGGCAAAAAGGTTAAAAAAGGGTTATGAGGACACTTATTATAGCCGCTGGAGTGAAAGTAATGCTGGCTGCTAGGACAATGGCGTCGAGCTGATGAATCAGTGCTCTCTGACCAGTAAAAACCGGCAGCAGGTGATCTAGCCACGCCTGATTAACCTGTAAACAAAAGTTAGGCAGTGTAAGTAAATAAAGTGCAGAAAGTAACCAAATGGAAAGAGAAAGGACAAAGACAAACCTGACTGAGCTTTGCCCTAAACTCAGGTGCTGGCGGAATGGGAACCGACAGACGGAAGGGGTAGCCATAAGCTACTGTCTGAATCTCCCATGGAATCTCTGGACCTCTCATCCCACTAGCAGCGTCAGTAGCAACTCTAGCAGCGCCGGCATCAGCACCCTCCTGTGCCTGTCCCCTTCTCCTGCCACCAAGGGCAGCCGGACTAGAACCTAGTGGTCCTAACATACGGGCCCGAGCCGAGGCTGTGCAGTCCCTCTCTGGTACCAGCAGCTCCGCAGCATGCGTCCCCACCAGCTTCAAAAGAAGATCTACCCGGCTCAGGTGATTGGTCCCGCGCATACAGGATGGAGGGACAACCGGGATCCGAAAGTGATCCAGGCCAAGCGACTGGCGTACCACCTGTAAAATTCGTCTTGAAACGAGATCTTAGCTGCGCATCAGATCTGCGCTGGCTCGATCCTCTACGCCCCTCTAGACATCCTAGTGGACCTGCACCAGTTCAAAGTATAATACAAATGCAAAGAATAGTAAGTCGAGCAGTATGATGAACAGTATACAGTGCAAAGAACAGTGCAGTGAACAGTGCAGTAGGCAGTATAATGAAGAAAGCAGTAAGCAATAAATAAAGATACCTGGTCAGGGGTCAGCCGATCCAGTGATACCAAGAACTGATTAATGTCCTTCCCTTCAGGCTTTTTCCCATTCAGCCCACGGGACCACCCGGCTGCTCGAGGAATGACCAGAGGGTCTGCTGTAGAGTTTGCCGGGACGTGAAGCCCAAGGAACTGGTAAGTCCACAACTGCAAAGAAGAAGGTGTCAGCAAGCAATAACAGATAACAAAAGTGAATGGAGAATTGCATAAACTAAACCATACCTCCCAAACCCTCCAGTATCCCTCAATGCTGAGCTCTTGGGGGAACCGGGTCAATGTCTGCAAGAAACCGTATAGTGTGGCGAGAGCGACTCCTCCCCAATCAAATGAAGCGACCCGATCAAGACGAGCCAGGGCGCCCAAGTAATGCAAATGGACGGTATTCTCCTTGTTTAAAAACGAGGTAACGAACATGTACATCATAAATCCCCGGGCGACCCACTAGAAATGTCTGAACCGCTCGAAAAACCAAGTGTACTGGACCCGGTCGCGATCCACCTGCGCAGGGATAGCTCCGAGGAAGTACAGCAGTGCGTCGGTCGATTGGGCTATGGATGGGTCGAATGGAATAGGGGCTCCCCCAACCCAGATACCGGTGATTAGTGTGAAGTCCAGAGGTGTCAGAGTGGCCTCAAAGGTAGTAAAATGGAAGGTGTTGGTGGTATTCCACCACTGCTTGGCCAAGGCTGTCAGCCAGACTCGATCATTGCTCGTCCTACCCAATAGAGGTATGAATCAAGCAAAGCCAGAGGCATCGATATAAGCCCGGCTAGGAGCAGATTAAACACCTCTCTAGAGGCAGAACCTCCAAAGCCACAGACATAGTAACCAGCCTAAAAGGATATGACAAATAGAAGATATATAAAGAGCAGATTAAACACATGAAATATGCAACAGCTAACGAAAAGCAATAAGAACCCTAGGTTCGTGTATAAGTGACGACTATTTAGTTCTTTCAAACCCTAAAAAATACAGCCCCCTAACCCTAGGTTCGTGTGTAAGTGACGACCCTTCGATAAAATTTTGCAAACCTTCCTACCCTAAATTCGTGTGTAAGTGACGACCCTTTGGTTCATTCTAAGCCCTGATAAATCAGGGAAACCTTCCTACCCTAGATTCATGTGTAAGTGATGATCCTTTGATTTTTGCACGTTCTAGTAAAAGACTAGGAACCCTAACGTCCTGGCGCACTATGCAAAATTCTATCATTTTGATATACTCATTCTTTCCAAAAATAAAAAAATTAAATAATAAAAATATAATAAAATTTTAAAAAATTAACAAAATCTCTCTCCTCCCTTTGATATTTGTATTCTGTCCCTTTTGCCCTAACCTTTTAGGATTAATTTCCTAAATTTTTTTGAAAATTTGCCCAAATCCTCCAAAAAAAATCTCCTAAGATTTTTCAAAAAAATCTTCCTTAAAGTTTCTAAAATTTCAAATTTTTTTTAAAGATTTCTAAAAAAATTTTAGGATGTTTCTTAAAATTTGTCCCAATCTTCCAAAAGGATTTTCCTAAAATTTCTATGATTTTTAAAAAAAAAATTGGAGTTTTCTTAAAATCATCCTAATTTCTAATATTTTCTTGAATTTTGCTAAACTTTTTCAGGATTTTCTTAAAATTTTCCTCAAAATTATAAAATATTTTTCTAAGATTTTTCCAAATTTTTTTCTAAGAATTCCCTTTTTTTTTCTAGATTTTCGAAAAAAATACCTCTTAGATTTCTAGAGTTTGTGATTTTGAAAATTTTGCTTTATTTAGAAATTTTTACAAAATTGTCTGTAATTTTGGGGTTTTTGATAAAAATTACCCCTTTAGTTTTCATGCCCCAAAAACAAAAAGCCCCCCTTTTATTTGTATGTTCTTCCTAAAAAAATTCAAACATTTTATTTAGTGCTTGTCACTAAAATAATTACCCATTTCATTATTTGTTCAAATCCTAGGACCCTACTGTTTTAAAGCTCCATAGCAAAGATACCTAAGCTAAGTTCAAATCCCAAAACATCACACCATCATCAAAATAAAACATCATTCATTCATCATCATAACAAAACACATTATCATATCATCTAGGGAATCCTAGGCATGCGTCTACGTTTGATATATCATACTTTGGTAGTTAAAACAGTAAGGATAGGGTATATACCGAAGGTCGCCGGCGAGAAATGTGGTGGTCGGGCTCCCACAAAAGAACATCGACAGCAACAGCATCAGTGGGAGGCTCGTAGCATTTCATCCCGCATGGAACTACGAGATGAGGTAGTGGAGCGTATGTATGCGGGTTGAAAGGCGCCGAATGACCCTCTCCAGCATCAGGATCCAAGAAATCGGCCACAACGGCCTCAGCAGCGGCATCTGCAGCATGTTGTGCCTCAGCAGCTACCCGTGCCTCCTCAGCAGCCTAGTGAGAAGCACGCTCTGCCTCGAGAACCAAGGCGTCCATCGCAGCAATGGGCTGCGTGGAAGTAACCCCACCAGTAAGAAGACTAGCGGATGTACCCCCGAGAGTCCCCATAGAGGAGCTCCCAGTGGCATAGGGGCCCCGTCGTGCCCCAAGGTCGTCGTCTCCCTAGCCCTGACCCGCCATGAAGAGAAAAGAAATCAGGAACAATAGGGTGAACATCATGTGAAAGTTAGGAAGCAAAGATGAACAAGAGGCGAAGGGAAAAGGCTAAGAGACTAGAAAAAGCAAGAAAGAGAGTTGAGAGCGTTTGAAGGCAAGAGAGAGAGTGAGAAGTGAAGAATGAGCTACACCTGCGCGCCTTAAAAAACCAGATGCGCGCCTGGAGTTGGCGGTCGCCACTTCCAAAGTGAGCGACCGCCATGTATTTGAAACGACACATGGCAACCGCCATGCTGGAGGGGTTTTTACCCGGTGGCCGCCATGTCAAAGGGGTTTAGACATGGCGACTGCCAGGTTGTCAACGGTCATGTCAGGTCAGTTTGCCCATCATGGGTTTTAGGATTTTTAGGGGCCTGTTTGGGGGTTTTTTATTTGTGTACATGTTTATTTCCTGTTACTTTGTTTGTTAGCGTATTTTTTATACGTATTGACTTCATGCATATTATTTTATAAAAATATTTTTAACAAAAATATATATATAATAAATAAAATAAAAAAATAGTTTCCCTTAAAAATAATTTTTCTTATTTTTGTGTAGATGTTTTTCTAACTTTAGGGGTTTATCAAGAATAATTTTAAAAACCTTGGGTGCTTGTTAAAATATGTCAAGAAAATTCTTATGCGTGGCTTTCTTTTTCCGATAAGATTAACTTTAGGCTGTAACTTGGTTTTTAATCTCACTTTCGATAAATCTAATCTAAATCATAACTTTATCCTTAATCTCGTCCAGATTAGTTTGATGTTTTTCTCGTCGGTGGTGCTCCTCATGACCCTAAAATGACTCGACGGTCTTCCTCATGACCTTAAACTGACTCGTCGGTCATCCTTATGACACTAAACTGACTCGTCGGTCCTCTTCATGACTCTAAATTGTCTCGTCGGTCCTCCTCATGGCCTTAAACTAACTCGTCGGTCCTCCTTATAACCTTAAACTGACTCGTTGGTCCTCCTCGTGACCCTAAACTGACTCGTCAGTCCTCCTCATGACCTTAAACTGACTAGTCGATCCTCCTCATGACCCTAAACTGACTCGCCGGTCCTTCTCATGACCCTAAACTGACTCATCGATCCTCCTCATAACCCTAAATTGACTCTTCGATCCCCCTCATGACCCTAAACTGACTCCAATGCAATTACACTATACTTGTCATGTATCATTTTTTTTATCTTGCATTTTGTCCTGAGAACTACGTTTCGATCTGATCCCTAGCAAAGAATTACGTAGGCAACTCGATGAAAATTCGAGTACGGCAAACATCATATGCATGCTTGTGTGTTTGTGGCCTAGGATTGACGGCTCGCTCAAATGGATGTTGTCTCTGGGTCTTTGATACAACTTTCTCAATGCATTGCTACGCAAGTTATATCAAAGAGGGGCAACTATAGACACCCCAGTTTGATCCCGTCTAATCTTAGGTGAATTCGATGATGAAAACAAGTGGAATAGCGCTTTAGTTCGATCCTCGAAAAGTGATTAAAGCTCGGTATTTGAACCACGAACCTTCAAACCAATGAAATTTTTTCGAACCTCTTGAGGTGACCGCCAATAGAACCTCTTGAAAACCCTAGCTAAAAGTGGTGACCGCTGCCTTAAACCTGGCGACCGCCAACTTGCATTATAGCGACCACCAATAAAATCCTATGGAACTTCTTTTGAACCTGGCGACCGCCATTTTAAACCTGATGACCGCCATCTCCAAATAGCCTAGCATGTCTTAAAACGTGGCAGCACCTCATTGGTTAATGAACTCTATAAATACGTACCTCTGGTACGATTTCAAGGACAGAAAATTAGTGAGAAGTTTTGAGAGAGAAGCTCTGCCGAGTCGCCGAGCAATTCCAAGCCCCGATGCCAAAGCCCTGGCGAGATACCGAGATCGGAACCTCCGACGCCTACATTGAAGCCTTATTTGGATCACCACCCGAGGATTGGGCCATTGAAGCGCATTCCCGACTTGAGAATTTTCCGGCAATCTAGGTATCTCGTTTGGATCCCCGATCATTCAAAACTCCATTTCCTCTTTTTTGGAGTGATCGAGTTAACTTTCAATTTCAATTTATGCATTTCTTTTGTTTATGTAATTAACCTTATTTGTTGTTTAAATTGCTTTATTTAGTTTAATTTTTTTAATTAATTGCTTAGTTTACACATCCACACTAAGCACATTGTCTTTTTCCTTAATTCATTCATCAAAGTAGTGCTAATATATTTTGGCAATTACAACTTGTTAGTGTTGTTAATTGTTATAATAATGCACTTATATTTATGTGAATGTAGTAATTAATACTACATTTTATATTTTAGTTAAATAGTTGTATTTAATTTCTCTTATTTTTCTAGCATTCTTTTTTTATTTCATTTTCTTTTCTTGGAACATTATTGTTCTCTTTTTTTAAGTATTAGTTTAATATTTCTTCATTTATTTCTCATTTTCTTTTCTTTTCTTCATAGTAGTGTAATTTTTCTTTTTTAGCATTTTATTTCTTTTCATTTCCTTTTTCGTGTAATGTAGCTTCTTCTTTTTTTCTTGTAATGTAGTTTTATTTTTTTTAATATTCTATTTCCTTCATTTCTTTTTCTTTTCTCTTTATAATGCTTACCTTATTCTTCTTTTCTTTTCTTTTGTTAAACCAAAAAAAATTACAAAAAGTATCTTAAGTTAATCTTTATCTTTAAATGTTAAGATAAATTTTCTCTTATTATAGCAATTTTCCTCTCTTTTCTTTTCTTTTATTTTTATTTTCTTTTGTTCCTCTTAAAGTTCAAAGTGTAAATAGTAAAGTTTTCTTTCTCAGTAGTTTAATAATATTTTCTAACCTATTTGTTTTAGCATAATTTTTCTTTTGTAAAGTTCTTCTTTTTCTTCAAATCTTTAAATTCTCCTTTGTTATAAATCATTCTATTTTAAATTTCTTTGTTAAGTAGGCTTTCTTTTAATAAAGAATTTTCTTTTTTATGCATTTTTTATTTTACATTTCTTGTTTCTTTAACCATCATGTTAATATTAATGCATGTTTTAATTTCTTCACTTGAAAGCATGTTTAGAATAGTGTATTTTATCTTTTGTAACAAATCATGTTTATGTAATTTTAACATTTTTTAGCATATTGTTTGTTCACTTATGCAAATCATGATAGTCAATTTATTTTTGTAAATATTGTATGCGGGTGTGTTCCATGTATCATTTAGTTAGAAATTACATGCCGTAAGACTTAGGATTTTCTTTTCTTATTTGTTTTACTTGGAATTCTATGTACATATGTTATGTATTTTTCATATTTGATTTTGGATGTTCTCTATTTGTCTCAACTTTCTTTATTTGCATGCATTTGAGAAATCTTATCAAAGAATCAATGATGATTAGTAGATGTCAACCTTATAGTTGGACACACGGGGTGTCTAACACATTTCTCAATTTGTATCTTAGCACCCGACTCATTTTTCTCTGGTTAACATTTTCAAGATCTGTAGCCATTTTCGTTTTTCTTAGTTTTTCTCATAAACTAAGCGGCAACTCTATTTTTAATAAAAAAGAATTTTCAAATTTTGATTTTCAAAGTGTTAAAATATTTTCTAAATATCTTTTGAATCTCATATTTTTGACTATTTTCTAAAACCCCAAAAATCATGGCGCCACAACCTCCCGTTTCATTTTCTCTAATTTTTGATCACCTTGAGAGAGAGAGAGAGAGAGAGAGAGAGAGAGAGAGAGAGAAGGAAGAAAAGAAGAAGAAAGAATAAAGGAAGAAGGAGCAAAAGTTAAGAGGATCTAAGAAGCTTCAAAGCTAAGTCATTGTGCCTAATCACCAAGGAGTAACACCACAAGGTAAGAAAGACTCAAATCTCTCTGATCTTATTCATCTCAAACTCCCCTCTCACCGTTCTCAAACTTAGATCCAAGATTATGAACCAAAACACAAGAATAAAGGTGTAAGGTTGAGATTTTGGGGCTATTTTGTATGAGTGGTGTGTTTTTGAGTTTGCATGAGATTTTCTATGAGATTCATGGCATATTTAGGTTCTGGAGTTTTGATATTTAAGTATACAAATCATGCATGCAAAGAAAGTAAGCTAAAACATGACATGCACCATGCTAAGAGGTTAAATCACAACAAGGCCTAAGATTTTTAAATTTTAGCTCTCTATCCTGATTTTTGAAAAATCATAATTAATTCTAGCAATATGTTATGAGAGTGTTTTTATGTCCGGATTTTTGAATTATATTTTATCTAAAATTGGTTTGAACTGATTTGAATGCATACAACTCGAGATGTGGCTATTCTACCAATACATGTGTGTTTTCATACTAGTCTGTGTTGCAAAGCTAAAAGTCATTTTTTCAAACATGAACATAGCTTAGGTGTCTTCAAAAAATCTGTAGCCAATATGTTTATCTAGCTACCCACAAAAAATGAGCCTCTTGTGTTGAGATTTGAATAGTCAAAACACCTCTGAAACTCTCTATTTATGTTTAGTGATCTAAATGGCGTTCTGTCACATGTTTTTGTGTAGCTCAAAACTTCTATTTTTAATGGCTTATTCCAAAGGAGTTTGCGTTGTTAGTAGAGACGCGTGTACCTTCTTATATTTAGATGTAAATGTTTTGTACATAGTTCCTCGTCTGTAAAGCTAAGACACTTCATGACACAAGTTTGGCTCTGGGTATGTATGTAAATTTTTGCTTCCGCTAAACCTTTCTAAATAATGTTTTTGAAAATCTTTAAACTGTTTAAAAAAAGTAGGCCTCAGGTGAGCCTGACTCACTGATTGGTCACAGTTACCATTTATAAAAATGGGATGTGACATTTTTAATGTTATTTTATGAATTATCGTGTTGACGAAAATTTTAAGAAAATTCTTAAACTATGTGTTATAATTTTATTTTATAATTTATGATTATCGGTATTCTATAAAATTTTGTCTTTCAGCATTGATTTTAAAATTATTTGTATGATTTTGTCAAGAATTTCATTTCAAGTTTCTCTACTAATTAATTTTTATTTATTTATTTCTATAATTAGTTGCTGGACATTATATTATTAGGATAAACCGTTCTCATACTATTCTGAGTCTGAGATCGAGAAACTTAACTGGTTAGGTCAACTTGTCTAATAAAAATTAGATTTGAAATGTACTTTATTTCTATTGGTTTTTAAGGTATAGGTTATAATAGTTCTTTTCACTCTTTCCTCATGGTACTACTTCTCTATCAGTTACCCAAGAGTATTTAGCCTTACAAGGTGGTCCTTGCTGATTCAAACGGGATTTCACATGTCCTAAGCTACTCGGGTCAGAGCATAAGCTAGTGATGCTTTCAGTTACTAGACTTTCACTATCTTGGTTGTAGTACTCCACCTATTCGCCTAACAGCACGTCGCATGTATTGCTCTCCCACAACCCCGCTTTCACTGTTTAGGCTGTTCCCATGTCGCTTGCCGGTACTATGACAATCACTTTTACTTTCTTTTCATCTGGCTGCTAAGATGTCTCAGTTTGCCAGGTTGTCTCTTGTCTGCCCATGGATTTAGCAACAATTCAAAAGGTTGACATATTCAAAAATCTCTAGATCTATGCTTATTTTTAACTCCCCGAAACATTTCGTCGCTTACTACGCCCTTCCTCGTCTTTGGATGCCTAGGTTTCCACCATAAGTCTTTCCTCGTAATTCCTACGGGGTAGAGATGATGGGGTTGGTCCATGAATTTTCTTTCCTTTTGCCACATCTTGCTCAAAAGGTTGAAAGGAGATAGCGCATTAAGCTATTCGTAAGGGCCAACTTGATTCTCTTTTCTAGGGATCCCAAATGAGAGAATCCTAGAAGAGCCGCTAACTCTAACTACCGTCCATGTACGATCCATACTAGATCTAATCAACTGCCCATTTTACCTCCACTATGTTTTGACAACCCATCTTTGTCTCAGTAAAGTCTTTTAGTGGTCTGTTTCAGTCCTCTTCCTCATTACCTACAAAAAGTGAGCCATCGGTTCACATACAAGATATTATCATTACCGCTTGGACAATTTGATTTGATGGAGAGATAAACTAGTGGCTCTTTTAATTGAGCAATCAAGCTTGGTTGGGTTAGCCCACTTTTCTGTAGGTCATATATTCACTTATGTGGCTTTCTTGATTGCCTTTACATCAGGTAAATTTGGTTAATCATTTGAGTGTGTTATATCTATGTTAATCTCATTGCTTTTGATGGGACGGAGATCCACTTTTTTATATTTCTACATCTAGGATCTGATTTGTTAGATGTGTGTTGATGGTGACTCAATTTTTTGATGAATAATTTATTCGAACAAAAGAAGATTATGTAAATACTTACTCAAAATCTCACTTACTAGCTTCTATTGCGGAAGATACAATTTTTTCTGAATAATTCGCCATTATATATATGATCCATGCATAATATCAAGACAAATGTATACAATTTTTTGACTGTTTCTTAGTATCAGCAATAGATTTGAAAAAGTATCAAAAAATATCAAATTTAGATATCTATATCTTGTCGAAGTAAAGAACCCTGACATAAATATTTGGAATAGATTCTATTTTGATAAAGTTAAAAAGGCACAATCTCGTTGAAAGCGTATTACCTAAATACGCCTTATAAAATGAAAAATATTCTTAGTAACAACGTTCTTTACATATATTATTTGAAATGTTAAGCGAAAACATGTCAGTAAGCGTTATTAATAACCATGATTCAAAGTGCATATTTCACCCTTATATTTTGGCTGATTTAATATATTATAACCAACCATCTTAATTAGAAAGTATTTTTAGCAACAACTCTTTTACGAAAAATGCTTTGCTAAAATGCTTTACATAAGTTGAGAATAAAATTTAAAAATTACTACTTAGTTAATAAAGTGAAAAATCTAATTTAAAAAGGTCAACCAATCACTCTCAACCATTGTTTTTGGAGTGATTATTGGTTAGCAGAGGAGGCAAAAACACGTGGTGCCACAAACTTATTGGGTGCCACACAATCATGTGAGCTTATTACATTTAAAAATAAATTTCAGGTGCTATGTGGTTTATTAGTGAACGTGTCCACAACTTGGCCTTGCCTTGGAGTAGCCAATATTTTTTATTATAGTAATACTAGATATAACCCGTGCCTAATTGTACTACTACTATTTTTTTAAAATTATTCAGTAGCTTATAATGACGACTGAAATTATAAGGGATAAAAATTGTAAAAAAAATAATAGTGGCAGATCAATAGATTGTTTAAATACTCAAATTAAATAATAATAAATTAATTAAAAAATATACAATTATCACATTTTAATTGATAGTTATATTTGAATTAAATAATAACCGATTAAAAAGACAAAATTCTCAATAAATTTTATTTCACCGTTAGATTGTTTATAAAAAATAAGAACCATTGGATCAATAAATACATATCACATCAACTGTTGTAACTTGTTATATAAATTACATAAATAGACTTTTAACCACAATCTAACTACAAATTTTGATCCTGATTTATATTGAATTCCAGTATAAATGGATTGTGATAATTAAAATTCTTTGGCTTTTGTGGCGGAATGTTTGTTTCTTAAGAATTTCTCTTTTTATTGTTTATGCTGTTCCAATTTGTGGATTCCATGCAAATGAATGGTGATTATCAAAGCCTTTGTAAGGGATGTTTGTTTCTTAATCATTTTTCTTTTTCTTGTTTATGCTGTTCCGACGGTGTGTGTTCCTTCATAATAGTCTAATGGACGACTTTTTAACTGCCCAGAAGACTTTGAAATATCCATGAAAAAAATCCTTTCCATGGCCACCGCAACTATACCCCTGACTCGAACGCCCCGCCACTTCTCTCACTCATTCCCATTCTTCGCTTGCACGTTTCCGCTTCTTCTTCATAAGCCTCCTGACCTCACCTTTCGCCGTTACCTTTGCCGTAAACTCAGTGTCTCCGGCTCGAACTTGGTTCGCCGATTCTCCCTCACAGTTTCAGGCTCTCAAGGTATTCCTAACCTCTTTTATAACATGCTACTTTTGTTTTCTCGGGCATTGTGTTGAACAGTTTGCGGGCGTTGTGACGTTTCGGTTTCTTTCGTTTTTAGAGAACTCAGAAAAATCAATACAATTCAATGCCAATTGCTGTGTTTCTGTAATTTGGGTTTTGACTGAAATGAGAAAAGATTAATGAGTGACGAAACTTGATACGTAATTCAATTGACGAAATGGAATAGTTGTGTAAACTCGGATCTCTGGAAATATTTACATGGCTCAGATGTCTATGATTTCCGTCATTGTGTTGGTCATGCTAGGTTTGGATGCTGGCATAAGATATCAAAGAACTTTAATTCTTTAGTTGGGTGTTTCCAAATACAACACAAAAATTGCCAAGTCATTATTTCTTTAGCCTTACAAATTCGATTTGGGTTTGCCTATTTTGCATTTGACTCTTCTAAATATGTGCAAGAAACTACATTGGACATGTTTATAATAAGATTGTACATCAAGCTCCCTGTGCTATTTCTATAACATGGTAACTTCAAAATGAGTTATACACTGATGAATGCCTTATGGTGCATAAAACACTACTTTAGATTCATACTCAAGTTACCATTCTTGAGTATGAATCTAAAGCTTGTTAAGTGTTTTTCAGAATTAGGTTGATCTGCCACTAGATGACTCCTGAAATGTACAAGTATGTGCAACTTGAGCTGGTTCGCTAACTTAACAAGCTTTAGATTCTTACTCAAGAGTGGCTAAGAGTAATTTTAACCGGCTATCAATGGAATAATTCAAGCTGTTTACACGTGGCTTCATCTAGCTGTCAAGTTTGGCTTCTCTATCTCTCTTTCTCTCTCTCTCTCTCTCTCTCTCTCAAGCATGCCTATGTGCTTACGTATCTACTTCCTACTATGTATTTTTTACAACACCTTTTTCGTTGGATTTTCTTCTCATTGCCATTCTGGCTTAGGCATGCTAGAAAACTATCAAATCACCAGCGTCAAAGAGAACAATGATACATTTCTTTTTCCATGCATTGTCTGCTTTTTGGATTTGCAAATAAGTTCATACATTTCATTTTGTATTTCCTCTTTTCTTGAGCTTATTCGTCTCAAGTCCTCACAATTTCTTCTCAATGCATGAAAACATTAATTAGATGAATTGGTTTCAGATATGCGAGAATAATTTATTTTTGTTAGTGGTTT
The DNA here is from genome assembly GCA_034768845.1 of Heliamphora exappendiculata. Classification (NCBI taxonomy): domain Eukaryota; kingdom Viridiplantae; phylum Streptophyta; class Magnoliopsida; order Ericales; family Sarraceniaceae; genus Heliamphora; species Heliamphora exappendiculata. The sequence goes on along the minus strand of JAOTRH010000001.1, from coordinate 16,462,574 downwards.
GGACGTGAAAGAGATATTCTCTTCAAATATGGAAGATAGGGGTGCCATTTTGTATCATTTTATCATTGTGAATTGTTGTCATAGGTGGCGTAGGTGCATCTGGACTTTTTATATCTACCATGTACAATAAGGAATTTTGGAGTTGGTGAAACACTAAACATAATGCTTTCTTCATATGAACCCTCTAACTGCTATGTATTAGATTCCTCATCGTCATGTTTTACAGAGTGGAATCATCATGTAGAAGCAGCTGATGAAAGATATGATGTCATTGTGGTAGGAGGAGGACATGCAGGCTGTGAAGCTGCCCTTGCATCTGCTCGTTTAGGGGCAAAAACACTTCTTCTCACTCTAAATATTGACCGCATTGCTTGGCAGGTGAATATCTTGGGCTTTAGAATATAGCTTTGTTCAACTTCTATTTTCAATGTTTATTGACATTTATTAACATGGGATATGTCGTATTAAGAAAATATATGAATCTATTAAAACTAACTAAAGATATGACTCTTAACAGAGTAGAATGGCATAAAAAGATTCATGTAGCCGGCTCTAATTGATTAGGACAAATGCTTGGTTTGGTTTGGTTATTGACATTTAAGCAGTTTTTTTTTCTTCTTAATTTGTAATTTTAAAAAATGTGTTTGAGGATTATCTTCCTGGGTTGTGGTGTATGCTTTGGATTTCTGCTATGTGTTTTAACTTGATCATCAGGAGCTGAGTGATTGGGAATTCTTCCCCCTATTGGTGTGTGTGGAGGAGACTAAGTTTCTAAAAATATAAGCATAGTCATGGGATGACATTTTAAGATGCAAAGCTAGTGGATGAGCTAGATGATTTAGATAGTGAAAGACGAAACAACTAGGAGTCTAAGTTATTTAAGAGTTTAAGTTTGTGTAAGACTCAATTTTGAGTGTTATTTATTGGGGAAATTACCCATAAACCCCAGGGCATTATCCTAATAACAAATTGAATCTTGAGTTTATAAGTTTGCCAAACTAAATCCACAGTTTTTACCCAATGTCAATGTCAATCCTTTGTCATTCTCAATTACTTTCCTATCATCAGAGGGGCAATTTTATTAATCTATTCATCTCTTTCTTCACCCTCTCTCTTGGCATCCAAGATATCTTCTCTCTCATCATTCTCTCTCTTTCTTCCTTATTTTTGTACTATCTTCTACTCATCCTTTCTTTTCGTTTTCTCTCTTCTACTTATCCTCACTCCAGAAACCCAGCACTGTCTCATAGACTCATACATACACATTCTTGTAGCTTCTCAAGGTTGCCTACATTTGCTATACCTTTTATAAACATGTGTATATTTGTATAGTTAAACACTATCATATATATTCATCTTTTACATATTTATACTTTTTTTTGCACTAAGTTATTATTCTAAACATTTTATGATTTATATAAAATATGAGTTAAAATAATGCAAAAGCTTTGTTACCAATTGTCTTAAATGCTTGTCAAAAAAAAAAAAAAAAAGAATGGAGTAATACACAGTGGAAATGATGATGGGTATTTGAGGAGATAGGTGTATAGAGAAAGTTGTTCCATAAAGAAAGTTTGTTACCCAGATGTTCAGAGTGATAAAACGAGATTATGATGGTTGAGAGAGTTAATGAGTGTTGTAATGTGAGGAATCTGTGCATGATTGATTTGAAGAGGTGAAGTAGTTGTATTGAGGAAGATTGAAAGGAGATAAGGCTAGAGTGGGAGAGAAGGTGTTAAAGAAACAATGACTATTTTTACTTGGCTTGCTTCCTTACAACATGATTGTGCTTTATAAAGCAAACCACTAACAATCTAAATTGTATAAAGTAAGTTCCTATATGAAGGATATGACATTTGGCAATAAATAAAGTGCATACTTTATTTACATGAGGCCAAATACATACAAATTTATTTGTTTGAGTAATGCACGAGATTAACGTTGAAACATGTTAATATATATTGAAACAAATTTATCTTACAATTTTCAAATAATGAACATCTTTGTATATAGTACAGAATACAGATATGTTCAAAAATGTGATGGGAGCAGAGGAATGAATGATGGCCAAAGGCTCTAATCTTGCACAATTGTTTGCTTTTCTTTGTAGAACATTGTCTGCTCTTGCATTCTGTTCCATTGATCATACATAACTCCCTCTTTTTCTCTCAATTGATAGTGTGGAATAAGAAGATTCTCTCCTCTTTCCCTCATATCTCTCTGCCCTGCCCCGCTGCCGCCCCCTTCAAATCTTTCTCTCTCTGTTTGACTTTGCAATTCCAAGCAAACATAGTAGTGATGTTTATGATGGTGAGAACTATTTACTTGGAACACGGATTGCTCTGATAAATGAGAATGGGAACGTGGTATGCCATATGGACTAAATTGTGGTATAATAGGGTTATACTTTTATTGAGTATAATATTAGAATGTACTTCTTTGAAACGAAAAGCATCCTATAAAAAAGAGTATTATTTTTCTAAGTGTTCATGTAAAATACATTTCTAGGAAGTCTTGCAACCAATTTTTCTTTTCTTTTCTTTCTTTTTCTTTCTTTCTTTCTTTTCTTTCTTTCTTTTTCTTTTTCTTTTTTTCTTAACATTTTGACTTGCCAAAGCTACATTTTTTCTAGATTTTAGTATATCACATTTGATATGTTTTCATACAAAAATTACTAAGGAAACAAATAGGAAAACCTTGGGATCGTTTTGGAGTGATATAGTCACCGTTTGGGAAGAAATGTGTACCGTGTTTCAAAATGTATATTCCAAAATGTAAATCCTTAAGGTGTTTGCCTTTTCTAGTATCACAGGGAGAGAAGTTACTTCTACATTCCTAGATGTGTTTCTATATAATTCTAGAGTGGGAAATAGTAATAGTGCTTTGTGTTCCTACTAATCATTGCCCAGTTAGGCATCTCAACAGTGAATGATAGAGAGTTGAGATTGACAACAAGTTGCAAAATCAAGATTTGAGTTGACAAAATTCTATTCTAAGGTTATTTTTGTATTTTCCCTTATTTTTTTGTTTGCTTATATGTGTAGGACTTGTGTTGTGAATTTCATTAGTTTTTTGGCATTATTAAATCGATTTAAGGATTTTCATACCTTACTCTCTTCGGCCGACCCCGCATATGCTGGAACTTCGCGCACCTGGCTGCCCTTTTTACTCTCTTCGGCCAACCCTTTCTCTCCCTCTCTTGTTCTTTGCTTATTTCCTTCCCTCCCCTTCTCTGCTGATTCTCCCTTTCTTCTTCCCTTCGTCTCCCTTTCTGTTGTGAATTTCATTACATTGTGATGAAGCTATTACATACAATCTAGGTTAGAACCTTCAGGGATGCTTTTTTTGTATCTCAATTTTCTCTCTTTTTAATGATACACGTATACTTTGTATAATATATATGACTGTTTATTAAAAAAACATGTTACACATTTGTTGCTACAGTGCAATTGCAGCTTTGAATATCTTAACTCTTCTCTCTATCTCATTTCTTCACAAACTGATCAAAATTTCTTTTGTTGCTTTGACTGCATATCCTTTGCGCCATACTTTCGTTAATCTCTCGTTTTCACACCTCGACTAATTCTTAAGAGAATAATTTTAACGTCCACTAGTAGGGCCTAATTAAAGTCAACACAAAATTTCATATGAACTAATCCCAAAAAGTTAATAGCACCAAAGAGGTTTCGAACTAATAAATAAAATTAAAAGTGATGGATCTTGGCCATTAATTTTTTTTGGGTCTGTTTATTTAGGAGATATAACAGATGGGATTGGATATAAAATACCATGGGACCTACAATCAATTGTTTGTCTGCTCATAAAAGGTTGGATAAATCTAAAATGTGCTTATATCTAGGGATTATATATACTGGGGGAGAGAAAGTATTATATCTCCTCCCTTTTCAAAAGACTTTTCTGCCCTTTAATTATATATATCATAGATGGTGTTTTTTTTGGGTAATTAATTGTAACATAAAAAAAGAAAAAAATGTACATGTTTACAAGGGGCATACCCCAGGTAGTTACATCAACTATCATATAGGAGGAAGACTCTTAACAGCAAGTCAACGAAAGATAACATAAAAACCTAACAACAACAAAACAAAAACACCCTACCCCCGTTTAACAGCGGAGGAATCTATCCTAATAACAAATTTCACACATAACCCGTGTGGATAGGCGAAAACAACCTAGAGAACCCGAAAAGGCACTCCAAGAACACAATAGTCGATGCCAACGAAAACTCCTTAGATGTCTTGTCAACGATCCTCTTCATTACCTAGAAGGCACCAAAACCCCACAAACTTAGGAAATCAAAGAAAGCCGGTTCTCTACACAGGAGAACCTAAGCTCGGAAATCCATTGAGCCCATCTTCGCATCCTAGCGAGTGAGGAATTGAACACCTCCCAAACAAGATAAAGATCTGATAACAAACCATCGAGTAGTCATAAGTCAGCCAAGCAAAAACCAAGGAACTGAGTATGGAGAAGAACATACTCCAAACCCTTACCAACGTAATCTCAGCCTCTCAAGTATAGTCTCACTCCCCAACACATGGAGGGAAAAGATAGAGTCAAGATCACCTTCGTCGAGATTAAGAAGTCAGTCCAGACCAAAAACTAGTTCCTTAAAAATCACCCTGTACACCATGAGGCTTTAAGCCAATACAAAAGCAAAACCCAAGTTTGAGGACTCCTAATCTGAAACCATAGAGTCATTACCACAAATACACAATATTCTCGGAGAGCCATTTTTGAACGGGTCCCACGCTTCTCAACAAATCCCCTTTTCCCACTAGGGTCTCCACCTCTTGACACGGAAAACCAGTCCATAAATTTAAACAAACCACTATGGTTTTTTAAAAAGTCTGCACATAAATCCAAAAAACCAGCCAACGGTTTATCCAAACCAACTATCTTCACTGGGGGTCCCATATCCCACCTGTTGACTATAACCCGAGAAAACTAAGAAGAATCCTCATGCAAACACGGTAAGCCGTGCCCGACTGCCACCAATTTCAAAAGATACTAGTAGTAATAACATAAAAACCTTCACTCTTGCACAGTTGATCATAAAATCATATCCCAAAATATCAATAAAAACATAGGATAGGCAACACTTAGTCATCGAACCTGACCAAGTGTTCGGTTTTCCAGCCCAACCAGGCCCACACTGCTCACTGAACCACTGCTGTTTACCCACAAATACCACCTTGTTTTTACAAACCAGCGTCTAACTTTCCTTCTGACAACAACAGCCCATGCTTTTGCAATAAACCATCTATGCACAGCATCCCAAATCTGATGCTACAGCAAATTTTACACAAACCAGCCTCATATTTCAAGAACCAGCACCGGTTTTCTATTTTTGAAACCAGCCGTTGTTTTGACCCAAAACCAGCTATGGAAAAAACAACAGGCCTCAAACGCACCAGGGCGCGTGGCCAACACTTTGCCGCACCAGGGCGCGTGGCCAACACTTAGCCGCTAGCACCGAACATACAGATTCAGTCAATTAGACCCTTGGTTACCATTGTAGAAACATACAAAACTTTGGCGGGTCCCACCACTTGGCTCCACAACCCTCATATTGCTGAATCAAATTAACGCCATTTAGCTTTTTAGGGGTCCCACATTCTCCATTAAATAATACATTTCAACAAATTGAATAGTGGTCGCATTGCCACAAGTAATCTTCAATCACTGCGGGTCCCATTGCACACACAGTTGCAACTTCGCACTCTGTAGGACGAAAGGTCCACTCTCTGAAGCACAGCTCTGTCTGACACATCTACTATGCGCCTTTAAAGACTGCACGATGTCCCTATTCTGTCAACATCAATTGAAGGAGGTCCAAGCGCTTAACAGGCGCGTGAATTCTCTTCATCATCTACCTTATGCCAAACCCAGCTTGTTCCCATGGTAGAACCAGAGAAAAAAACACCGCTTGGGGTTATACAAATCCATTGCAAAATAAACCAGATTTTCAAATCAGGAAAGCTTTGGCACACCGGTGCAAGAGGCTCCGAAGAACTATTCAGCTACAAATATGCATTTTCTAATAAAATATAATGAGCAGATCTATAACCCTAAACACGGATCTCAAAACTCCACAACAAAACCTAACCATAAGGACGAAACCTGGAACCAGATCTGTAGAAACACACCTATAGCATTTTTCTATTTTGACAATATTGAAGACAATATGATGCTCTCTTATTGGGACAATTTCTAATGACTTTTTTTAGAAGATTTTTTCCCCATATCACAGCCACATCTTTGCCTTTTTTCAGTCATTATGAGATTTGTTCTCGAAAAGGTTAGTATTTTTTAGTTACTGTACCAATCGAGAAGGCTGCTAAACTACTCTTTGCATTCAGGAAAATAGTATGAGTGATAAAAGGTAAGATGAGTATTGATGAATATCGATGAGGGCATAATTGAAAAATGTTCATTTTAATTATCTATCTTCAAAATCCACAAATTTTCACAAAAAACAAATACGGTATATATATATAACACTAAGTATAATATCCGAATTTATATCCATTGTTTTTTTTTATATCTACCTCTATATTCGAAGGTGCACTATATTCATCAATTTTTCTCCGAACAATCAAACGGGCTCTTAAAGTGTCTTCTTCTATGGCACGATTGATTTGAGAGATCTTATACCAATTTTTTCTATTATGTTCAGGGATTCTCCTCAATTATGAAAGAACCCACTATTTTTAGTTTTTAACCAAAAAACTTGCTACTAGGGTCCCTCGTATACCAATTTTTAAAAGACAACCCAATTATATTTTAGAATTTTAGTTTCGGAATATATGATTTTATCATTTTATGTGTTGAATATTGTGATTGTGCTGAAATTAGAGTTTTGATTTTTTCTTAATATCTTTTACTATAATTGGTCTTTTGATTTATTCTGACCAAGATGTTGGAGATTTAAGATTTTTAATAATTTGTTCTATTTAAAATTTTGAATTTTGTATAATCAGGACATCGGTTTTTGTTTCTTAACAGGGAGTAATATTCTTTAAAAGATCACTATTAGAAATGCCTCATTCTAGAAAAAACGTGCAATTAGTTCTCAAAACAAAGCCATGTCAAAAAATAAAATTGGTGCTCTCTCTCTCTCTCTCTCTCTCTCTCTCGCCCTGCTTGTTCAAACAATTAACGTTTGTTGTTTTTTACGTGGTGAGATTAGTTTGTCATGTTTTCTTTAAAATTTTAGCAGCTTATTTGTTTTCTTCAGCTCTTGGTCCAAACAAGGAATACCTTTTTATTTTTTAAAGCATTGCTATGGAATTGGACGAGGTAATCTAATTTGTGTGATCATGCGTCATGGAAATTAGGCTTTAATTTTACAAAAACTTGGAGGCAATGCTTCTTACCTACTAATTCTCCAAAGTCTCTAGACCTTGTTGTAGTCGATAATTTATGCAGTTCGGTTGTGGTTACGATCATTTTATCTAGGAAAATGCAAAAGGGAGAATTGATAAAATAAGGTATTAATATTTGTGTAAAATGTATTAATATACGTGAAAGTAGTAGGCGCTTGCTGCGCCTCACTTCCAAAGGTGTATTGATATGAGATTGTTTTTTGTTTCTGTGGATACCTTAATTTCACCAAGCCATATATATTCTATTGTTTGCATGTTTTTCACTACTGTAGAACTACAAATCTATATCTACGTCTCTGGTCAATGGAGATAACAAGTAGTCTCAAAACATGCATTAAAGTTTTAGGAATATTTTCCATTCTAAGAAAATCATAATACAGTCTTGCATTTTTGCCTGTGGTTGGCTTGCTTTGTTATCCTGGGGTATGCCCCTTGCAAACTTGTAATATTTTCTTTCTTTATATACAAATTAATTACCCAAAAAAAAAAAAAATACAGCCTTGCAATCCAGCAGTTGGAGGACCTGCAAAGTCACAGCTGGTACATGAGGTGGACGCACTTGGTGGTGAAATTGGAAAGGTTGCTGATAGGTATTTATTATTATTTTTTTTCTAAATGCCTTTTCTTGTTGAATTGGGCACGAGCACAACTGTTGACATGTTCATTATTTTTTTTTGAATTGCCACAAGGTTACTATTGACGTCTTCATGGTTGAGTATCTGCATGTAAAACGGCTGTGAATTGTTTTGAAATGTTATTCGGCCACTAAATTATATGTGCTAGGACTTTGCTTATGTTCATGGCATTTTATTGCTTTGGGACCATGAATTTTTAACTGCAGTATCATTTATATAATATGTACGTCCCAGTAGAGAGAATAGGCACCTGGATTTGTTCATGGCTTAGGTCTTACTTCTATACTTTCTGACCTGCAAAAGGAAGGAATAAAAATCCTGACACATAATTGACAGTACAATAATAATAAATAAGTGAAATCTTGTTTATTTGTACTTTTTTTTCCTGGTTGTTCTGTTAAAGGCATTTTGTAGTTTCAGGTATTTGGAAAAAAATATTCTACTGGTACGTTGCACGGAATGTTCACATGTTTCAATAAATTAAGACGTTAAATGTTTGACAATTCACAGGTATCCTTTGCTAAATTTAAATTGGAATATAATTGTTTCATTCACTGCCAACAATTTTGTAATTACAAAAGGAAAAAGAAAGGAGCGCTCTGAACTACTGATTATATATTATTACAGTTTTCCCTGTGTGTGTATGATGATAGGCATCTATTGTATTGCTTGATATGGGTTGAGTAATGAAAATATCTTGAGGCATTGTAAATAATTATGATAACTTGTGTGGATGGCTTCATTGTTTCTTTTTTTTTTTTCCTGATACCTTTACACCTTGTTGCTGTTGGTACAATTTAGTATTGACCACTATGATGAATCATGGCGGTGAAATATTTTACTTACCCAAAAAGCAAAATAGTTGCTTGCACAAACTCCATGCTTGAATAAATCATTCTACTCTTGTTTAGATGGTTTAAGGAAGCAAATTCCTTGCTAGCACGAACTCGTGGCTTGAATAAATCATTCTACACTAGTTTACATGGTGTAATGAATTAGATACCTGCATGCACGCAATGAGGTCTTCTCCTCCTCCATCAAGTTTAGAACTTCGAAGTCTGTTACTGCTCTTCCTCTCACTAACACTCCCTCAACTCTCACCATGTCCACCACTGGTTGAGCCATCTCAATGGCCACCATAACTTCGTCGAGGGCTTCACAGCTAACCTATTCACAACTGACCATCCACAATATTTTTTATTTAATACATGTCAGGAATGAGCCCTTATAGAATGGAATATACATATTTAACCAGGCAGCTTATAATATTACTTTGCCATTTCGGTCATCATCCACACTGTATCTCACTATCTGATGTTTCTACGATTCCAATCCTAGTAATTCCTTTTTCTAGACTATTATTTTGATGTTGATGACTTGTGATTGTTTGTTTACTATTTTCTACATCTAATGGTCATATTCATGTTTGTATTTCAGGTGTTATTTGCAGAAGCGTGTTCTCAACACCTCAAGAGGCCCTGCTGTTAGGGCATTACGTGCTCAAACTGATAAGAGGGAATATGCTATGCATATGAGAGGCATTGTGGAGAGGCAAGCACTTTGAATTTTTTTAATTTATTAATTAATTTAGTGGCGCTTCTCATGAGACAAGCTATTGGTCTAAAACTTCGACAGGCCATGGATTCCGACATTAATCTCATATCAAGAAATGAGAAATCAAGCCATAAAGTTGCAAATCATGAATTATTCACTTGCAACTAAGCATGTGTTTGGTCTAGCTTTTATTTCACAACATTTTTTTTGTCTTATCTGAACATTTTTTTATATTTTTTTGGTAAAACTTTTTTACTATTCTGATTCCTTATGACGAGAGGAATTTAGAGAGGAATTTAATAAGTATATTTATTTGGGCTAATGCTAAAAAAAGGGTTTACCTAAGACAAAAAAAGCCACTTAATAAGGTTTTTGTGGCTTTTTCGTGTTTAGTGAACTTTTTTCATCTTTAGCCCAAACGGGCTTACTTTCTATATTCTTCTTGTCACAAGGATCCAAAAATGGAAAAATAAAAAAGATGAAAAAAAAGCTCTGAAAAAGAAGCCTAAGGCTTTTTTAGATGAAACCTATTTAGATGGAAAAGCCTGAAGTAAACAATACAAAACAAACTTAAGTAGACGGCAAGATGTCTGGTTCCAAATAAACAGAATATATGCTGTAGACACTTGAGCAGAATGAATTACATAATATATTTTAAGACCTGAGTTGTAAATTAGTCAACTTAAGTTCAATGATGGTATGCTCTCAATTGAACTAAAATTTAACGTACTTAATAATTTGAAGTAGATGCCAAAGAATAAGATTCATTGAAGCACAGGTAATTGGTATACATTCTACATTCCTCGTATGGTATGGTACGAGTAGATCAACATAGCAAAACCTAAAAAACTAGGATATGGGTACAATCAAGCTGAGGCTGTAATTTTATTTAGAAATACGAGCACGGTTGGGCTAAGACTATGACTTTTTAAAGTATGTTTTCTAGTATTGTGTTAGATATATATATATATATATATATATATATATATATATATGCATCAAATACCAAACTAGTTTTAGCAATAATAGCATCATACAGGAAAACAAGAGTACATTAATCTGGTTAATGTATGACAATCTATGTTTGCTTTAAGTTTTTATGGGACTTATTATTTCTTTTTAAACCCTCCAACTTATTTTATGTTAAAAAGAGGCACCACATTCTATGTTACATGGACTCGGGTATGGTGTCGAATACAGGTACAAGTCCACGTGTCAGATTCGTCAATTTCTCTAATTATAGGATACAAGGATATGGATCGAAATTTGGATATCCATGGAGATACATTAAATAATTAGTTTTTTGATATATGTTACATGACGAGTTTAAAAAATATGGGTTGCAGGTGCAAGGATAGATGCATTTATTTATATTTTTCAAATATATGATGACTTTTAATAGTTAATAAATTGAACATTACTTTTTTACCTCATCAATAGAACATTACCTTTTGTCATTAAAGCAAGCATTACTAGCCAATAGCAAAAGTAGAAGGAAAAGGGTCAATATATTATTTATGTTTGGGTTATCCAAACATTGTTAATTTTAGAATGTGGGTGATGCAGTATTTTTTAAATGTTAGTAGTGTAATAAATTTTTTTTTTATTGTGCGTTAGTTTTTTTGTTGGTTGTCCCATGTTTATAAATAGTAGTTAGGACCTCTAATATTCAATTTGTTAGACATTTTAAAATTGTAAATTTGTGAACCTTAAAACTCTTTTATTTCAATTTTGGAATTATTCTCTTTCTAATATATACTTTCTTAGATATGATTGCATCATTTGGTATCAGAGCCCAAATTTAAGATTTATTTTTACCGAACCTCATCGGAACCTTCGTCGAACCTTGTCGAAACCCTCACTGGAACCCTAGAATCGTCGGAGAATCGCTAGAACCCTAATTGGGGATCAAAATCTTTGTTGGAGCTTTTCTAGTTCAATCGTGACCTCCAAAAGTGGTAAATCTATTGTTAATTTTGCTAGATATGTCCCAATTCGAACCTAAATTTGTCGGTTCAACGAAAATCGAACTATAATCACATTGTTTGGGCCTCGCAAACCAGATTAGAGTCTTTTTTTGATGTATTACATTGGTTTCGAACTCCATTCACGTGAAATTAGAGTTCGAATGTTGCTTGCAAACTTAATTGAGCCTTCGATTGTAGTTGAATCTGGTTTAACCTTCGGTTGATGGTCTCTTCCTTTGCGATTACAGATTTGGAGTTCTTCAAGCAACACGACCTGGTTGAAACTTGATCTTTGAGTTTGATTTAAACCCTAGTAGTTTAGTTTGAGTTCGATCTTCTGCGAATCAGCAGTTTCTACCCTGATTGGCTTCGCCTAGCTCTAATCGAACCATTTCAACTTCAATTTGGGTTTGATTGTGTTTGAATTGCTTCAATTTGTTTTCGAATGTGTGCAAATTGTGTTTGCAAGTATCACATCCGTCACAAAGGTTTCTCAGAGGATGCGATTTTCTTCTTCTTGTGGAGTTTGATTTTTTTTTTTTTTGGTGTTTGAGTGTTGGCCAGGTTCATATTTAGATACAAGTTTGGTTGAGTTTCATTTGAGTTGATTGGTCGAGTTTGATTTGTGACTAGAAGTTGAGTTCACACTGAGTAAGATTTTTTTTCGAATTGAGTTGACTCGCTGTAGTGTTTTGCTATAGTGCCCGAGCCACCCTTTGTTTCCACATAAGAAGGGCACCACACCTCAGTGTGGACAAGAGACAAAGGAGATTTAGAGATGAAATGCTTTTAGGAAAGGGTAAAGCGGACATCTTAGCAAGCTTATAACCACTACACTCGGAGATGTCACTAAGAGGTACTTTTCCTAGGTGATCGGACTGAACGAGAACTTTTAAACGCTCACTAGATGGATGACCTAATCAAGAATATCAAAGATGAAAAGGGGACGAATTCTTCTCTAAATGAAAAGAAGCAGCAAAGGAGGTATCAATGGGAATGTACATTCTCTCCAAAATATATAAATCACCAGCCCGATGCCCAGTTCCAATTTGCTTTTGAGACGTCCGATCTTGAACAACACAACCAGAAGAAGAAAATAAAACATCTAAACCAGAGTTAGAAAGTTGACTAATAGATGGTAAACTAACAGACAACTGTGGCACATAGAAGACATTAGGAATAGACAATGAAGATGAGGAAGGGAGAACATAACCAATATAAACAACTTGCATAGAAGCACCATTTGCAGTAAAAACAGTGATAAGAGAAGAGGGGAAAACATAATAACTAAGACTTGACAAATTAGATGTCATTTGATGTGAAGAACCTGAATCAAAAATTCAAATTTTTGGTGAAATATTAGTAAAAAGGGAATTATGCAAACTTGAAGAAAGAGTGGATAGAGCAGAGGCATGAGATTGGAGCCCAAAAGAGCCGTGCATAACGTGAGATTGCTCAAACAGGGACTGTACTGAGGAAGATTGAGCACCACCGGAAGTCGAAGCATAAAATTTCGTACCCAATCTCATGCCGAATAAAATATCAAATCCATGTTTATAAAAAATCTCTTGCCAAATATAATCCAGAGTCACATAGAGGCTACAAAGTTGATTGGAGAAGAAAAAAGGCTGAATAGTGGTCCGGTTTGGCTCGGCTTATGATGGATCTGGACAAAAAATTAAATTCGGGACTACACCAGAATTAGAACTGCATGCTTGGGGTATGCCAAGGGTAGACAATGGTCAAGAAGTGGTTGACGGTGGTTGGCGATGGTCAGTAGTGGTTGCTGCTTATGAGTAACGATGGAATCAAGCTAAATCTAGCGATTGTGGTGCATCGGTGGCCAAATCTAGTTGCTAAGGGTGCGTTGGTGGTGTGGAAGAGGTCGCCGGAGGTCAGTGAGACAAAGGTTTTGGTGTACGATGGTCGGCGGTTAGGGTTTACAGAGGAAGAAGAAGAGCTGCGATGGTTGGCAACTGATGGTGACTAAGGCTTTTGCTAGCTGGTTCGTGCGAAAGAGGAAGAAGAACTTGGTTAGCGTCAGAGAAGGGGTCAACAACGCCGGCGCTGGAGAAGAGGAAGGAGTTCGGCGGCAGAGCTAGGATTTTGAACTTTGCTCTGATACCATGTTAACAAAGGGAAGAAATTGTTATTATTGCATAATAATCCAAAAGACTTGAATAACAATGCAGGAATACATCATATATATATAGGCTATAGAAAACCTAATAATGGTAATAAGACTAACAAGGAAACAAAATCCTAATAATGGGTCAATAGCCCAATAATAATAATAATAGTATATTCTCACAATCTTAATAATGGAAAAATATCTCAATAATAATAGTATATTCTAAACAAGATCCTAATAATGGGTAAATATACCAATAATAATAATAGTATATTATCACAATCTTACTAATGGGAAAGTATCCCAATAATAATAATAATATATTCTCACAAAAGGATTAATAAGAACTAAGTCATTTTTGGAGACAGAAGCGTACTTGGAAGGAAGATTAAAATAAGCGAGACGTTCAAGAAACGCAACATGTCGTGAGACTTAGAGATGTTTAGAAATAGGGTCATTGACTGATATCCTATTTGGTGGATGCCATACCCTAAGAAGACACAAAGAGCAGAACGAGCGTTGAGTTTGGTCCATTCTCGTTTAAGGAGAAGAACGAAACAAACAGAGCCAAATACATGTAGTAAGGAGTAATTAAGAGCGTGCTCGAAAAGCTTCTCATAAGGGGATAGCCCAAAAAAGGAGATGAGATGGCATACGATTGAGAAGATACACAGCTGTAAGAATGGCTTCTCCCCAGAAGACAACAGGAGCAGAGGTGGATAGAAGTAGGGATCGAGTTATGTCAAGTATATGCCGATGTTTCCCTTTACCTCGACCATTTTGGGTCAGAGTATTAGAACACGAGGAATGGTCAATAGTACCAGAGGAAGCCAAAAAGTCCTTAAATTCAGTTAGAAAATATTCCCCACCAAAATATGAACAAAGAATCTTTATATTAGTAGAAAACTGTATGTGAATGAAGATCACGATAAATGCAAAAGAAATCAAACTTGTGAGACATAAGGTACACCCAACAGAACCGACTATAATCATTAATAAAGGACACATATTAGATGGAGCCACCCTTGGTGGTAATGGGAGAAGGGCACCAAACTTCTGTATGGATAAATAGAGAAATGAGAGGTAGAGATAGACGTACTTTTATTAAAAGGTAAAATTGACATTTTTGCAAGTTTACAACTACTGCACTAAGAAATATCACTAACAGACACTTTACCTAAACTACTAAAGTGAGCTAAAATTTTTAAACGGTCACTTGACAAATGACCAAATCGAAAATGCCAAAGGTAAAAAGGAGAAAAATGCTGATCTAAAGAAAAGAAAGACATGTCAGCATTAGGCACCACGGGAATATGCAAGCTCTCCAGAATGTGAAGGTCACCAGCTCTACGTTCTATCCCAACCTAATTCTGTGACGTCTTTTCCTAAACAACACAACTAGCAAATGAAAAAAGCTAGAATTAGAAAGTTGAGTAATAGGCAGTAGACTAACAGACAACTGTGGTATGTAAAAAACATCTGGAATAGACAAAGTGGACGAGGTAGACGGGATGGTCATCTGAAATTACAGAGGCTTTAGAGAGCCTTGTAGGTGGTCGATGAATCAAAAAGGACTGTTGGTGGTCACAAAGGGTTAGGAGAGCCAAAGAAGGGATTGTCAGTGGTTATAGGGGCTTCAGAGGGCCTTGTTGGTGATTAGCGATGGTCGTTGAACCTTCGTTGGGGGTTGTCAGTGGTCGCTAGACGTAAGAGAAGGGTCAGCGAGATTCATCGGTGTCGCTGAACTAGAGAAGGTCGGCTAGCGTTTTCAAAGCTTGCGAAGTGCGCGAACGAAGGAGAATAGAAGGGTTGAAAAGATTCAGACTTTCATTGGGGGTTGTTGGTGATCGTCGAACTAGGAGAAGAGTTGGCGAGCTTCGGCAGTGTTGCTGGACCAGAGAAGGAGGTCGGCTAGGGTTTGCAAGGTTCGCGAAGTGCGCGAACGAAGGGGAAGAAGGGTTGCAGAGGTTCGGCGCTTCGTCAGATGGTGGGAATGTCGCTGGTGATGGTGGCTCTGATACTATGATAACAAAGAAGAAGGATTATTATTATTATTGTTGTAGTTGAATAATAAAGTAGTGATTTAGGGTTAGAGAAGAGAAAGAAGAAGAGAGAAAGACAAAGAATATTATTAGGAGAATAATGAGGCTTAATTTTACCTTTACACCACACCAGTATTTATATAAGAGACACCAAACTAATTACAAAATGATCATAACATACATAAGTAATTATCTAACAATCTAACATTCCCCCTCAAGCAGGAGCATAGAGATCGAACATGCTTAGCTTGGAAAAAAGTTGCTGGAAATCAGAAGTAGCTAACGGTTTGGTAACCTAATTGATTTTCTGAGCGGACATATGGAGTGACAATTTGCTTCGTCATCATCAAGTCCCGAATAAAGTGGCAGTTAATCTCAATAGGCTTAGTGCGCTCATGGAACACTGGGTTATTAGCAATAAATATGGCCGCTTGATTATCATAAAACATCTCCATAGGATAAGAAGACGTGATACCAAGGTCATGAAGAAGAGAACAAACCCACAACATTTCAAACGCAGTATGAGCCATGGCACGATACTCTGCTTCAACACTGGAACGGGCAACAACAGTCTGTTTCTTATTACGCTCAGTGACATGATTACCGCAAACAAAGGTACAATAACCAGAGATGGACCGCCTATCAAAGTGACTACTAGCCCAATCAGCATCACTAAAGCCAATTACAGACAAATGATCAGATGGACGACATAACAATCCACCACTTGGGGTACGTTTTAAGTAGCAAAAGATACGACAAATAGCATCATCAAAGTATGGCTGATGAGGAGCATGCATAAATTAGTTAACAACACTAACATCATATGTGATATTAAGACGAGTGATCGTAAGGTAAATTAATTTCTCAACAAGCTGCTGATAACGACCAACGTCTAGAAAGGGTTATTCCTGTTCAGCATTGAGCTTAATAGTAGAATCCATATATGTATCAATAGGGCGATCATCAAGTAACCTAGTTTCAGAGAGAAGATCAAGAGTATACTTACGTTGGGATAAAGAGATCCCTCGGGAGGAATGACCAACCTCAATCCCAAGAAAATAACAGAGAACGCTTAAGTCTTTAGTATGAATATGATGAGCCAAATGTCATTTTAACGCAGCTATACCAGTAGAATCGTCACCCAAAATACTGATATCGTCAACATAAATAATCAGCACAATAGTACCAGTAGAAGAGTGATAAACAAAAACTGAATAATTAGTTGTGGAATGCCAAAAACCGTATGCAATGATAATAGAACTGAAGCAATCAAATCAGGCACGATGAGATTGCTTCAGACCATATAGAGCCTCATGCAAGCGAAAAACAAAATGCTCACTACTAGGTACAACATAGCCAGGGGATGATCCATATAGACCTCTTTCTGAAGATCACCGTGAAGGAAGGCATTTTTAATGTCAAGATGATATAATGGCCAATAACGACTATCAGTAACAGATAGAAGGATCCGAACAGAGTTAGGGCGAGCCACATGAAGTTTCCAAATAATCAACGCCGTAAGTCTGAGTATAGCTCTTAGCAACCAAACGTGCCTTGAGATGCTCAATAGAACCATCCGGAAGGTACTTAACTGTATAGACCCAACAACATCCCACCGCTTGCTTCTCGGGTGGAAGAGTGGTAACCTCCCATGTTTGATTCTTATAAAGGGCATGCATTTCCACATCTATAGCAAGTTTCTAGCCAGACGTGGACACAACTTGCTTGTAAGAAGTAAGAATAGAAATGGATGACAAAGTAGAAGTAAAAGAATGAAGACAAGATGACAAACGATCATAAGACAAAAAGTGAACAATAGAATGTTGGGTGCATGTACGTTTACCTTGGCACAAAGCAATCGGTAAGTCATCGGAACTAGGAGTGGAGGAGATAGGAATCTCTACCGGAAAAGATGAATTTGGGTCATATGAGACGATGGGCTTATTTTGAGATCACTAGTAAACCTGCAAAGGTGGGTTAGAGGAAGAAGATGGTGCCATAGGTAGAGGTAAAGGAAGAGTAGGAGAGGAGAGAGACTCCCCCTCACGACAACATATCAAATCAGAGAAAGTTGGCTACCGGAAGAAGTGAAGAAGGGAGTGAACTTAAAGGTCACATCAGCACTCATGAAGTATCGGCGAGACTCTGGATGATAACACCGATATCCTTTTTTAGTACGAGAGTATCCAAGAAAGACACACTTACGTGCGCGAGAGGACAACTTATCAGTACCAGGATCAAGAACATGCACAAAGGTAGTACAACCAAAACCCTGAGAAGTGAGTGGGAAAGGTGAAGAGTTAGGATATAACAATGAAAAAGGAGATTGGCAATCGAGAACAATGGAAGGCATGCGATTAATCAGATAACAAGCAGTAAGGATATCATCAGTCCAAAAGTGTTTTGGAACGTGAGCATGAAACAATAAGGTCCGAGCAACATTTAGTAGATGACGGTGCATGCGTTTAGCGACGCCATTTTATTGTGGCGTGTGAGCACAAGTCGTCTGATGAATAATTCCACGATCGGCACAAAAAGAAGCAACAGTAGACTACATATATTCGAACACATTATCAGAACGAATAACCTAGATACGCTTTCCAAATTGAGTAAAAATTTCATTGTAGAACGTAGAGAGCATGAGGCAATTCAGACCGGTATTTCAACAAAAAAAGCCAAATCATATGAGAGTAGTCATCAACAAAGATAACAAAATAAGAATATCCACTAGTACTCGGAGTTCGAGAAGGACCCTAGATGTTTGTATGGACCAAATCGAAGGACTCTGACTGACGATGATGGCTACGACTGAGAAATGAACTACGGAGATGCTTGTCTAATTGACAGGCTTCACACTCGAAACGGGACGTGGAAGGTAAGTTGGGGATGGCCAACTTAAGCTTAGCTAGAGAAGGATGACCTAAGCGAAAGTGCGACTGAAGAGGTAAAATAATAGCACTTAAGGCAGATGAAGTATGGGAAGACTAATTAGAATCAATGTCAAGAAAATAGAGCCTGTTCTTCTCATGTCTTGAAGCAATCATCTTCTTGGTTTTGAGGTCCTGAAAGACACAAGAAGTAGGAGAAAATGTTACGGTGCAATGCATAGATTTAGTGAATTAACTAATTGATAACACGTTAAAAAGGAAAATCAGGAATATAAAAACTAGAAGGTAAGACCAAAAAAGGAGAGGGATGAAGGACACTTTACCCGTGAATCGGTCGAAAGGAGCCATCAGCTAAGAGCTTAAGACTATATGATGCTTAATAGGAGTTAAATGAGAGAAAAAGAGAGGGATAAAGGACATTTTACCCGTGAACTGGTTGAAAGGAGCCATCAGCTAAGAGCTTAAGACTATATAATGCTTAATAGGAGTCAAATGAGAGAAAAGAGATGGATTACCAGACATATGTGAACTAGCGCTTGAATCAATGATTCAAGTTGGAGAAGTAAGAGCCGCACATGTAATATTTACCCGAATTAGCTAAGATAGTAGTAGAAGAGGGCAGCAGAATCTCACATAAGGTTCGAACAAGCTCGCTAAGCTGAATACAGAGAGCATTAGAAGAAGTTTGTACTTTAGCCATAAGAAACCAAGCAGATGAGAGGAGGCTAAATCTAAAGAAGAGCAAACCAATAGACCCGGTTGTGTGACAAATTGGGGTAAAATCAAAGTAATCCAATGGGAAAACCAAATGAGCTAAATCCTAAAGTCCACAAGCTAAGATAATGTCAAAAAATCGCAAATGAAGCTAATCAGCTTACCTAAGTCAACAACAAAACCAAATCACCGAAATCCCTAAATCGAACTCCCAAAACGAACTGTGGAAAACCAATTCGAACTTGGACCCAAGAGAAACACCAAATCGACCAACCAGAGCTGAAAATCGAGCACCAAATCTTAAAAACGACCACTAAAATCGCAAAATCGAACTCAAATTCAAGCGAAACACCAAATCGCAGATCGCTGAAGTTGAAATCTCCAAGAAAAATCCCCAAATCATACTGAATCCCCAAATCAAACTGAAATTGAACCAAAAATTGAATTAAAATCCCCAAATTAGACTGAAATCCCTAAATCAGACTCCCAAATTGAACTGGAAATTCCAAAATCAAACTGCAAGATCCCCAAATCGAACTGAAATCCTTAATCGACCACTGAAATCTCGAAATCAAACTCAATTCCAAGTCGAAATACCAAATCAATCACCGAATTTGAAGCAAGGAGCCGTCGGCAGCCAAAAACCACAATCGAAACCAGCGAATCAAGTCGAATAAGAAGAAAGAAGGTCGAAATCTAGTCAATGTGCACCAAAACAAGCATCTGAAGGAAAACCGAAGCACGATGCAACTAAAAAAGCCATGTTGCGACCAAAACAGTGAAGTCAGCATCTAGGGTTTCTGTTGCCAACATGATTGAGATTTTAGTCCTTGTTAATAGTGTTAAAATCAACAAATCGATGCCCTAAAGGGCTAGTAGGGATGATTTCTGCACCCATATGAGAGATCGCAACAACCAAAAACCAGATTGGAGGCTCCAAATCGCGATTCGCGAAGAACAATGCATTGGTGCCAAAATTATGAAAAACAATTGAAAAACATATCAAAAAATCGAGAGCAAGGAAGGAAATCATGGAAGCATAGATCGGGACTAGTCAATTATTTGGGATTTTTTTTTATAATCAAGAATTCAGAAAAATGAAAAAAAAAATGAAGAAGGAGAGAAGAAGAATGTTGGATCAGAATGCTCTAATACCTAGTTGAATAGTAAAGTAGTGATTTAGGGCTAAAGGAGGAGAGAAAGAAGAAGAGAGAGAAAGATAGAGAGAATATTATTAAGAGAATAATGAGGCTTAACTTTACATTTACACCATACCAGTATTTATATAAGAGACACCAAACTAATTACAGAATGATCCTAACATACATAAGTAATTATCTAACAATCTAACAGTTGTTAACAAAAAAGGCTTGAGCCCTAATGATGGAATACATGATATATATAAAGAAAGAAAACCGTAGAAAACTCTAATATTGCTAGTAATACTAAACTACCCTTTAGTTATATGTAAATAACAAAAAAGAACACACTCTCACATTATACACCTTTATAGGGATACCATATGGTTCTAAACCCTTACTGATTTCATTCTCTTTGTGGCAGTTTTCACTTCAAACTTTTTTATTCTGCGATAGAACTTATATTATCTAGTTCACCCGAGTTATCAGATTCCTGTACTTTGGTTCTTTTTACATGTTTTTCGTTTAATAATTTCTCAACATAGGTTTTTCATATTTCCTTAATCTCCTCATCGTTCGTTAACACCCTTGAATCCTTACTTTTTATGTATTTAACTTGAGTATTGTCTCTTGTTTTCCATTCTCTCCACTTAGTGAGTTTATAGATTTTTTTTCTCCCTCTTTTCTATCTAATCTAGTATAAAAATCTTCATAAGCTTTCAATTTAGTATCTCAACGGTTTTCTTAACGTCCTTACAAGTTTGTTTGTAGCTCCTAAGATTGCCATCATTTCACTCTTTTTGCCACCTTTTAAATTCTTTCTTAATTTTTACTATAGCTTGGATCTCGTCATTCTACTATCAAGATTCCTTAGTTATAGGGTATTTCCCCTTCGAGTCTCCAAGAACTTTTTTGATATCCTCTATATCCTTTTAATGTATTCATCCATTGCACCCCACATAGTATTAGTGTCTTCTTCTAAATCCCAACTTATTTTTTTTTATACATTTTGTCATTAAAAATCCCCAATTTCTGATCTTTAAGATTCCACCATCTAGTTCGTGGGACTCTGATATCTCTTCTCACTAAATAAATATGCGGAATAAAGACAAGTTATGTTGTGAATGAAGTCTACGTTTCGTAGACCAAACTTCACGGTTATGGATTCGAGTTCCAAAGGCTCCACCAAATTCTTCTTATAACTCGTTCATAAATTCACTTGACCATGTTGTTCCTCAATATGAATATCTAGTACCATAAGTCTATGTTGTGATGTTAAACTTTATCCGGGAATGACCTTGTAATATTTACATCTGAGGCACTCTATGTTTCGAATAAGAAATAATATATTTGATTTTTATAAGATCCACTCTTAAAGGTTATTAAGTGTTTTTATCTCTTTTTAAAGGAAGTGTTGGTTAATATACGATCAAATGTTACCACAAAATCTAAGATTCCCTCTCTAATCTCATTTTGAACACCAAAACCAAATCTCCCATTAACCTTTTCATATCCTTGTTTATTGTTTCCTACGTGCCAATTGAAATCTCTATCTATAATTATTTTATCTCCTATTGGTATTTCATGGACCATTTCATCCATTTGATCCCAAAATTGTCCTTTAGTAATTATGGTCATCGAATCCTACTTGAGGTGCGTAGGCACTAATCACATTAATTATGATTTTTTCAATCACAAGTTTAATTTAAATTATCGTATTTTTATTTTGCGTGACTGCTACTACATTATATTGATGGTGCTTAGCCACTATTATTCCTACATCATTTCTCTGTCTCTCTTTCCTAGTATAATAGATTTTATACCTTGTATTATTTATTTCTTTTAATTTATCTCCTACCCATTTGAACGCATGTTGTACTAATTTTTCTTCTAATCATAGTATCAACTCATTTTATTATTTTAAATGGTAAAGTTCCTATATTTCAAGTTGCAAATCTAAGCCTATAATCCCGGGTTAACTTCTTTACCAGCGCTCGTTCAGGGAAGCACATTAACTTCTTTAGTGGCGCTTGTTCTGGGATGTGCATAACCCCTTGCTCATTTTTCACCACACCTGGGCATTGATGCAGTGATGTATATAAAAAATTTCATTCCTAATTATAAAAGATTGGGCGAGGAGGATATGGATGCCTGCACATTTACGAACATGTGTGCAATACCAATTTATCTTCTAACCATTGTTGTCAAATTGAGAATCGAATCGTAAATTGAAATTACTTTTTTTCGAATCATGAATCCAATCGAATTGCCAATCGTTAAGATTCGGTTATAATTTCTAAAATACATAACAAGTGTAAATAGTTAGATATTAAAGATATATTATAAATATGAAATGTTTAGTCATAAATTAATGAAAAGTTTGTTTTAAATGATGAGCACATAGTGTAATAGGTAAATGCTTGCATCCAGGGTAAGAGATGTGGGTCCGAACTCTAGTGTGATCAATGATTTTATATTATATTATTAATTATGCTATGATTAATGACAATTTGTAAATATATTTTTGAATTTGGGGCTATCCAATCCAAAATTAATTGGCAATGAGTGGAGAGGTCTCTAAATTATATGAATCAAACTTGAATGGTTTAGAGAAGTGATGTAGGATATGTCTCTAATACTTCCTTGCATGCTCACTCCTAGTTGCATGTGAAGATGATAGAAAGATGAATGGAATGAATCAGGAAGACCTTGGACAAAAACTTGACTCACTAAACCACCCAAGACTGCTTTGATATAAATACCATATTAGAATTTATAGCATCCAATCCAAAACCAATTATTAATAGGTATAGAGGCCTCTATAATCTATAATCAAGGTTGGGTGGCTTAGAAAAGTGATGTGGTACAAGTCTCTAGAATGTAAAATTATGAATTAGAAAAAATAAGATTAGAGACTTGCTTCTTATCGAATTGATTCCGTGGTGTATCAAACTGAATCATATCGAATCGTGTGATACGTATTATGAATTATACTATTCTTGTTTTCGTTGATTCAAACTACCGATACGAATCAATTGGTAGTGTATTGAACTAAATCGTACCATACGTATCGCGAATCGTACAATTCTAATAACGGAGCTTCTAACTAGAATCTTTTCTATTTTGCAGCACTCCAAACCTTTCTATTAGAGAGGCAATGGTGACAGATATATTTTTGGGGAAGAATGATAATGTGGAAGGTGTTCGCACATTTTTTGGGATGAACTTCTATGCTAATTCTGTGATTCTCACAACTGGCACTTTTATGAGTGGGAAAATTTGGGTTGGTAGAACATCTATGCCTGCTGGAAGAGCTGGTGAGGCAGCTTCACACGGTCTAACAGAAAACTTACAGCAGCTTGGATTTGAAACTGACCGATTAAAAACTGGCACACCTGCACGTGTCGACTGTCGTACGATAGATTTCTCTGGATTGGAGCCGCAACATGGAGATGATGAGGTCCTTCATTTAATCTCGTATCGAGGTTTAGTTGATTAAATTTTAAACAACACGTGCTTAGATTGTGCATTTCATTGTAATCTCATATGAGGCCCTTCCTTTAATCACATATGTAGCGTCAGTAGATTAATTTTAAATGAACTTCTTTTTATTGTGCATTACAATTTTCTTTGTCCAAATAGATTGCCAGTGCATTTGGTAGATTGAATAAACAATGTGGCTCTGTTAGTATATCTGTGTGTTGCACTCAACACAACAATACATATAACCCAAAATGGGGTTTATAACGTAAGAAATTATGTAACTCAAATTCAAGAAACAATTGAAGTATTCATATAACTGTCCAGGAAGCTTTGTAAAGGTTTCTTTCTGTTTTACAGAAGTTTCTGCTAGATTTTCTATTAGGTTTTCTATTCATTCAATTCTTGGTCACTTTCCCACTTCTCGTGTCCCCAAAATTTATTGGCAGTATATTTTTCTTCCGTTTCCTCTATTGTTTCCTGTTTTCTCTTCGTGTTCTGGCAGCTACGGTTAAATTGAGGTTTAGTAACACAAATGCACCTGCACCCTCAGGTTTTTTGACAAATTCAAGGACATGGTAGACTTAGAAGGCTCCGGGATTGCTTCCTCAAATCTAGGTAACCAAGACCTTTGTTAAAGGGATATAAAGGGGCTTTCTCACTCCCATCTTGGTATTAGATCTTCTCATTTATTATTTTTACCTAAATATCCTAAAATTATTTGGAAGTAAAAATTTTTTGCAAAAGGGAAAATTTGTCACATTAAAAATTTAAGATGTCAACGTTTTCTATCTAGCATTTTAGTTGGCAAATAAAGAAACGGTAATTCTATATATGGTCAAATAAGGGAAGAGGTGATCGTAATTTCAAAAAACAAGAGGGTGCCTTGTAATTATTAGAAACTTGAGTGGTATTGTTTTTTGGGTAATTAACTTGAGTGGTATTGGTGTAATTTAACCTTTAGTTTGTTATCAATATATTTCTAATCAAAAATGAAAATGTGGAAGGTGAAGTTATACAAACACCATTCCCATTATTTCTAATCCTACAACTTGCTTTCTTATTATGATTAATTTTTTTTTCTTGTTATGCTATTTTTGTATGCTAATAGTGAAAAAGTAAAGATTTAAAACTAAGAGACACGTAAGAGTGAATATTTTCGTTATGTAGGTACAATTATTAACAATGATGGTGAGATTGCAAATGATATAACCCATATAATCAAAATAGATTGGCTAAAGTGGAGGGGTGCTTTCGGCGTTTTGTGTGATCGACGGATACCTACAAGATTAAAAGAAAAATTTTGTAGGACAACTATTAAACCAATGATTGTATATGGAACATAATATTGGCTTCTAAAAAAGATCACATAAATAAGATGAGTGTTGCTAAAATGAGAATGTTAAGGTAGATGCGTGGTAAGACTAGAAAAGGTAAAATTGAGAATGAAAAGATTCGTGGAAGGAGTTGTACCAATTGAGGATAAGTTGAGAGTGGTTTGGAGATAGACAGCATAGACCAGTTAATGCAGTAATAAGAAAAAGTGACAAGATCATGGGTAATGGAAGCACTAGGAAGAGGGGTAGACCTAAATTGACATGAAATACCGTATTAAGGAAGGATATGAATTTATTGAAATTAGCTGAAGATATGACCCTTAACAGAGCAGAATGACGTAAAAGGATTCATGTAGCCGACCTCAATTGATTAGGGTAAAGGCTTAGTTTGGCTTGACTATTTTTGTATTTTAAAACGTTGTCAATTGCATACTTATGAAATTTTATTTTTGGATTAGGACACATTCAAGAGCCGTCAAAGCCGTTGAACATGTCTTTAGGACTGCCCAAGAATTACCAAGTGTATTACATATGCTTTGTAATGACCCGATCTGAACCTGTACAATATTGTCAGTTCTGGCAATGGTAACGCACACACCCATACATGTACCTCTATGTGACAAGTGCACAGTTTTGTTTTTCCCAAGTTCTCTTGAAAAGAGAACTTGTACCAAGAAGGTTCAAGGTTTTACATATATAACCTCCCTTAGGACCACACGTTCTCGTGTGGGACACGTCTCACATTTCTAGTTGGTGCAAGTTCTGATATTATTTGTAACAACATGACCCGACCTCATAAATTATTATCCTTTCTGTTTGCCACATGCAACGCATGCGCCTATACACATATGTCCATGTGGAAAGTGCACAGTTTTGTTTTCCACAAGTTTTCTTGGAAAAAGAACTTGTTTTGAGGAGGTTCAAGATCCGACATATATAGCAGCACTTCACAAACCCATCAGCAAGCGATGTGGTATGGATCCTCATATGCTTGGTAGGGGCAATGGCTCCTCTCTTGAAGTTCCGTGCTTCTTAGATACAACAGAGACAATTAGCCAAGTCATTTGCTACATTAATCCCATGATGTTTTATATATATATAGTGACTATTGTGTGGTGAACTCGTGGATTAGCCAATGTGGCTATCACCTATATAACTCAAAGTCATGATGCAATATTTAATAATCTAAAGCCACATGAATTATGAGCCAATTAATTAAACGAAACTAGTTGGGATTTTGCTTTTTACCTTTTTCTTAGTTGTGAATGGCAATTGGTCTTTACTGAAGATTATTCTGAATTGATAAGCAGGTTAGCTGGTTTAGTTTTGATCCTGATTTCCACAAAGAAAGGGAACAAATCTGCTGCCATCTTACCCGTACTACAAAGAGCACTCACCGACTGATTAAAGAGAATTTGCATGAAACTCCCACTTATGGAGGATGGGTTGAAGCTAAGGGACCTAGATACTGCCCCTCCATTGAAGACAAGGTATGTTTTATGGTCTAGTGGTTGGACATGCACTGATGCACCCGACAAGAATATTTCTGATT
The DNA here is from genome assembly GCA_034768845.1 of Heliamphora exappendiculata. Classification (NCBI taxonomy): domain Eukaryota; kingdom Viridiplantae; phylum Streptophyta; class Magnoliopsida; order Ericales; family Sarraceniaceae; genus Heliamphora; species Heliamphora exappendiculata. The sequence continues at coordinate 16,435,726 of JAOTRH010000001.1, read as the reverse complement.
TGTGGTTATCATATAACTATGCATAAAATTCTCGTATTATGCACAAAATGCTTTATTACACATTGTAAATACCATTTTATCCTTGAAATTATAAGTATGTATATTAAGAAATATAAATGTTTTGTTATGTCCACGTGTCCTTGAGTATAAGAATTAGATAATTCTCACGCTTTTAAACACATACGTGCACCCGACACTCGTAATCGAAGCCATATAACATAAATTTTAATAGATTTCTATGCCATAAGAAGTTGAGAGCATGTCCAGCTCTTCTATTTAATTAAATTTTTTTTTTAAATTTTCTTTTCGATTTCTGTAGTGAAATATCAAAGATTTGGTTTCATTTCTTGTGCTTCTCATTTAGCACCTCCTTTAGTATTTATTGAGTTTATCTTTCATTTTTAAACTCATTAAGCTGAGGAGCATGTTTATTTACTACTATGATGGTCCAATATGGTTTTGTAAAGGCTTTTAAGTGCAACTGTTGGACTATGCTATGTATGAATGAACTCTTATATTTCATAGGATATCATGTTTACGATTCCGGTATTAATTGGTCCCGAGTTAGATGTAAATTGTAGCTATAAGTTACACACTACGCTTGAAATGAATTCTTCGCTGGAAAACCCTAGCTTCTTGATTTCACTTATTGTTCAAGTTTGAGGCGGAGGGTAAAGTTTGGAATTTTATTTAATTAATCTATGTATTTCTGTTTATAAGATTGTTGGAACACCTTAAAGAAGTTTTTAAGGATGTTTTGAAGATAAGGTAACAAGGGAAGATGGGGATTGTAGAGCTATGGGAAAATCAAAGGCTTGCGTTAAGTTAGGGGTATTATTGTACTTTTGGTTACTTTGGTCTTATTATATAAATAACAGTGGTAAGGGAGCGAACCCTAATTCTGGGTGCTCTCTCATTCACCGTCATAATTCTCTCTCAATCCTCTCTGCTATTTTTCTGTGTCTACATCAAACTTAACATTGTATCAGTGCTTGATCTTGTGTAAAGGAGAGAGAGTGATTTCTCTCTTTTATTTTTTGGTACTTTTCTTTTTCGGGATTCGTCATTGTAAAAAAAAAAAAAATTCATTCCCAGATGATTGACTGGTCTCTCAAATTAGCATCATGATTTCTCCCTTTTTGTTCTTGTATGTTTAAGATTTTTTTAAAATTTTTTTTTGCTATTTCAGCGCTGCCCAGGGTTTCTTGCGTTAATTGCGATTGCGGTTCTTTCCATCTTGATTAATGGTTGTTTCTCACTCTATGAGGCCAATTAAAGGTATACAAGGCTCTACAAGGGTTGATACAACTTTTTTTTTTGGATTATTGGTTGACTCGAAGATGGGACAAGTCTCTACAAGGGTTGATTTAACTTCTTTTTTTCTTTGGATTATTGGTTGATTCGAAGACGGGACAAGTCGCGGCTAGTTTTTTTGTAATGAGTTTCGATCTGTTTTCTCTATGTATGGGTTCAATACTATTGTTTGGGTTCTAATTAGTGTCGACTAGTGGTGTTTGAAGCTTCTTGGCTTGGATGAACTTCGCAGCTAGGGTTTCTCTATCGTTTTGTGGATCTACTATGGCGGCTAGGGTTTGAAGCTATTTCTTTGCTCCTTTTTCTGGTTCATTGTGATTTGTTCTGCTGTGATTCGCATTTACTACAACATTCATTAATTCTCCATGGTCACGTCTGATACTGGAAAGCCTTCTGGTAACCATGAGGATACCAGATTGATTCGTTCATGGACTACTACTGATAGTCCGTGTCTTTAGATCAGTCTTGTCAAGTTAGATGGTAGCAATTATTTAATTTGGTATCGTGCCTGTAGTTTTGCCATTGTTGTTCGCGGTGTATTTGGGTATATTACTGGTGAAACTAAACAACCAACAATTGTTGGGCCTTCTCGCACACGGTGGATAGAGAAAAATTCTCATCATGTCATTGCTATTACATTCTATGGATCCCTCTATTAGTCGCAATTTTTTTCTTCTGGATACTACACATAAGATTTGGTTTGCTGTTGGCCAAACTTATTCTCAGAGTTGCAATGATGCTTAGCTATACAAATTGAGGAAGAAACTTCGTGGGGTAGATTAGAAAGACCAATCCCTGGCTAAGTATTATGCCGAGTTGAATAGTTTGTGGAATGAGATTGATTATTATTAGGGGATTTCAGCCAAAGGTCCAAAAAAATAAGTTTTAACGTGCAAGGACCATAAACAAAAACTTTAACGTGTAAGGTTCAATTGCGTGATTTTTTTCGAAAATACCCAGCAAACAGATAAATTTATCTGTTTTGCATTACAAATGGATAAATTTATTTATTTGATATTCATCTGTTTAATATGCAAACTAATAAATTTATTTGTTTGCATTTTTATGCATAACAAATAAATTTATCTGTTTGCATATCAACACAGATAATGCAAAGAGATAAATTTATCTGTGTTCTTTTTATGTGCTTTCAATAAGACATAAATTTATCTGTGTTCTTTACATGTGCTTTCAATAAAACAAAGATAAATTTATCCATGTTCTTTATACATGTTTTGAAAAAGTACAGATAAATTTATCTGTGTTTTTTATACGTGTTTCCAATAAGATAGATAAATTTATCTGTTTAGTCATAACACCTTACACGTGCTTTTAATAAGACAGATAAATTTATCTGTGTTCTTTATATATGTTTTGAAAGGTACAGATAAATTTATTTATAATTTTTATACGTGCTTACAATAAGACAGATAAATTTATCTGTACAGAGAGTATCTTTGTCATAAAAAATCATACACGCATCAATAGAGAACTTTGCGCGTTAAAACTTTTATGAGGATGGACCTTTCTCGTTAAGAAATATTATACTGGATGAAAAACAGTAAACATCTTATAAATTGGATTGTTCATCAATTTCCTATTATTATTATTAGGACTTCTATGCTATTTGTACTACTGATGTTGTTGCTTTTCAGAAGATGGTAGTTTCATAAGATGGTATAAAAAGAGAGGGTGTACGATTTCTTAGCCGCCTTCAATGTTGACTATGATTTGATCCGTGCTCAGATTTTGGGTCGAGACTCGTTTCTTACCTTGCGACACGCATACGCTTATGTTTGGCAAGAAGAGAGCTATCGTCATGTTATGGTTCCTCTTTTGAGTCAGGAGTATTCTGTGTTAACTGTTACATCTATCAACCGGACAGGCTTGCCCAGTCATACCAAATCTGGGGAGAAGAGTGAATTAGTAGCCCGAAATGATTTACGCTCCCGTCATACTATCAGTCACTGCTAGAAGTTACACGGCCGTCCTACTAAGGGACGTGGTGGTCTGTGGTAGTGGACATAGTGGTCCTATTCGCTCCTATGCTCATCTTTCTGAGATCTCTGCTGGCACATCTAGTAAGACTGCCCTCTTTCTGAGGTTGAGTTGACTACTCTCAAGCGTGTAATGGCTCGAGTTGACATCTCTCCTTCTACAGCCTCCACTTCTTCCTCTAATTTTGCTCACTTAGGTATTTCTCCTACCGCACTTAGTGCTGCTACCTCTCATATTCGTTGGATCATTGACTCAGATCTTTTACTTTGTTTCCCTGTAACTTGTTCTGGTAAGAATAAGGCCCAAATAGCCGATGGATCTTTGTCTTCTGTATCTGGCAAATGTTCTATCAATTGCGCTTCTTTACTTTCTTTATCATCTGTACTTCATGTCCCCAACTTTTCTACTAATCTATTGTCTGTTAGTTGTCCTACCAGCTCCTTAAACTATTTTGGAGCTTTTTTCCCCGCTCATTGTGTGTTTTAGGAACTGGAGACGGAAAGAACGATTGACAGTGGTAGTGCATATTGTGGCCTATATTTACTAGATGCTCTGTCTTCCGCTTCTCTTTCACCTTCATTGTTTGACCAAGCTCTCTATGCTGACTCTGACACCATTCTTCAACAGTTACATCAGTGGCATCGTCGTTTGGGGCATCCTTCTTTTGGAATTTTAGAAACTTTTTCGTTCTTTAGTTAAACACTGTTCTGGAAGTACACTGTTCTAGAATTACTTTTTTGTGTGAAGCTTGTGAACATCCAAAACATAAAAGATCTGTTTATCGTTCAGTTAATCAGCGCAGTAGTTTTTCGTTCATGATTATCCATTCTGATGTATGGGTTCCCTCACCTGTTACTTCTATTTCTGGTTATCGGTGGTTTGTGACTTTTATTGACTGTCATTCCAATGTCATTTGGGTATATTTACTTTGCACTAAAAGTGAAGTTTTTTCATGTTTTCAAAAATTTCACCAAACGGTCTGCACCAAGTTTGATGCCAACATCAAGATGCTTTGTACTGGTAACATGACTGAGTATCTTGATTGTGGTTTTCATGCGTATCTAGAGGGTTATGGTATTCTTCTCCAAACGAGTTGTGTACGTACTCCTGAACAAAATAGAGTTGTTGAACGTAAAAATCGCCATCTTCTTAAGGTTGTCTATTCCCTTCTCATTACTATGCATGTTCCCATGTCGTTCTGGAGCGAGGAAGTCCTTACTACTGCTTATTTTATCAATCATTTGCCCTCTAGTGCCTTTCAGTTCAAAACTCCTTTGGAGCTTCTTCCTAGGTCTTTACCTGTCTTCTTTCTTCAGCCCCTGAGTTTTGGTTGCACTTGCTTTGTTCATGCATCTAAACACCCACGCCGAAAATTGGATTCTAAGGTTGTCAAATGTATCTTTATTAGCTACGCAGCTACTGAAAAAGGTTATAAATGCTATGCTCTTGCCACTTGCAAAGTATTTGCAAGTATGGATGTTTCATTTTGAGCGTTCGAGTCCTTTTTTTGCTCTCCGGAGACATATTTTCAGGGGAAGACCTATAGAATAGAAGAGATGTTACAGTCGGATATATATATTCAACATAATCAGGAGCCTCAAGGTTTAGTTTTTTTCGAATCTTACCCACTAAGACCTTATTCATAGTGACAGGGAGAAGGAAGAGTCTGGTAAGGAGGAAACCGAGCAGGATGTTGCTGGACAATTAAATAGAACTGATCTGCATATTTATTCTCGACGTCTGAAAGATCAGAATGCTTGTGTGCCACTACCACCTTATCAGTTACTACCTCCGTCCTCAAGTTCGGTTCGTTCCACTGATCCACCTGGTAATGAGTCTTCTGCTGTTAATCTTGATACTGGTGACTTACCTATCGTCCTTTGAAAAGGCGTTAGGATAAGTACTGAACATTCGATTTCTCATTTTGCTTCTTATGACTCTTTATCAACCCCACATAGTGCTTTTGTTTCGTTTTTGTCCTCTATACTTATCCCACAAGGGTTGAAGGAAGCTATTACGGATCTTAAGTGGAAAAAGGTTATGGACGAGGAAATGACAGCTCTGAAAAAGAATGGTACGTGTGAGTTTGTCTCTATTCCAAAAGAGAAGAAGGCAGTTGGGTGCAAATGGGTATTTACAGTAAAACACAAGACAAATGGATCAGTTGAGAGATTCAAGGCAATGCTAGTTGCTAAGGGCTTTAGCTAAACTTATGATTTGACTATCGGATGACCTTTTCTCCAGTAGCCAAAATAAATTTAGTTCGGGTACTCTTATCCAAAGGTTTTAGCGATGTTCCTGGCTACCTTTGTTGTTGTTGCTAAGTTGGGTCGCTCTATTGTAAACCGTTGTTTTGTCAGGCAGCGCGTAATGACTTTTTAGCCGTTGTGGCGTGCTGCTTGCAGGCCATCAATTGGATGTAAAAAATGTCTTCCTTCATGGGGATCTCCTTGAAATCATCTATATAGATACCCCGAAAGCATGGTTTAATTGTTTCAATAAGGTTATCTTATCTATGGGCCGTCACTCTGATCACACTTGATCTATTCGACGATGTTCTGATGGTCGGTGTATCGTTCTATTAGTGCATGTGGATAACATTATTGTTATTGCTCGTTCTCATCACGGGATCCCCCTCTCAGTGAAGTACACTCTTGATCTCCTTCAAGATACTGGCATGTTAGGTTGTAAACTAGCTTTTGCTCTTAACCTTTAAACTAAATCTGGTGAATTGCTTCCTGATCTGTCTATGTATCAACACCTAGTTGGTTGCCTGATTTACTTGACCGGTAATAAGACCAAATCTGGTATTTGCAGTGAGTGTTATCAATCAATTTATGCATGCTTCTCGTCAGGCTCATATAGATGCCCTCTTATTGTATCTTAAGACTTGTACCGGTTTTGGCTTGTTTTTCTCTGGTGGTATCCAATTTGGTCTTTCATGTTTTACAAACACCGATTATGCTGGGTCTAAACGAATTGACGCTTTACTTCTGATTTTTGTACTTTCTATGGTATTAACGTTTTATCATAGAAAAGCAAGAAGAAGCAAGCCGTTGTGTCAAGATCCTCAACTGATGCTGAGTATTGGGCTATGACTCAAGGCACTTGTGAAATTATTTGGCTAAAGTCTATCGTTGTCACGTAGGCTTTGCGGAGAAGGAATCATCTCAATTGTTTTGTGATAATAAATTAGGTATTATGCTTGCTTCAGATTTAGTTCATCATGAGCCATCCAAGCATGTAAAAGTGGATATTCACTTTATCCTGGAAAAGATTCGAGCAGGCATTTTAATTTCCTCTTTTTGTTTCGTCATCTGAACAGACTGTAGACATGTTAACTAAATCAGTGTTCGGTCATCAATTATCAAGTTAGGCTTAGTTGGCATCTTCATGCCAACTTGAGGGGGAGTGCTGAAATTGTTTATTTAATTGTTCTTGGTTTTTGTTTCCTTTATTTTTGATCTTTAGTTTTGATTTTCTTTCTTGTCAAGATTATGGTTTCCTTTCTTGTAAACTTTGATCAATATAAATACATCACGTTATCCCATTTTGGGTTTAAGCCAAAATTCCAGAATTCTTTTAATGAGACTGAGTCTTACCTCCCTTGGAAAGATACTAAGGCTTCCACCTAGCCAATCTCATATGAAACCTCTCTACCACCTTATCGCAAGCAGCTTACACCTTAAAGGACACCGCTAAAGGGAGGCCTAGAAAAGTAAATAGGATGGCCCCCATACGCCTAATAACAAAGGGAAGAAAGAATACTATTCTTGCAAATTAACAAAAGCCTTAATCACTTAAAAAAGAGTTATAGAATATATAGAAGAAAAAAAATTGAAATCTGAATTAGTTTTAATAATTAAAACTACCCTTAAGCTAACAAAGGTAGATCGACGATTAGAGCGACTGCTAGTCCAATCAGTATCACTAAAGCCTACCACATACAAGGAGCGAGAAGGACAATAGAGTAAACCTCGACCGGGTCCACATTTCAAATATCGCACAATGCGGCAACTAACATCAAAGTGAGGTTGACAAGGAGCATGCATAAACTAACTATCAGCTGCATAGGTAATGTGAGAACAAACAACCGTAAGATAAATTAATTTACCTAGCGTTGATAACGGTTAACATTAGAAAAGAGATTGCTAGAATCAACATCCAGCATAACCGAGGAATCTATAGGAGTGTCAACTGGTCGTGCACCAAGAAGGCCAGTTTTAGATAAGAGATCAAGAACATATTTGTGCTGGGAGAGAAAAGGCCCTGAGAAGACCGGGTAATCTCAATGCCAATAAAATAGCGAAATGCACCCAAGTCCTTAGAGTGAAAAGTGACTTAAGTGCCGTTTTAAGGCTGTAATACCAGTAGACTTATCACCAGAAATTATGATATCGTTAACATAGACAAATAAAATAACAGTGCCACGGGTGGAGTCACGGAAAAAAATAGAGTGATCTATAGAGGAACGCTGAAAACCATAAACGATCACAACAGGGCTAAAGAGATCGAACTAAGCACAAGGAGACTGCTTTAGACCATATAGAGCCTTGCGCAAACGACAGACATGATGCTCATTGCCAGAGACAATAAAACCAGGTGGTTGGTTCATATATACCTCCTCCTGAAGATCACCATGAAGAAAGGCATTCTTGATATCGAGTATTCGTGTTGATACAATGGACAAGAGCGGCTAACCGCCATAGATAGAAGAATTCAAACATAATTAAGACATGCGACTGGTGAAAAGGTCTCTAGATAATTAACACCATAAGTCTGAGTGTAGGCCATCAGCCGAATGTAGGACCGCAGACGGGAAAGATGACGTGGTTGGGTCATAAGGCATAGTAGGTCGATTTTGAGAGCAGTGGTACACCTGTAGAGGAGGAGAATGCATCGGCACCGGAAGATTAAGTGGAAAATGAAGCGTAGGAGTGGCGATCTCCCCCTCATGACAAGAGAAGGTTAGAGGAAAAATCTTGACCAGCAGAAGTAAAAAAAGAAGTAGACTCAAAAAATGTGATGGCAGCACTAACAAAATATCTATAGGATTCTGGATGATAGCAACGATATCCTTTTTTAGTGCGAGAGTACCCGAGAAAAACACATTTGTGAGCCCGAGGAGATAACTTGTCAAGATTGGGATCAAGAACATGAACAAAGACAACGCAACCAAATACCTGAGAATTAGGAATGAGAGAAAAAGGTAGAGAACCTGGATATGATAAGGAAAAAGGTGACTGATTGTTCAACACCACAGAGAGCATACGATTAATGAGATGATATGCATTGAGAATAGCATCACCTAAAAAATGCTTAGGGACATGCATTTGATATAACAAAGTACGGGCAACATCTAACAAATGTCGATGTTTACGCTCAGCGACACTATTATGCTGAGAGGTATAGGCACAAGTACTCTGATGAATAATACCACGATCCACACAAAAGGAGTCAACAGTAGATTGGATATATTCCAAAGTATTATCAGAGCGAATAATTTTGATCATTTTGCCAAATTGTGTGAAAATCTCATTATAAAATTTGGTAAGAATAAGATGCAACTCAGATCGGTTCTTTAGTAAAAATAACTAAGTATACGAGAGTAATCATTACCAAAGATACTAAAATAAAAACATCCATTAGTATTAGGAGTTCGAGAAGGACCTCAAATATCAGTATGGATTACATCAAAAGACATAAATTGACGACCATGACTTCTAGAAGGAAAGGAGCTATGGTAATGTTTGCCCAACTGACAAGTCTCATACTCTAAACTAGACATAGAACTCAAAGTAGGAATAATTAACTTCATTTTTGCTAAGGACGGTGTCCCAGCCGAAAATGCCACTGAAGAGGAGAGACAGAAGCAGTTAAGGCAGTGGATGTGTGGGGAGATGCTGGATCAACATTTAAAAAGTAGAGACCATCTCTCTCATGCCCCGAACCAATCATCTTCTTGGTCTGCAGATCCTAAAAAACACAAGAAGAAGGAGAAAAAATTATAGAACAATTCAAAACTTTAGTCAATTGAATAACTAAAAGCAAGTTGAATGGAAAGTTAGGAACATAGAGGTTAGAGGGTAGTGTAAGGGATTGAGTGGGACGAATAACTCCTCTACCATGGATGGGGCGAGAGGAGCCATCAGGAACATAGAGGTTAGAGGGTAGAGTAAGGGATCGAGTGGGACGAAGAACCGCTCTACCACGGATGGGGTGAAAGGAGCCATCAGCTAAAATAATATTATGTTGAAGAGGAGTAAAATCAAAGATTAAAGAAAGATTACCAGACATGTGAGAACTAGCGTCGGAATCTATAATCCATGAAGGAGGAGTAAGAGCAGCACAAGCAGTAGTACCTGAATAAGCTAAAGTAGCTGTGTAACTGGAAGAAGGATAAGCGGTATGCAATGCCTGAACTAGATTGCTAATTTAGGTAGTGAATGAACCATGAGAATTAGAATTAGGGACTGTTTGACCATAAAGATTGGAAGATGCCGAAGTAGTATTATTAACTTGATGAGGTGGGCTTCCCATACCTTTTCCAACAGTACGATTCAGTGTGATTGGTAGCCCCACAATGATCACATCTATGGTCACCTCTGCCACCTGCTCGACCACCACTATGAGCACCACCACGACCACTACAGCCACCATGTGGGCCACCGTGACCACCGAGAGAAACCAAGGCAAAGGACCCTGAAGGAGAAGAAGCAGGTTGAACAACAGAAGAAAGTTTGTCCCAATGAGGAACGTAAAAGGCGAGAGTAGGGGTGGGTAAGGTCTCGCTGGCAAGAATCTATGGTCACCTTTGTCCCAATGAGGAACGTAAAAGGTCTCGCTGGCAAGAATTTGATCTTTGAACTTATGTAATCCAGGATCCAAGCCAGACAACAAGGAAGTAATTATAAAGTCCCCTCCCAGTGGCGCTGCTGTTGGCTGAGATCAGTAGTAAGGGGTCGTAACTGCAACCGGTCCCAAAGATTCTTATGAATACTGTAATACTCTGATAAAGGCATCCCCGACTGCTTCGTGGCGAAGATTTTCTCATAGATCTCAAAAACACGAGAAACATTACTATGATAGGAGAAGGAGTCAACAAAAAAATCCCAAATCTTCTTAGAGGTGTCACAAAATTCAATGGTCGCAGCAACCGTAGGTTCCATGTTATGCCACAGCCAACCCATGATAATCGAACCTTCGCATATCTAATCTTCATATTTGGAATGTGTTTGAGGTAAAGGATTATCAGTCACGTACTTCAATTTACGCTTCCCCGATAGAATTTTTTTTACTGTATGTGCCCAGACTAAGTAATTCAAGCCATTTAATTTGGTGGGGGTGGTAGATTTGGGCATATCATTATCCCTAAGTAAGGAGATTTTGTTTTCGGAACCAAGAACCAAAAGAACAGAAAACAAAAATTGCACACCAGAAACTCGTCGCTCAGCAAGAGAATCAGACCACAATCTCCAAATCAATGCAAAGTATACCCAACAAGATGATTTGCAAGTCACATACCATGGATCAGAGGGTTCAAAGTAAAACAAACCAAAACAAAGGGCAGAAGTTGCACCCAGAAGGCAGAACACTTTGCGTGAAGAAGCTGTCGGCGCAAGAGAAGGTTACGATTTCTACCAGAATACCAAAAGTGAAGCAAATCAAGCCAAATCAACAACTCCACAGGTGATTTCAGCCCCTATAGATGAGATTGGGACCTCCAATTTGAAACAAGAATGTCGAAATCCAAGAAGCACAAACCAACACGTTGTGCGAAGAAGCTGTCGGCGCAAGAGGTTCCCGATTTCGATCGGAATGCCAAAATCGAAGTAAACCAAGGAAAATCAACAACTCCACAATTTATTTTGGCCCCTATAGATGAGATTGGGACCGCCAATTTGAAGTAAGAACTCCGAAATCCATGAATAAAAAAAAAGCTGAAACCCTAGATGCCGAAATCTTCAAAAAATGAAAAAAATACTTCAGATGGCTTCAAAAAAATGTGAAAAATTCATCATAATGCTCAGATTAACCAATCGCTCAAGATCGGAGGATCGATTGCCCTCTACCATGTTGACATCAGCATGACGTCAGCGTCAGATTGCTGATGTCAGCAACTCCAATTGGTCCCGATGATGTTTTGGTTATGTTCTACTCACTTTGTTTAGGATCTGATGCTCTGATACCAAGTTGAAATCTAAAGTTTAGGTTTTTAGGGTTATAGATGAAGAAGGAATGAGAGATAGAGAGAAGGAAAGAGAAGAGAATTAAGAAAATAGATTTAGGGTTCTACTCTATTCCCTGTACCTCTAAGTATTTATATTAAAGTAATAAAAGTCTAAATTACAAGAAGGTTCCCCAAATATCAATAGGATATAAATAGGACAATAGCTCCACTAACAGAAACGTTTCGGCCGTTTTGATGGAAACAAAATGAAATTTTGTTCTTACCCAAAAGACTAGCTATACTCCCTGCATTTAGAACTTCGCCAAAATAAGATAATCTTTGAGTTAGCTAAATTCACCCGAAGGCCCAAAACAACTTCAAAGCAGGGAAGAAAATACCGGAGATATCACGTTGACGTAGCTCAACACACGAAAAAACCAATGTATTGTTCCATAGATAAGATGGGAGAAAGGCAACAGGCAACTGGACACTATACCAAGCTCAAAATCCTACAACAATGCTCTCGGATTTGTGCTTCGAATTAACCTACTGAATTCCTCCACAAGGAATAGCAAGGGGGAAATAGGATCCTACTGCTTCAGTCCTCTCAAATTTTAGAAGAATCAAGTTGGAGTCCTGTTCACTAGCACTAAAAGGGACAATGGCTAGATATAGAAGCTAATCCACGACCTCCACCTAGCTCCAAAGCCCATTCTCCGCAAAAGATATAGATGGAACTTCCAATTGATCTAATCGTATCCCTTCTCAATATGCAGCTTACAAATTATCCCGAGGATCCCACTTCTAAGTCTGGATTCAACACATTCGTTGGTCAACAACATAGCTTCAAGGATCTATCTCCCACCCACAAAGGAATTATGGGAATCTGAAATTATCAGATGTAAAACTCTTTTGAGGCTGGACGCTAGCACCTTAGCTACAAGTTTATAGGCCAAACCTATCAAACTAATAGGTGGGAAACCTGTAATATCCTCTACCTCACCCTTCTTAGGGATAAGAGTAACGAAAGAGCTATTAAGGCTTTACTTAAAAGTCTATAACTCAAGAAAAAGTGGAACATACCCATAACTTCCTCCCTAATGACACCCCAACAATACCGAAAAAGCCACTTTGAACCCAGCAAGACATGTAACTTTATCCCCATTCATCTCACCGCCTAACTAGCTCTTCCATGGTAAAATGTTGCTCTATGATTATTTAGCAGCAATATAATCAAACTCGAGGCCTCCCGCCACCCTCCTCTTGAAACAGACAACAATAAAACTTAGCAACCCCTGAAGAAATTGTATGGATTTTCCTCATCAACACGCACCTTCCTTCCCAATCAAGTTGTCCCGTCTATGAGCATGGCCATCTTAAGAAGAAATTGTGTTTTTTTATCTCCGTTCTTTAAGCAAAGAGCTCCGGATGTCTGCCTCCAATTAATTTTCTCTAGCTTAGTCAGCTTGCCAAACTCACCCCTCAAATTTCTCTCCTTATAAAGTAGGACTCCATCCTCTTCCTTAACATCCAGACAACAGATATCTACTAGGGCCTTATACAACTCAAGTGCCAAACTCCTCCGAGTTCCACCGCTTCAGTTATGCCTTAAGCATCTTTAGTTCAATTGCTAGGACATAAGTCGGAATCCCTTTCATATTGAAGCCATTCTGCTAGCCAGCCGCTCGATCTGGAAAGCCATCAACCTGCATATTTTCAAACCTGAAAGGGATTTGCCCACATTAAACCCTGCCACTGTCAAAGGCCTAGGCAAATCAATCTGAGACATTGATGAAAACTACTACTTCTAAACTGTGGAAATCAACAAATGATTAATCCGACACATGTAAGGACTCCTCTATTAGTTCACCATGTAAAATTGCCTCTAGAAGAGGAAAGTTCGCAAACTCCATCACATCTATAAAGGAAGAAAATGCCCTCATGGCTTTGGAGAAAGCTCTACAACCCAAACTCTTAACACGGGAACCTAATCACGTTGAAATCACCACCTACACACCATGGGGCATCCCATCTAAAGGTAATAGCACCCAACTCATCACTCATCCCGTAGCTTCTCCCTCGCCCCATCATTCCACAGGCCACATACTCCATAAAACATCCAACGAAATGCAGAGGTCCACCAACTCCATCACATTTATAAAGGAAAAAAATGTCCTCATGGCTCTAAGATAGTTCTACAGCCCAACCTCTAATGGGGGAACCTAAGCACATTGAAATCACCACCCACACACCATGGGGCATCCCATGTGAATTATGAAGGTAATAGCACCCAAATCATCCCATATTTTCTCCTTACCCCATCGTTCCCCAGGCCACAAACTCCAGAAAACATCCCATGAAAGTCATCCTCTGCACAGGTCAGCTTCTGTGCTGAAGTTCTTGCTATGATCATTTAGTCTGAGGAAAAACAATAAAGTCGAGGTTGATTTGTTTATGGGAGGTGGTAAAATCTGGTTTATAGATATCCATGATATTACTTCTGTTAGTTTTTTGTGGTGGACACAAAGACAGTTCAAATAATGGACATGAAAACCATTGCAATGGTAACTTTAGAAACTAGCTGTCCTTATGCAGAAATATCACTATTCTCTTTGTTATGTTATCTTATTTCGATTTAGAAGTTACTTTTGCAATTTAGACAGGCTTAGATCACTAATTTATTTTTTTTTCAGATTGTGAGATTTCAAGATAAGGAGTCTCACCAGATTTTTCTTGAACCTGAAGGTCGGAATGTGCCTGAGCTCTATGTACAGGTGGGATAGAACTTTGATTTTTCTTGCCATATTTTTTGGTAATTCTTCATACCATAATTTTTGGTAAGTAAAAGTGCCTTAAAATGTTAGGGGCATCAGAATACTCACCGTTAACGATTTTCATTTACTAAAACTCAACTAAAATGATCATTTCAATTAATGTATGCTTAATACACATTGTCCTCTTTTTGGCAATTTATGTTCCGATAAGTGTGGATGGGATCAACTGGTCAAGTTCCTGAAACTGCTCAACTTCTTTGCTGTTTTGAGGGTATCTTTACTCTTTTATGGAATATGTTTAAATATTAATTCTTTGTTTCTTTTACAACAACATCCGTGCATTGTTTAGTCCAGCCGAGGCAAGGAGTGTGCTGGGATGTGCATTCCCATGTTTAATTACGCCAAAGAACTGAAACTACCTCTGCATTCTCAACTGAATAAAATATTAATCCCAACCATATGGTGTCAGCTATATGGGTCCTTCCATAATTTGGAGCCTTATCAACTGCATAACATTAGCAATTTATGACCTCAACCCATGTATATCATTTTGGTCCTTGCAATTTTTTCTACTCTAAGTTACTTCACGATACCGATGCATTCATTTTTCTTGTTTGCAGATGGCCACACCGTAATTATTAAATTTTAAAATTTAAATATATGACATACAATATCTATAAGAGTGACATTTGTTTAGTCGATTGGATTATAACTAGAAGCAACCTTTTTTTGGATCCATCTCACATCAATAACTCCCTCTACGCCATGTGATGAATTTGCGAGTGTATATTAGTTATTTTAATTCTAGCTACGGGGTAGTTTAGTATTTTCACATAATTAGGGTTTTCTTGGTTTATATATATATATATATATATATATATATATCATGTAATCCATCATTTGTGGTAAGCTTGTTTGATTAATATACAATAATAATAGTTTATTCCTTTTGTTAACATGGTATTAGAGTTAAGTTCAGAAACCTAGCCCCGCCCTTGATTCTCTTCTTTGGCACTGGCGCTGTCGACTCCTTTCCTCGCCGTTGACTTCTTCTTCTCTCTCTTTCGCACGAACCAATTTGCAGAAACCCTAGCCCTTCGCACGAACTAACTTCTTCTCCTTCCTCTAAAACCCTAACCCTTCAATGACCTCGCCGACCTGCAACGAAACCTCAGCCGACTTGTGACGAAACCCTAGAACCTCTGCCGACCTGCAACGAAACCCTAGCCCCTGTGCTTTTGATTGAATTTTTATCACATATGTGCCTCGCTGACCCTCACCGACCACTTCCAGTACATCGGCGACCTCCGATGACCTCGTCCGACACCTTTATTACCACCGGCGACCTTGGTGGACATCTTTACTGTCACTAGTGACCTCGCCAAAACCCCTCTCTGTCTTGAACCAACAATAGTGTTTTCTATCAACCATTTGGTACTATTTGGCTATTGTTTCATCTCTTGTTCTCCATTTTTTTTTTCATGGCCGACGGCATATTGTTAGTTATCAACGTTCACCTTAATGGGACCAACTATTCTTATTGGTCCAATGTTATGAAGAATTTTCTTCCCAGAAGAGGGCAATGAGGTTATGTCACAGGTTTAATCGTTCGACTTACAGATCTAAAAGCTAAGGTATATGATACTTCTGTTGCATTATGGGATATAGAGAATGCACAAGTCTTCACTTGGTTTGACAATTCTGTGGAGCCGAGTATGGGGATGAATTTCTCAAAATATAAACCTGTCAAGCATGTGTTGGGCTATCTTCAGATCATGCATCTTACTTCTAATTTTTCTAACCAATATGAGTTGGAAGTGGCCATTCGAAACACCAAACAAAATGATGAGGCGCTCCAAGAATTTTATAATGAGATGACAATTTACTTGGTTCAATTGGCTCTAATGGAACCCTCTGACTTGCAATTGATTAACACTTATCTCAAGTATCGCAAAAAGAAGAGGCTCGTACAGTTTCTCATGGCCCTCCGTGATTATCTTCCGTACCTCGTCAATGGTATTTTGGTAATTTTGGGATTTTTCTAACATGGGTTGTGATGAATGCCTATGAGTTATAATATTAGTCAAGTTTTGTTGTCAGGTCTCCAAATATGTTTTTAGTTTAAGAAGTCCAAAGTCTTGATTTCAAAACATATATGTCGTATTCCTCTTGGGATTATGAGTTGTTTTGTTGTGCAATTTTGTCATGATTCTTACCCCCTCTCCCTGCATCAGTGTAATGGTAGGGCTAAAGTTTATGACTGACCAATTAGCTATAGCTACCTATGGCCTTACAAAGCTTAAGTGTTATGCTTTGTTATTGGTTTACATTTAAGATATGAAAGCAAAAGCTAATTGATATATTTGCAAGTGGCTGTGCTTTCCCTAGTAGTCATTCGCTAAGCAGAGTGCTTTAAGTCTCAAAATCTCATTCAATACATAAGGGCTTTGATATATTAAAGTTATGTGCTCTCTTAATTCATGGAGAATAAAAAGCTTTTAAATGTTCATGAATTGTGTGAAGTGATTGTAACCCTTGGTGTAATATCTATTAAATGTAGCCACGATGTGTCTAAGCATGGATACATACACGGGAGGGATACATAAACAAACATCGATTTTTTAAAGGATACAAATGCTATAGGGATATGACAAACAATTTAAGATATAAAATGCTTAGTTTAGAACTCACTTATAAATATGTAAATATACATCAAGAATTATATCGACCCACCGTCTATCTGTGAAAGTGCTCCTATCAACTGGGCCCAAAAGCTTGAGCTCGGGTTACTTTACTAGCAACTAATGTTTCATTATATACTATTATAATTTTTCCTCCACTATCGAGCTCGTCTTGGAACCAACAGCGCCTCTAATAGCACTCTAACGACCCATCGTTCGTGGGCCCAGTAACATGTGAAAGTGGGCCTACCAATTAGGCCCAAAATCTTAAATTCAGGTTACTTTTATACCAATTGATGTTTCCGTACATACCCTCCTAATTTTCCATCCACAACCATGTGGGATGGGCTATTCCAACCATTGTACTAACTGTTCTGAGGTGTGTTTATACGATGACATGCGTGTCTGAGTTGTGTGTCTAATGTATCAACCAAAAAACGTAACAAGACAAAAAGGACTTGCCATATGGTGCATTTGACGCATATCCTGGCATGTCCAAAGCATGTCTATGTCCAACATATGTCGGGCAGTACTATGACAACTAGAAAGAAGTGAACGGCTAGCTGTTGTCGATCGTAGGAAAACTAGAAAAAGTAAAATTATATTAGTGAAAGAGTTTGACAATTGTTTGGTTTGAAATTAGTACACTAGAGACCTCCCCTATTCACTCTTTGGTCATGTTTGCAATGATAGAATTTCTCATACATGGGCTCTAGGCCTATGAGTTATAATAATGGTCAAGTTATATTGTCAGCTCTCCAAAAGTCCAAATATGTTTTTTAGAAGGTTTAGAATAGCTTAGGAAGTCAAAGTCTTCTATTTCCACACCATGGACGACATAGCCCTCCTGGGATTAGTTCTTTTAGTCTATATTAAGTTATGTACTCTTCTAATTCAGGTAGTCTATAATGGCTTTTAAAGACTTCTTGTGAATATGTCAAGAAATTCTTTCCCTAGGTGTGAGACTTTCGAATCTAGCCTAATGCTCAGTATTTTCTTCTTCTTCTTCTTCTTCTTTTTCTGATCTTTTGCATTTAAGCCTATAAATTTTGAGAACCAAATCTGTTTCAAACCTTTTCCCAACCCTAGAATTCCTATTTCACCACCCCATGTCACTTCCCAGCACTACTAACAGAACAGATAACAGCCGTAGTTATCGACTGCAGTCCTAGAACAGTCCCAAATACTTTCTTATTTCATCATTACTCCTAAAAATGATAAGTCAATATAATTGATAATAGATTCTATTATCATATAATTTTGTTTAGTTGAACGAACGTTTTTTTCTCTATAGAATCTATTGATAATAGATTCTACTATAATAGAATATATTTTTACTAAAACAAACAATTTTTTTTTCTTTTCTTTTCTTTTGGAGACTGCTATCACAGTTACTTGAATACTCCCTGTCACAATGTAAATAGTTGGTTTTCGGTTTTAACATGTGCACCGTGCATCATTGAACATCATGAGCTCTATTCATTTATTTCCTTTAAGTAAAAATAAATAGAATCCAATTAATTACAACTGTTGTGATACTTTTCCCTTGTTTTTTTCCAGTTTGTTTCAAGGGATTAGTTTGTAATAAGAGAATAATCAATTATCAGAAGGCACATCCTCTCAATTAGAGAGGTCCACTATATATAATAATTACAAAGGTGTGTACAGTAAAACCCTAATGGGCCCTTATAGCTAACGGGCCTATCTACAAATATTATATACATACATATAATAATATCACTAACATTCCCCCTCAAGCTGGAGCATAGATGTCAATCATGCCTAGCTTGTTACAAATATAATGAACTAATAGTCCCACTAATGACTTGGTAAAGATATATGCGAGTTGTTCTGTTGTCTTTACATGACCCAAGAATATAATACCCTTCTGACACTTTTCACGGACAAAATGACAGTCAACTTCAATATGCTTTGTCCTCTCGTGAAAAACTGGGTTATTAGCGATATGCATAGCTGCCTGGTTATCACACCACAACCTTGTAGATTCCTTCATAGGCATGCCAATCTCTTCTAGGAGCTGTCGTGTCCACATAACCTCAGTAGTTGCCATTCCCATGGCTCTATACTCAGCTTCAGTACTTGACCTTTCTACAACGTCTTATTTCTTGCTTCTCTAAGAAATCAGATTCCCTCCAAGAAATATAGAGTATCCCGAGGTCGATCGCCTATCACTAGGAGATCCCGCCCAATCTGCATCCGAATATCCCTCCAGGTTGAGATGTCCATGATTCTTGAAAATCAGTCCTTTACCAGGATTGGTTTTCAAGTATCTCAGTATACGAAGCACCGCCTGCCAATGATTTGTTCTTGGAGACTCCATGAACTGACTGACCACACTTACCGCAAAGGCAATGTCTGGACGTGTCATGGTGGTGAGATAATTCAATTTTTCACTAGCCGTCTATACCTGTCTGGATGAGAGAACAACTCACTATCATCGTCTTTGCCCAACTTTTGACCTAGATCCATAGGAGTCTCACTGCCTTTGCTTCCCTGAATTCCTGCCTCAGACAGGATGTCAAACACATATTTCCATTGGGAGAGAAAGATACCATCTTTCTTCTGTGCCACTTCCATGCCAAGAAAGTACTTAAGGGCACCCAAATTTTTGGTTTGGAACTGGCTCTGTAAGAAGGTCTTCAGATTACTGATCCCAACAGTGTCATCTCCTGTAATCACATTGTCATCAACATACACAACTAGCATAAGAAATCCATGTCCCGAGCAACGGTAAAAGATACTCGAATCTTTCCCACTTTGGTGTAAGCCAAACGTCTGAGCCACCGAACTGAATCGACCAAACCAAGCACGTGGTGACTGCGTAAGGCCATAAATGGAGCGTTTGAGGCGACAGACTTTCCCATTCTCCCTCTGAGCAACAAACCTCGGAGGTTGCTCCATGTAAATTTCCTCCTGTAGATCTCCATGTAAGAAAGCATTCTTGATGTCAAGCTGATGCAAGGGCCACCTGCTGTTAAGTAGTAAGGGTTAATATATCTATATATATAATAGTCTGTGGTATTGTGTGGGTATGCCCACAGTAGCTATTGTAATCCTCTTTTTCTTAATAAATATGGGTGTAGGTCTCCTTTGGTGTGACACACTCTTCTTTCCCTTTATTCTAACATGATATCAGAGTCATGAAACCCTAGCCCCCACGAAACCCTAACTCTCACTCTAACTCTCACCAAAACCAGCCGCCAAACCAGAAACCCTACCCTCGCTGCTGACCACCCTACCCTCCAGCAGTCGTCGTCGGCCATCGTCGCCCCTACAGCCATCGTTGCCGACCCTCATCGGCCCTCCAGCCATCGTCGCCGACCTTCGTCGGTCTTTCACTCGCCAACCACTGTCGGCTTGCCCAATGCGTGCGCCAACTCTCATCAGCCCTTCCAGGCGAGGCGTCAACTCTTGTCAACCCCTCAAGGGGTGACTCCGACCCTCGTCAGTCACTCAGGGGAGGGGCGTCGCTTGCCGTCTGTCTCTCTAGAGCTGCTCACAGTCTCTCTCTAGTGCCCCGACGACCACTGTTAGAGCCTCCAGGGCTTGCGTCAGTCTCTCTAGGGCTTTGAGCCAACCAAACAGGCCTCGTCAGAGCCTCGCCGGAGCCTTGATGGAGCCTCGCCGGACTTCGTTGGCTTTTCCAGATCAGTTTTCCTCTCCCTCACAGCACTTGCCCACTTCTCCTGAGACAAATGATGTGCATGATGCTAGATTAAGGATGCTGTGAGGGCTCGGTTCGGTTCGATTATCTATCTCT
The DNA here is from genome assembly GCA_034768845.1 of Heliamphora exappendiculata. NCBI lineage: Eukaryota > Viridiplantae > Streptophyta > Magnoliopsida > Ericales > Sarraceniaceae > Heliamphora > Heliamphora exappendiculata. Next base: position 16,415,008 of record JAOTRH010000001.1, on the reverse strand, counting down.
TACGCGTGTGGATTGAGACTTGGGTGTGTGGTATTTTTTGGTTCTTTGATTGGTGTGTTAGTGATATTATGAGATGTGTGTATATTATATCTGTACATAGACCCGTTAGCTATAAGGGCTTATTAGGGTTTTGCTGTATCTTTGTAATTAGTTTATATAGTGGATCTCTCTAATTGGGAGGTTAAGCTTTTCGGATAATAAATTATTCTCTTTTACATGGTATCAGAGCTAGGTTACGCAAAACCCTAATTTGTTTTGTATTCGTTCATGTTCTTGAGTTTTTTAGTGGTCGGCAAGGCTTGTCCTTGCAGTTCCGGCGTCGGCAAGGCTCTTTCTTGAGCTTTCGGTGGTCGGCAAGGGTTCGACTGGAGGTTTCGTGGTCGACGAGGGTTCGATGAGGATGTTTTGTGGTCAGCAAGGGTTCGACGCACTCTCTGGTGTGCTTGAACAGGACTGATGACACCTAAGGTTGGTTCCAGAAGGGTCGGCGGTGCCTCTGCCACCTACGATGAGGGTTGACAAAGCCTAGGGCTTGTGCCAAAGGGGTCGACGGTGCCTCTGCCATCTGCGACAAGGATCGACGAAGCCTAGGGCTTGTTCCAAAGGGGTCGGCGGCACCTCTACCACCTTTCAAGGAGTTGACGACGTGTTTGGAAGGGTCGACGAAACCTCTGGAGTCGACGAAGCCTTTGGAGACGAAGCATTTGGTCTGTTCCAAAGGAGTCGACGACGGCTCTGGTTTCCACAAGGTTCGACTGACTCGTTTGGAAGTCGGCAAGGGTTCGACGAGGATCCAGTGTTCGGCTAGTGTTTAGCACTGTTTGTTCACTGTTCGGTACTATTCGGCACTGTTCGGTACTGTTCGTTCACTGTTTGGCTACTGTTTTACTGTTCGGTTACTGTTTTGACTTGAGAGGTTAATTTGTTTGCTACTTGTTTCTTTATTGCTTCTTTTGACATATTGCAATGACCGAGAGAACCCTGTCCAGTGGATCTAGCCTCTCTGAAGGCTTACAGAGCAGTGTTACAAAAATTATTTCTTCATTCTCACGACTTGTGGATGAAAAGCTTGATGGTACTAACTTTCCAATGTGGAGAAAGACGGTCTTAATGACACTTAGGGGCCAAGGGAAGGAGAGGCTCTTGAATGATGACCCCCCAGATTCTAAGTCAGCAGATTTTGATAGCTAGTTACAGGAGGACGCAAGGATTTTTTCCCACCTCCTTAATTCCATGGATCGCAAAGTCAAAGTATTGGTAAGCAACGCCAATACTGTCAAGGAGTTATGGGACTCTCTGGATCTCTTATACTCGAACACCAATAATTTTTCTCACCTGTTTGATGTTCCGAAAGGCTTCTTCAAACTCAATCAACAGGGGCGCCCTCTAAACGATTACTTTGCTGAATTCAAGGCCCTTTATGATGAGTTCACCACTCTTATGCCCTTGACGACTGATGTGAGGAAGATGCAGGAACAACGGGAACAACTTGGTGTTATCTGGTTTCTTGCCGGCTTGGATCTTGAACTCTCATTCGCTCGCTCACAGATCCTTGCCTGTCCTGAGATTCCTATAATCTCGGATGCGTTTCGACGAGTTTTACGGGTTACTCGTGAGGACACCATCCGAGCTCCCATCTTCTGACACTGCTAATAAATCTGCTATCGTGACTACTACTGGCAGTCGTGGGCGAGGGGGAGGCAGACGTGGTGGTCGTAGTTCTGGCCGTGATGGTGGGCGTGATACGCGAGTGTGTCACCATTGTGGAGCTATAGGTCATATTCAAAGGAACTGGTAGAAGTTAAAAGGTGGAACAGGATCTGGGTCGTCTCATACTGCTAATGCTTCCACTGACTCGATAACAGTCCATCAACCAGAAAAGAAAGTTGTGGAGATGACAGATGAGGAATATGTACGCTTTACTCAGTTTTAGATGACTGATCCTCGACCACATCCCACAGCCACATTTGGTCAGACAGGTAACTCTGCAGCATTTGTTGCCACTTCTACTCCTACCTGGGTTATCGACTCTGGTGCGTCCAACCACATGAACTGGTACTGGAGGTATTTTATCTTCTTATCAGCCATTTGGTAACTCCACTTCAGTCACTGTGGCTAATGGATCTTCTGTTATGATTAAAGGTCGTGGTTCAGTGAATCCTACACCTCTACTTCCTCTCACTTATGTTCTGCACATTTCGAGTTCACCTTTCAATTTAATGTCTGTTAGCCAGATTACTAAGAATTTGCAATACTCGGTCTCATTTTATCCTGATTATTGTGTGTTTCAGGAACTTACGACGAGGAAAACTATTTGTAGGGGTCGCGTGGAAGGAGGAGTCTACATCTTGGATGAGGTTCCTGGTCCTGTAGCTTGCTCTAGTATATCTACGTCTTATTTTGATGTTCATTGTCGTCTTGGTCATCCCTCAGTGTCTAGTTTTCGTGTTTTGTGTCCAAATTTGAAGTCTACTTCCCCATTTAATTGTGAGTCGTGTCAGTTTGCAAAGCACCTGCGTGTGCCACATTACTCGAGAATCAATAAAAGAGCTAGTTCCTCTTTTGAGATTGTTCATTCAGATGTATGGGGTCCTTATCTGTGATGTTAACCTTGGGCTTTCGTTATTTTATATCTTTTATGGATGATTATTCTAGAGTTTTTTTATATTTAATGAAGCACAGGTCTGAATTTTATTCCATCTTTACATCATTCTTTGCGGAAGTGAAGACTCAATTTAATACTACCATCCGATGCCTGTGCAGTGATAATGGTGGAGAATACTTTTCCACTCAGCTTTCCACATATCTTACACAGTACGGTATCCTTCGTCAGTCATCCTGCCCCGATACACCACAACAGAATGGTGTTGCAGAACAGAAGAACCGTCACCTTCTCGAGGTGACTCGTGCCATTATGTTTCATATGCAGGTTCCGAAGCAATTCTGGAGTGAAGCTGTTCTTACGGCCTGTTACCTCATCAATCGGATGCCGTCCACTGTTCTTCAAGGCCAGACTCCACACTCAGGCCTTTTTCCCAATCGGTGTCTCTTTTCGCTTCCCCTTCGGGTCTTTGGTTGTCTGTTATGTTCATGACACTCGACCCTCCGTTTCCAAATTAGATGCTCGAGCTTTGAAGTGTCTCTTCCTTGGGTATTCTCGAACTCAGAAGGGCTATCGGTGTTATTCTCCTGATCTTGGTCGATTTGTGGTGTCCTGCAACGTTACCTTCGTTGAGTCCCAATCTTACTATCTGTCTTCTGTCCAGTCGAATCCTACTCTTTTCCCTGTGGATTCTGATTTGTTATTATATCGTATTACTTCAGTGCAGGCTCCAACTCCTAGTCCAGGACTTCTCCCAGATGGTGAGCCTACTCCTGCGGCTTCTACTGAGCCAGTCATCCCGTCACCGGATCCTAGCTCATCCTTTCCTGAGACTGTAAGTACTGCTCCTATTGCTCATCCTAAAAGTTATCGCCAATATCGTGACAATCTTCTTTATGTGCAATCCTATAAGGGATTTTCTACTTCACTTAATGCTTGATTTTCACCCTAGATTCTGTGTCTCTTCCCAGGACACTACAAGAGGCAGTCACTGATTCTGGATGGCGCCGAGCTATGGCAGAAGAAATGACAGCTTTGGAATATATTCAGACTTGGGAGCTCGTTCTCCTTCCTCCGAATAAGTACGCTATTGGCTGCAAGTGGGTATACACTATTAAGGTCAACCCTGATGGTTTGTTTGCCCTGTTGAAGGCTTGCTTGGTGGCCAAGGGTTATGCTCAGACTTATGGCGTGGATTACTTTGATACATTCTCGCCCGTGGCTAAGATGACG
>JAOTRH010000001.1:16389117-16411073 GCA_034768845.1 Heliamphora exappendiculata | reverse complement strand
CCCATATAGACTTTGGTGAACCCGGTATTCTGCATGAAGCTGTCAAACTTCTTGTGCCACTATCTTGGAGCCTGTTTCAGACCATATAGACTCTTACTCAGCTTGCATACCATGTCTTCTTTGCCCTGTACTGCAAACCTTCTAGATTGATGCATATAGATGTCTTCTTCCATGTCGCCGTGAAGAAACGCAGTCTTGACATCCAACTGCTCAAGATACAAGTCTTCTGTAGCTACAGTTCTCAGCATTGTTCTGATTGTTGTCAACTTTACAACCAGGGAGAAGATTTCAGTGAAGTCAACTCCTTCTTTCTGCTGAAATCCCTTGACAACCAATCTTGCCTTGTAGCGCCTGCTGCCGTCGTGTTCTTCCTTCACTTTGTAGATCCATTTGTTATGCAAGGCTTTCTTTCCAACTGGCAGTCTTCTTAGCTTCCATGTCTGGTTTGCCAGTATGGACTCTATCTCATCCTTCATTACTAACTCCAATTTCATTGAATTCTCGGCCTGTAAGGCCTGTGCATAATTCTTTGGCTTACTATTGTCGGTGAGTAAAATATACAATAAGGATGGTGAAAACCGTTGTGGCAGTCTAATGCTCCTAGAAGACCTTCTGACTACCGTCACTGGCGTACTATGCTCCACCTGTGAACTTACATTCTCCTTTGTCTTTCTCATTCCCATTCTGTTCGACTCTCTCAGAAATATCATCCAATTCAATGAACTCGGATTTCTTCGTCTCTGGCATTGCATTGTCTGTTTCTACCTTTAACCTGTCCTTGTACAACACCTGTTCATTGAAAACCACATTCCTGCTTCTAACAATCTTCCTATTTTGATCATTCCAAAACTAGTAGCCAAACTCATCATCACCACAACCGATGAAATAACATTTCTTAGACTTTAGTTGTAACTTACTTCTAGCATTAGAATCAATATGAACATATGATGTGTAACAAAAAACTTTCAAAAAAGATAGATTTACCTCCTTTTTGCCCCATATCTTCTCTGGAATTCTGAAACCCAAAGGCACTGATGGTCCACGATACAGGAGGTAAGCTGCTGTGTTCACTGCATCAGCCTAAAAACACTCACGAAGCCTAGAATGCAGTCTCATGCTTCTGGCCTGCTCATTCAGAGTTCTGTTCATCTACGTAGCCATGCTATTCTGCTGTGACGTTCCAGGAAAAGTCTTCTCCCATCTGATTCTACTAGCTGCACAGAAATATCTGAATCTCCCGTCTGTATACTCGCCTTCATTGTCTGATCTCAGACACTTAAACTTCAAACCGATCTCAGTTTCAACTAAGGCTTTCCATTTCTTAAACACTTCAAAGATGTCAGACTTATTTTTCAGAAAATAAACGCATACCTTCCTGCTGGAGTCATCAATGAATGTGACATAATAACGTGAGCCTTCAAAAGATGCAACTGAGGAAGGTCCCCACAAGTTTGTGTGTACGAACTCTAGCCTACTTGGCTTTGGTGTCTTGCCGCCTTTTAGAAAATTGACCTTTCTCTGTTTCTCAAAGATGCAGCCCTCACACAAGTCAAATTCTATAGACTTTAAACCAGCTAATCTACCTTTTGACTGCAGAATCTTCATCCCTTTTGCACTCATATGTCCGAGCCTCTGATGCCAAAGCCTTGTGTTTGACCCACCATCTATAACTATTCCCAAGTCCCTTGTACTGGTGGTCATGTATAAGGTATTTGTCTTTGTTCCTTAAGTCACTACCATGGCTCCCTTTGTGACTTTTCACGTGCCACCAACAAAAGTCATGGAATGTCCTTCAATGTTCAGTTGCCCGACGGATATCAAATTCTTCATTAGCTTAAGTATGTGTCGTACCTTATGTATTTTCCACACTGACCCATTTAGTACTGTAATTTTGACATTGCTTTTACCCACGATATCCAACGCCTTCCTGTCTGCCAAGTACACTTTGTTAAAATCACCGGCCACGTAGTTCTCGATAATTTCCCGGTGTGCTGTAGTGTGAAACGATGCCCCTTAATCTCATACCCGTGAGTCAATGGATCTAGGCTACCTCGTCGACATTAGCTGACTCGTCATCAGCCTTCTTCTTCTGCTCTCTACAGTTCTTCTTTATGTATCCAGTCTTGCTACAACCCTAGCATCCAGGTTGCCGTCCCGACCTAGACTTGCTTCTACCCCTTCTAGATTTTGATCTGCCTTGGTTCTGATTTCGATTATTACTTTTGCCCCGTGATTCAACATTTAATACCGTACTAGCATTAGACCCAGAGTTGAACACCTCACCCGAATTCCTCCTGCGAATCTCCTCGCTCAATATCAGATTTCTAACATTGTCATACTTTAGTTTGTTCTTCCCGGCAGAGTTACTCACTGGCGTTCTCATTCTCTTCCAATAGTTTGGCAATGAGGCCAACACAATTAAAGCCCTGACTTCATCATCAATGTTCATTTCAACCGAAGATAATTAATTTGTGATGGTGTTAAACTCATTCAGATGTTGTGCAACCGGTGTACCCTCAGCCATTTTAAGATAGAATAGTTTCTTCATGAGATGTACCTTATTATTAGTGGACGGTTTCTCGTACATACTTGACAACGCCGCCATCATATCAACCGTAATCTTCTTCTTGATTACGTTTTGCGCCATTGACCGGGACAACGTCAATTGAATGACTTCTAGCACCTGCCTGTCAAGAAAAGCCCATTTCTCACCCTTCATGCCCTCCAGTTTGAAACCCAGTAGTGGCAAGTGCAATTTCTTCCCGTACAAATAATCTTCTATTTGCATCCTTCAATAACCGAAGTCCGAACCATCGAACTTCTCAATTTCCGTCGATCTACCTTCTTTTCCCATGTGTGTTCTTTAACCTCCTAACCCAGAGCTTTGATACCAGTTGTTGGGAATTAAAAAGCTATCACTAATCCCGCGCAAGATTAACCAAAGAACGCACAATCCACGGAATAAGAACAAAGAAGAAAGAAAGAGAGAAGGAGACAATCACATATGGAGGTTTACGTGGTTTGGCAAGTCGTGCCTCCGTCCACCAGATCACACTATATTCTTGTAAGTTACAAAAGGAAGAGAGTTATTGGGAGAGAAAACAAAAGGAAACCACAAAAGATTGAAAAAACTACTCGCTGTTGCAAACCCTAGCAGCTATAACAGCATGCCCCTTGCACAGACCGATCGATTGGTCTAAAGACCGATTGAGCTGTCAAGACAAACTCTCAGCATCTCTGCAGTCTGGTAGAACTGCTGCACACACCACTGGACCGCTCGAGCAGTCCTGACCTCTGAAGTGATTTTCTTCACATTCCTCAACATTGTGCTCCTTCATTGGATACTATCTTTAGTTGATTTCCTTATCATCCTTGTAGGGCTTCTCAACTGGTTTACCTGAGAGACTACAGTTGCCACTGTTGAGAACGTTACCTGGGCTTGAAAACTGTTCAATGCTGAGGCCTGCTTATGCTGTGGAGTACGACTTCTTGCCTGCTTATCAGTGCTGTAGGACACTTATGACAAAGAAAATTGATGGACTTTTCTTCTCTGGTCAAATAAATGGAACAACAGGCTATGAAGAAGCTGCAGCACAGGTTATATGTTTTTATGAACCTCCTGCCTTTTATATTTTTCTCCCAGATTTCTCTGTATAAAGATAATGGTATATGGAGGCTTTCAAGTGGAAAGGGTGATGGGATCTAGTACTCCATTATGCTTATTCATGCAACTAAATGACCTTTGGTAATTTTTTTGTGCTTTCTGATACAGGGAATTATATCTGGAATTAATGCTGCAAGGCATTCAGATGGTAAGCCCCTCATTGTTCTTGAGAGGGAAAGCAGTTATATAGGGACTTTGATTGATGATCTGGTCACCAAAGACCTGCGAGAGCCTTACCGCATGTTAACAAGGTAATGTGTTACAATGTTAATATTTCCACGTTCATTGATTAGCTTATTTAGAAGTTATTATTAATCAATTACAATGTTATTATCTTCTGAATGCTTTAAGCCGATAAAGTTGTGATGCAGCCAGTAGTGTGTTATGAGAGATCTGACCAAACATGACAATTTTTTTGTATCTGTCAGAGTGCTATTCCTGTAGTTCTACCAAGGAGCTTGTGATATTCCTGTGAACCTCAAGTTTCTCTTTATGGCTATGCTCTAGATAGTTTTCACAAGAAGTTCTGAGGATAGGGGTTGACCCTTTGTAGTTTGAGAAAATGAAGTGGTTTGGTTACGCAGGTTTCTATTTGATACTGGGGTTCATCTCTGAAAAACTTTTTAAATGATAATCACCCAGTTCCTCAAAAAATCAATATCAATGCTCCTTGTCATGTGTTTGTTTTAACAATAGATGATTGGTCTGTCTTATATATTGTTTGTTCCTCCTGTTAGCCGCTCAGAACACCGTTTACTGCTACGATCTGATAATGCTGACAGCCGTCTCACTCCTCTTGGGCGTGAAATTGGTTTGATAGATGATAGACGCTGGAAACTATATGAGGATAAGCAAGCTCGAATTTCAGTGGAAAAGAATCGATTAAAAACTGTCAGGGTTTCAGGTTTGTTTTTTGCCTCTAATAATGAGAATGATAAATAAATTATGACTGTTTTATCAGCAGAAAGATGCGAGATGCACCATAATTCTCATAGAGGGAAGAAATTGAAAGGATAGATATGCTTTAATTAAGTACACGCATGAACTAATGTTGTGCTCTTAATTGATTTATTGAAAAAAAAAAATAGTTGTGTTCCTGATTGCAAGACAAATAGCTTTACTAACATGTGCATAAAAAGAGAAAATATTCACAATTAATTTGAAGGTCTTTTATGATTTTTCATTGTTGTCATGTGTAGAGTTTTAACATAAATGACGCATGCTATAATGCATAGACACTACATGATAGCTTAGGAAATTATAGAGTGAAGTGGGGGAAGCGGATTGTTGGTGTTGAGTAGAGAAAATGACCCGTTAGTTTCGAATGATGTTCTAGTAAATTAAGAATTGGAGTTCAATCATCTTTGGAACCTAGACCAGATGCAATTCATATATGCATCCCTTATAAAATTAGATGCTTGTCCCTTGACTCGGGCCTTCACCTTTTCCGTTGACAAGTAATACATTTTGCAACGAGTATTGGCAGTGGATTATTGTTGCTTACAGTTTCACTTCACCCTCTATATTAGGCAAGTCAAAGTTTGAGAAGCAAAATTATTCAGTCTTGTTTTTCGGTTTTAGATGTATGGAAATCCAATGTGCTCTTTGATGTTCACTTCCAGGAGGAGATTTGGCTACGGATGTTACTCTTTTGTCTGGGCAACTGGTGAAGGACTCTTCAACGCTGGAAAGTCTTCTGAAGAAACCTCACGTACAATATAAAATTCTTGATAAGCATGACTTTGGGAGCAAACTTCTATCTAGAATGGAGAAAGAATGTGTGGAGATTGATATCAAGTATGAGGGCTTCATTTTACGCCAGCAGAATCAACTGCAGCAGGTACTATCAGTGGTACTAGATTGTTGCCATTTCATTTACCATTTGGAACAAGTTATTATGCGTGCACACATACCCAAATAGTTTATTCAGTATGTATTGTTTTATAATTTGAACATATCACTGTTGACTCATTAATGTCATTGATCATGACAATGAGATTGTAATAAAAAGGATACAGTATGGTGACATGTATGGTTTGTTTATTGAGAATGATATGTTTACCAAGGATGTCGCATTATCCATTCATTTCAATTGTCCTATTTGTAGATGGTTCACCAGCAACATAAACCTCTTCCTGAGGATTTGGATTACCATTCAATGGCAACTTTGTCCCTTGAAGCACGTGAAAAACTGTCCAAGGTATGTACAGTCCTAATTATGTAAATCATTGTCATATTATCTCGGACAAAACTCCAGACTTTTTGTCCTTTTCTGGTTTCATGAAATTGTGATGGCAATAAAAGGAGTTAGTTGAAGAATTTGTATGACATGGACAATTTGTAAAAGGGTGGAAAAATCTGATCTGGTCATGGATGCACCAGATCAGAGATGCAAGGTGTCATCAGACGTATCAGTGCCATAATTAAACTTGATTCGTCTGTTTACATATTTTGTGTGTGCTACTATAATCATTTGGCCAATGCCCATGGATATCTGTATCTTAAGTTTTGCTCATAATACTTAACTTCTGCTACTATAATCTTTGGCCCATGCCCATGGATATCTGTAACTTAACTTTTGCTCATAATACTTATAATAAATGGCTTGATAATGTAAAAACTCTGCAAATCACTTTCGAACTCCATGCCCTCCCATGTTTGCAGTCCGGCCGTCTTACTTGCTTACTCAACTTGGACAAAAGAAAGAGTAACTCAGGCATATCGTAAACAATCCCTTAATCATTTTAGGTCCTTTGTGTCCTATCTTTCCTTGCGGATTTTTTGTTTCCGAAGGAGTTGCCATCTCTGGCTCTGGCTCTGGCTCTGGCTCTGGCTGAACTTTACAGCTAGTCCTTAATCTATAGAGCTTTAGTTTAAAATAGCTCAATCAGACATTCTTCTTCAGAAAGAGGAGTTGCTTGGCCTTCCACAGTTCTAGCGATGGGAAGCTAGGAAAAATAAATTTCAGAATGGCTCAAAGTAATTACATTACGATTGAAATTCTAAAATAAGGTTAAAGTTGAGGGTATTACGCTAACCCTTTTAGCCGAAAGACTAAACTTCCCTCAATTTAAAACACAAATAAGTAAATAACTACAAATACACTTTAACACTCTCATCCCTGCCCCTGCTCTGAAACTCATGCTGCAAGCCTGTAGGAAGCCCGATGAGCAATGACAATTAGCAAGTAAGAACTGAAAGCGAGCAGAAGTGTGATCTTAGTGAATAAGTTAGCAAGCTGCGGAGAGGAGATGATGAATAATAGATCAATGCTATCAAACAAAAGATGTTGTCGAGCGAAGAGGAGACGATGAAGGAGGCGATGAATGGTAGATCAATACTATCAAGCTGAAGACATTGACGAATAAAGTGACAATCAATCTTTATATACTTCGTATGCTCATCGAAAACAAAGTTGTGAATGATCTGAATAGGACTCTTGTCACAATAGAGAGAAATAGCAAAAAAGAGAGAAACGCCCAAATTAGAGAATATTTGAGCTAAACAATATTCAATTTCAACAATAGAACGAGTAATGACGCACTAATTTTTTGCTCTTCTAGAAAATGAGAGTCACCAAGAAGCACACCAAAACTAGTAGTGGACTTGCAATAAGACACATTGCCAACCTAATAAGCATCAACATAAGTCCGTTGAGTGAAGGATGAAGAAGATAACAATAAGCTTTGAAATATTCTACCACGAACATAGTATAAAAAGCAGAGCAAAGCGGCCCATGAGTGGAGCGAGGAGTAGAGACAATTTGACTTGCTACATGAACGACATAAGCTTATTAGGACAAGTCACAATAAGATAGACCAAACATTCAACTAGATCTCGATAGATGGTGTGATCCTTAAGAATGCCATAAGAAGGATATAACTTGGCATGTAACCCAATGGGAGCATTGACAAACTTATCATCAATTAAGCAAGTACAATGAATTACCTAATTAGCATATTTAGATTGAGATAAAAGATAGCTCTTAAATGAAGAACTAAACCTCATAACTAAGAAAATAGTGAAGAGGACCCAAATCATTCATCTCAAATTTATAATAAAAGATGGTGTTTCATTTTAGAGATAGAGACAATATTAGAAACAATGATGATGATATCATCCGCATATAATAGCAAAATAATAATCCCCACAATAGTGTTGTGGAGGAAATGAACTAAATCATGAGTACTAGAATGGAAGCTAATCAGGGTAACAGTAGATTGAAAGCGATCATTTTAGGCACGAGGAGATTGTTTCAAATCGTAGATGGCACGACGATGACGATAGTCAGAGCCAGTTGGATGAGAAAGGCCTGAGAAAGGACACATATAGACTTCCTCATTTGGATGTCCATTAAGGAAATGCATTCTTGACATTGGGATCAGGTTAAAATTTTGGACAAGGAGGGGAATTTTCGCGAAGTCCAAAAGTGTAATGCATTGCAATCACTTATTTTTTCACTTTCTTAAGTGTCTATGTATCATTACTCTAAAGTAGAAAAGAGGCCACTGAGGAACTTCGGCGATTGATACAAGAGTACCAACTGTAATCATCTTAGCCATAAGAGAACATGTTTTCTCATAACTAATTCTATACTCCTGAGAGTAATCCTTTGCAATTATTATAGCCTTATAACGCTCCAGAGAACATTAGAATGAGTTTTAACTTTGTTCTCTCACTTACATCCAATGAGATTTTTACATGCAGGCAATGGAATCAAATCCCAAGTACAAGTCTTCTGATGTGCTGTTAATTCATCTCATATTGCATTGATCTAGTTGGCATCAGTACATGGTTCTTATAGGATTTGGGCTCAAAATAATCATGAATAATAGACAAAAAGGCACAGTGAGAAGAAGAAAAATAGGTATTAGAAATACCAGGTCTTATTGGCAGAGTACAAGTTATAAAGGATAGCATCGTTTAGAAGGATCAAAATTCACAAAGGCAGAGGGAATTGTTGGATAGCTTGATATACATTGTTGGCTCATTTCTTAATAGCTTAAATTTTTGGAACAATTTGTGAGTTAACATGGGATTAAAGCTTTGGTTCTAGGAGGTCCTGGGTTCAAATCTCATTTGTTTCCCTGTTATGTTTATAATTGTGCACTATTTTGTTTGTATTGGTGCATTTGTTTTGCTTAGTTGAAATCTAAAATTTTGGTTTTTAAGGTTAGAGATGAAGAATGAATGAGAGATAGAGAGAAGGAAAGAGAGAGAATTTAGAATATAGGTTTAGAGTTCTAATTAATTCCCTGCACCTCTAAGTATTTATAGTAAAGAGACAAAAGTCTAAATTACAAGAATGTCCTCTAAATATAATAAAATAAGAAAATAGCTACGCTAACACTCCCCCTCAAGCTGGAGCATAGAGATCGAACATGTACAGCTTGAAAGATAATTGTTGAAAGGTTGAGCGTAATAAGGGTTTCGTGAAAATATCACCCAGCTAGTTTTCAGAGCGAACATACGGAGTAGTAATTTGCTGCCGTAATAACAAATCACAAGTAAATGACAATCAACCTCAATATACTTAGTCCTCTTATGAAAGACATGATTATTGGCAATGAAGATAGCGGCCTGATTATCACAAAATATTTGCATTGGAGAAGAAAGTCGAATGCCAAAATCCACAAGAAGATATCGAACCCATGACATTTCAGAGGCAATATGGGCCATGGCATGATACTTTGCTGCAGCACTGGAACGGGCAACAACTGCTTATTTCTTACTACGCCAACTAACCAGGTTTTCACCAACAAAGGTGCAATAGCTAGGTGTAGACCGACGATCAGAATGACTGTTAAACCAATCAGCATCACTAAAGCCAACCACATTCACAGAGCGAGAAGGACGATAGAGTAAACCTCGACCAGGTCCACTCTTCAAATAGCGCACAATGGGACATACAATATCAAAGTAAGGTCGACGAGGAGCATGCATAAACTGACTAACGACACCAACTGCATAGGTAATGTTAGGACGAGTAACCGTAAGATAAATTAATCTACCAACAAGGCGGCGATAACGGCCAACATCAGAAAAGAGATTGCCAGAATCAGCATTGAGCTTAACCGTAGAATCCATATGAGTATCAACAGGTCGAGCACCAAGAAGATCAGTTTTAGATAAAAGATCAAGAACATACTTGCGCTGAGAGAGAAAGATACCCCGAGAAGACTGGGCAATCTCAATGCCAATAAAATAGCGAAGTGAACCCAAGTCCTTAGTGTGAAAGGTTTGTTTTAAGTGCCGTTTTAGGGCTATAATACCAGCAGAGTCATTATCAAAAATGATGATATCGTCAACATAAACAATTAAGATAACAGTCCTACCAGTGGAGTGACGAAAAAAAAAAAAAACAGAGTGATCCGCAGAGGAATGATGAAAACCATAAGCGATCACAGCAGAGTTAAAATGATCAAATCAAGCACAAGGAGACTGCTTGAGGCCATATAGAACCTTGCGCAAACGACAGACGAGATGCTCACTGCCAGAGACAACAAAACCAGGTGGTTGGTCCATATAAACCTCCTCCTGAAGATCACTATGAAGAAAGGCATTCTTGATATCAAGTTGATACAAGGGCCAAGAACGACTAACCGCCACAGATAGAAGAATTCGAAGAGAATTAAGACGTGCGACGAGTAAAAAGATCTCCAAATAATCAACATCACAAGTCTGAGTGTATCATTTAGCCACTAAGCGCGGCTTAAGCTATTCAACAGAACCATCGGGAAGATATTTGACGGTATACACCCAACGATAACCAATGGTTTGTTTACTAGGAGGAAGAGATGTAAGCTCTCAAGTTTGATTCTTATAAAGAGCACTCATTTCCTCAGTCATAGTTTGCTGCCATTCAGGCAATGACATAACTTGCTTGTAAGAAGAAATAGAAACAGTAGACAAGGTACAAGCAAAGGAAGAAAGACAAGGAGAGAGACGATCATAAGAGACAAACTGAGTGATAGGATGTTGAGTATAAGTGCGTCTACCTTGCCACAATGCAATAGGCAGGTCATCAGCCGAAGGTAGGACTGCTGACGGGGAAGATAATGTGGTCGGGCCATAAGGTACAGTAGGCCGATTTTGAAAGCGATAGAACACCTGTAGAGGAGAAGGAGGTATCTGCATAGGAAGGTTAAGCAGCAAAGGAAGGTTAAGCAGCAAAGGAAGTGTAGGAGTGGTGGGCTCCCCCTCACGACAAGAGATAAGTTCAGAGGACAAGTCCTGACTGGCAGAAGTAAAAAAAGAAGTCGACTCAAAAAACGTGACGTCAGCACTAACAAAATATCTACGAGACTCTGGATGATTGCAACGATAGCCTTTTTGAGTGCGAGAGTACCCGAGAAAAATACATTTGCGAGCCCGATTAGATAACTTGTCAATACTGAGATCAAGAACATGAGCAATGGCAACGCAACCAAAAACCCGAAGAATGAGAGAGTAAGGCGGAGAACCAGGGTATAATAAGGAAAAGGGCGACTGATTGTCCAACACAGCAGGGGGCATACGATTATTGAGATGACATACAGTGAGAAAAGCATCACTTTAAAAATGTTTCGGCACATACATGTGGCATAACAAAGTACGTGCAACATCTAACAAATGTCGACGTTTATGCTTAGCAACACCATTCTGCTGAGAGGTATGGGCACAAGAAGTATGATGAATAATACCACGATCCACGTAAAATGATTCAATAGCAAACTGGATATATTCCAAAGCATTATCAGAACGAATAATTTTTATCCGTTTGCCAAATTGTGTGAAAATCTCATTATAAAAATTGGTAAGAATAAGAGGCAACTCAGATCGGTTCTTTATTGAAAATAAATAAGAGGCAACTCAGATCGGTTCTTTATTGAAAATAACCAAGTCATACGAGAGTAATAATCAACAAAGATAACAAAATAGAAATATCCATTAGTACTAGGAGTTTGAAAAGGATCTCAAATATCAGTATGGATAACATCAAAAGATGCAGATTGACGACTATGACTACTATAAGGAAAAGAGCTACGGTGATGTTTGCCTAATTGACAAGCCTCACAATCTAAACTAGACAGAACCCAAAGTAGGAATAGCGAACTTCAGTTTCGCCAAGAACGGGTGTCCTAACCGAAAGTGCTACCGAAGGTGAGAGACAGAAGCACTCAAGGCTGCGGATGTACGGGGAGATGTTGGATCAACATTTAAATAGTAGAGTCCATCCTTCTCATGCCCTGAACCAATCATCTTCTTGGACTGCAGATCCTGGAAAACACAAGAAGAAGAAAACGTTATAGAACAATTTAAAGCTTTTGTTAATTGACTAACTAAAAGCATGTTAAACGGAAAAGAATGAACATAGAGGCCAAAGGGTAGAGTAAGGGATCGAGTGGGACGAAGAACCTCTCTACCACGGACAGGGCGAGAGGAACCATTAGTTAAAATAATATTATGCTGAAGAGGAGTAAAATCAGAGAAAAATGAGGGATTACCAGACATGAGAATTAGCACCGGAATCAATAATCCATGAAGGAGGGGCAAGAGCAGTACATGCAGTAGTACTTGAATCAGCTAAAGTAGCAGTAGAACTGGAAGAAGGATAAGCGGTACGCAATGCTAGTCACATACCATGGAGGAGAGTAAATCAAGCCAAAAACAAAGGGCAGAAGTAAAGCAAACCAAAACACCAAAAAAAGGAACCTCGCGTGGAGATGTTGTCGCGAAGAAGTCTACCAGAATACCAAACTGAAGCAAATCGAGCCAAATCAACAACTCCACAAGTGATTTCGGCCCCTATAGATGAGATTGAGACCCCCAATGTGAAACAAGAATGCCAAAATCAAAGAAGCATAAACCAAGCTATCGTGCAAAGAAGATGTCAGCGCAAGGGATTCTCGATTTCTATCGAGATGCCAAAAACGAAGCAAACCAAGGCAAATCGAGACCTCCACAGGTTGTTTTGGCCCCGGTAGATGAGATTGGGACCGCCAATTTAAAGTAAGAACACCGAAATTGATGAATCAAAAAAATGAAAACCGTAGATGCCGAAATATTCAAAAAACGAAAATCAACACTTTAGATGGCTTCAGAAGAAGGGGAAAACTACATCATAATGCTTAGATTATTCAATCGCTTAAGACCAGAGGTTCGACTGCTCTCTACCATGCTGACATGGCAGGATGTCAGCGTCGGATTGCTGACGTTTGCGACGCCGATTGTTCCTGGTGATGTTCTGGTTATGTTCTACTCACTTTGCTTAGGATCTAATGCTCTGATACCAAGTTGAAATCTAAAGTTTAGGTTTTTAGGGTTAGAGATGAAGAATAAATGAGAGATAGAGAGAAGGAAAGAGAGAATTTAGAATATAAGTTTAGAGTTCTAATTAATTCCCTGCACCTCTAAATATTTATAGTAAAGAGACAAAAGACTAAATTATAAGTAGGTTCTCTAAATAATAATAAAATAAGAAAATAGCGACGCTAACAAGTTCAATTTGTTTACCTCTCCACGCGCAAGACAAGGTCATATGTGAGTGTTGGATAGCTTGATATACATTGTTGGGCCTATTTCCTAGCAGCTTAAGTTTTTGGGACAATAGGTGATTTAACAGGGAACTATTTTAGAGCTTTTTAATGCCGGCTGAGGAAGAAGAGTCGGCTTATGAGAGTAAACTGAAAGAAGTAATGGAACATCAAAAGAACAAGATGTAGGAGGAAGATCAGAGACATCAAGAGGAGAGTAAACTCCTCCACAGTTCTAAATCGCGGTATCGGAATATGTATCTGTATCGGTGATATGGTCATGTATCGACCGATATCAGATAGTATCGGTTGATAGTTATTGGAGGATCAAAATTTTGTTACATAATGGCCAATATGATAGGTAATGGCTAGAACCCCTAGACTTCTCACAGACACATCATCAGGAAAATGGTCAATATAAATCAAATTTTCTTTGGAGACAGGAGCATATTTGGGATGAAGATTGAAGTGTGATAGTCGCTCAAAAAACACAACATAACTAGAGACATATAACCCTTTAGATACAAGATCATAACACCGATGTCATTTCTATTGATTACCATATCCTTAGGGGATTCAGAGTTGAACGAGCACTAAGTTTATTGTGTTATGTAACAATGAGTAGTTAGAAGCCTGAACAAGTAGTTATTCATAAGGAGAAATCCCTTAAAGAAGAGTGGCATACGATTGAGAAGATTAACTACATTAAGAAATACTTCTGAGAAGATGGTAGGAATAAATGAGGGAAAAAAATGGAGCGGTAGTGTCAAAGATGTGTCAGTATTTACTTTATTCTCTACCATTTCACATTGTAGTCTTTGAGCAGGAAGATTGATAAATAGTGTCAAATGTCACTAAAATGTTTGGGAATTCGGTTAAGAAAATTTTCCCACGTAAATCAGAACGAATAATGTTTATGGTGGCATAACATTGAGTGTGAACCATGGAGTGAAATGTGTTGTAAATAAGAAGAAATCAAATTTGAGTCCTGAGATCCTACCAACAAAACTAATTGTAATCATCAATAAAAAAAAGGAGTACATAGATCCACCCTTTGCTGCAATTGGAGGTCCCCAGACATTCGTACGAGCAATAGGAAAATGGAGACAGAAAGATTAGTACTTTTATTAAAAGATAAAGCTGACATATTAGCAAGTTTACAACTAAACTAGCAAGTACATTACCAAAGCAACCTAACTAAACTAAAATCTTTAGCCGCTCACTAAATAGATGACCTATCCTAGAATGCCAAAGATTAAAACTGGAACGCATTTTGATCTAAACAAAAGAAGACATAGCAACAGAAGATGAGTACACAGGAATATGAAGCTCTCCAAAAGATATAAGTCACCAACCTACGCACAATCCCAATTTTCTTTTGTGACGTCCAATCCTAAACAAAATAAGTAGAGTAAGAAAACCAAATATCCAAACTAGAATTTGAAAGTTAACTAATAGATAAAAAATTGATAGATAGCTGTCACAATAAAAGACATTAGGATAGACAATGAACAATATGAAGGGAGGATAGTGCAAATAGAAACAAGATGAATAGAAGAGCCATTTATACTACAAATTATCATGACCTATTTCTAAGAACAGTGTTCGTGACCAGTCAGTGAGTTAAAAACCCACCCGAGGCCTCATTACATTTTTTTTCATATATAAACATTCATATTTTATTATTTTCACAAAAACTAAGCCAGTAACCTTTACAAAATTACCCAGAGCTTACTAGTGCATGTGCTAATATATATATATATATATATATATATATATTCATGTTCATGATTACAACATAAGAGAGAGTATGTAAGGCAATAAAAGAAGAAGCAATAAGATGCATCCATTCCAGCTGATTTGTTTTACGCGTGACCTGAAACATGATTTTAATCACAACATTAGCAAAGTTAGTGTGAGTGCATAGATATCTGAGTTATTATCTACTTTCTATTTTTAGAATGATGTTCGAATAAACGGTTCTACCAGCAATCCGGGGAGCTACCCAGCAGTGGAAAATGATCATTTTCTAGTCACCTGGCCGTGACCCGCCGCCCTTATTACATCACCTCGCTGGTATGCTTTATCTTCCCCAAGCGGCCGGGACGCCGTTTATACTATCATTCTCATTTTTATAACATCATATTTTCATAATCATTTCCAACAATGGTGCACCTCAAAATTATTATAAAGCGATAATTAAAACTCAATTAACTAAGATATCAGAAGACTCACCTGATTTTATAGTTTGATTATAAATTTTTAAAATTTGGACAGAAAGAAAAGAACTTAGCATGTATCATAAAATGATGTTTATATAACGAATATTCATAGAATTCTCATTCAAGATTTAGTTTATTATAAAAATATTTAATTTAATTTACGCCCTTTTTAAATTTCAATAAAGGAAAACTCTTTGGTAACAACTAACTAAATTTTCGGTACTAAAACTTCTTATTTAGTAAAACTTAAAAAAATGTTTTTCAGGATTATTTCTTAACTTTTTAAAACTCCTATAAAAGTGAAAAGTGCTGTTTTTAAGTATGGAAACTGAAGCTAATTTAAATATTTACTTCCGTGGTCTAATCTAATAAAATTTATGAAAAGGAGAAAACTTTTATTTTAATTTCCTTTCTCAACTTATTTAAAAGAACAACATAAAATGTGAAAATTTTTATTTAAACTCGATTAGATTTTATAAAATTTATCTTTGTTTAGAACTTAGTCAATGATTAATAAAGAAAATTTTATACAAAAATATCTTGTGAGTTATTTTGCAAAAACAAACTTAATGTAACTTAACCAAATTTTATTAAAACAATCTTTATAGAAGAAGAAGAAAAGAACGGTTTTATTCAACTTCTGAATTTTCTTATTTCACGTCTCTGTTAAAATTCCTTTTAACATCTTTTTTTATTTTATTTTAAACACAGGAAGCTTAATAATATGCACACAATTTCCTCAGAAAATGGAACACACACTTACAACTAATGCTGGTTGCATGCACACATCCACATATTATTAAAAACACACACTCATGCTCAGTTTTGGTCGCACACAACATATATATATATATATATACACACACACACACACACTATACACACACAGCGCACACACAACGCAATACATATAGAGAGAGATATTACATGGGTGAGAGAGAGAGAGAGCAGAAAGAGAGTACAGAGGGAGAGAGAGTAGAAAGAGACGGAGAGAGAGACAGCACAGAGAGAGAGAGACAGCAGTGACAGAAAGAGAGAGACGGCAGAGACCAGTGGTCGTCCCGGCGAACATCCGTCCTTGTTTCTGGCTACTGTTGTTGTTTCTCCGTGCTTTAGGTAGTGGGTTTCTTGCGCCTCAAGTTCCTTGATTCTAGTGTCCTTGCCTTTCGCCAATTGTCTGAAGTCTCGGGCAGTCCTTCCTGAGGTGGCCCTCGGCACCGCAATTAAAGCATCTGCCAGTAGTTCTCCAGCAGGTTCCCGAGTGGGTCTTTCCACACGTAGGACAAACAGGCTTTTGGTTTTCTTTTTGTGACGTTCCTACGGCTTGCCTTTTCGATCCTCCTTTTCCAGCACTCCCTAAGTTTGAGGCTTGGCGTTTTCGGTTCTCAAAGAATTTCCTACTATCGTTATTTTCTTGCTCCACCAACAAGGCTCGATCAACAACATCAGCATAAGTAGACAGATGTAGAGGTCGTATCATCTTTCTAACTTCGGGTCTCGACCCGTCTTCCAACTTTCTTGCCTTCATATGTTCTGTGGAGATCATATGTGAAGCGTACTCCGCCAAGTTAGTGAATTCCGCTTCATATTCAGAAACGGTCATTCCACCCCTTTGTTTGAGTTGTTGAAATTATGTGCATTTCGCGTCACGTTGGGATTGCAAAAAATACTGTCACGACCCATTTTAAAACATGGCATCCACGACCGGCTAGTGAGTCAAAACCCACCAAAGGCCTCTTTATCTTTTCTTAACATTCTTCTGAGTTATGACCATTGAAAAGAAATAAGATTTATTTAAATACATCCAAGTGCAAAAATAGATTTATTAAAACACTTCTAATTGAAAATTTTTAACATAAATTCCTAGAGCATTAACTATGAAAACAATGTTCTACGTAAGAGTTTATTCTAAAAATAGAAGAAAACAAATGGCAATTACAAGATATGAAAAAGACTTGAACTTCTTGTTCTCCAAAACTGAAATCTTCACGCTTTCAAGGATCACCTAAAATTGTTCAACATCCATTAGCAATGCTAGTGTGAATTCAATGATATCTGAATTATTAATTATGCCATAATGCTAGAATAATATATATTAAATGATTTGTCAGAATTTAGTAGAGAGCGACCCCACATTTAATACAGTGGACATGATCATTTCTTAAGTCACCTGGCCGTGACCCCACCCTTATTGCCTCGCCTCGCTGGTACGCTTAACGTCCCCCAGCGGCCAGGACGCTGTTTAACCCATCATTCTATCATTTATTTATATCATTCATTTATTTATGTTCATTTATTTATTTATCATTTTTAATATTCACGTGAAATAAAAACTAATTCATATATCAGAGAGTCACCTGATCTAGCAGAAATTTAATTGTGATTCTTCAAAACTCCAAATCTAAATAGAAAGTACAGGACAATATTTTAGTCATTCAATCTTTACTTTTAAATTTTGTCATTAAAACTGTTTTATTGTTTAATAAAGTTTATTTATAATTATAAGATTCTAATTTAAATTATTGCTACAAAATTTAATTTTTTATATTTATTTGTTTTGAAAATATTTTTCTTAGATTTAATATTAACTTGTTTAAATTTTTACTCAAGTCCATAAAATATATTTATTTATTTTTTCTTTTTAACTTAGATTATTTTATTAAACTCTAAAAATTTATAAAGTTATGTTTTTGTAAAACTTTTTGTTTAATTTCTCTTAAAATTTAATTTGACAAAATTCTGTTTGTTTTTCATAAAATTATTGAACATAAACAATTTCATTTCAAAAATATTGTTAACAAAATTTTATAAAATTTAATCATTATACTTTATTTTTAAAGTCACATATAAATTACTATTTTATTAATTATAGTGATAAAATAATATCTTTATTACCCCTTTTTTTCTAAAAAAAAAAACTAATATTTTTTTGTTATGTTAAAAACAACTAATTAATTTAGTTTATAAAATATTCATTTTTAATGAGTTTTTAACCATTATAAAAAATTGTTATCATTTTTAATTTAAAAACTGGCTTTCATAAAAAAATCTTTTAACTTCTCAAACTTTTAGAATAAGCTATTTTTTGTATAACAACTAATTAAACTCAATATTATTATTATTACTACTACTACTACTACAAGGTAACAACTTAATAATAAATTGATTTATAAAATACTAACTAAACAAGATAAAACATAACTCAAATAATAACTAAACCAAACATAGCCTAAAGAAAACAGCCAAAACCCAAACAGGAACCCAAAACACACTCTATCAGAAATCAAAACCCAACCGCACGATCAAACTCCAACCCAGGGGTTTCGAGGTGTCCACCGGAGGTGCCGACGGTACTGACGGCGATCGCTGGTGGCCTCCGGTGGTTGCGGGAGGGGGTTTCGAGCAGACGGAGAGAGAGAGAGAGAGATAGAGAGATCGGGGGGGAGAGAGAGAGATCAGGGAGAGGGAGAGATGCGAACCAGAGACGGGAAAAGGTGGACAGCGGCAGCGGTGGGTGGTGACAATGGTCAGCGGCGACTTCTGGGGTGGCGTCGGCGCCAGTGGTGGCAGAAGGAGGCGTCAGGGCTGAGCTAGAGTTTGCCAGTACTCACTTTCTCTCTGCTTTTCTTGCACAGGAAACGTCCCAAACCCTTCTGATATATATACACAAACCATACGCTCTAGTCTACCCTTATTTTTGGTTACAAATCAAAATTTTCGATCAGAAATCCTCATTCAACGCCCTATGATTGATTAATTCCCCTTTCAACGCCAAGACAATATCAATCAGATATTTTCTTAAAATTTTCAGTCAACTAATATAAATAATTATGGATATATATATATATATATTAGCATCAATTATTATTATTATTATTTAATTTAATTTAATTAATTAATTTATTTAATTTTTTCTTCGGGATATTCCAGTCTCCCGACCTTTAGAAGTTTGGCTCTCTAAACTTTACTCAAGTTAGAAGTTGTCGCACCTTACTCGAAAAGTTCTGGATATTTGTCTCTCATGTCAACTTCTTTTTCCCACATTGTTTCTCCTCCAGAATGGTTGTCCCACCATATCTTGACGAGCGGCACCACCTTGTTGCGAAGACGTTTCTCTTGCCGATCTATAACACCTATCGGTCGTTCCTCATAAGTTAAATTCTGACTCAACTGTACCGGTGGTCGTGTCAGACCATGGGATGGGTCAGCAATATCTCCTTAACATTGACACGTGGAAGACATCATGCACCTGAGCGAGATCAGGTGTTAGAGCCAACCGATATGCTACTGGTCCCACCCTTTCTAGGATCTCGAAGGGCCCGATATAACGAGGATTCAACTTCCCCCTTCGACTAAACCGAAGAACACCCTTCATTAGAGACACCTTTAAGAAAACCATGTCGCCCTCCTGGAACTCCAACTCTCATCAATGTGCGTCAGCGTAATTCTTCTGTCGGTCTTGTGCAATCTTGAGACGTTCTTGAATTTGGCGGATCTTCTCGGTTGTTTCCTGTACTAGCTTTAGTCCTGTGAAATGATCTTCATCCGTGCTTGCCCAGCAAACCGGTGTTCTGCACCTCCGTCCATAAAGAGTTTCGAAAGGCGCCATCCTGATATTGGCCTGGAAACTATTATTATAAGCGAACTTGATAAGCGATACGTGATCTTCCCAACTTCCCTGAAAATCAATGGCGCAAGCTCGAAGCATATCCTCCATTGTCTGAATGGTTCGTTCTGATTGCCCATCCGTTTGTGGGTGAAAGGCCGTATTGATGTTTAAGCTGGTGCCCATGGCAATATGAAAGCTCCTCCAAAATCGAGAGATGAACCTCGGGTCATGGTCCGAAACGATTGTCACTGGAACTCCATGTAAGCGCACAACTTCTCGAACATAGAGCCTGGCTAACTGGTCGATTTTGTACGTATTCTTCACCAGTAGGAAATGAGCTGTTTCCGTGAGTCGATCAACGATTACTCATATAGAGTTGTTGCCTTTCTGCGTACGAGGTAGCCTTACTACGAAATCCATAGTGATATGGTCCCATTTCCATTCTGGAATCGATAAAGGTTGCAGGAGACCAGCCGATCTTCGACGTTCTGCTTTGATTTGTTGGCACTGAAGACATTTGCTCGCATATCCTGCCATGTCCCTCTTCATTCCCATCCACCAATTGAGATTGACTGCCATTTTGTCCGTGCAGAATATTAGAGAGGTGTCGTGACTTTTGGGTTAGTTCCTATAGGAGACCAGGTGGCCAATATTTTTACTAAATCTATGTCGGTTCCGCGTGTCTCATATTTATGTAACAAGCTGGCATGGTGGATATATATGCTCCAGCTTGAGGGGGTGTTAGATATATATGTATCGTAGTAGTATTCTTATTATTATAAGTCTTATTCTGTGTGTGTTGGTGTAGGGATGTAATGGTGTGGACTAGCTTTATTATAAATAAAAGTACTCGCCTATCCTTTTGAGTACGACTTCCCATTATTCTTAACACAGGGCTTACGCCGACCACTGTAGTTCTTCCTCAGCCTCGCTGACCACTCCCAAACTCCGACAGGTCCCTTCAGCAGTTCGGCCAAACCTTTCTCTCTCTTTCCCTCACTGCATCATTCAGCCAGTGTAGTTTCATTATGTCTGTTGGTTTGATGATGCTGTAAAGGTCCGGTGTGGCCCTTTGTCATACCTCCGTGTGGATTGAAACTTATATTTTGTGATGTATTTTTGGTCCCCTTGCTGGTGAACACAGATGTCAGAGGATTCCGTGACCCGCGAATCCCAGGTTGAAGTTGGCCAGTAGCGTACCATAAAGGGTTCTTGTCATCCACGTGGTTGGTTGATAGGCGACTTGATGGCACCAATGGTTATGCTTTATGGAAGAAAGGTGTTCTCAAGTCTCTTTAAGGCATGGAGCTCAATTCCCACCTGTTTGATGACCCTCCATCACGAACATTAGCGACCTTCCGAACTTGGACCCGGGATGATACCCAAATATTTAGTCAGTTGCTCAACTCGATGAATCCTTCCGTTTCGGCTTTGGTGGCGAACACTGATATTGTGCGAGAGATCTGGTGTTTGTTAGAATCAATCTATGTAGCCACTAATGATCTCTCCCGCTTATATGATGTCATGAAAGGTTTATTTCAATCCTAGCAGTCCGGGAAGCCTCTTTAGGATCATTTTATGCAATTCAAGATTTTAGCTGACGAGTTTGATCGCCTTCTCCCGTTCACGAATCAGTTGTCTGAGTTTCAGCAGCAGAGGCAGCAACTTTTGGTGGTGTGCTTCTTGGCCTGTTTGGACTCCTAGTTTGACTCGGCGCGCTCTCAAATCCTTGCTGGGGCCGACATTCCCACTCTCTTTGAGACATTCCGACGCGTGAGTCGGGCGTCCCGTCGGGATGAGTCTCATGGTATTGGTACATCCCCTATTGAGAATTCTGATCAGTCTGCTTTGGTGGGTTTTCATGGTAGCAGTTGAATAGTAAAAAAGAATTTAGGGTTTGAAGAAGGAAGAAGGAGAAACAGAGAAGAAGAAAAGAGATGAGAAGA
>JAOTRH010000001.1:16369865-16380081 GCA_034768845.1 Heliamphora exappendiculata | reverse complement strand
TGGGTTTCGGTGCCAGGGGTGGTGCGACGAGAGGCTGGGAGCCTTTCTGGATGGACGACGAGAGACGACGATCCTCGTTGGGTGTGCGACGAGGAGCGGCGAGGGGCTAGGGTGGTCTGGCAAGGGTCGTTGAGTGGTTGGCGAGGGTTGTAAGAGGTCGGCGGGGGTTGTTGGGTGGTTGTCAAGGGTCGTGGGTGGTCGGCAAGGGTCTTGGGTGGGGCGACTGGCGTCAACGACTGGCTTTTACAACTGGCGTGGGTTTAGTTTGGGACTGTCGGCGACTTGAGCTACTGGTGTGTGGTTTCCGGCGATGATTTGGGTCTGGCAGCTAGGGTTACCAGAGGTCCGGTGGCTCTGATACCATGTTAATAGACATGATTAGGTTGAATGAAGGCGTTGACCTTAATAGGGTACGCAATGGTTTATTTATAGAACAACGAGATCATACAATAATAAATGGTGTGCCCAACCACACTGGATAATAATAATAATAAAACTAATATAATTATAATAAAGCTAACAATTCGCGCACCGAGGGCTATTCTGATGCAGACTGGGCAGGATGTTCAATTGATTGAAGATCCACATCAGGGTTTGCTGTTTTTGTTGGTGGGAACCTCGTGTCATGGAAAAGCAAGAAGCAAGATGTGGTATCGAGATCAAGTGCAGAGGTAGAATACAGGTCCATGGCATTAGCTACATCTGAAATTATGTGGGTTCGACAACTTTTCACTGAATTAGACAAACCACCTATGGGTCCTACCAAGTTGTGGTGTGACAATAAGTCTGCCGTTTACATCACTACTAATCTAGTGTTTCATGAGCGGACTAAGCACATCGAGATCGACTGTCATTTCATCCGCCACGAGTATAAGAACGGCACTATCGATTTTGACTTTGCTCGTTCTGGTGAACAGTTGGCTGACGTGTTCACTAAATCATTGCCCGGGCCCCGGGTTCATTATATTTGTAATAAGTTGGGCATGATTGATATCTATGCTCCAACTTGAGGGGGGTGTTAATATATATTTGGTATTAAGATGTTAAGTAATAATAATATCCTGTGGGGATGCCCACAGTATCTATTGTAGGCTCTCATTTGCTTAATAAATACGTGGGTATGTCTCACAATGAGACACGTTTTTCCGTATTCTTTCTCTCTTTTCTAACACTACAACCATAGGTTCATAATTGACAGGATAACAACTGGCGTCAATTGATTTTTATCTTGGACATAATCGGATTAAATTAATTCTCAGAATACAGAAAAGTATATGCAAGTTTTAAGAAAGGTTTAAGGTTAACTAAAAATCTTTATGGAAATTGTCATGTTTTTTTGGGCGTCTCACCTATTTTAATCTTACTCTCCAGTACGCTTCTGTCTCCAAAAACGACTTGGTTCATATTGATCCTTTTCCCCTCGATGTTCTTTTTGAGGAATTTATTTCTACCCTTGATGTTCATCATCTTTCACCCCCGTCCCATCCTTCTCCACCATCCTCTCCTGTTAGTTTACTCCTGTCGTCTAGTTGCTCCTTCTCCATCTTTATCCACCAGTTCTGACCCTGCTCCCTCTACTTTTGTGGCTCCTGATCCTCTTGACTGTTGCTACCTAGTGCGCACCCGTACTCCGTTGGTAAGACTTGATTTTTTGCATTCTTGTTTCTCCTCTTCCTATCGTGTTTTTTTGATTGCTATTCATAGTTTCATATTTATTTTGAGCCTCAATCTTATAAAGATGTACCCTCCTGTCTTCTCACCATTTCTTCAAATAGGGGCGGTTGTATAGTTTGTAAGGGTAAGTTATCTCATGCTAAGGGATATATCAAAAGATTCTACCATACTCATTCTATGTCTATAACTTCAAACATCATTTGACTTATAAGATTAAATACGTAATACATAATTAATAATTTACATAAAAAGGTATATTAAACACACAAACACATCAGGAGATGTACCTCAAGGTCGTCACCTAAGCTGAGTAACTTTTCCCCAAATTTCCCATTAAAAGAAATGGTGATAAGACGCTCTTCCAATTAGAATTTCTAGGTTAGTCATTTGGTCGTCATAAGACAAGGTAAGACATTTTCAAGATTCAACACCTGCAACAAATATTGTACATAACACGTATATCGTATACAATAGAACATACTAGTTCAATTAACCCCAGGATATATATGAGTTCCTACGGTTCTCAGATTTATTAAGGCATTGCAATGAGTATGGAGTAAGCAACTATGTATTTAAAAACGAAAAATCGTTTACACAGTGTGCGTCTATTGTGTACGTAATCCTACAACTATGGGTTTTTAAGAAATCCAACAACTAAAACTCTGATACCAACTTTGTCACGACCCACACTCATACGTGTATATGTATCATACCTATGGATTGACCAGTTTAAAACTCACCCGAGGCTTGCTGACTGACTGGTTTAAGGATTTCATCTTCGTTTTTTATATCATACCTATGGATAAAATATTTATTTATCCACAGTTGCTACTAATGCTACAATATTTATTTATTATACGTGTATATGTAATATAGGTCTTCCTTCGCTTGCCTAAAGAAAATAACATAATTACATTACTAGCATCAAATGGCAAGAAACTGAGGTTTGCCCATGAGTGACGAAAAGACTTCCAGTTTGAAAACAAGTCCGCGAACGATGCGAACGAATGGATAAAATCTTGTTATTTCCTGGAAGATCATGTCAACAACTCCGTAAATGATAAGCTCGTGTGAGATGTATACAAAGGTTACAAGTGAGTTAATTAAGATTTTTTTAATAGATAAGGCATTTAAAAGATAATATTGTTTATGTAAAAGAACATCTTGAGGGAAACAATGCATTTACTAAAAATATAACCATATTAAGTATACTATGAAACATTTATTCATAGGCCTATTGCAAAGCATCTTCCAAGCATATCATAAAACAATAT
Source organism: Heliamphora exappendiculata (assembly GCA_034768845.1). Lineage (NCBI taxonomy): Eukaryota > Viridiplantae > Streptophyta > Magnoliopsida > Ericales > Sarraceniaceae > Heliamphora > Heliamphora exappendiculata. Next base: position 16,377,133 of record JAOTRH010000001.1, on the reverse strand, counting down.
CATGTATTTATAGGCGTGTTGCAAAGCATCTTCCATGCAAAACATTAGGTTGTATCGTTCAACGGTCCCAATTTCGTATAGACGGGAGCTTCCCCTTAAAGTGACAAGATATCATAGTCGTATTGGGTCTAACGAAAACTTATTAGGATTCTCAAGATTTTTATGTATTAGGTTTTTACTTGATCTCACTCACTTTTCACTTATTGGCATGTTGCAGGGATTTTGGACGTTGTTTTTTGGGTCGTTTTGGGTTTTCGGGAATCTTTGAGATTCTCGATTAATAATGTAATTTAATATTATAGATTATCGAATGGTGTGTAACACACCCATTTTCTCTCTCTCAACTTGGTAGGTTATAAAAGGGCTTTTTAGTCCATATAATTGTTGGAGAATTGGTAATTGTGAAGCTTCTTGAAGAAACCTCTCAAGTCTTGCAATTACACTTTCTTACACACAAACCTTACACAACATAATATTTGGACATCTCATTTGCTTGCTTACATGCTCCATCTCATTTTTCTAGACTTTAATGTGGTCTTGACACATGAAAAGTAAGATTTTCACCAAGGGCTTGGATCGTGCCAAAATACATGGAGTGAACTTCATTTACTTGAGCAAATTTTTGAGAGAAATTGCTCCTTTGTAGTTTATTCCGCCGTTGGCCAAAGCTAGCTCTTCTCTCCTCTCTCTTGTTTTGTTTTGTTTTTTTAGCTTAGTCGTTCTCTATTGAGTTAGTCTTGCTTGGTTCTTCATACCAAGTGAAGATTTGAAGCTCAAGGTATTATTCTCTTCCATTAATGAAGATGAAGGTTACTAGTTTTCTTAGTCTTGTAAAAGTTGTGTTTAAAAAAGTTGTAATAACATCTTGGTGGAAACTTGAAGACCTCTTGCAGCATAAACTAATAAGTCAAGAGACATAATACTCATGCTAGAAATGAAATCAAGACATCTAAAGAATCAAGTTAACTGCGCTTACCATGTTTATCTTGAAGCTATATGTAACATGTGTCAAGCATATTGAAGTTCATATGTTCTATTTCTAAGTTATGTGTTGAAATGGTCTAATTTGGAAAGAATCAAGTTAGATCTTGATTTTAAAGTGTGTTTAAACTTGAAAAGTTTTGGTGCATGAATTAGTGTTGTGGAAGCCTTAATTTGGTTATAGTTTTGATATTGGGTTACTGGACAAGAAGTGGGGTATAGATTACTTATTGGTGAAAAACTATAAATCCTCGCAGAATAGGTTTTCTACCTTTGGATTTCATACCCCAAAAGATGCTTGAACGAGGAACTTAGCTACGTTGCCTAGATGCAATACACAGTGTTGGTTTTGAAGCTTGGAAAGATGATGCTTGGGACAATTGAATTGGATTCGAGATTTTGGAGTATTGGTCTCTTAAATTTGCTGTTAATGCTTGGAAACTTTACGTGAAACGCTCAGGTGTTAGTTAAAAGGAGTTTTTAAGTGTCAAATGTTGTGTCTTGAATGTTACATATTATATTGCATTTAAAGTTTCTATGTTAAGACTCCAATGTATGAAGTGGTCATTCTGTTGCATTGTAGGTACTAATGGAGCATGATGATACTCTATGACATTTTTGTGAAGAGGCATGAATCTTAGACTTGTATTTGTCTTAAATGGCTTCTTTGTTGTCTTTATTTTTTTGAATTATCATTTGGGCATGTAGTAGTGGAGTTAAACTATTTGATGCCGGAATTCAATTTATTAGCTTCTAATTTCATGATAAAAGAATTCTCCTTTGGACTTTAATGATTTTTTGTCATGGGGATATTATTTAATGACAAATGATGTATGTTGAATGTCTATAGGGTAGAAGGATGAATGCTTGGTAAAATTAACCTCACTTGTGTTAAGTTTTCTTGAAAACACATGAAATAGGTCATCTTATCCTCACATCAGATTTTTTATGGAAATGGCTTCCAACCCTTTAAAATGGTTTGTCGTAGCTAACAAACTTTTTAGGAACCTTTATGAAGGGTTTAAAGGTCCCGAAGCTCCATTTTACCTAAGTTACACAAATCTATCAACAAAGTTCCTATAGGAGTAGCCACTTTGATAAGTCATTACTCTTGTTGTCCTTTGAGAAAAATCCTATATTTTTTGCTGGCAAGACAGAACTATAAAGCATGTTATATGGTCTTGAGTAGAATTCAACGCCGAAAGCTAACTATCGAGGTGAGGGTGCCCTCACGCTTATATACTGCACATTACTTTTATATTCAGGCGATGTGGGATTTCTCTTTACACCCTTCTTCAGATGTAATGTGCTCACTTGGTAGCATCTGCTGCGTGCATGCCAGAGACACGCACCTTATCCATCCCTGGTACTTTAGCTCTGATATCATGTTACATGTTCTTGGGTAGAACTCTACCCCAAAAGCTATCTATTGAGGTGAGAGTTCCCTCAAGATTATATACTTTTGTACTCAGGCAATGTGGGACTTTGTTTTATTCTCTCTCACGCGCAGGGTGCTCACTCGATAACATTTATTGCATGCAGGCCAGGGATGCACACCCTACCCATCCCTGGTATTTTACCTCTGATACCGTGTTACATGTTCTTAGGTAGAACTCAACCTCAAAAGCTAACTATTGAGTCGAGGGTGTCCTCGCGCTTATATAGTGCATATTACTTTTGTACTTAGGCTATGTTGGAGTTCGCTTTATAAGAACATGATCTCATTTAGATCAGAATTGAGGGAGATGTGATCATTCTCCTAGGATTGGTCAAATCTATACTAATAGAAATTTTTGTCAAATACCTTGATCTACAAAATTGGGGCTCAAGCCGATATCTCTTTCCATTGAAGCAATTTAACTATTAGATCACATGATGAGAAGAAAATTTCTATATACTTTACCATAAAATTTTAAATTTTATATCTTCATAATTTAAACTTTTTCAATGTATTTTAGAGATCATTGACTATTCTGTTTGATTCATGATTCTGAACAACACCATTTTGATTCCCAATTTGACAAATATGCTAATGAGTGATATATGGGTGTGGGTTATGAGTGTATATTTTAATTTGGATTAGGAAGTGATTTCAAGGGTTTATGTTTATGCCCTAGTTTCAAAGATGTTAGTATTATAATGCACATAGTTTGGTCTTGTTTCGAATTAATAAATACTAGCATGATTTTAGTATCTCATGTGAAGTTATTTTCAATTCCAAGTTAATCGCAATGACTAGGATTTTCGTGGATTTTGGGGTAAAATTTGACTACATTATATAACTATGCATATGCAGCGTTTGTTAAATTGCTTGATGTTTATGTTGTATGATCTGAATTTGCTATTCAAAATTAGGAATGAAATTGAAAAAGGGTTGATTTGGAAATTGTTCTTTTTGCCCCATTTGAGCGTGATTACATTGGTAAACACATGTAAACAGATGGAATTAGGCCATTTCTTCCATGGCTTAATTTTGGATGAGTTTGAATTACATCCTTGTTTGGGTTGAGTTGGATTGACTTTTCCCAGCCTTGGGTTTGCACTTGGTGTCTTGGCCCTTGGGGTCATGTGTATGGAAAGTGATATTGATTTTGATATGTTTTGTGTTGTGTCATCGGGTTTGAAGTTGGACTCATTGCCCGCTGGTGAAAAGTTGCAGACTTATACGAGGGTATGTTGCCTTAGTCCTTCGGCTTAGTAGCTCATAAATGGTGGAATATCACCGACACTTGCGCATGTTGAGGTGTTGGGTGTTTCGATGAACAACTTGGTTTTGGAAAAATGGTGGATTTGCATAAATTGGTTAATGTGAAATTGGTACTAATTTTGTTGAAGTACCGGTAATGGTTTTGAATCAAGTGTAAGTTTAGCCTGTGGAATGACAGGATCTTGGTTAACTTATTGGGACTGGGTGTATAATTCCTGTGGGCTTGTGTTTGGAATTTGAAAACAAACTGGATAATTTTTAGTATAATGTAATGACATGCATGCAATATGCATGTTTGTTTCATATATCGTTTTTTCTTTGATCCTACTGAGCTGTCAACCGTCGTGGTCACTCCGAACAAGTTTTAGGTGGCGTTATGGAGCCGAGGAATTACAGATGCTAGAAATGGTTTCGTGGATCAACTTTTGTTGGGCAGATGGCCAATTATTTGTTTATTATTTATATGCAATTTTGTGAGATCATGTTGCTAGGAACTTTGTTGGATGGATTACTTGTTAGTTGTACTAGTAGAAGTATGATAGGGAAACATAACTTGGATGTAGTTTGGCAATAATTTAATATCATGCTTTTGGAAAATGTAATGGATTATTTCATGTCATGAAATAAAGATGAGAATGAGAAAATGTCATGTTCATCTTAAAATGTAGGAAGTGAATGCAATAAATATGCTTGCATATGTAGTTGTTTTATTTTGCAAAAGGAGATATGTTATGAGAGTTGGAAGGCTTGGTGCCCAAATGCATGTTTTGTGTTGTTATTGTGGCCTTTAGTGTAGGTGGTCTTGCTTTGTAGGAATGTGAGACGTGATGTTTGATCAACATTTGCCAATTTTTTTAAAACATTTAGACTGAGAAACTTGACGTACTTTGAGTGCTTGAGCATTCAAATTTGTGCTCAAGTGCTCATGCTTGTACTCATCTTGATGGGAATCTAGCACACTCAAGTGGTCTTTGTATTTCACGGGCTCTCAAGATTTTTGCCGCTCGAGCGTTCATTTGCACTTGAGCAGTCTGGTTGATTTTGTTTCTTTCAACCACTTTTTGACTTTATTTGTTTTGGAGACTTGTTACTTTCTTCTGTGATATTCTTTATTACTCTTTGCATGGCCTTAGTCATGTTTTTTTGCCACCAATTGAGCTTTAATCCATTTCTTCACTTATTTCGGACCTCTACCTGTTTGGGTCTTCTGATTTCGGGGAGGGACAATATAGAATATTGATATGCAGTGATTGGAAGCTCTTTTTATACAAAGCTATAAGTTTGAGCAGTTAACTTTTTACGCATTACGTTTTGTTTTCAACTTTGAAAATTGTAATATCAAATAGTTTAGTTAGTTTCAATCAACTCTTGCTGCCTTATAAAGAGTGTTCCTGGTTTGTTCAGGGTCCAGATGCTTTGAGTAGTGAATGCAAAGTTTTCATCAGGAGTAATATATAGTTATGTCAAGAATGCACGGGCGGGTCTGTATATTCGATGTTTCAAAATATGTTCATGCATTTATGTCTTTATCGTAATATTAAGTTTTTAGCAGTGCACCTTAATGGTGCTTTCAATGTAATGAACATTGAGAACTTATGTTTATATTTCTTCTATTTGGGACTTCTATATTTGCCTCTTGTTTGTCTTTGTAGTTATATTGCTAGTAATAAGATTGCTTTTTCTAGAAGTTCAAACAAATGCAAGTATAATCCTTCATTAACAGTTCCCTTAACATTCTATGATAGGAGTTAAGAGAACGTATTCAACCATGTTTTTTGCGGCGCTTAAAAAATGAGGTATTTTGTGAAGATGACACCACGAACACCACCAAGCTTCCCAAAAAGAATGAGATTATTGTGTGGCTCAAATTGACTAGTTGCCAGGTATAAAAATTTGTTTAGCTAATTCTACAGCTTCATCCATTGTTGTTTTGGTTAAAGAATATGTTAACATCATAATCTGTTATCTAACTTGTGTAGCAACAAATCTATGAAGCTTTTTTGAAAAGTGAGCTGGTTCTTTCAGCTTTTGATGGCTCACCTCTTGCTGCACTCACGGTATAATTCCTTAAGGAGCTTTTATCTGCTTTTTGCACCATCATCTGTTTTCTTCTGATTAAGCTGTTGTTTCACCTTGCATAGCAATGATTTCAATGATTGTCATTTCTGATTAAATCACTCAAAATTGAAAAAGTAGTCATAATGTACTTCTATGTGCTCTGCCACAATTAGTATTAATGCAAAAAGAGAATGAAGAAGTTTCCTATTACATCTTATTTCGAAATAGACATACAGGATTTTACTACATTAGTTCTGACTTATTCCATCATACTCTAGGAAGACAATGTTCATTCATTAAACGAAATACAGCTTTCTAGACGCAATCCACTAGGAAAATACTAGCAAACCTGTGCAGAGCACAGGCTTGTAATGTAGAATGGGTCGTTACCATATATTTTGTATTGCAAATAAGTCCAGCGATTTTTTTATTTAAATACATTAGAAGCACATTAATAATATGCCAAATAAATTAAACTATACAACTTTGCTAAATTTCAATGAAACTGAAGTATGTAACACTATAAGTTTATATTGTTTTTCTATTGCACTAAACAAAATAGAATTTTAAAGAATGATAAATAGGTTTTACAAAAATAAAGTCAATTTTATGTATTATTTATTTAACTTCCTTTGAACAAATTTATTAACTGTTCCAGTTGAATTGTAAAATAGTGATTTGGGGTTGAAGGGAGGGAAGAAGATAGAACGAAAGAGAGATAATAATTAAAGTAAGAATCAAGAGACTCAAAATAGCCTCTACACAACACACACACACACACACACACACACACACACATATATATATATATATATATATATATATATTAGACACATATGGATAAATACAGGAAGCAGAGCCAATTACAGATTAGGATCACGTCCTAGTAAAATATAAAATAAACTCTAACACTCCCTCTAAAGTTTGAGAATAGAGATAAAAAATGCCTAGCCTGGAGACTGGTCTCTGAAATGAAGAACAAGCTAACGGTTTGGTGAGAATATCACTCAATTAATTCTCTGAGTGAACATCAGTAGTGACAATTTGTTTCGTCATCATTAAATCTCGAATAAGGTGCCAGTCAACCTCAATATGCTTAGTACGCTCATGGAACACAAGATTATTAATAATAAATATAACTGCTTGATTATCACAAAACATCTCCATAGGACAAGGAGATGTGATACTGAGGTCCTGAAAAAGAGAACGAACTCACAACATTTCAGATGCAGTATGAGCCATAGTATGATACTCTGCTTCAAACACTGGAATGGGCAACAATATTTTGTTTCTTACTATATCAAGTGACAAGATTACTGCTAACAAAAGTACAATAGCCGGACGTGGACTGCTTATCAAAGCGACTACCAACCCAATCATCATCACTAAAGCCAATCACCGTCAAATGATTAGATAGACAATATAACAATCTATGACCTGGGGCACGTGTTAGCACAAATGCTTCATTAATTAATTTTGATGATTTTAATATTTCATTTCCTATAAATAAATATTCTTTAAT
>JAOTRH010000001.1:16332155-16362638 GCA_034768845.1 Heliamphora exappendiculata | reverse complement strand
CGCTTTCGATAACTCTCACGTTTCTACAGAAATTATTGCAAAGCTCAGAAGAATGTTAAAAGACCCTACTGCCAAATATGTCATTAGAGCATCTAGGAAAAATCATAAAGTTTTGAATGGTAATGATTTAAAAATTTATAATGCAAACAGTGAATCAACATACACAAGAGTGAATCTTTCTAAATTCTAAAACACTAAAGCAATCACTACTAATTCAGTCTACAGTGAAAGATCAGAGAGCAGGTAGATTGCACTTACTAGTTAAGCACCAATAAACAAATAACATCAAAACCACTTTAATTACACAGGAAACAATCACCATCCATCATCTGTAGCATTCATTCTCCTCTAAAGGGATATTATTATATCTCCTGTCAACTTCACTGCCTCATGTATTAAACACAAAGCTTCATTTGTATGACCAACATTTATATCCAACTCAAAACACTATGGTCCATCAATGTAACGAAGAAGAAAGCTCATATTTGATCACATAAAATAATTTTCTTGAGGGAAATAGAAATCCCTTCTTTCCACCATATTCCATTTATTTTAGATACGAAGTGCATACTTAAGAGGGTCGCTATATATCATTGAAGTATTTCACCAGATCTCTTCACCTCCTATATGCTCCTTGTGTTGCATGATGGGTTCCACTATTTTTGCATAAAGTGGGGCCTACATGTACACACGACGTTTGTTGTACCTGCCCTCACCACCATTATGATCTCTTCCCATAACAGCATCCACTATTTGCTATTGCTCCTGATTTCTTTCATTTATTTTTTTTGTTGCTCTTGTTGACATTAACTGGTGGATCTGGGAATTGGAGATGAAGAGACTCGTGGTTGAGGGCCTTGATTCACGACCGATCTAAAAAGGCACCAAAGGGGAAGAAGAAGAAAACACAAGGCAAAGTTGTTAGAAAGAGAACAGAGAAGCAAAAAGAGGCTATGATGATGAGTATGGAAACGAGGGAAACGGAAAATCTGAAATTTCACATGGAACACAGTTAGGGCATCATGGAGTGAAGTTTTAGAATAATTTTGAGTCTTTAGTTGTATTTACTTTAATTTAGGATGTTACTATTTATTATATATTAGGTTTTAGTAGCTATAGGTATTTTGGTGATTTCAATAATTCATAGACCCGAATAATGGTAAAAGTCTGTGGGCTACAAATTAGAGTTTATGTCATTTGAATTTTATTTGCAATCTTCAGTGGTCTAGAATATTTTAGTGTCACCAAATACTCTTTAAGTTTCCAATTCGAGGTCCAAGTCTTTATATAAGTAGCAAGTCTTTATAGAAGTAGCAAGAGTGATTGAAGTCCTAGTTCTTGTAGAAGTAGCAAGAGTGACTATAGCTTATAAATATATCAATAATCTCAGTGTGTCAATGGAGTTGAGTCGGCATAATTTGAGGCCACGTGTTGTGGGCATTGCCTAAACCTTACGACGGTGAAGCACGTCTTTCCTTCTCCTCCTCTTCTGCTATTCAATCTCAGGTAACCATTCACAGCTAAAGAATAGTCCCCTTACAGCCAATAAACCCTTGGCAATCGAGTTTACATCTCTCCAACCTTTGCCCTTCCATTTGGCCATTTAATCCATGCTAGAGACCCTTCAATTTATTAATATCCAGAGAAATCCATTCTAGTTTTTTCTTCAAATCCTGCATCCTGACAGTTCAGAAACCAACTCAACTTCCCCGTCTTCCTTCTTAAATCTTTCATCGGCCTCTTCGAACCCTAAACTTTGAAGCTTCCTACAAACTAAACCTACCACAAAGTCCACTCATTGGTAGCCTTAGGCCATGTTCCCAAGCTTCCCAACACAAATTTGGTATTAGAGCTTAAAAAAAAAAAAAACTTGTTACTGAATTTAACCGATGGGATATGTGAGTAGCAAAGAGCTGCTAGCTGAACTCCAAAGTTTCAAACAACACATAAATGCTATGAAAGAAAACTTTGGTTCAAGTATAGGAATGTTGAAGGAATGCTTCCATTCAAGAATAGGATTGTAGAAGAAACGCTTCCATTGATTCTTTTCTTTGGCAACAATAGAGATGTGCAATCGAAATTCGAACAACAAGATTAAATCATTGTGGTACTTGAAGAAACTACCAAAGAGCAAAATGAACGTACCGCCGATGTTAAGGACATCAAAGAAATGGAAGCCCAAATTGATGCTGCAAATAAAGAAACCAACTGGGTTATCCCAGTTGGTCAGGGCCTAAGACTTTCTTAATGGAGGTCTTCTGTTCAAAACCCATGCGGGTGTAGTGAGAGCGCTCATGTATCCTGAGTTTAAGCTCCTAGGGTGGGTCCAAAAGGCTTTGCCTAATAGGGGTTCTCAATCATCAAAACAAAATTATCATTATTCTATAGGTAAGAAGTCAAAGAAGATGACAATACTGATCAACTTTTCACTCTTCGCAAGAAAGAAGATATTTATATTCCAAATTGTTAGGAACTAAATTCCCTTGTAATAAGAATTAAATTCCCTTGTAATAGTCTGGCAATTCAGGTCTTTTATTTACTGTAAAACTCCTCATTTGATTAGGAGTCATGTGGTTAGGTTAGTGTAGGTTTCTTATGCTAAATAAGTCTCTTAATTGAATTATGAGACCTAAAAGTGTTAGGAGTCTTTGGTCAGACGCTCTATCAATTCAAAAAACTGAAATATCAATCCTAAAACCCACAATACAAGCAAATTTAAGCAAGAAAACTGAAGATGTACGCAATCTGCCACATGATCGCTGGAGCGGTCCTCTGAGCGCGAGCGTTCGAGTAGACCCTTGGCAGTTTGAGTTTTTCTAAAACTCTAACTGTTGCACGGTTGTGCATATAAATATAAGCATTACCCAACTCGAAAAAGACATCAAGAAATCTGACATTCAGATTCATATTTGCAAAGTACTTTCAAGATTTTCAAGTTTTTTTTCAGTTAACAATCAAAAACAATCCGTGTTCGACTTAGAAAGATTTTTAAGTTTACTGACGGAGAATTCTGCCCGTGTGAAGCTACAAGAATTCGTTGCTGCGTAATCAAGTGGAGAATAGTGAACGAGCTCAGTGATAGAAGCTCATAGTTTCTTAGGATTAGCTAGTTATTACCGAAGATTTGTTAAAGAATTTTCAAAAATTGTTGTACCATTGACAACTTACTCAAAAGGGTATGCCATTTGTCTAGAATGAGGAAAGAAAGAAAAGTTTCCAAGAGTTGAAAGAAAGAGTAGCGACAACGCCCATTCTGACTTTGCCTTCAGGAATAAAAGGATATGTCATCTACAATGATGCTTCGCATAAAGGACTAGGTATGTGTATTGATCCAGAACAAGATGGCTATTGCCTATACAGGCTATGCTTCTCACCAACTCAAACCGCATGAGAAAAGCTACCCTACATATGACTTAGAACTAGTAGCGATAATCTTCGCCTTGAAGATATGGCGTCATTACTTATATAGAGTAATATGTGAAATCTTTACATATCATAAATGTCGGAAATACTTGTTTACCCAAAAAGAGTTAAACTTGAGACAAATGAGGTGGCTAGAATTGATGAAGGATTATGAATTAAAGACTCAATATCATCCTGGCAAGGCCAATGTGGTGGTTGATGCACTTAACAAAAATCTTTGATTGACGAGTTATGGAAAATAGAAGTAGAGGTGATATTATACAATTCAAATGTAATTCTTGCTGCACTCACCGTACAACCAGTTTTGTATGAGACTATTAAGCAGAGACATCAGGAAAATCCTTACTTGAAAAAGATTTGTGAAAAAATGGTTGAAAACCTGAAGTAAGAATTTTTCCTTGAAAATAAAGTATTGAAATTCAAAGGCAAATTATGTAATACCTAACATAACGGAGATCAAAAGGCAAATTTTGGAAGAAGGCCATAAGTCTAAACTTGTTATGCATCTCGAAAGTAGTAAAATGTATCATGATCTTAAAGGTAAATGTTGGTGGCCTGGAATGAAGAAAGACATAGCTGAATTTGTGTTACATTGTTTGTCATGTTGGCAAGTGATGGCAAAACCTCAGAGACCTACAGGGCTGCTGCAACTACTTTCAATTCCTGAATGAAAGTGGAACATATTACTACCAATTCCTGAATGAAAGTGGAGCATATTACTATTGGATTTTGTTACTGGACTACCTAGTACTCCACAAGGTAACAACACCGTTTGGGTTATTGTTGATAGATTAACTAAATCTACTCACTTTTTAGCTGTGAAAAATACTCATTCTTCAGACTATCTTGCTGAGTTATATGTTAGAGAAATTGTGAGACTCCATGGAGCTCCAGTTTCTATTATGTCTGATAGATAACCGAGATTTATCTTTAGATTTTAGGGTAGTTTGTAGAAAGCTATTTGTTAAGTTATGAGTAATTTGTAGAAAGTTATTTGTTAAGTTAGAGGTATTATTATATTTTAGTCTTATTATATAACAGTGGTAAGGGAGCTAACCCTAATTTTGGGTGCTCTCTCATTCACCATCACAATAATTCTCTCTTAGCTCTCTCTTCTATTTCTCTGTCTCTATATCACTCTTAACATAATATCAGAGCATGATCCTGTGTAAGGGAGATTTAATAATTTATTTCTTCTTTATTTTCTCTTTGTCCCTTTTTCTTTTCTGAATTCATCATTGTAAAAAATATATATATTCTTTTCCAGGTGATCAACTGGTCTCTAAGATTAGAATCATGATTTTTTCCTCCTTTTCTAATATGTTTGATATTTTTTTTTGAAAATTTTGGGATGTGGGCGATGTCTATGCAAGGCTTACAAATAGAATTTGGCGATGACAATGCTAAGCCTACGAGGGTAGCAAAAAGTTGGCTTTGACACTATGATACAAACTAGAGAGAAAAGAGAAACAAACTATTATTGAAATAATCAAAAAGCTTAAACAATAAAGGTGGATTACAAAATATATATAGCATAACACCCAAAACTCTAATTAGTCTTAAGCCACCCTTTGGCTAACAGGCAAATAATAAAATAACCAAAGATAATCTCACACATATAGAACATCGGGTATCCAGAGCAAGCATTTCAGTTCTTAAACAAGAAAAACATGAACTGGACTCATTTCCAACATCTTTAGCATAAAAGAATACGGGTGGTAATTGGTAAATTTACATACCGGAAGAGCATGGAGACAAAACACTTCAAAGAATAAACTCCACAAGTTGATCATGAAATATGAGTCAGGGTAGGTATGGGCAAACCATTTGCATTCCCTTATTATAGAAATTATGAAATCTTTAAAATGAAGGAAAGCTTGTTCTCTTCCCAAAGATACCAAGCACAAGAACAAATGTGAGACACTAGAAATTCTCACGATAATAGATCACTTTTCTGTTGGCTGATTAAGGAAATAATATAAATTATTCTTGACTTGATTCAATGATCCTAAAGACTGAATACAAAAGCAATGTTCATAAATGTCCAAGAAAGCTTTTCTTAAGATTTCTTCCAACTGATCATTTTAGATCAGAAGGGAGTCTAAAGCTCTTATTTGCTATATCACTGGTTTAAACCTCACGAGACACCTCCACATCGTGAAGCTCTAATAGACAGTGAATGGAGAAACAAAAGAAAAACTGAAAGAAGCATTTAACTCAAACATTCAGAAAAGAAATTAATAAATGCCCTTCAGGCAACAAAATCTAAAGCCATTTAATGTAAACAGGAATGGTTGACCTCAAAAAGATGAAGGGGAGAGAGAGAGAGAGAGAGAAGCAGGCAGAGACAGAGCCAGACAAAGAGAGACCAAAAGTCAAGAGTAATGTGAATTCAATATAAGAATTGAGCTACTCCATGACGCCCTTCAAAATGGTCAACTGTGAATGGTATTAGCATTCAACTATCTACCATCGTCCATCGACAATTCTGAGAAGGGAAAAAATGAATTACTAGAAGGACAGATATGATATGTTCTTTCCTTATATCTCATAAATATCTCCAACTTCTTCAGCAAACTCAACAATGCCTAACATTCTAGAAACAAACTGAATAAGATTTACACACTTTCAGACTTTTTAGTAAGTTTTCTCTTTCTAAAGATTGAGATTCTGTGGACTGTTTTATATTGCTCCATTTTTGTTTTAACGAGAATTTTCAATGACTACAGAGCTCTTCCCCAAAATAATTAAATCCTGAAACTCCTAACCAAGTTGTACCTTTTACTTGGGGAAAGTAATGATGACCGAGACTCTTGGTTACTTAACATAATTAAAACAATAAACCAAGTCAATTACTAAAGAGATAATAAAAGTCAAGTTGACAACCCAAAATACAGTGAAAAGAAGTACATTGATAGCTACTGTTTGTTTCAGGTTTATAAGTTAAAAGCCAACAATAAGCTTTTGCCCCACTTACTTGGGTTCAGTTGCATCAATCATTTCCTCCAGTTTGCTCTAGAAGTCATATCTTCAATAAAATATAATGTAAGCGAGCCTTTTCTTGCCTCAACCCTACTCCCCCTGGCCTTCCTCCATTTCATCCACCACGTTTGGTGTAGATCAAACCACAACTCCTTTAAGGCACATTAGTTGGACAAAGTAGATAAATACCATTTCTAATTTTCGCAAAATTCATTCACTTCATATTCTATCTTTTATTGAAACACTACTCATCTATCTCAACATTTCTCATTTAAGCTACATTTGAACTAGCCTTCTCTATCATATATCATAGCAAGCCTTATAGCAATCTTGTAAAACTTTTTTTTAACTTCACTAGAATCCTACAATGATACAACATTCTTGATATACTCTTCCATTCATCAATCCCATTCTACTTATGGACTACTTCCTAAATGTCTTTTATAAAAAATAGACTCAAGGCATAGAAAACAGTCACTCTTAGGTAGTCTCCTTCCTCTTTTCTTCATCCATGTCCCTCCCTTCCTACCCTATGGATAGTTGGTCAGAAACCATTAGCTAGTGTTTGCTTCATTGGAATGATTTTCAATAGGAATGGAATTGAGATTGAGATGGGTATGAAATGGAATGAGTTGGAATTGTGATTCCTATTCTCATGTTTGATTCAAACGTAGGAATCAAATTCCAAGGTTCCTAAAATGGAATGTATTTATATGAATATTACCAAAATAGTGTATTTATTTTTTAACAAAAATTACAATTCTATGTGAGGTGGCCATGGTGGTGGTGATAGTAGTAATGGTGGTGATGGAGAAGGAAGTTGCAGTGGCGGTGGAGGGGACCAGGGTCTAGGGTTCGAGGATTCGAGGTTTGGGAGTTCAGTGTGTCGGGGTTTGGGAGTCAGGGTTGGAAGTTCAGGGGGGCAAGGTCCAGGAGTAGGAGTCAGGGGTTTGGAGTCCGTGGGATAAGGGTGTAGGGAGTTCCAAAGGTTAGGGGTCAGGGGTCAAAAGGTCCAGGGTTCGGGAGGTCAAGGGTTGAGGGCTTCGAGGTATGGGAGTTGGGAGTCGAGGGTACTTGTCTAAGAGTTTGAGTTCGAGATTCAAGTCAAAGTCAAGGTCAAGGTCGAGGTCCGAGGTCAAAGGTAGGGGTTAGGATCTAGGGTTAAGGTCCAAGGTCAAGGGTTAGGTCCTGGGGCCAAGAAGGCGAGGGTTGGGGGTCCAGAGTTTAGGGATCGGGGGTCAACATCTAGGGCCTAGGGCTTGGAGTCAGCAATCAAGGGATTCGAGGGGTATTGGGTTCAAGGTTGGGGTCTGAGGTCCGACTAGGATTGGGGGTCCAAGGATAGGGGGTATCGGGTTAGGTCTAGGGTACAAGTGTCTAGGGATTGGGGGTCTGGGGTCCGGGTCAGGGCTCTGGGGAGGTGGTGGTTGGGGTGAGAGTGGTGGTGTTGAGGCATTGGTGAATTATGAAATGTAATTTTGTTCGTAAAATAAATAGCAATGAGAGTATTTGGTCTCAACAAAAAAATGAAAAGGATAGAATGTTTATTCCTTGCCTTTTCTATGGAATGACCATTCCCATAAAATGGTGAATGACGATTCCTTCAGGAATGGACATTTCACTTTTTTTTTTTGGAGCAAACAACGGAATGGATATTCCATTGGAATGGAAATTCCATTCCGGGCTTCATTCCATTAAACCAAACATAGCCTTAATGCTTCTACTGATTTGACATACTCTTTTTTCACTGTTCCCAGGAGGGGCTGCTGGAGCCTTATTATTCTTCCTCCCAGTCACCAGACGAGAAGTCTTCAAATTGTGACTGATGTTTCAATTTCACTGATACCAAAAAGAGAAGGAACACTAACACTTAAATCATGATGAGAAAGAATGAGGATGATTCCAAAATCAACACAAAAAAAAGCTTGCAGCATAAACAAAATAATAAATTCAAGAGACACGGAGACATATTCCATTTTATTTGGAACATTCTTCGATTCCATAATAGGCATCCCAATAATCAACCAAAAACAAATAAATTAAAGAATTCTTAATTACAAAGCCTCGTCAGCAACAATGTCCCTCTTGACATGACGAAAATGAAACATTTCTTTCTATAGCCCAATATACAAAATAAACATGACAAAGTTTCCTATATCTGGGAATTCTTACCTTTTCCATAATTTTTGCCTTCTAAATCCATCAGTTCATGAAATAGGGCAGATCACTTCATCTGTTGTAAGAGATTGAATAAAAAAAGGTATAAAGACCAAGAAAAAACTGCCATCCATTTGCAAGCCAGCCAAGAATCTTTGCAGGCAAATAGAGAATAATTGAAATATATAAAGCAAATACTAAGCACATATATAATCCAAAACAAGTTCCATAATTCATTGCCTTGATGTTAATCGTGCTAAATGCACAGCCATAGAGCCAAATCATACATGCAGTCAAGAATCATAACTACATCTATCACGACAATTCGACAAATATGAGATATGATTGCACCTCAAAACAATAGGGACTATAGTTTCTGCCTTTACCCATTCCAAAGCAGTTTTGGTTGTAAAAAATCTTAATAAAACTAACTTTACTGATCTCATGGATATCAAACCACTATAATTCCAGTTTTATGAATCCCTTGCCACCATATTCAGTTCTCAACTCAGTACAAGCATATGCATCATTTGCATCAATGAAATATACACGTGGGCAGGAAGAGAGAGAGAGAGAGAGAGAGAGAGAGATTTCACACAAGTACGATAGCACCAAGCTAATATGCCTAATAATGGCATGATTGAAGAGCATTCTAATATAATGTTCTCTAAAAATCAAAAACACTTCACCCATCCTAAGAATCAAGAAATTACAAAAAATAGGACAACCTTATGAACAAAAAAGAATTAGACACCAGAAAGTTATAGAAGGAAAACATCTTTCAATGAACCAAGCCAAAGTGTTATATAGCACTGCCATAGGAATCAAAGTGTTACATAGCACTGCCATAGGAAACAACCATGGAAACGATGATTTCCCAAGTGAGGAGCACAAAAGCTCAAATTGCTAGTTCTAGATTTAGGGGCCTACTCAAGTTAGAGTGTGAGACGCTAAGAAGGATCTTTGTGTATTTTTTGGTCAGTCACTTACAATGAAGAATGTGAAGTCATCCCATGTGATGTAGAGTTGATAATGGGCATCTCTTCACAGGATATTGATTTACAGCAACCGAAAACTAAAGGTAGAAGTCTGATCGACTTGCAGATGTTAAACCAATCCCTTAAGGGATACCCATTATCAACTCTCCATTACACGGGACGGCTTTCAAAAATATCATCATTGCATATTCCTTTACAGAGATTACATTGTCTAATAGACAAAAAAACAAAAAACAAATAAGTTCAAACAAAAGCATCTAACAAAAATATCATCATTTCACAATGCAAACTGCATATTCCACATATAAACAGATACATAAACAGATATGACCAATAAAAGTACATTTTTTAGATTTAATATAATCTTAAGCAGTTATCATTAACAAAAACTAAATTGCATCTATAACATGATCGTAATTCACAAAGCATAAGGATTGATGATATCTTAGTTGAAGGAAATCCTATGACAAGTTTCAGCAGGGAGTCCTTATATCAACAACGATATGCATATGAATTAATCGAAACCAAAAGGGACATTCTAGGGTTTCCAATTGTAGTCCCATTTATTTTCCTAATCCTAATAATACCTGATTCCTGTTTTTCACGCTAAAAAATAGAGTGATATGCATATCAGAATCATTACATACGCTAGTATGTAGAGAGAGAGAGAGAGAGAGAGAGGGAGAGAGCGCTGTAAAAATAGAGAAGCGGGGTCGAAAGTGAACGGAGTCACCTCTGCATCCGTGATTTCCGATCGATGAAGAACGACAGCTTATACTTTTCTCACTCTTGGGCTGTGTTTTTTGTTGGATTTCGTATTAAATTTAAGTTATATTAATTTTAATTATTTTAATTTCTTGAATTTGGTGTCAAATTAATTATTTAAAAATTCAAATTAAACTAATAAAATTAAGTTAGTTTGATTTGAAACTATGATTTTACATATTTTAAAAATTACTGTGCAAATAAAAAAATTTATTATGTATACATTCTAAAATTTTAAAATAAATAAAAAATAAAAACTTAGAACAATTACTCTTTAATCTATTTTGTAAAACAAACTACAAATATTTAATAAAAATAAATGACAACTTGTGACTTTTTTTTTGGTTTGTAAATCTATAAAAAAAAATTATTCTTTATATATGAATTTTACAATAATTATGTAAACCAAATTAAATCAAACTTAGTCTTTAGTTTGGTTTGGTTTACATAATTATTATGAAATTCAAATATGAAGAATAATTTTACAATAATTATATAATCTAATGAAAAATATTTTTTAAGTTTATTTTATATATGTATATATATTAATTGGATCTGTACTATTCGATTTTGAATTAATTTAGACTAATTTTAAACAATTCAAGAGACGAATTAATATTATTAATTTGCTTCGCTTTTTTTAAAGATATATGATTAAACTAATTAGTTATCAATTTTGAATTAACCCAACTTATAGAAGTCTAATTGGTTTCATTTATAAAAAAAATTGGGATATTTTTGTGCACCCCAACTTTGGACCATTGATTCAAGAAAGGTTTTATGCGACCAAAACTAAATGTGTAACGAAAAAAATAAGGGGATAATGGAATAATCAAACTACTTTATTCTTGTGATTATGTTATATTTTTATTTATTTTTTAATTATCTTTATATATTCATAATTATATTTGAGATTATTCTCTCCAAATTACTTATTATTTCAGCTCTAATACACTCTCAAGTTTCAACTAGAATCATACAAAAAATTTTAGATACAAAATATCAAAAACATAATTAAAAAAAATAGGAGTGCATTAAGAGAGGGGGAAAAAATCAAAAACATATGATCTGCATTAATAGTCCAAACCTATATTTTGAAAACAATCATGTGCATTTTTATAAAAATATATATAGAATCAAGAGGGATTTTGGAATACAGGTTGGAGTGGAGTCATGGAGTGGGAATTAGGCACTGTTTCAATTTTTTTTTTTTTATAGATTTTTTTTTAAAAGTATATTAAAAAACTTACACGGCACTAAATCTGATACTATCGCTAAAAAGAGGACTAAATTTAAGATTTTTCTTTAATTTTTTACTGTAGTTAATTGATTTTTTTTACATGTTTCCACATTTTTTTTATAAAAAAGAAAAATAAAACCAAAAAATCAAAAAACTTATAAAAAAAAGTTAAATAAAGAAAAGTTTCTAGTTTTACTTTTAAATTCATCACTTATTTTTCTCTTCTTTTTTTTTCTGTCTTTCAAACACACGAACTACTTTTTAAAAAGAAAATATTTGGAAAAATGTATTTTGTACGGGAGAATAATTTTATGATGAGTAAAATACAATAATTTTCGAGGATTGCAGCTAATAAAATGGTATTCACGTGAATTTTTAAAAAATACTCAGCTCCTAAAATTTGAAATCGCATTATAATTTACCCATGTCGTTAATCAACAACTAGTTAAAGAAATCATCATTTATTTTTTATTTTGTCTCTTTTCATAAATTTTATACACACAAACTACATTTTAGGGATAAAATATTTTTAAAAATGCCTTCTTCAAAAATATATAATTTTTTAATAAATAAATTATATTCACCTCCCTCGAGTACAATAAGTATCCATCTGATTTTAAAATAACATTTGAGCCCATAAAATTTCAAATTGCATTAAAATTTACTAATTTTGTTAAGGACTTAATTAGTAATTAGTTTAAAAATTATTATTATTATTATTATTTTATATTTTTAGTTAAAAAGTTTAATTTAATTTAAAATAAATTATTTAATAATTTTATTTTTAAGTTAATTTTTTTTAAAATTAATTGTGTGGATGAAAAATTAAATTTGTTACTTTTTGTTTGTACCGCACAATATTACTATTTTATATATTTAATATTAATAATTATACATAATTAGTAATAGTAATAAATAAATTATGAATAATGAGTATTATTGTATTTTAAAAGTAAATAAATTTTAAATAAAATATTCTATGAATTAGTGTTTAGATTTAATTTTTTTATTTTTTAAATTTTTTATTTTTTAGTCAAATGAATTATGTTAGGTTTTTACGTTTTTAGCAAACAACTAGAATTACCAAACAGCTCTAAATTATTATTAATTAAAATTACTATAATACCAATTTTAACCTTCTTCAATTCCTCACTCACCACATTCATCTCTTCCCTTCTTCATACTTCCTCAATACCGTTAATGTCTGTGTCACTCTGCTTCAATGGCGTCAAAGGCGCTAAGCTTCGCCCCTGCTCGTGCCATGATCACTTCATTCCCTTCCTTACAATTCCCTTCTCTCTATGCAACCAGACCCTTCTCTTCCGACTTTGATGCCAACCCTAATCTCTATCCTCTTTCGGACGTTGACCAACAATGGCGGTTTTCGGAAGCCCCAAAACCCTCCTTTCTTCCTCCCCTCCAACGCTCAAACGACGCAGAACTTGTCGCCAAAATCCTCCTCCAACACCATAACCCTTATCACACCATGGAGTCCTCTCTCCAGCTCAACGGCATCATGGTCTCCCCTCACCTCGTCCAGCAATCCCTAATCCGCCTCAAAAACGTCTCCAAGGTAGCCCTCGGATTCTTCGAATGGGCCAAGGGCCAGCCCAATTACCGCCACGCCGCCGCCGCCTACCACCTCATGATCGACATTCTCGGCAAAGTCCGCCAATTCGACGTCGCGTGGCAGCTAATTGTTGAGATGGATCAACTAGATGTGAAACCTACTTCGACAACGTTCGGAATTCTGATCCGGAGGTTAGTCTCTGCTGGCTTGACTCGCCAAGCTGTCCGTGCATTCGATGACATGGAGTGTTTCGTCGAGAAGAAAGTGAACAGTGATGATTTCTGCTACCTTCTCGATACGCTTTGTAAATATGGTTACGTGAAAGTAGCGACGGAGATGTTCAACAAAAGGAAGTTTCGATTTGATCCTGATGTGAAATTGTATACTGTTTTGATATACGGATGGTGTAAGATAAATAGGCCACAAATGGGGGAGAGGTTCTTTAGAGAGATGGCGGATCACGGGATTGAGCCAAATGTGGTTACTTACAATGTGCTCTTGAATGGTATTTGTAGGAAGTCGAGTTTACATCCAGAAGATCGGTTTGAGAGGACTATTCGGGCAGCAGACAAGCTGCTCGATGAAATGCTTGGAAGAGGGATAGAGCCCGATGTCACCAGTTACTCGATTGTTCTTCACGTTTACAGTCGGGCACATAAACCCGATTTGTCCCTTGATAAGTTGAAGATAATGAGAAGTAAAGGGATATGTCCTACCGTGGCGACGTATACTTCAGTTGTGAAATGCCTTTGCTCGTGTGGGAGAATTGAAGATGCTGAGGAATTGGTTAATGAGATGGCGTGTAATGGGGTTAGTCCATCTGCTGCTACTTATAACTGTTTCTTTAAGGAATATAGAGGAAGGAAAGATGCTGAAAGTGCTTTAAAATTGTATCGGAGGATGAAAGAAGAATCTCCACAGTTGCCCAGTATGCACACTTTCAATATCTTAGTGGGAATGTTTTTGAAATTAAATCGAATGGAGATTGTGATAGAGATTTGGGATGATATGAAGGCTAGTGGGATCGGGCCAGATTTGGATTCATATACATTGTTGATTCACGCATTATGTGAGAAAAAGAAGTGGAAAGATGGTTGCCAATTTTTTGTAGAAATGATAGAGAGGGGGCTACTTCCACAAAAAGTCACTTTTGAGACTCTATACCGAGGCTTAATACAATCTGATATGTTGAGAACATGGAGAAGATTGAAGAAGAAGCTCGAAGAAGAATCCATAACATTTGGTTCTGAATTCCAACACTATCACTTCAAGCCATATCGGAGGTGATTTACCATTGCTGGAAAATGGATTAATGTCATCATCATGAGGTAAACTTTTGCATGTCCCCTTTTTTAACTTATATGATTGCAGCTTATAATATTAGGATTTGGGCCTAACTTATGAACAACAAAAAGGGGAAAAAATGTTTGGACTAGGACCTTAGGGTTGAAAATTTGATGTATGTGTGCTAGGGTGAACTCCAATTCGAAATGAAATGCTATAACTGTGGAAAGCTAGGTCATTTTGCTCATGAATGCACTGAGGGGGAAAAAAAACTTAAACAAAACTCTCTCGTTATTTTTGTTTGTACACACATAGTTGTTGCTCATTCTCTTCCTGAATGGATTGTATACACATGAGCAATCATGCATTTATTCCAACGAAATAGCTGGCGCCAAAAATTCCATCAAGATTATGTTCTTGGATATTAGTTAAAAAGTGATTAAGTTATTGAAACTTCAATTATAAATAGGTAGCTAATTTTTAAATTTCAAATCACTAGAAAACATAAGTAATGAGCTAATTTCCGATAGAGACATTGTTGCTCAGAGTTTCTCAAGTTCTTTAGGCAAAAACTTGCGAGTGTCTTTGAGAGCGTGTCGGTATATCCAATTTTATTGAAGAGACTGTTGAGTGAAGAGTATGTTTACCCACTAGTGAATACAGTGTTTTCTGTGTACTCATTATTTTAATAGTGGAGATTTTATTTTTGGCCCCATGATTTTTCCTCTATTTTATTTAGTGTTTTTCACTTAAAATCAATGCCCGTTAAGTTTTTTTTTTTGTCTGGTCTCTTTTGTGTACTTTAATTCATATTTGGCAGTACTACAAGGAAAAGTGGCTTTTGCGTCGACAGTAATGTCGCAAATAGTGTATTGCGATGACATAAATTAACTTTCGCAAAAGCGTCATTTACGACCGAATTCTTGCCGTTGCAAAAGATTTTGGTCACATTAGATCACATGGCGATGGTATTTTATCGGAGTCACCATCAATGGATGCGTTAACATGTTTTTTGCGTTGGCGTTAGGCTACTGTCGCAAAAAGTCTTCAGATGAACCACAAAAAGATTTTCAATGCTACGTAGTTGTACTCCCTCTTCGTGTCAAGCCCTAGCTACTCTTTCAAACCATCTTCTCAGTCGCCACAACCTAACCCTCCATTGCCGTTGCACCTTTTCTTCGACCATCACCGCCCCCCTCCCTCCATTGCTGCTGCATGCCTGCATCCCACACCGTTCCCGTCGCTTTCCTTGGCATTGTTGTTGCACACACTCCATTGCCCTACCTGTTGTCAATACGCCTCTTTTCAGTCGCCACTACCTATCGCTTCATCGTTGTTGCGCCTATTCCTCCATCATTACTGCAGACCACACCGTTGTCTTAACCCTTACGATTACTGCCACCTCGCTCTCCATTACCGCTTCATCATTTGTTGTCTCTCTCAAAATCTTTCTGTTTTTCAGCAAGGTTAGTTTTTTGTGTCAAATTTTGTATTTACATGATTTTGTTTCATCTTTTATTTTAATTCTGCTTCTTCTTTTCGTATTAATGTTTCACTTGTCAAACTGATTCATAAAACCTCTCACAAGAACTCCAAAATCAATTTTCCCCGTCCTCTTGCTGATGTTCTGCAGATGATGCCCTCAATAATTCCCATTTATGATCAACATGAGACTAAGGCCAAAGTGCAATACATTTACAAAGAAATCTCCATAAACAAAAATCAATTAAATCCATGCTATAAGTTGGGTATCAGTTGCTCAACCACTTCATTTTTCTGGTTTGATAAACATCGTGCAAGTTTCCTGTTTGAACTTCAAGTTTAGTTATATTAATCTTTTTTAATTTTTCTTGCTGGTAGGGAGCGCCTGTCTAGGAGTGGGTGTATGCAGGCCATTAATAAGAGTTTATCATCTCTAAGTGATGTCATATTTACCTTCGCAAAGAAGGAGGACCATGTGCCATTTAGGAACTCCGAGCTCACATACCTTCTTCAGGTAAATACTTCAGATAAAAATAGGCAATCATATTATATTACATTTTCCCTTTGAGAAGTTTTAATTTGTCATCTTTTGTGGAAATTATGGAGATGCAATGTCCCTAAAACCAATGGAAGTTCTTATAACTTAGTCTTCAATGTATGGACTTACAAGAACTGTGAGAGAGATGCATATAAATCGCTTCTGTTTGTGGTTTCTTGTGATTGTGCCTTTCGATCATCATACTTGTAGGGAGGCTGAGGCTTAGGGTGAAATGGGTGACTGTCTAATATAGATGAATTCCCATCGAATATGGAGTTACTGCATTCATTTTGCTGGTTCTAACTTTTTAAATATGGTATTCTATTCCTTCATAATTCATTTCGCTGGTTGTAACTCTTCAATCTTGGTCTGTGCAATGAGAAACAGTAGCGCGTTTTGTGTTATTTATCAGATCTAGGCTATTAATGTGAGATTAGAATAAGATGAACAGAAGAGGCTTTTTCCATAGAGATATCAAGGTGAGAAAATTACTGATTTTCAGTTTTTCATTTCTACCAATCTCAAGTTTTCTTCAACATGGCTTGAGCTTGTTTGCACTCCTACAATTAAGAGAACATAATGGACTTGTGGCGAAAATTCTATAGGGTGAGTAACTAGGATATTACATAATTTGAAGGTAGGTTCCATGTGGATTTGACTAGTTTGTTTGTCCGTTATTTTCAGTTTTGTTGATAAACATTTTGAAAAGAGGTTTCCTGCATGGAATGGTTTTGTCTACTTAATTTGTATACTTGAAATGCAACAGGGGAAGCCCACTAATAATGTGGAGCCAACTGATAAGTTTGCTAGTGACAGAGTCCAAGTGCCAACAGTGAGAAACTAATGGCCTTCAATTGTAAAGATTGAAAGGTTAAAAGTTATAGCACCATTATAAAATTTCTTCTTTTTCTACCTGGGATTCTCTTATGCTGTTAGATTTAGTTTTCTTGTATGCATTCTAATGTGAAGTATCATATTAATTTATTGTTTGCTTGTTCATTAAATAATGAGAATAATAGTGTAAGGGAGAAGAGAAAATGTCAAAAAAGCTAAAGAAAAGAAACAGGGATTCATGGTTGGTAATTGTATACACAACGCTTCAGCTTCTTGTATTGCTCATTTGTTCCATCTTCCTTGAAAAATCTCGAATTATTAGTTATAGCTACTAGAGGAGGAAGAAATAGATCATAGTGAAATTTTATACTGCATTTGCTGATTTATATAAGTAGTTACCTACGATGATAGGGTGGTGACACAATGCCACATCTCTTATAATTCAGACCAAGCATCTTGAGTCACTGGTTGATCTATCAAGGAATTATGTGGGAAAAAACGGGACAAAGAGGACTCAAAAGAAGAAAAATTCCCATACTTGGACTTGGAGAGAAATATCGAGGAACACATTATTTACTTGTGGGTGTTGGACAATAAATCGGTTTGAAACCCACTCATACTAATATTATCCAACATCTTAAAAGACTGTTAAGTATAACTCTTAATAGGATTCCATCTTTATTATATGGACTCGGGTATAGGCGTGGAGTGTGAGTATGTGTGTGTCAAATTTATCTAATACTCATATCAAGGATATTGGGACACAGCAAAATATTTATATTATTTAATTAATATTTTTTATTTTCTAGGATAAATGTGTTTACAAAGTTTCATTGAGCATTTGTTGAATTATGTTAGAGTTTATGCATAATTTTATAATAAACTTAACTGGGTGATTTGGTCTAAGGTCCCATTTTGTCTACTTTTTTAGAAATAAGGATCCCAAACTCTAAACTATTATTTTATTAGGTCCCATTTTCATATTTGTACCTAAAATTTAAGTTACATATGTAATTATAGTAAATGAATAGATATACATGGATATATACAAGTTGTATATGTTCCGTTTTGGTAATAGGATATACATAGTGATTTATCTACATTTTTTGGTGAGCAATTATATTCGTTGATATGGTATCTAGATATTCTCATTTTGTGTAGCATAGTTATCATTTCACATAATATGAAATCTCATTATCAAATATAATTCTTTACGAATAACAGTGTTGTTATTTTCTGTAATAAAATTATCATATTCTCAATTTCTCATTTTCTGTAGTAAAATTCTTATGATGAATAATAATGTTATCATTTTCAACAACAACCATCCTCATGACGAATAACAGTGTTATAATTTTCTGCAACAACCATTCTCATTCGTATATAGAACAAATAGATGAACACAAAAAATGGAGGCTTCTAATGGTTACATTTTAACTTTTCACAAAAAGTTCACAACAATCATATAAGGAAATTCTAAAAAATACACAGAGCTATTTTCGGTTGAAGATAGTATACTATATCAAACCATTGATCATGGAATATAATTACTATAAATGGTAAATCAATGAGATTCGTACTGTTATATCCGGTCAGATGATTATAATGGAATATATAACTTCTATATCTAAACTGTATACTTAATATGTATATATGCATTCAATTTACATAATAACACGTGAAGGTATAAATGTCTAAAAAAAACATTAAATATTTAAATAAGGATTTCATGGAATAACAGTTTACTACATGAGATTGATTACAAAATAAGTCACCAAAATGGGACCTTAGAGTAATTAACCCAACTTAAATTACTAAATATGTTTTTTTACGTGTCAAATTCATCTAATTCTCATATCAAGGACACTGGGACACGACAAAATTTTCATATTTCTTAATATACATATTTTTTATTTGTCATGGTAAGTGGTGTTTATAAGATTCCATTGAGCATTTAATACATTATATCAGAGTTTATACGTAATTTTATAGCAAACTTGAATTATTAAATATGTTGTCAATGTTGAAATAAAAATGTTGGACACATATCCCATGCTCTTATCCAAGTGTTGTGTGCTAGAACGGATACTTTATACTTTTAGAAGGAATCCGTGTAACATAGGATTCCATATATGTGCAAGCTGTAAATTGTTGGTGTTAGACCCAGCTGGTTTGGCAACAAGGTAGGAGTGATGCTTCTTATGTAGTGTTGGACAATAATAAGTTTGAACTACACTGGTACTAAATCAGTTGGACAATCAATCTTGATCTTCACTTTTTGACTCTTATGTTTACTATCCCTCTAAACTTCTCTACACTTACTCTAGCTTTGCGCACATATTTCAGGAAAATGTTGAGTGAACATGCCGAGTTGAGGACATTGTTTATCAAAGTTCTTACAGCGAAGGTAGCATACTCTTGTTTGCATTATCATAACAAGGACCATAAGTTGATTATATGAAGTTCCTTTATATTCTAATCTTCTATTTTTTTCACTGTTAATTTCAGGGAGGAATCAGAGGGCAGACTCGAGGGAATTTGGGGGTATACGTTACTGAAGGCCATAGGGTCTCTGACATACTTTGCAGCCAAATTCAATTCCTTGCTCAAGTAATTTATTTTCTTTCTATTGTTTACAACAAGAATTAATATTTGTGTATGAGATCTTCTGAATTCAAGAATATCACTTTTGTAGCTGGAACATTTATTTAATTTAATTTATTCTTGTTGTTTAATGCAACCCTCAATTACTTAAAACATTGACGAGCAGTTAGAGTTTAGGAGTTAAGAGCATAATGTACGTGTAGGAACCCTTGGTTCTTTAAAAAAAGGTTGTTTTGGAACTTTAGTTTCCAAAATTGTCAAACGGGCTCAGATTGTCACCAAGTTTGACACGGAGTAACTTATAGGCACAAGTGTGATGTGGGAACAAACATGACTCGAAAACGATTTCCGAGTTGGGAGTTAGAATGTAAAGTATGTGTAAGGGACACTTGGTTCTTTAAAAAGATAGATTCCTTGGGTCCTAAAATTATCAAATTGAATTGGGCTGGATTGAGACTAAACTTGGTACCAGATAATTTCTACGCACAAGTATGATGTGGGAACAAATGGGACTCCAAAACATTTTTTAGGTTGGCAGTTAGAGTGTAATGTAGGTGTACGTAACCTTGGTTCTTTTTTTATTTTTTTTTGGCGTTTTAGATTCCACAATCGTCAAATGGGGTCGGATTGACACGAAACTTGACACGATGTAACTTCTAAGCACAAGTGAAATGTGAGAACCAACAGAACTCAGAAATGATTTTAGAGTTGGGAGTCAAAAAATACTTGACATGAAATAACTTGTAAGCACAAGTGAAATGTGGGAACAAACGGGATTCAGAAAACTATTTCCGGGCTTGGTGTTAGAGTGTAATCTAGGTATATGGACCCTTGGTTCTTTATTGAAAAAAATGCAGTTTTTGACGTTTTAGGTTCCAAAATTGTTAAATGGGTTCAGATTGACACCAAACTTGATACAAAATAGCTTCTAGGCACAAATGAGATGTGGAAATGAACAGGACTTGGAAATGATTCGTTAATTGAGAGTTTGAGGGTCATTTTAGTGTAGGGACATTTTGGGGGTGGGTTTGGGAGGGAGGCGTTTATTTAAGTATATATAAGTGTATGTTCCTTGTAGGGGCACTAAGTTCTTTTAAAAAATAGGTTCCTTATGTTCCAAAGTTATCAAACGAACTCAAATTGAGACCAAACTTGACACAAAATAACTTCTAAGCACAAGTGAGATGTGAAACAAACGAACTCAAAAACGATTTTCGGATTGTGAGGTAGAGCGTTAGGTAGGTGTAGGGATATTAGTACTTTTAACATAGATTGCTTAGGTTTCAAAATCATCAATAGACTTGGATTGAGACTAAACTTGACACAAAGTAACTTCTAGGCAAAGTGAGATGTTAGAACAAACGGGATGTGGAAATGATTCTCAGATTAAGAGTTAGAGAGTAATGTAGGTGTAAGGGACAATTCTTTAAGATAAGTAATATATTATAGTAGTTATTTATTCAAACGCAGTTTAATCTTTATTGTTCGATTGTATTTTAATTCTTGTTTGGCATTCTGAAATGACAAAAAATGCAATTAAATTTTGATAAGTTTATATTGAAAGAGTTAAAAAGTTTGATGCCCTTTTAAAAAGACCTCACCAACGTGTTACCACAATAGCAGCTTATGGTTTAAATACTATCCGATAATTTTGTGATATCTGTTATGAACAAAATTTTATTTTTTGTGTAATTTTATAGATTAATGACACTGTAAATAACATATCTCATTTTCTGTTACTTTTTTCAGGTGTTCGATAAAGACTAGGTTGCGGTGTGATTAAGAAGCCGAGAATCACGCCAAATTAGTCTATGGTGTATCATTCGTTCAACTATCATTTGGATTTTTATTTGATTTGTATGAATGAAATCTGTACTATATATATACACTATATATATAGGAATGTAGTCCTTTGTTCAAAAGCCTCCAAATATTGAATTCTAAATTCCTATAAGCTCACTGCATTATTCAACTTACGTGTCATCCTTAAATAAGAGATTTGATTGGCTCCCTTTTTCTCACATTTACGGCAAAACAAGAAACCCAATTTCGAAATTCCGAAATTTTTGGATGGTTGCACCTTTCACGGCCGCCTCTTCCTCATTATTCTCCCACTCTCGTCCTTCAACTTCTTCTCTCCCCTCTCATTTCATTTCAAAAAATTCCCAAGTATCCATCATACCTTCTCTGTAAATGCTTCATTTTCTAAATTTTAAAACGTTCGAGAAAGACTTTACTTTCTCTGTCTGCTGATTTCGAATCAGCCATGGATGAGAGGGTGAGCAGAGAAGAGGAGAGTAGATGGAGGAGGGAGCAAAAGAGAAAGAAAAATTGGATGAAGTTGACGGGGGCGATGATGACGGTGGAGTTGGTGTAGAGCGAAGGAGGCAACTCGGTGAGTTTGCCAATTGAAACACAGTTTGGAGGTTCTTAAATATGTTTTTTTTGCAATTTGGGAATATATATTTTCATTTATTTTGTTGTATTTAAATAATTAATATATATTATTACATTATAATCATAATTTATTTGAGTTTATTTCATCCCATACATAATACGAGTCGAGTCGATGCTAATATATATATATAGAGAGAGAGAGAAAGAGAGTTTTCTCTTTCTTCCAAAACTTAAATTCTAATATTCTATAAAAAGATAATAATATCTCTCGTAGCTGGCACATCTTAAAATCCTCCTTTACAAATTCTCTACAACATCAACGCACTGGCCATTTTTTTTCTCTCTTCTAAAAGCAAAACAAATAAAAATATATATTTATTAGTGTTTTTTTTATTGAGCAAGACATTCATATTTATTTATTAGTGTTTTTTTTCCAGGTACATGTATTTTCCAAATTTAAAAATATATTTTAAATTATTTTGTTGTGTTTAAGTAAATAATTAATACATGCTATTATAATATTATTATTTGAAATTAATTCATTCCATGCATCGCACCGGTCGAAGCTAGTATATTATTAATTGAATGTGTTATTTTGGATGATATGATACTTTGATGTTTGGATAAGAATTATTCTGGATAAACAGTTTAGCTTGCTTGGGAATGAATGGATTATTTAAATGTTTTAAATATTATTTTGCATTAGTAGATATGTAAAGTTTTAAGTTATGAATGCTTGTTTTTAGATATTTTGGTAAAAAGAAAATATTATTGGTTAAAATTGTTGCTAATTAGTTACTTTGTGTTAACAAACCTCTCTCTCTCTCTATATATATCTCTCTCTCCCATTATTTGGATCAATAAAAGATAAATTGCGGCGGAATTCTTTTATTAAAAAGTATTATGTAAAATAGTTATTTTTTATTATTTTTTAATGGCAACATATTTATTGATGCAAAATGTATTTTGTATTTTTAAAAATGACATATTTTTCTATGCAAAAAGTACTACTGACAAAGTTATCAATGCAGATGGTATTTTTTGGTGCTTTGTTTTCTATGCAAATTACTATTTTTTAAATATGTTTTGCCACAATTTTCGCACCAATACAAATAATTATTTTTTGTGGAGGTAAATGTTTTTGCAACAAAATTGGTAAGGCAGATATTTTTTTTGTGACCCCTTAATTACTGTCCTATTTGTCCTGACCACAATTAACCTTTTGTAAGGTTACTCTCCCAACGTAAAAAAATCTGCTTTTTTAGGGTCCATTTGGGTTATCTTCTAAGTTGATTTTTTTAAAAAATAAAAATTAATTTTTTTTCATCTCTTAATTCAAGAAAAAAAGTCAATACATATCTCAAGCACCCTAACTTTTTCTCATACAAAATTATTTTAATTTTTTTACACAAAAAGTCAACTCTATTCACAAAAATAAAAAAAATCGTGCCAATATTCTAAACATTATAACTTAAAAGTTAAAAATAAAGTTATTTTAGACATTTTAATAAAAAAATAAAAAAATTATTACAAAAAATTATCCCAAATAATTTAAATTTTTTTATTTATCTTTTAAAAAAAAACTAAATTTTTTAAAAGTCAAGATTCTAACACATTCCAAACAAGCACTTAGTAGTATAAAGCCCTATTTTTCTCAACTCAAAAGTAAACTCAAGAGGCATGGAGGAGGAAATTAATTTGGAGAGAGAAGGGAAAAAAAAAGAGAGCAATAATGGTCGGTTTGATGAGCATAAAAGAATGTGATGGATAATGGTTCAAGTTGTGTATCTCAATTGTTTATTCCTTAGATCACGCCAAAAAAAATATTCATGTAAAAATTTAAAAATTTAATTTGAACGGAATCAATAAATATATGAATAAATTGTATTTTATTTTATAATAATTTAAACTTAAACAATTCATAAACAGTATTAGTTGCAAAAAAATATTTTATAGTTTGAAACGGCATTATCTTTAATTTTGGACCTAAGCAAATTAAGTGTCTAAACAAAGCTATTGCCGCCATTAAATACATAAAAGTGAATTTCATGTCCCCAACTCTCAACCAATATAAGTTTTACCTTAATTTTTTACTCTCAATTAACAAATTTATTATAAAAGGTTTGAGTTCCTCTAAAGTTTGGATATTGAACTTTATCATAAAATTCGATAACTATGAGCTTACCTTCCCTCAAATCCATCTCTATAATTCAGAGTGTTCATCTAGTAAAATATATTGAGAAGATTATCTATACAAAAAATCATATCAATCAGATATTAGTAACCTAATAATCTCATAACATTTATTTTTGGATGAAGTGTGATTTTTAAAATTATACCATTTATTTTTATTTTTTTTTTATAATTAAATCGAAAAAGGGATCTCAGAGTTCGAACCTTAGGTGAAAGTAAGGCATTGACAGCTCCTGGCCACTGGAGCTGACCACCACTTCTAATACTGTCTACTTTATTTAAGGTAAACGTATTAAGATAATGTAATTATTAATATCCAATTGATTTATATTTTTTTTATGAGTGATTTTCTTGATAAGCTCAAACGAGATGAATGACTTGAATCGCTGAGATAGAGTCAAAAGGGGCTTGGGATCAAATTCAAAATCCAAATGTTAATCCATCGAGCCTAAAGAAAGGACTTCAACCAATATTAAGGGTCTGTCTTGTAATTAGTTTAAAAATTTTTTTTTTTAGTTTGTATTTTTTGTCTTGTAATTAGTTTAAAAGTTTTTTTTTTTAGTTTGTATTTTTTAACCAAAAAATTGAATTAAATTTAAAATAAATTATTTGATAAATTAAACTTTAAGGTAACTTTTTTGAAATAGATTGATTGGATTAAAAATCAGCTTTTTTGCTTTTTTACAAAATTAAACAATATTACCATTCTATATAATTAATTATTAAGATTATACATAACCAAACGAAGCCAAGAAGTCAAGTTTTGTTGCGTATTTTAGTTTTTATTTTATTTTTTTTTATCTTTTGATAAAAAAATTTATTATTTTTTCAGTTTATCTCATTGAGAAGATCCAAAAAAGTAAAAAATTTTAGTCAAATTAAAAAAAACAAAACAAAACAACAAAATGACAAACAAAAAACAATTTTTTTTTTAATCCCAAGCAAGGCTTATGAAGAAGCAGCACAAAAGAATACATTATGGAATATCAACTAAATACACTTTGATCCCTTTTGATCGACTCACTCTGAAAATCTCAACAATATCTAGAACAAAATTCTTCCTAGTTGCTCATAACAAAGGGAGGAAGAAGAAGAGGAGAAATATTACATCCGACCGCGAATTGATTATTTTCAAGAACAAAGAACATTCTCAATCTCAACAACAGATTCTCTCACAAGAACATGTTTTAATCCATCTTTCCCAGCCTCTCTCCAAATGGAAAAGAAAACTCCTAAGAAATCGGTTCCCGACAAAAAGGCCTTTAGCAATCTGTGATAAATGCAATCTGCAAAAATAATTTACAACAAAAAAATAGAGCACAGAGCCAACTATTTGGGGGCTTTATCAGCAGCAGGGGGTGTTGCCTTGTCAGCTGCTGCTGCAGCACTGGAGCTCGCTGCCGACGATTCCTCTGTTTCAACGAGTTTGCGAAGCCTCTCTTGAAGAACTCGAACTCTGTCCTCCGTTCTGCGAAGCTTTATCCATCTGTAGGCAAACCAGAGGCCAAACCCACCATACACAACAAGATAGGAACCCCATACATAGGGGTAAGTTTCTGCATTCTCTCTTATTTGCCGGTACTTTTGCTCTATTATTCCGGTTAAGCCAACCGCTGAAGAGTTTGTAGCCTGCTGCTCATCTTCTTCTTTTTGTGGAGTTGTCATTTCTCTTGTTGCTTTTGCACTATATTTGGCTAATCAGAGATGGTCTCTAGATGTTATGTTACTTAATTGGCTGCTCACACACACAAAAAAGGAAATAAAAAGTAGAGAGTTACATATAGCAGTTTTTCCGGTCACTAAAAATTGTGTTTTCTTTACCTGAATCAAGTATCAACTACATAAACAAGCATAAGCACAATTGTGAGCAAAGTATGCAACCTAACAACAAACCATGAACAAACTACACAACCAAGTTTCTGAGCACTATGAAATGATAATTGAGAAAGAAAAAAAAAACTATGGGACAATTGTACAAGAAATAGTTTTTATTAATTTAACATTTTGAACTGATCAAGTTTGGAGGGATTTAAAAAAAACGAGAGAGAACGGACATAGTAGCAAAAGTGAAGTGCATAATTATCTCGTATTCTTAGAGAAAGAATGCATCTACTTTATTTGGTAAAAACAAGCATGCAAGAGTGCATCTATCTAGAGATTTTTAGATCACAAATTGGAATCAACATTTTTCCCAATAGTGGTAACAGCTTCATTTAGGAAGGGACTAAGACTATGTCCCTACAACACATAGTGGTAATGATAGCCTCGGCGATGTTCTCTCGGGGACAGATATAAATCACCATTTTCCATTCCAAAACAAGTAAAATTGAATACAATACTTCCATTGCAGCAATGAGTCAAAATTGAGTGACTTAAAAAACAATGCAATTCAAAATTTCAGATCTCTTTGGTGAATCAGGCAAATTTCTAGTTATTTTATAATATGTTAATGAATTATTAGTGAATTACCAGTGACTAGAGACACTTTATGCCGTAATCTGACTCTAAGATCAAATTTGGGCAACAATCAAGAGTAAAAAACTATTACAAGCAACATCACAATAAGAAACCAATACAATCACAATTTGAAAATTTCACCAATGCAATAACATTTGAGTTTGAATAGGCTCACCATTAATCTCTCCTATCAATTCATAAAACAATGACAACCAAATACTTGAACCTCCTAACATTGCTAAGGGTTTTCTTTAAGTTCACCCTTAATCTTTACTACCAAGTCATAAAACATTAGCAATAAATTAATTGGGTTTTAAGCAAGTCCACCCCCAACCTCGGAACATTACCAAGGGTTTTCATTAGGTTCATCCCTAACCTCAACGAAAATCCATGGGCAAAAAGTTACGAATGCTAACAAAATATGGATATTTTCCAAGGCCAAACCTGAAGTGTACAAAAGTATCCAAAAAAGTTTATGTCAAACAAGTCTAACAATGATAGAAATCAATAAAAAAAAATACCAAATAGATTTTTTTTTAAAATATAGGTAAGCAGGAAGGGAACAGCAGAATTTGAACCTTGGTCATGTTATTAGGGTTCTAAAACTTTGAGATCTAGGGAGAAGAGCCAGAAGTACCAACTAGGATAATGGTGGTCCAACAATTTTGGAAGGAAAAACAGCATAGTAGTTATGTGACAGATCTATCAAGATATTTGCAGTTCAAAATCAGTCATACATAAAAAAATATATATATATAAATCTTTGTTCAATAGTAATGGGATTACATAACCTACAACTCTGAATTAACCAATATTACACTAACAATTAATAAACAATTATAAACTATGAATAAACAACTAAATGCCATGTAGGACACTAGAAATTGCTCGTGCCTAAAGGAGCTAATGATTTTAAAAATGAACAGTCTATTAATTATTAAAAGTTACAATATTGTAAAAAAAACTAGTTGTATTATGCAAGCACAGATAACATGACTAATGATTTTTAGGTTCATTCTTAATTCAAACCAAGAGCAACAAAATGATATTTTTTGATACATGTAAAACAATAATAGAATTATACAAAACCAAATATATTTTTAGATAATTGTACATGATAAAAGTATTTTTGATGGGAGATAAAGATAATATTTGGTATTGTTAAAACTAGTAACTTATAAATTATAACTTATAGCAGAAATTGTGAGAGTTTAATAAAAATTATAGTTTGTAACTGAAATAGAAGAAAAAATAGTTATAAGTTGTAGCAAAAGTTATGGGTGGTTAGAAAAACTTGTAGCTTAGCGCTAAATTAGTAGCAGAAAATTAAAAACTACTAGCAATAACTTTAACAAACACCTCCAAAGGGAAACGAAGTGTTTGAAATAAAGACGGAGAAAAAGATTGGTTTTAAAATAATAAAAAAAACTTTAATTAATGAAAATAGAGAAGAGAGTAATAGTAAGAGAGAGATAGAGAGATGATGTCCCATAACGTGAACAACCCGTCTTAACTATTGATTGAATATGGAGAAAGAGTAACCTTTAAATTGTCGCATAAATGTCAACATCAAATTTTTCATTTCTTGTATTATTGATTTTTTTATCATCCCTTTATGTGAACCAGGATTCTTGCAATGATTTTTGTATAATAATCATCCAATAACTTATGATTTATTGCACAAAATTAGTATGAGATGAGCTTTTAGATTGATGCATTGCACAAAAATGAATTGCAGAGGATTTTGGTTACGTGAGGTTACTTTCGAAGTATGCCATGTGTACCCTCTTTTGCTTTTGAGGTATGCCATGTGTATCATCTTTTTTTTATATATCATTATACAATCTTTTTCTAGGGTATACTATTGTTGGATAATGATTTTATTTTTTTTATTTTTTTTAAGTAGAGTGTAATAGGTCTTGCTCTCATACGATCATACCATATTAAAATTTTGTATTCAACCTAATATATTAAACTACTATTAAAGAGATTTTTAATATTATATCAAGTGACTAGCCATTACACTCTCAACCGACTCAAGTATTACGCTTGGAAAACGATATAACTCCGCAATTATTTATTTTATTTTTGCAATATGTGCTTAATTTGGATAAGTTGATAAAGAGCCCTAATAATGTTGAAAAAACCAAAATAAAGGATGTTTCTTGTCTAGGCGGAAGATTTCTCTCACATGGAACAGTCTAGTACTAAGTGCTGATCAGTTTGAAAAAGATTGTGTAGTAGGATATGGAAGCATGGTGCCATTTTTTGTAGACACTGATGCAGCTCAATAGTCAATACCAATGCTCATTCCAATCAATCACAACCATTTCTTAATTCAGTGGGCCCTATGTAAGAAATTTCGGTAAAAATCATTAATTATTAGCTTTTCCAACATATTCTTTATCTTATCTTTCTTTTTTTTTCTAAGAACAAATATTAGGAGCATTAAAAAAAAGGGGGTAAAGCTATTTTAATGACTCGAATCAGCAACACTTCAGCAACACTGGCTGGACCTTTTTGCTGTGACTTTTTTTTTTCTCTGGGGTTCCACCAATTGGATGGTTGGTATCTAATTTGCATAATATTGGCTCTTTTTTTGTCGTAATAAGAACCTGTACTATTCTATATCGATATCTTCTTTTTGAATACCCAAAAAAAAGTTTTTATTATTATTTTTATTAGTAAAGAAATCATATTGCTACCACCCAAGCAAAAATAACTATTGACTTACACTTCGAGGGAGCACGGCCAAAGTTCAAACAAGATAGAATTGTCAAGACAACAACAAAGGCAAGAGCTCCACACACCATCTAAAACTACTAGAAGAGCACCAGCAGCAAAAACCTATGAAGCACGGATACTTCAAAAATGATTCCGTACGCGTATCGGATACCAATACGCGCCCGATACGCCGGGATACGTATCGAATATGGCTGGAAAGTATTCAGAAATTAATTTTTAATTTTTCAATTTTGGATACGTCTCGGATACGTTTGGGATATGGCATGATACGGTGGGATACGTTCGGGATACGTCCGGATGAAAAAAAATTCCCAAAAACAACCAAACGCAGAGATCGGCGTTTTAACTTCACAATCATAAAAACTAAAATTGCAAGGAGCCAAGAGGAATACCGAAATAGTCGAGAGGCACCGACGGAGAAACCCTAAGGCCGACAGTTGATTGAAGCTTAGCAGTGTTCGATCCAACCCTAGCAGAGGCTTGAAGCTGTGTTCGATCGTGCCCTAGCTCAACCGGAATAATTATTCAATACTCTTAGAGTAATCCTCCATTCAAATAACTGGATGACACATCTTCACATTTTAAATAAAATAATAACACAAAATGATAGGTTCCACTAAACACACCAATAATTATAAAGTTGGAGCACCACCTAGACTTGCTCCAAAAGCATTGAATATTTGCTCGCCCAGCCGACAGTTGATTGAAGCTTTACAGGTCAGTCGACTTCTCATCCCTCGACCTTCGTGTTCTTCTCGACTCGACGACTTCTCAATGTTCTCATCCTTCTGTGTTCGATCGTGCCGTCGTCGCG
>JAOTRH010000001.1:16246979-16332055 GCA_034768845.1 Heliamphora exappendiculata | reverse complement strand
ATCTTGTCGATGAAGAGTGGAGCAATGGCTCAAGTACTAATCCTATTCAATCACCGTTGGTTTGATTCGGCCTGTTTTAAGTTTCTGTTGGAACACGTATTAAAACTTTTTTTTTTCCTTTTTGCCGCACTTGCTTAATTTTCTGTTCGAGTGTAATAGTTTACACTTTGGTATATTCAAATTTATACTTTATGTTATGCATGGATAGCTTTTACATAGTTTTTCCGCAAACATAGTTATTTGTTGCTTAGGTTATTCGAAATTCGTAGCATCACAAGTCGTTTGTGTATTAATCCAATAACCTTGAGTCCCATAATAACTGTACTTACATGGTGGTCCTGACTCCATCCAGATTCTCCACCGGAAAACTTTGTTGGGTGGATTGGAGGATGGGCTTTGTCATCATGGCCACCATTACTAGGGTTTCTCCACTGTCCTTCTACAGGGTCCAATAATCGTTGGGCATATGAACCCCATACAGGATGTTCCTGTTGTTCTTGCACAATTGCCTGTGTGAAATCAAGAGAACATAGGATCATAACACGGCACATCAGCAAATGCAATCGTATAAGAAACGCAATCCTGAAAGAGTTGATAGTATAAAACTGAAAACACTGAAATATGAAATAACTATGACCTCAAGGCCTTGATTGGTAAACACAGCTTTTTGGCTTTGTTTGCTAAAAAAAGAAAAAAGCAAAGTAGTCTGCTGGTCTCATCCAAAAAAGCCAAAAAGCCAACATCTTAACTTTTTTTCTGTGCATCCCAATACCGGTATGAAAAAATAAATTTTCCCTTCTTACATATTACAAGTCAATTCTAAATACATATTAATGAAGAGCAATATTGTCATTTTGATACAAAATGCTTGAAAGCCCAAAAGCTAATTTAAGTCCTTTAGTTCTTTACATTGCAAACACATATGTGCTAATTATGTCCAAAAGGCCGTAATATCTATTTTAGAAAGCTCTACTCATAAATAAATTGGTGGTTTTAGACTTCAAAATACTATATTTAGTCTATGGCTAAGAAGCACAAACACTTCAAAAAGGTGGCGTATCCATACCCGACCCGTGTCGAAAAGTGCCCAGCATGTGTCGGAATGTGTCTTATTATTATTTATACCTTTTGGAACGAGAAACACTTCCGATACTTGGAGGACACACATTTCCATCAATTAAACACATAAATCATCTTACAAGTTTGACAAAAACCAAAAAAATAAATAAATAAACAAACTTATGATCAAATTTAAGTAACATATTTTTACACCTCTTATCCCTTCTCCTTTAGATTTTTTAAGTTCAAGACTTCTAGATCCCAAAATTTATAATTTGTTTGTGAAACAAATCTCTGACATAAATATTAGGTCTTCTAGTTTACACTTCATTTTTAGTATGTAGAACATGAAAATAAATCAGACTATTTTAATATGATAAAATATGAATATCTTTGTGAAGTAAAATTTCCAGTATTTTCATTTGTTAATATAAAATACATTTATCAATTCACATATCTCAATTGTGTCGTGCCATTTTTTTTTTTTTTTGAAGTGTTAAGACAACCAAGTATCAAAATTTTGTTTTAGTAGATCATTTTGCACAATTCCAAAATGTTAAGGTTTCAAAATACAATGGAGACGGATACAAAATTGGAAACATAAGAAGCAACTCAGAAACATGAACCAAAGTATGTTTTGATGTGTCCCTAAAGCTAACAAATCAACAATTAAACATGTATAAGGGCAATATATTCATTTTAGAAATATTAGACCAAAGAAAACTTTACTAAAATTGATTAATCTTACTACCAATAATTTAAAAAGTTAAAATAATGACAAATATATCATCTATACTGTCTAGACTACTATATAATGAAAACACCTCATTTGGTGTTTTCAAGCTCAACAGAATTTCACTTAACCTAATTTGGCCCTCTTCCTGATTTAAAACCATACCACGTTCACTCTAACTTAACCTTAACTGCAAGGGAACAAATTTAAATTCATTTACCTGAACCATTAAAAACCTCTTCCCCTCTAGGCACCACTTATCTACAAGTTACAAACTCACCTCTCAGCAATACTTTCTCACCCCCAAGCACTTCCTCTTTCTCTTACTTTTGCCTCTTTGCAAACTTTGTACATGATATGGAGCAACATCTTTTCTGTACTTTTCCTCGATTTCCTGCTGGATTTCATGCTTTGTCGGAAGGGAGTGCAAGTGCAAATGTCATCTTCCACCCACAGTAAGACAAAGAAGATTAACACAGCGAACTTCAGGTCACTGAAGTCTCTGTTTTCATCAAAACACTTAAGGTCGATGAAGCCTCTGTTTGTTCACCGAGCAATCCAAACTCCTATTCTCTGTTTTCATCCAAAACCAACTCTATGTTCTGTTTATAACGTATAGAGGTTTGCTTTGGTTTATCTGATGTTTAGATATTTGCACATAAAT
Organism: Heliamphora exappendiculata; assembly: GCA_034768845.1. Lineage (NCBI taxonomy): Eukaryota > Viridiplantae > Streptophyta > Magnoliopsida > Ericales > Sarraceniaceae > Heliamphora > Heliamphora exappendiculata. The sequence continues at coordinate 16,329,599 of JAOTRH010000001.1, read as the reverse complement.
ATGCACATATATCTAGAAACTTATATCTACAAGTGTTAAGATAGGAGGATTATTGTACTTTTTGTATTTTTTATCTTATTATATAAATAATAGACTAATAGTGGTAGGGAGTAAACCCTAAGGTTGGGTGCTCTCATTCACCGTAACCATAATACTCAAAGTATTACCATAGCATTATATGCATGATTTATTTTATTTAGTGCATATTAATTGCATGGAAAGTTCTTGAAATTATTTTAAATGAACATGCATGAAAGCATTCTACTTATGCAAATAAAAGCATGTTGATTCGTATTATACTTGATAACATGAAAAATTCTTATAACTAACATTTGTATAGTATACAAATTATAAAGAGGAAAATTTACGTGCTTCACTGACTAATCTTGTTTACGTATAATTATGTCGTTAAACAATTTTGAAATCCTTAATTGAGGTGCTTAAAAGGCGTATATTAATGTTCAAGAGGCTTTGAAATTAGCATGCAAAAATTAATTAAGATTAATTAGGGATAAGTATGATTAATTAACATAATTAAGATTAATTATCGGTAAGTTTGATTAACCTACTTAAGTGAGATTAATTAACCTAAACTTGATTAACCAGATTAATACTTGATTAATTAACATAAGTTGTTGATTAGGATAATTGGTGACTCACCTAGTTGCTAGGTGTCATGCTAAGGCTAGGTGTCATCCTAAAAGACTAAGTGTTAGTTTAAAATGTGGGCATGTGTCTATATATTAGATAACGATATATATTCTCTACAAAAGTTAACAAAATAAGAGAAGAGAGAAAATCTCTACAGAAATTTATGGAGAGAGGTGTTTAGCTAGAGAGAAAGTGAAGAAAAATAAAAGAAAATTCAAGAAAAGTGAAGAGAAAACATAGGGCTTTTGTACGACACTTCAAATTAAGGTAAGAAGCTTATTCTCTATGTTATTCTCTATCATATAATCTAAAAATAACAAGATTAGAATGAATTAAAATTGACTAATTGATGAGTTTATGGTTAATACATAGAAAAAGTTATGGTTATTCTTCTCGATTCTTAAAAAAATTAGAATCCATCGTAATTTCATAATTTAACCACATGAATATTGAAATTAGAGGAATATAAGACTTTAGAATATCTTATTACAAGTGTGATACATGATTAAACTTGAGCTTTTGATTTTGGGTATAAAATATGATGAAACATAAGCAGAGTAATAATAAATCTAGACATTTTTATATGACCAACCTTCACTCTTTTCATCCTAACTCTTTGTATCTTTGGAATTAGATGATGAGACCACTACCATTAGAAACTAAACTTTCGGGACTTCAATTTGGATACAAATTTTGCCCCAATCAAAGTCCAAAAGATTGAGTTATGGTTGCTTAAAGTTTTTGAACAGAAGCTATCTCGCCCACTGGTTTTGGGCATTCGGGCAGCCTTGCCACAAATATGTTGATTTTTAAGATACTTTTATAAAGTCCCAAGTGGAATCATGACCTAGAATGGAATATAGCATCCCCTAATTGTTATAAATTCATCAAAATGTGAACTTATGTGCATTATATCATACGTATAATACGTGTTTTTCATATAGGAACTCTTGATAAAGAAGTGATTAACTTTAGAATAAGTATTTGAGGTGAGTACTACAATACCTTAGTTACACTTGTAAATTATGCTTTTCAATGAAAATGTATACAATTGAAATCTTATGTTCCTTATCAAATGTTCTTCAGTGCTTTCATGGATATCAATATGTTGAAATGTATATGTTTTGATCTATTAATGTCATTCGCGGCTATCCCATACTACTAGGGGAAAAAAATATGCTAGTAATGCTATAATGAGACGTCTCAACCTTTCTGCCACCAATTGTGACTACAGGATAGGATGCTGGAGTCGGCCCGGTAATCCTTCCTGAATAGGTCTGTGGTGATGGTATCATATATTATTTGAAATGCTATATGCTTTATTGATATAATCAAAATGGATTTATCAATGCCTTGAATTTTGGTTCTATAAAATGTTCTTAGCTCGGTTTATATGCATTATTTAGCAAGAAGGCTTGACAAAGAATATCCATGAATCTTTTATAATCTTGGTATATAGTATTCACGAGCTTTTAAGCTTATGCGTTGCATCTCACATCTTTTCAGGTGATGAAGTGTAGAATTGTCCAAGCTTGAGATGTGCATATGTATAAAGATGACTTGCCTCAGAGCTTGTTTTTTTGAGACTTTGTATATATTGAGTTGTGAGTCATATACTCTTTTGATTTTTGCTTTATAATGTATGAAAGGTCCTTTTGTAATACTTTTGTATGGTGATGTAATATAATGAAATTTCATATCATCTTTCTTATGCACAACTCTGATGAAATAGTTTTGTATTGTATTCATAATGGAAAAGGAAACAATTTTACAAGTTTTATTCTTAAACTTCTGTTGTATTATGTTTTACACCTTAATTATTAATAGAGAACCATGACTAAAGGATGATATGGCCTTGGGTAGTCTAAAACTACTGGCCGGTCTCGACCCTAATCTTATAGGGGTAGGTATGGGTCGTGACAGTTACTCTCATTCTCTCTCTTTCTATTTTCTTGTCCTTCTATCTGTATTAATTCTAACATGGTATCAGAGCAAAATTTTGTCTAAGAAAAATTTCTCAACAATTCTTTTCCTCCTCATTTCTATTTTTTCCTCTTTTATTTTTCTGAGTTCGACACTATAAAAAAATTAAGGTAAATTATATTGACTTCCCCTAAGGTTTCTAACAAAAACATAAACACCCCCTCTACTTTCTGAAATATCACTGTCCTTCCTTCTGGTTTAGTTATCTGTTTCACATTAACCCAACTGTTAAACATTTGTCACAGACATAACGGAAAATGTTAAATTCTGTCTAATTTATTGATGATTTTCCCATTTTACCCTTATTCTTCTAAAAATTTTCCATTGGCAGGTTAGTCTCTCTCTAACCATCAATTGCAAACCGCCCCACCCCCTTCTCCTTCCCCTCTCACTCTCTAACAACCAACAAAAACACATGTCTCACTCTCTCTTTCTCCCTTTCCATCTGCATGAATATCGCTGATAGATAGATACATACATGGGTAAGTACACGAGGAAATCAAAGATAGCGGGCGAAGTGTCGCTCATGGAGGTGGCTATGTCCTCTTTTAGCGTCCAAACCCAAGCTAAAACCCTAGCTTTGAGCGAATCCAGAAATCGCCACCGCCAGCCGCAACTCCCTCCACCAGGGGTTCGTACCTCCAGCTTCGGAGCAAGAGACTTGAGAAACCCCCAATTTTCATTACGAGCTATTCGAAGCAATGGAGGCAAACCCCCAAGGTAGATTCTACACCGAAGAGTAATAACCCTAACCCTAATTTGAGAATGGGTTCGAGGGTGAGAATGGGTTCTGTGGATTCTGGTTCTGTTGGGACGATCTCACTCAATCGTTTGAAAAATGAGGAAAATAATGAGGAAATGTGTTGGATTGAAGCTTCAATTAAAACACCCATTAAACAAAACAACACATATATGTATTTGAGAGAGAAGGAAGGATTGGGGACAAATTGAATTCAGAGACGAAGAGAATGAGCATGACGATGGAGGAGGCGAGGGTGATGGCGCCGCCGAAGAGGGCTCTGCTGTAGAAATCCTCATTGATCTTAGGGTAGGCGCCTAAGCTCTGAATCTTGCTCATTATATTGTCCATCTCGTCGTCGTTGGGTTGCTCTTAAATTGTATATCTAATCTATGATAATCAATCAACCTTCAAATCAAGAACTAAAAAGAAAAGGCTAAAATTAAATTACACAGGTTTGAACACCTCGTTGAATTAAAATTGATTTGATGTTATAATTATCGGGGCATTTAAGAGAGTGAGATACCAATTAAGGTCCTTTTTCTCTCTCTTTCTTAGTACGTTTGGGAGGATTAGGGAGCATTTTTTTATTTTATAAATAATAAAAATTTTATTAATTGTAGGGACAAAATAGTAAAATGTCCTTTTTACCTAACGACTTTTATCTAAAAAGTCTGACAAGAGAAGTCAGTGATATTTCAGAAAGCAGAAGGGGTGCTTCTGTTTTTGTCAGAAACCTCAGTGTAATTTATCCCAAAAATTAAAAAAATAAAAACTTATCTTGATGATCGGCTGGTCCCCAAAAGCATTGTAATGATTTTTCCCTAATTTTTTCTACTTCGTTTCATATTTTTCCCCATTTTTTTTTATTTTGGGCGCCGTTAGGATTTGCCTTCGCAAATCGCAGTTGCGCCTCCTTTTTGCTTCAATCAATGGTCTATTCTTCCCTCATGGGTGCCAATTAAGAGTGTATAAGGATCGGATCAACCCTATTGATGATTTTGAGTTGATTTTAAGGTGCAGCTAGGGTTTTTCGACATATTTCAAATATTTTCTTGCAAAAAAAATTGAGATAAAAGATCTGGGGGCGCTACGATATTTTCTTGGAATTGAGGCAGCTAGATCAGATAATGGGATCTTCATTTCCCAATGAAAGTATATTATTGACCTTCTAGAGGAAGTTGATATGATGGGTTCTCGACCTGCAGATTCACCTATTAAGGCTAATCATCGTCACAGTAGTGCTGATGGAGAACATGTCGACAAAGGTCAATTTCAGAGGCTTGTAAAAAAACTAATATACCTATCTCACACCAGACCTAATATAGCATATGCTGCGGGGGTTATTAATCAATTCATGCATGATCCCCGTAGTGTACATCTGACACTATTTATCGTATTTTACGATATCTTAATTCTACTCCTGGCAAAAGGCTCATATTCTCTTGTCATGGTTAGAAGCTTTCACATTTGCAAATTTGGCCGGTTCAATTGATGACAGACGATATACATCAGGGTATTGCACATTTGTAGGAGATAACCTGATAACTTAGTTAGATCGAGTACAGAGGCTGAGTATAGGACTATAGCACATGACATTTGTGAACTCATAGGATTTATGGATTGAGTGCGACAAACCTATGAAGTTGTATTGTGACAACAAGGCTGCCATTAATATTACTCATAACCCTATCTAGAATGACAGAACAAAACATATAGAAATTGGCCAACACTTCATCAAAGAAAAATTGTTCCAGGCTCCATTTGTATGCCCTTTGCAAAGTCTGCAAATCAATTAGCAGATATTTTTACTAAACGACCTGGTAATAAAATGTTTCAACCCATTGTATGCAAGTTGGACATGAGAAATATTTATGTATCAACCCCAAGGGGAGTGTTAAGATAGGGGTATTATTGTACTTTTGGTATTTTGATCTTATTATATAAATAACAATAATAGGAAATAAACCCTAAAGTTAGGTGCTCTCATTCACCGTTACTCTCATTCTCTCTCTATCTCTCTTCCTCTCCTCTCTGCATTAATCCTAACAATAAGTTTAGTCTCCCACGATTAAATGGGTTTTGGTTGATATATATATAGAGATAGATAGATAGATAGATAGATAGATAGATAGATAGATATGTGTGTATATGCTTCAAACCAATAAATATATGCATATGATTCCGGCATGAGTAACCAAAAAAATTAAAAGGAGATTGAAGATAACTCAAATGAAGAAAGAAGCTACGGCCCTCAGGGGTTCCGAAGGGTAACCTGTGAAACATAGAAGAGGGGACTGTCCATAGAGGATGATTCTGAGAGTCAATACAGTGAGGATGATGATTAATCATACTTGTTTGGTTTTATTCTTGCTATCCAAAATCTTCTACTTTCTAATTGTCAGATTCTCTAATGAATTGCTTAAGAGAGAAGATAGTTTCGTTGTCCTTGGTTTGTATGGCAACATGAGCTTGTAAAAAAATTTTTGTTCACAAATATCTCGTGCTCTTACTCTCTTAACATAAAAAGGCAAATAGAAATAACTTTTGTTGGATATTCCTCATAAGTATGGAAACAATTATTCCTCATACGGTTTTGATGTGTTTCATCATAAGTTCTAATGGAGGACTCTTCTTGGTTCGTCGTTCATTCCAAAAATACAATACCATCCAACTAGTGGTCAAACACAGAATTCAATTCTGTGGAGTTGACCATGACCATCTGCAATTTGAATTCCACATTTAGTATTAACAATTCCTAGAAGCCAGGAATTTAATCATAGGTGTCAATGAACAAGTAAAGTTACTCACATGCAAGTCAGTCCTCTGTGAAAAGCAGTCAGTCTCTGTTCGAGGATAACTGATGAACCCAGTTTGGTAAAGGTCTTCCGCCACCTAACAAAACAATAAAAGAATAAAGAATTTCCCGCAGCGAATTATATTAAATGTCAGTTCTCACAAAAGGCCCAAAACTCCAAGAAGATTAATTCAGCCAACTTCTTACAAGACTATGTCAGATTCAACAATATGTCCACTCCCAAAACCATCTGAATGCAAAATAATTTCAACAAGGCAATAGTAGCCATTGACAAAGTGGTGTGTGTGGAAGGTTAAAGCTCATCCTAAAGGGCGTTCTTTGATTGGTTGGCCGTGCATGGGAGTATTCTTATCATAGACAACCTCATTCGAAGGGATTTTGTTTTGGTCAACTAGTGTTGTTTGTGCAGGAAGAACGAGGAGTTGGTAGCTCACCTCTTCATTCATTGAGTTTGCTAGAGGGTTGTGGAGGTTTGTATTGAATCCTTTTGGTATAGCCTGGGTTTTTGAGGAGGTGGTGGGAGGGGTCTTGTTGGGTTGGAAGCGGGGAGGATACCTAGGAGGAAGGCTTGGCGGATGGTGCCCCTTTGCTTAAAGTGGTGGTTATGGTGGAAGCATAATAAGAGATTGTTTGATGGAGTCGAGACTCCTAAGTTTAGATTAAAGGGAGTTCTTCTAAGGAATTTGTATAGTTGGCTTTTTTATATTGGCTTTTTTATTGAGGACTTAAGTGAAAGCCTTCCGGCAAACTGCTGAAAGCCTTCCGGCAAACAGTTGAAAGCCTCTCGGCAAAGGAGAAGATGATGATTTCTGACTATAAGGGGTTCTGCACATAGCAAAGGGGGACTGTCATGAATTCTTAAAAGGTTATGATGGCTTCAATTATGATGGGGAAAGATGATATGTGGCCATGGAGTGACGAGGTCTCACAGTGTCTTTGAGAGCTGGTTAGTATGGTACAAACTAATTCTAGAAGAGAAAGAGAAGGTTGGCACAACGTTGGAAGTCAATGTGAGAACAAATGTGATGGTCAACTACAATGTAAGACGAGAATATTGAAGTTTGTAAGTGTCAACATCTAGACATTTTTCAAGATCCCAAAAAATAAATAGATAAAAAAGAGAAAGGGGGAAAGAAAACAACACCAAGAGTTCTCAAAAACTAAAAAGAAAAAGAAACACATTTATCAAAAAGGAGAAAAGAAAAAAATCCTGTATGGTATCAAAAGCATGGGAAGTATGAATTCAAGAGCAAAAAACTTGAGCCCTAAACTTGAGAATTTCTATTTAAAATTCTAGAAACATCCACAGGCTAACTTCTAGCATAAATCCTAGATTAAAAACTTCCAAAAATAACTAAAATGATTGTGGCCTTCTTGAAAGATCCAGGATATGAATTAGAATTCAAGCCATCAATTTAATAATATTAAGATAACATTAGAATCTGGCAAAAATCTGAAGAGGCATCATTGCTAAGTTCCTACTGCAAGAATATATTATTAATATTAGGATATCTACCCATTATTAGGATTATGAGAATATACTATTATTATTAGGATTATTACCCATTATTAGAATCTTGTTTCCTCATTAGTCTTATTACCATTATTAGAATTTTTTATAGCCTATATATATATATATATATATATATATATGATGTATTCCTTCATTGTTATTCAAGCTTTTGTAATATAGCAGTAATATTTTTAGCTTTTCTTTCAAGGTATCAGGGCCAAAACCCTAGCCGCCCCCATAGCAAATTATGCCTTTGAAAACCCTAGCTGCCGACCCTAACCCTGTTGGGACAAACTGCTAAGATCCTAAAATTATGTCTATGATTTTAGTCAAAAAACAACTAGATTGGCAAACGTCGAAACTGGCTCCAAATTAAAACTTTTTGATATCAAACAATCAAAATAAAACCTGATAATACTCCTAAAGTTAGTTTTAGGATTATACCTTTCAAAATCTTGTTGGATGATTTCGGTTGCTGCAACAATTTTCAGTCAACGATTCGCCGCGGTTTTTGACTTCTAGTCAAATCTCCAACACAAGCCTTCTGCTGTACTCCCGAATGTTAAACACGAACAAAGTATGAGCTTTGATCTATCATGTTCTTCAAAACTTTCTTGATTAGGTTTAGAATTTTCAGAAAACGTGGAAACTCTAACCACCTAATCACTGACTGAATAAAAATAAATTCTGGAGTCAGGTTTTGTAACAACATATATATAGGCTACAGCAGGGACCTGTGGAGTACATATGGCTTGGCCTCCCAACGTAATTATGAAAACTCACCTCAATCCAGAAGCAATTTCATAAAAATATTAATTATAATTCATTCCACTAAAGAATTATAATTGCACTCCCAACCATATTCTCAAAACCGAATATTCGAGCTCTTATTATTAAATACTTATTTATTCTCCCCACGTTAAGATTCCCGATACCCGATACCCGCTGACTAAATTAAATTACTGACAATTATATTTAATCGACTTCTTAAATAAATACCTTAAAACCTTCCGCTTAACTGATTTGACTGCTGAATAATTAAATCCACCTCCAGAGTTTGATTCGGTCAAAACTGATAAACTTCCTTAAAGGGATATTATCAATCCCGATCTTTCGAAAAGTGAATTCCGTCAATAATTAATATTTACCATATAATCAATGTCGTTATCCAACTCACCGGGATTATAAACCCATAAAAAATCATACCCTTTAATAAATCAAAATTACGAATATTAAATATACGTAAACAATTAATTATTTCGAGATTAAAAGTATAAGAACTCTTAATAACCACGGGGTGTGAATTAATTTATATAGTTAGTATAAAATTAATTATCCTAACATGGTCCTGTTCAATACACATAAAATGTATTAGCACAGCGAGTCAGAACAATAGATGATGCTATTATCTGTTCCCCATAACCAAGACAAGTCTACTAAAACTCTGTGCTACAATCGTACCGATAGTTTATCCAATTCCATCTAAATTATGAACCAAAAACTTATATTCCACAAGAACCTTTAATCTAATCTTCCGTGTGCAAGCCGAACTCTACACACCAAATAAAATACTATGTAAAATAAAATACATCCATGCACGATATCAAATAAATAATAAAATGCATACATTACTCATTAAGATTCTCAAAAAATAGAAAAACTAATTTCATTAAAAATAAAATTAAGTACTAAAACTAAAAACCATAGTTTTTAGTATACAACTCTAACAATTTCTCACTTATACTCAAAATTATACTGTCATACATCTGACTCACATGCCCTCTACATGACTGTCAAAAGTATTAGCCGATAAGCTCTTTGTAAACAGAACTGCAAGGTTGTTTCCTGATACAATCTTGGTCATAGCAACATCACCTCTCTGTACAATCTCTTGTATCAGGTGATATTTACGCTAGATTTGCTTTCCTTTCTTGTGGACCCTTGGTTCCTTCGAGTTGGCAACTGCTCCACTATTATCACAATAAAGTGTAATAGCCGACTGTACTGAAGGCACCACATCTAGATCCAACAGAAAGTTCCTGAGCCAAACGGTCTCCTTTGCTGCTTCAGAAGCTACCACGTACTCGGCTTCCATGGTAGAATCAGCAATACATAACTACTTGATACTCCTCCAACTTATGACTCCACCTCCCAAGATAAACACATATCCCGAGTTAGACTTTTGGGAATCCTTGTCTCATTGAAAATCTAAGTCTATGTACCCCAAAAGTACTAGACCATCTGCCTGGTAAACTAACATATTATCCCTAGCCCTTTTTCAGGTGCTTGATTATATATTTTACTGTTGTCTAATATTCCTGTCCTAGATTAGACTGATATCTACTAACCATGCCAATAACAAAACAAATGTCGGGTCTAATGTAAACCATAACATACATGAAACTTCCTACTGCCAAAGCATAAGAAATCGCCTTCATTTTCTCTATGCCATCGGGTGTCTTAAAACACTGATCCTTAGATAGAGTGATTCCATACCTAAAAAGGAGAAACCCTTTCTTGAAATCTTGCATGCTGGAACAAGTAAGGACTGTATCGATATAAGTAGCTTGTGATAAGCCCAACATCCTCTATTTTCGATCTCGCACAAACTTTATCTCGAGGATGTGACTGACTTCTCCTAAGTCTTTCATATCGAACTGACCAAATAATCATACATTCACCGAAGATAACACCCCCACATCATTTTCGATAAGCAAAATATTATCCACAAAGTATTAGAAACACCACCAGGCTTTCATCACGCTTCTTGTATACTCAAGACTCGTCAGGACTTTGATCAAAACCATAAGACTTAATGACTTGATTAAACCGAGTGTTCCAAAACTTAGATGCCTGCTTAAGTCCATAAATGGATCTCTTAAACTTACACAACATTTGCTCCTGACCCTTTGCTATGAAACCGTCTGGTTATACCATATAGATACATTCGTCAAGACTTCCGTTAAGGAAAGCTGTCTTAACGTCCATTTGCCAAATTTTGTAATCAAAATGAGCTGCAATGGACAAGAGAATTAGGATAGACTTAAGTATGACACTGGCGAAAAGGTCTCCTCATAATTGATCCCTTCTTTCTGAGTAAACCCTTTTGCAGCAAGCATAGCTTTGAAAGTTTCCACCTTTCCGTCTATTCCTCTCTTCTTTTTATAGATCCACTTGCATCCGATGAATTTTATTCCTTCGAATGGAACCCTCCGATTTGCAGCTTTTCAATAGTTATTTTTAGTATCGAGAAGAGTTGAGGCGAGTGCAATTTCTCATGGCACTCCGTAATCAGTTTGAGGCACTTCGCGGTGCCATTCTTTATCGTTCCCCATTACTCTCCGTTGATGGGGCTGTTCGCGAGCTCATTGCAGAAAATACATGGTTGAAAGTTGCTCAGATGGTCATTCCCTCTCAATCAATTGTTGTCTCCCCGTCCTCCTCCGACGGTGTTCATTTGTTAATATTAATGTATAAACAAAGAATAATATGAGAGAATTGAAAGAGAATTATTCTGACGGTGAAAAGAGAAAGCACCCAAAATTATGATTAGCTCCCTTATCACTATTATTTATATAGTGAGACAAGCATACCAAAAATACAATCATACCCCTAACTTCACTCCCCCTCAAGTTGATGCATAGATATTTCTCATGCCCAACTTGCATATAATTGGGTGAAACATCTTACTACTAAATTCTTTAGTAAAAATATCTGCTAATTGATCTGTAAATTTCACAAATGGCACACAAATCAAACCCTTACATAGGTTGAAGTGTCTGTCAATCTCAACCTCTACACTTGATCTAGCTGCCACTGTCTACTTTTTACTTTGCCAAGTAACCAGATTATCTCCTACAAACATGCAATATCCCGATGTACACCGTTTATCATCAACTGAACCAGTCCAATTCGCATCCGTGAATGCTTTTAATTTCACGTGACCATGATTAGAAAACGTAAGTCCTTTTCCTAGAACAGACTTAAGATACCGCAAAATGTGATAAACAACATCAAGATGTGCACTACGGAGATCATACATGAACTAACTGACAACACCAACAGCATATGCAATATCAGGTCTAGTATGAGATAAGTATATTAATCTTCCCAAAAGCCTCTAATATCTGCCCTTGTTAATTGGTTTGCCATCACCACTACTGAGACGATGATTTGCCTCAATAGGCGAATCTGCTGGTCGACAACCCAACATGCCAATTTTCTCTAAGAGATCAAGAATATACTTTCTTTAGGAAATGAAGATGTCATTCTCTGATCTAGTTACCTCAATCCAAAGAAAGTACCATAACGCCCCCAGATCTTTTATTTCAAACTCTTTAGCTAGACTTGCCTTGTGATGAGACACCTCCTCTGCATTATTTCCTGTCACAACTATGTCATCAACGTATACAATAAGAATTGTGATCTTATTATTACCACACTTGACACACATTGTATGATCTGCATGACTTTATCAGTATCCAAATCTTAGCATAACCTTAAAGAATCTTTCAAACCAGACTATTGGAAATTGTTTGAGGCCATATAAAGCCTTCTTCAACTTACACACCTTCCCTTCAGTTTCACGGGATGAGAACCTTAGTGGTACATCCATATAAACCTCTTCCTCTAAGTCCCTATAAAGGAATGCATTCTTTACAACCAATTGTTGGAAACGCCAACCCATAATAGCAGTACAAGACAAGAGCACTCGGACTGAATTCATTTTGGCAACTGGGGAAAAAGTCTCCTAATAATCAATACCATAAGTTTGAGTAAAACCCTTAACAACTAGTCTTTCTTTTAATCTCTCCACTAACCCATCTACGTTATATTTGGTAATAAATACCCATTTGCACTCAACTGGCTTCTTCCCGTTTGGAAGAGAGACTAACTCCCAAGCATCATTCTTTTTTAGAGTTGTCATCTCTTCAATCATAGCCCTTTTTCACTTAGAGTCCACAGCAGCTTCCTTCCAATCCAGCGGAATAAACATAGAGAACAAAGACGAGATAAAAGCACGATATGGGTTTAATAATGAGTCATATGAGACAAATTGTGAAATTGGATATTGAGTACATGTCCTAATGCATTTTTGAAGGGAATAGGTAAATCACAAGTATCAAGATTAACAACAAATGATTCGTTACCAGGTGAAGTAGTGGAAGAGATTGAAATAGGGGGCGGATATAGCAACCAGCAAGGCGGTAGTAGTGCACGAGAAGTTTAATTCTTCTGACGTTAAGAATAAATATGCAAATCAATTCTATCTAGTCGTCCAATAATATTCTGCTTTATAAAGTCTTGGTGTATAAGATTTGAAAAGACTAACCCATGAGACTCCTGATTAAACTGAATATGTGTATCCGATGGCAATATCTCTTCCAATTTAGATGTCCTCCCCTAAAGAGATGTCTCAAAGGGGCAGAAAAAAGACTCAATCTCCCAAAAAGTAACATCCATACCGACAAACACTTTGCGAGTGGTAGGAGAGTAGCATTTATAGCCCTTTTAGGTAAGAGAATAGCCAATGAAAATACATTTAATAGCCTTAGAATCCAATTTGCCATCTGGGTGTTTAGGCACATGAACAAAACAAGTACACCCAAAGACCCTAGGCGGAAGAGAATAGATAGGTGGAGATGTGGGAAAAAGTTCCAAAGGGGTTTTGAATTGAAGGACACTAGAAGGCAGGCGATTGATAAAATAGGCAGCGGTGAGAACTGCCTCACTCCAAAAAGACTTGGGAACATGCATAGTGAAGAAAAGGGGACGGGCAACCTCAAAGAGATGACAATTTTTCCGTTCCGCCACTCCATTTTGTTCAAGAGTGCGGACACAGCTCGTCAAGAATAGGATACCATGAGCCTCTAGATATACGCAGAAACCACCATCAAGATGCTCAGTCCCATTATCAAAACGAAGAATCTTGATGGAGGCATCAAACTAGATACGCAGCATTTTATGAAAATTATGGAAACACGAAAAAACTTCACTCTTAGCACGAAATAAATAAACCCAAGTGAACACAAAAATAACAGTTAATAAAAGTCACAAGCCACCAATAACCAGAAATAGAAGTTACAGGAGAAGGACCCTAAGCATCAGAATTGATAAACATAAACGAAAAACCACTGCGTTTATTAACTAAAAGATAACCAGACCATTTATGTTTGGCAAGTTCGCAAGCCTTACAACAAAAAGTACTTGTCGAACAATATTTAACTAAAAAAGAAAAAAGTCTCTCTAAAACTCCAAAAGAAGGATGCCCCAAATGATGATGCCACTAGTGCAGCTACAAGAGTAAAGGTCCTGTATCGACATAGGGAGCCTAGCCAGACGGTGAAGGTGAAAGAGAAGAGGTAGACGAAACATCTAATAAGTACAATCCACCATGCGCACAATCACTACCAATCGTTCTTCCCGTCACTTGTTCCTGGAAAAGACAATGAGTGGAAAAAAAAGTTACATAACAGTTTAATAAACTGATAAGACGACTAACAGATAAGAGATTAGTAGAAAAATTGAGAGCATGGAGGGCAAATGAGAGAGAAAGGGTGGAAGAGCAATTGATAGAATCTTTGCCAAAAACAAATGATAAGGACCCATTGGTTATTCGAACCTTATCTTTACCAAAAACAAGTAGAATAAGAAGGAAACAAGATAGAAAACCCACTCATATGGCCAATAGCACATTAGTCAATGATCCAAGGAATAGGAGAGACAACAGCACTAAACGCACTAGGAGATATACCTTAGAAAGCAAAGTTGGAGGTGGAAGTGGAGGCTACAAAAGGAGAGATGTCAACCCAAACCATCAAGTGCCTAATAGTAGTCAACTCCGCCTCAGAGATTGTGTCAGTCCGACCAGATGTACTATCGGAAATCTCAGAAAGATGAGCATAAGAGCGAATAGAGCCACTACAGCCACTACCACGGCCACCTCCACATTCCTGAGTAGGATGACCACGTAACTTCCAGCAATGATCAATAATATGATGGGCTTTGCCACAATGCGCACAGTGCAACTGATCTCGGGCTACAGAACCATTCTTCTCTCCAGCTTTGATAAGTTGGCCTGGCCGAGGGATGGACGAGACAGTTAACACAGAGCGCTCCTGACTAGAAGGAAGAACCATAGCATGACGTCAACTCTCTTCCTGCTGACCATAAGCATACGCCTGCCTCAAAGTAGGAAACGAATCTCAACCCAAAATATGGACACAGATCGGATCGTAGTCAACGTTGAGGCCGTCAAGAAAACCATACGCCCGCTCATTTTTTACCATCTTCTAAAAAGCTACAGCATCAATAGTACAAACGGCATAGAAGTCCTGATAATAATCAATCTTGTTCCACAAACTAGTCAACTGAGCAAAATATTGAACAAAGGATCAGTCTTTCTGATCCAACTCACAGAGTTTCTTCCTCAATTCATATAGTTGAGCATCATTGCCTATCTGGGCAGCAGTATACCAAATCTTATGTGCAATATTCAGAAGTAAAAAATTACGACTAATAGAGGACTGCATAAAATGTAATAGCCATGACATAACAAGGGCATTTTCCTGTGTCCACTGTGTGGGAGACGGCTCCACAACTGTTGACTGTTGACTGTTGAGTTTCACCAGTGATATACCCAGATACACCACGAGCAGTAATGGCTAAACTACAAGCACAAGACCAAATCAAATAGTTGCTACCATCCAACTTGACATGACTGATTTGAAGAGACGGGCTATCAATAATAATCCCTAAACAAATCAATCCAGTGTCCTTAAGACCACCAGAAAGCTTTCCAGTATCAGGCATGGTCATGTGAAACCAAGAACAAGCAGGACAAGGCAACGGAAGCAAGAAACGATGGAACAAATGCAAATCAAAGTAGAACTAAACCACTAGGCTACCAATGAAACCTAAAACGCCATACCAGATTGGAGCAAAGTCAAAAAAGGAGCGAAAGAGACGGTTGGAAACCCAAGCAACACTGGTCGAGCCCTTCAAACAACACCGGAAAGCAAGTTTAACCAAACAAATCCTTCAAACACCATTGGTCGAGCCCTTCATGAACCCAAACAAGCCAAAAAATGTAGATATAGCCGAAGAAATTGAAACCAAGGTCGAACAAACCCTAGCCGCACGTCGAAATCAACCAAAACTCAACAATAAGATTGATTCAATCCTTATAGAGCCTTCTAGAACCCTAATCGACACCCATGGGAGGAGAAACAACCATCAATCAAAGCAAAAATAGCCACAATCGCGAGTTTTGGAGAAGAAAAAAAGTTGTCTGTGCCGAAAATCTCAAAGATTTTGAGAAAAATATCAAACATGCCAGAAATTAGAGGAAAAAATCATGACATTGATCCTAAGGACCAGTTGACCTTCTCTGGGAAAGTTTTTTTTTTTTTTTTACAATAACGAAATCTTATATGAAAAGAAAAAGAAAAAAGGGCATCGCTATTGCATAAGATTTTATTCCGATACCATGTTAATATTACACCAGCTTTGACCCTGCTCAATCTGCTCCTGTGGCTCCCGAGTCTCTTGCCCCTCCTACCCGTCGCTATCCCGCTCGTACTCGTACTCATACTCCGCCGGTAAGACTTGATTTTTCGAACACTTGTTTATCTCCTTCATATCGTGCCTTTTTTACTTCAATTCATACTTATTTTGAGCCTCAATCTTATAAAAAAGCATGTACTGGTCCTAATTGATATCAAGAATGCCTTTTTCAATGGCTACCTTCATGAGAAAGTTTATATGCGCCCTCCTCCAGGTCTTCCCCATCCTCTGGGCATGGCATGTCGTCTCCGCCATGCACTTTATTGCCTTAAGCAATCCCCACGTGCCTAGTATGACCATTTTCAGTCTACTATTAACCAGATTGGATTTCATTCTAGCCCCCATGATTCTGCCCTTTTCATCCGACAACCGACATACATCCAATGATATTGTTCTTTTGCTCTTATATGTGGATGACATGATTTTCACTGATTTTGATTCGGTCACTATATCCGAGGTCAAACATTTGTTTCGGGAATTTGAGATGAAAGATTTGGGCCCTCTTCGGTATTTTCTTGGTATCGTGGTCGCTTCTTCACCTCAGAGTTATCATCTCTCCCAGACTATGTATGCTAATAAGATTGTTCATCGTGCCCACCTAACTGACGATAAGATTGTTGACACCCCCATTGAACTCCATGCTAAATTCTCTTCTTCTAATGGGGTCCCCCTTGAAGATCCTTCCGTTTATCGGGAGCTGGTCGGGTGCTTAGTCTATCTAACTGTGATTAGACCTGATATTGCCTATGTTGTTCATATCATCAGCCAATTTGTCTATACTCCTCGCTCTACTCATTGAGCTACTTCGCTCCACATCATCCGTTGCGTCCGGCATACTGTTTTCCATAGTTTTTTGTTGTCCTCCACCTCCACATTAACTCTTCAGGCCTATGTGGATGCTGACTGGGCTGGTGATGTTTCTGATCGAAAGTTTACTGCTGAGTATTGCATCTTTCTCATTGAATCACTCATTTTTTGAAAGAATAAGTAGTCTTTGATTACCCGTTTCACAGCTGAGGCAGAATATCGTGCTATGGCTCATGCTACTGCTAAAATTGTCTGGCTTCAATGGCTTATGTCTGATATAGGGGTCACTTCCGATTCTCCTACTCACTTTATTGGGACAACACGAGCACCACCCAGTTGTCCATAATTCTATGTTTCATGAACGTACCAAGCAGATTGAAATTGATTTTCACTTTGTCTGTCAACACTTTCAACTGGTCACCATTAGCCTCCCATTCGTTTCCTCCTATTTGCAGCTTGTTGATTTCTTCACAAAAACTCACACGTTACTCGTTTTCATTTTTTGTTGCACAAACTCTTGCTACTCTCCGGGCTCGCATGACGAGTTTGAGAGGGAGTGTGAGAATATATTATTATTATTATTATTGGAATATTTTTTCATTATTAGGATTATGAAAATATACTATTATTATTGGGATATTTACCCATTATTAGGATCTTCATTGTGATTCAAGCATTTATAATATAGCAATAATACTTTTAGCTTTTCTTTCACCTACAACTGACCTTCATGGTTTGTTCAGAACTCATCCGGAAGTATCGGGATGCACGTTTCTCAAGCTCAATAGTGCTTAAAGGATGAGGAGGATACTTCAGTTTCTCCTGCTGTCTAACTTGCATTACCTGAACAGATATTACCAACATATGAAAATGAGATGCAGAAATGGAATTGGTCAATACAGTTCTAAAAGAATTCAGTTGGCACCCATATTTATTTTTGATGACATTCGGTTGGCCACCCATATTAAGTCACTACGATGGTTAAACAAATTTATCATACACCTTTTCCATCTTTTATTTGGTTTCTTTCTTCCAAACTTCTATCGGAATAGCAAAGTAGCCTATTTTTTTGGTTTATTTGTAAGTTCCACAATCTATGGTTCCTTCAGCAAAAAAAGAAAGTAACGGGTTTACATTCCTGGGGAACCAAAACCATGGCACGAGTAAACATGATATTCAGTACAATATCAAAGTTTGCCAGTATTAAAGGTCCAAATACCAATCTAATGTCTTCAAGGTCTAGCGTTAAACTCATGTGATCTTTTGGGGGCCAAGTGTATTTTATTGTCAGGGTTATCAACAAGCATAGTTGTAGTTTACTCAAGTTGTCTCCCTTTTCTTTTGAGTTCTGATTAGTGTATGAGAGAGAGAGAGAGAGAGAGAGCACTAAAACCAGAGATAGTAACTAACACTCACAGTTGCAGTGGATTCCTGAACACACATTTCGTAAATTATTACAGCACAAGTATAATCAAACAAATGCCCGCGCCTGAAAACCATAAGATCGAAGAGTTTAAAACATCAACCACTATACATGAAAAAGTGACAATTAATGGAGTAAATCCTGAGCATTTTACATCCAATTGAACGTAGCAGTGCCTTCATATGAGTTGTGAGTGCAGTTGATTGCCCAGAATTCTTCAGGCTCGTGTGATTGTATCTCCCAATACCGTTCCACAATAAAGCCTAGAGTAGGGAACTGCATCAGTCAATGACGAATCAGAATGGTCAAGACAAAAGCAATAAAAACTCCAGCTCTTAAGTACGCAATTGCAGATTAGAGGCCTTACACATGCGTGTTCGCAATATTAAACATGCAAATTTGTTGTTTGAATTCTCAGGGTACCTGACAAGGACCATAACTTAGAACAACATTTCTGTCATCTGTAGCAACATCAAGGTGAAAAGCATCCCTCAATAGCATAGTCTGAAACCTGGTGAAAGAAGCACCAATTCGCAGATCTATTTCCTGCAAAATACTCAAAATTAACTTGATTCATTAAGAACTCGCAATATATAAGGGGGACAGGGGACTGACTGCCGTAGATACAGTCAAATCAATTGTTAAAAACAGCTAATTAGTGAGCCCAAAGTCAAAGTAAAAGCAATATATGTATAAAGTCATAAAGATTGAACAGATACAAGACAAGAAGTAAGTTGTCAATGCTAGAGAAGAGGGTATGTGAGCTGTTGATTCAGTTGTTATTTGTTAAGTGTGTGGTTATTAAGTCGGTTAGTGCCTAGCCAGCAAGGCTGTTAGTTAGTTAGGTTAGCCCACTTATTCCTTCTCTTCTAGCCAGACTTATTCCTTTTCTTCTATATATATATATATATATATATATATATATATATATCTCCGTGTAGTATTCTGGATAGATGTACTCATTCTTGTTCACTGCCATGGTATCAAAGCCCTAGACCATTCAACAATGGCAGCGCAAGCTTCAATGTCAAATGTGTTGCCAAAATCAAAGTCTGCGTTCCTGAATCCAGCCTTGCTCCTTTCTAACATCTCAAGTCTGGCTTCGGTGAAATTTGACTCCTCCAACTACGTCTCATGGGAGCACCAGATTACTTCTGCTTTCCGAATGCATGATTCACTTGGTTATGTAGGGTGAGTCTATCTGCACCACGAAAATTACTAAGTTCACACACTCACTAAATACACCCACCTTCAAAAATTTAAAAATTTAGATTTTACTTTCTACACCCACCTTAATACCTAAAATATCTCCATACCTAACCTTCCAAACTTTAACCCTAATCACCACCTCCTCACATTCGGCAGCCACCGCCACGGTACCTCAACCCCCACATCCACCGACGGGCCACCTTGATCGTCACCTTCACCGTCGCGCCACCTTCCTCTCCTCCCTAGTCTTTGCCCTCTCTCCCTCACCATCTACAACCACCATTCGGATTCCCATGGCTGAACATGTGGCCTTCGTTCAAATTAGCATTGCCGAACATATGGCCTCCGTTCAGCCTATCAAGGCCAAACACCAGTCCTTTGTTTGGTACACCATGACCGAACACCATTTTGCTATTAAGGACGAGGAGAGAGGGTGGCACAGCAAGGGAAGGGTGGAGGTGGTGGTGGGGCTGTTGGGGTGGGCTGAAAAAGGCTAGGAAGGTGGCGAATGAGGGAGTAGAGAGGCGGCAAGTGTTGTGGTGTGCGGTGACAATAGAGGAAAGTGGTGGTGGTGGTGGGAATTTAGAGTTTTGAAGGTTAAGGGTTATTTTAGTAACTTGAATGAAGAAAATAATTGTAATAAAAAAATTAATTTTGTGTGTGCAAAGCAAGGTAGCGTGTGTAGATGGAATTACCCATTATGTAGATGGATCAAATCCATGTCCGGAGAAGTAAATCAAGGATGCAAATGGCAATCTACTAGGTGAATGCATTACTTACGCTTATCAATTTCACTCTTACTCCTTCAACTCTTTCTCTAATTGTTGGACAAAATTCTACTCAAGGTGCTTGGACTGTTCTTGAGCGAAGGTTCTCTTCCTTGTCAAGAACACATATTTTAGGTCGGAAATCAGATCTGCATAATATCAAGGAACTAAGTCAATAGCTACTTATCTCCATCAAATCAAAGTTAGAGACAACCTCGCAGCTGTTCCTATTCATCCGGAAGATGAAGAATTATTGCATTTTGTCCTCAAGGGTTTCCATCTGACTATGGTGCATTTTGTTATGCTATTCAAACTAGAAATGAACCGCTGACATTTGGAGATTTGCATGTGATGTTCCATTCCCAAGAAGCATCACACAAAGAGCAATCAGACGTTTGTCCAATGGCAATGGTAGCAGCTAATCGACACTACAAACAAAATAATTCAAGACCTTATCCCTTCTCACCATCTTCAGAGGAAGAGGAAACGGTCCTTTGACATGGGAAGAAATGGAAGATCTCAATTTCCACAACAGTTTTCCAATCCAAGAAGTCAAAGGTCAGTTAAATCTTCTTCTGGTGTAATATTTCGTAACAAACCTGTTTGTCAAATTTGTGATAAAACAGAACACACAGCACTGGATTGCTTTCATCACATGGATTATGCGTGCCAGGGGAGACATCCACCTGCTAAACTTGCTGCTTTGGCAACCTCCCCTTCACATTCATCATAAGATTTCTGGATTACTGACACTAGTGCAACCAATCACATAACCTCTGATCTCTCTAATCTCTATGTGAATCAAGAATTTTCTCGGGGAGATCAACTATCTGTACGTAATGTACGACATTTTAGTTCTCACACTAGAGATAAATTGTAACGACCCAAGTAAACTATTGACCCAGTAACTTGAATAAAGAACCTAATAACACGGCCCAAAATGCTTAAACCCAAGTTATTAGTAATAGCCTACAAGTTCCATTATATATCAAACTTATTTTCTATCTCCCACCGGTGTAGGATGAGGTATCATAATATCCCCCACTTAAATACACGGCACCCTCGTCAGGTGGCTCAAGTTCTTACCAGGGTTAGGATGAGAATAGCAGCTCATCAGCAAACATAGAGCAACCCATTAGCATGCACAAGGTATAAAACCTAGGGACCTCTAACCCTCTCCGGAGCATCTACTCCTCTATCCACATCATTACGGAGCCCTTGATAGAACATAAGTTAGCTCTGATACCATTTGTAACGACCCAAGTAGACCATTGACCCAATAACTTGAATAAAGAATCTAACAACGTAACCTAAAATACTTAAATTCAAGTTACTAGTAATAGCCTACAAGTTTCTTTATATATCATATTAAGTTTCTATCTTCCAACGATGTAGGATGGAATGTTACAATATCCCTTTCTCAAATACGCGACGCTCTCGTCTCGTGGCCCAAGTTCTTCCCCATGATGGAATGTGAATAGCAGCCCATTACCGGATACAGAGCAGCCCATTACCGGATACAGAGCAACCCATTAGCGTACAGAAAGTAAACAACCTCGAGCCTCTATCCCTCTCTGAAGCCTATACTCCTTTATCAACACCACCACGAACCCGTCATGGGACCAGAGTTGGCTCTGAGAGCATTTGTAACGACCCAAGTAGATTACTGACTCAATAACTTGAATGAAAAGTCTAACAACGCATCTCAAAATGCTTAAGACTAAGTTACTAGTAGTAACCCACAAGTTTCTTTATATACTAGATTAAGTTTCTATCTCTCATCGATGTGGGATAGAGTGGCACAATTGTGATACTCTATCCCACATCAATGAGAGATAGAAAATAAGTCTGGTATAAAATAAAACTTCTAGGCTACTCCAAATAACTTAGGCTTAAGCATTTTGGGCCACATTGTTAGGCTCTTTATTCAAGTTATTGGGTCAGTAGTTTACTTGGGTCGTTACAAATTATATCAGAGCCAACCCTGGTTCCCATGTAAGGCTTTGCGGTGGTGTAGATAGAGAAGTAGAGATTCTAAAGATAGGTAGAGGCCCCAAGATTGTATACTTAGTGCACGCTAATAGACTGCTCTATGTCCACTAATGTGCTACTATCTACATCCCAACCAAGGAAAGAACATGGGCCACGCGACCAGGGCGTCGCGTACTTGAGTGAGGGATATTGTTATACTCCATCCAACAGCGGTGGGAGATAGAAAATATGCCCGGTATATAATAAAACAAGTAAGCTACTACTAATAACTTAGGCTTAAGCTTTTGGACCGTGTTGTATACCTTATGCACGATAATATGTTGCTCTGTGTCTGCTAATTGGCTGCTATCCACATCCCAGCCAGGTGATGAACGTGGGACACGCGTACTTTGGTGGAGGATACTGTGACACCCCATCTCACATCAATGAGAGATAGAAACTTAATTTGATATATAAAGAAATTTGTAGGCTACTCCTAATAACTTGAGGTTAAGAATTTTGGGCCGCGTGTTAGGCTATTTATTCAAGTTATTGGGTCAGTAATTTACTTGAATTGTCATAAATGGTATTAGAGGTATCAGAGCCAACCATGGTCCCGTGACGGGCTTCGTGGCGGTGTGGATAGAGTAGAGACTCTGAAGAGGAATGCATGCTCCAAAGAAGGGTAGAGGCTCCAAGGTTATATACCTTGTACACGTTAACGGACCGCTTTGTGTCTGCTAAGGACCCCTATCCACATCCCAGCCAGGAGAAGAGCCTGAGCCACACGACGAGGGCATATCATATTTGGGTAGGAAATATTATGATACTCCATCTCACATCGATGGGAGATAAAAACTTAATCTGGTATATAAAGAAACCTGTAGGCTACTACTAGTAACTTGAGCTTAAGCATTTTGGACCGCGTTGTTAGATTTTTTATTCAAGTTATTAGGTCAGTGATCTACTTAGGTCATTACATACATCATTTGATACTTCTTCTCACATGTTTAAACTTCAGAATATTCTGCGAGTTCCAAAAACCAAGTCCGATTTGCTATTTGTCAATTAACTTTTTCATGATAATCACTGTTCTTTTTATTTTGATTCTGATTAATTTTCTATTTGTGACAAATAAATGGGAAAAGTTCTCTTCACATACCTAAGTAAGAACGGATTGTATCCAATTGAGGCTTCCACATCTGCTATCCCTCCATCTTCTACAGTTGCTGCTCTACCTACTGCTAATATTGGTGTCAAAGCTTCTCAACAACTCTGGCATGGCAGACTTGGGCACCCACATACATAATCCTTTCGACACATTTTGAAGTTTTTGCTTTAATTACTTGTTCCAGTTTTCCCAATAAAGATACTTCTCCTTGTGAGCATTGCCTTGTTGGTAAAATGCAACAACTCTCGTTCCCCTTGTGTCTATGCATAAAACCATTGAGCCTTTCCATCTTGTCCATTGTGGTTTTTGGGGTCCAACCCCTCTTGAATCTGTTGATGGCTTTAGATATTACATTGCCTTTGTTAATGATTACACTAGGTTTACATGGATGTTTCCTTTAAAACTCAAATCTCATGTTTTTCTATTTCTAGACAATTTTATGCTTAAATCACAAACCCCTGTTGATGGCTTTAGATATTACATTGCCTTTGTTAATGATTACAATAGGTTTACATGGATGTTTCCTTTAAAACTCAAATCTCATGTTTTTCCGTTTTTAGACAATTTTATGCTTAAATCACAAACATTTTTTTATCTTAAACTCAAAGTTCTTCGTACTGGTTGTGGGGGAGAGTTTCGAAATATTGCTTTTCAGCATACCCCTGAACGAAATGGGGTCGTGCAAAGGAAACTCAGGCACATTGCCAAGACTGCCCTCAAAATCACGTCCACAGCTTCTATCCCCTTGCAATTTTGGTTTCTTGCCATTGCTTCAGCAGTTCATCTTATCAACCTTATGCCTTCTTCTGTTCTTAGTTTTTCCTCTCCTTTTTTAAATTCTTTTTGGCACCCCTCCTGATTATACTTCTCTAATGGTGTTTGGGCACAAATGTTACCCTTTGCTTTGACCTTATGCTTCTAACAAGTTACAGCCTCCCACCTCCCCGTGGGTGTTTACTGTTTATGGGTTATAGACCTGTTACTAAGGGATATATCTGTTATGATATTCCAACCACTGAAGGTACACCTCATGAAATGTTGGTTTTGATGAATCCCTTTGCTTCTATATCTACTGTTTCCTTTTCCCCTTCTACTTATTCATGGTTATCTACTTGTCTCCTCTCCTTTTTTCGACTCTTGTACCCTGCCTTCTGCTCTAGGTCCTACTCCACCTACATCTCCTCTTCATTCTCCTTTACATTCAACCAGTATTGATTCATCTACTGACCCTATCACAACTGCTCCTTCACCTTTACCTTCTTCACCTATCACATCTCCTCCTACTGACCCTTCTCCATCTAATATTTCTCTCAATCTTCCTTTACATGTATCCTCCAATGTTGTTTCTTCTTCTCTGTCTGTCTTGCCATCCTCTAACGTGCATCCTATGCAAACTCATTCCAAATCCGGAATTCCAAACGTAAAACCTGTTTTCTTTCTACTATGCCCACTTCCTCCAATATTGAGCTTTCTTCATTCTCTGTTGCTTCCAAATTGAGTCTCAGCAGCTTGCTATGGCTGATGAATTTTTTGCACTTCAGCGTTGGGGAACCTGGTCTTTGGTGCCTCTTCCTCCATCCAAAAATGTAGTGCGATGTAAATAGGTTTACAAACTCAAACATAACCCTAATGGATCCATTGCTTGGCATAATGACCGATTGGTTGCTAAAGGATTTCATCAAGCTGAAGGCATTGATGATAATGAGACTTTCAGCCCTGTCGTTAGGCCTGCCATTGTCCGTCTTGTTTTGGCTATTGCAACTCATTATAATTGGCCTCTCAAACAACTTGATGTGAGCAATGCCTTTCTTCATGGCATTCTCAAAGAAGATGTGTATAGGTCACAATTTCAAGGTTTTGTTGATTCTCAACATCTTGAATATGAGTATGTCTACAAATTACATAAATCTGTCAACGGCCTTAAACAAGCTCCCCTAGCTTGGTTTGAATGGTTTACTTCATTTCTTCTCACACAGTTTTAAAGAATTTCAAGTTGATCCTTCTTTGTTTGTTTACTCTCAAGGCTCCACAAAGTTCATTCTTCTCTTATATGTTGATGACGTCATTCTTACCGGCACTTGTTCCTTGGCTATGGCTTCTGACGTCATTCTTATCAACACTTGTTCCTTGGCTATGGATTCTTTTGTTCATTGACTAGCTTTGAGCTCAAGGAACTTTGTTTGCTTCATTATTATTTGGGGCTGGAAGTTTATCATACGAAGCAAGCTAAATATGCGTCTAATGTGCTCCACAATTTTAATATGCAAGATTGTAAGGCCTGCAGAACTCCATGTGTTCCTAATCTAAGCTTGCCCAACATGATAGTTGTCACGACCCATACCCACCCCTATACGATTAGGGTCAAGACAGCCAGTAGTTTTAGACTACCCAAGACCATTTCTTCATCAAGCTGTGGTCCTCTATTAATAATTAAGGGATAAAACATAAAACAGCGGAAGTTTAATAATAAAACCTGTAAAATTGTTTCCTTTACCATTATAAATACAATACAAAACCATTTACATCAGAGCTGTGCATAGGTAAGATGATATGAAATTCAATTATATTGCAACACCATACCAAAGTATTACAAGAGGACCTTTTATACATTACAAAACAAAAGTCGAAAGAGTATAATACATAGCTCAAAACTCAATATAGACAAAACAATTAGCTCTTAAGCATGCCATCTCTATACATATGCATGTCTCAAAACTTGAACGATTCTACACTTTATCACCTAAAAAGATGTAAGATGCAGCACATAAGCTTAAAAGCCCGTGAATACTATATACCAAGTTTACAAAAGATTCATGGATATCCTTTGTCAAGTATTTTTTTATATAATGCATATAAACCGAGTCAATAAATATTCCATAGAACCAAAGTTCGAAGCATTGACAAATCCACTTTGTTCATATCAATAAAGCTTATAACATGTCAAATTATATATGATGTCATCACTATGGACCTATTCAGGAAGAACTAGCGGGCCGACTCCGGCATCCTATCCTGTAGCCACAATTAGTGGCAAAAGAATTGAGATGCCCATTGTAGACTACTAGTATCTTTTCTTTCCCCTAGTAGCATGGGATAACCGCAGATGACACTAATAGATCAAAGCATGCACATTTCAACATATTGACATCCATGAAAGCATTGAAGAACATTTGATAAGGAAGATAAGATTTCAATTGTAAACATTTTCATTAAAAAGCATAATTTACAAGTGTAACCAATGTATGGTAACACTCACCTCAAACACTTGTCCTAAGATAATTCTTTCTTAATCAAGAGTTCATACATGAAAAACGTATATTATACTCATAATAGAATACACATAAGTTCACATTTGAGGAAGTTATAACAATTAATGGATGTTATATTCTATTCCAAGTCATTATCCCACTTACTACTTCATAAAAGTACCTTAAAAATCAACATATTTGTGGCCATGGCTATCCGAAAGTCCAAAACCAATGGGCTACACAGCTTCTATCCAAGAACTTTGAATAGCCATATTTCAACATTTCGAATTCCGATTGGGGCAAAATTTGTGTCCAAATTGAAGCCCCAAAAGTCTAGTTTCTAAAGGTAGTGGTCATATTATCTAATCCCAAACATACAGAAGATTATAATCAAAAAAGTGAAGGCTGGTCATATGGAAATGTCTAGATTTATTATTATTTTGCTTATGCTTCATCATATTTTATATCCAAAATTAAAATCTCAAGTTTAATAGTGTATCACACTTGTAAGAAGGTATTCTAAGGTTTCATATTCATATAGGTTCAATATTCATGTCGTTAAATGATGAAATTACTATCGATTCCAAACTTTTTAAGAACCGAAAAGAAGAACCCTAACTTTTTTCATGTATTAACCTTAAATTCATCAATTAATCAATTTTAATTCATTTTAATCTTGTTATTTTCAGATTATAAGATAGAAAATAGTACGAAAAATAAGTTTCTTACCTTAATTTGAAGTCTTGTACAAAAACCCTATATTTTTTGTTCACTTTTCTTGAATTTTCTTTCATTTTCCTTCACTCTCTCTCTAGCCAAACACCTTTCTCCAGAATCTTTTGTAGATATTCTCTCTCTTCTCTTATTTTCTCAACTTTTCTAAAGAACTTATATCATCTCACATATATACAGATGTCCTCTTTTTACACCAAGAGTTAGTCTTAGAATGACACCTAAGTCCTAACTCCTTAGAATGACACCTAGCAACCTGGTGAGTTACCAATTTCATGCTCACCAACTTAGGTTAATTAATCGAGTATTAATCTAATTAATCGAGTTCAGGTTAGTTAATATCACGTAAGTAGGTCAATCATACTTACCGGTAATTAACCCCAATTAGGCTAATTAATCATATTTATCCTCGCTTAATCTCAAATAACTTTTACATGAGTCTTATAAGCACCTCAATTAAGGATTTCAACATTGTTTAATCACATAATTATACATTAACAAGATTAGTTAGTGAAGCACGTCATTTTTTCCTCTATATACATTGCACACTATACAAGTGCAAGCTACAAGAATTTTCATAATATCAAGCATAACATGCATCAGCATGCTTTTCTTTGCGTAAGTAGAGTGCTTTTACACATGTTCATTCAAAATAATTTCAAGAACTTTATGCAATTAATATGCACTAAATAAAATAAATTATGCATATGATGCTATTGTAATACCTTAGGCACTACAATAGTCCTATGTTAGCTGATTCTACTTGTTTTTGCAAATTCGTGGTACGTTGCAATATCTCATATTCACTGGCCCTGATATCACTTTTGTAGTTAGTTATGTATGCCAGTGTATGCATGCTCCATTTTGTTGCTATTAAATGCATCTTATGTTATCTTCGTGGTACTCTTGACAATGGCATTCTTTTCCTGTCTGGTTCAGGGTTATAAATCATGATATCGACTGGCATAACGATTACGAATGCGTGTAACAAGCATCAAGAGAATCGCTTAACTTGTAACAAGAATCCGTAATAGCGGTCATGATTTTTTTTCAAGCACAAGAAAATGA
Organism: Heliamphora exappendiculata; assembly: GCA_034768845.1. Classification (NCBI taxonomy): domain Eukaryota; kingdom Viridiplantae; phylum Streptophyta; class Magnoliopsida; order Ericales; family Sarraceniaceae; genus Heliamphora; species Heliamphora exappendiculata. The sequence goes on along the minus strand of JAOTRH010000001.1, from coordinate 16,300,934 downwards.
CAAACTCATTGATTAACATATTCTAGTGTTATTTACCACAAATAAATGTTTATAATTGTTTTTAATTAACATTTTGAGAATCAAAACATGTTTTTAATTAACATTACTTAACATATAATTACTTACAGTAAATTTCATGAAGTTAAATAATTAATATTATCTAACTAAATCATAAATATTAATTATAAATATTAAATAATTATAACAAAATAATAATTACTTAACATTAAATTTCATTAAGGTAAATAATTAATATTATCCTAGTAAATCATAAATATTAATTATTAATATTAAAAATTATAACTAAATAATGATTACTTAATATACAACTACTTATAGTTATTCTCATAAAGTTAAATGATTAATATTATTTAATAAAGTTAAATGTACAATTTGAATTGTGCTCTGCGGTGCTTGGGATTGTGCTCTCTGGTGATCATATTTTGTGGGATGTATATTAGGTAAACCTATTTAATGCATTAACAAACTTGTAGATTATGCATACATATTTGTACAAGTGGATGGCATCATCAGTAATTTACGTCTATTTAGAAGCTTCCATATTTTGAATCAAAGTTTAAATATATATATATATATATATATATATATATATATATATGCTTCCGCATCATAACAGATCGCACAACTGGCCCCATCGAAATTGAAGAAAGTGCTTCATAATAGGATGAATATCAATTTAAATTGAAAACAACCGCAAACCGTGAGATCAATTTCACAAGCCAAAATCGATTTCTAAATCGATTTCTCAATATCGAGTTCAATTGCAAAATCAATACCCAGGATCGAATACTCTTATCAACCCAAATGGAAAACCCAAATCACAATAATCGAAGTTGATTCAACCAAATCGAAAGTCCAACAACCCAAATCAAAGCTCTTTAATGGCAAATCAAAAGTTCTTCTACCAAATCGAAGTTCCTTGATGCCATATAAAACTCCATCACCCTATCTTTGAAGACGAAGATAGAGTTCTAGAAAGAAAAGCGAAGCCAAATTGTTGGATGGTCTTGGGGTCAAGTATCGAGAGTATTGGACGATACAGACCTATACAGGACAGCGATGATAAGTGATATGTATCGACCATATCAGACAATATTTTAGGAATTTTCTACAACTCCAATATCAAAATGCATATCCAATTCGTATGTCTAAGATGTCGTTACGTAACGGTGTTGGCAAGATTTCAAACCATGGTCTGGTTCTCTTGAGTTAGCTACCTTCTCAGATGCAGACTGGCTGGGGGATCTAGATTATCGTTCGTCTACTGAAGCAGAGTATCGGGCTTTATCCATTGTTGCGGATAAGCTCTCTTGGATACGGATAAGCTCTCTTTTGTACACATGCTTCTTGGTGATCGTTCAGTGGCCTTGTCTCGGACCTCTATTCTATGGTGTGATAATGTGTCAGCTTTGGCATTAGCTTCGAATCCTGTTTTTCATGCTCGGAAAAAGCATGTTGAAATTGATTTTTATTTTATTCGTGAAAAGGTGCTTTGCAAGGATATTTTTATTAAGTCTACCTCAGGGGAAGACCAAATTGCAGACATTTTTACTAAGGGGATAGATCCTAAGTTTCTCAAATTGAGAGGCAAACTCATGTCCACTGTGTGCCCATCAGTTTGAGGGGAAGAGCGTAAATGAGCTGTTGATTCAGTTTGTATTTGCTAACTGTGTGGTCAGTAAGTCGGTTAGTGCCTATTCAGCAAGCCTGTTAGTGAGTTAGGTTAGCCGACTTGTTCCTTCTCTTGTATATATATATACCTACTTAAGGTATTTAGGATAGATATACAGATCATTTTTCTTAATGAATTGAGATTCATTCTCTTTCTTCTCTCTCATTCTAGTTCTCTGCCAGTCAAAGTATCATAAGTTCATAACAAGATTGAATAAATCCCAACTGAGTGCTTCGATGGTACTCACTTGCCTAACATCTACAGCATCAGCAAATAATGGGTTCGGTCGACCAAGAGTTTCCACTGAATCATGGATTTCCCTGAGCATCATAAAAGTAAGCATCATCACATTTGAACTCAAAACAGCGAGTCAGAGCAGGGGAAGAAGAAGGTTTAGCCTTCAGAACCTTTCAATTAAGGCAGAGAAACGAGCCCTCCACACATTAAGATGGCGATTCACTTCTGTGCAGACTTCAACAACTTCAAATGCTATGTTTTCTCCTTCTCTGTCACAGTCCAACCACAACACAAGCCACTGGCACTTCCTCGCTTCTTCCTCCAATGTCCTCTTAATATCCATTTTGTCCTAACCAATTACGGAGCTGTTTCAAAGAGCTGTTTACATTGTGTGTGTGTGTGTGTGTGTGTGTGTGTGAGAGAGAGAGAGAGAGAGAGAAAGAGAGAGAGAGAGAGAGAACCTCGGGAACGTGTTTGCGGACGGGAGCGTGGTAGAGGTCGTCGGGGTCGCAAGAGTGCCACTTTCTGTAGCGGTCATCGAAGTCAAGCTCCATGAGGTGGCCGGTGACGGAGGTGAAGAGCATGTGGCATTGTTGGCCTCGAATATTGTAGCCGAACTCGAAGATCTTGTTGAACCTCGACCTCCCGTCCCTCACTCTCATCCCACCTTGGCTCTTCGACAGTATCCCCGACACCGCCTTGGCCACCGACGGTTTCTCCGCCACGTTCAGCACCCTTATCATTCGCCCACCGCCGGACATTTCAGCATCTGACGCTTTGAGCCACCGATTGGGTAAGCTTTAGATACAGCGTTTTCGCTTTCGCTGCTTCCATAAAATTGGGGGAAATGGAGGGCTCCTTTACCCAGGATTTTCTACCATGCCCAAACGTGGTTTGGCGGCACGAGACCTCAATTAATTTGGATTATTGAATTAGTTTTGAAGATACTTTAGGCTATTGATTAAAACAACTAATAAAAAAACAAAAATAGTATGCGGTTTTCCAATAACCAAGGTGATTTATTATTTTTCCGCCAAAAACATAGCTTAAGCAATTTTTACAGCTACATACGATCATTGCTATTATTAAACATGAACACTAATACTACTCAATATTATAAATTTTACCACTATATACGACTAATTGTACAACTCAATATCACAATTTTTATTACAAAAAATAACCTATTTTACTACAACATATGACCATTTTTACTACTGAATATCAACATTTTTACTACAACCCAATAAAACCATTCATATATAGTAATAAAACAAAGATGAAAGCGTATTTCTACTATGGGGCAATTTAGTACTTACCGTGTCATAATTATCGTTAAAACAATGACTCATCAAGAAAAAGCCATTCCTATCATTAAAACAAAGTGCAATCAAAAAAAGCATGGGACAAGCACAAATGTGTAAGGCGAATTGTGTTTCTACCACTCAAAATAATTACTTCTACTACTTGACATGACCACTTTTACCACTCTATTTGACCATTGAATGCCATGTGATAAGTCAAAGGTGTTAAGCTAAGGGCCTTTCTACCACTCAGAGTGACAACTTCTATCACTCGATATAACCACTTTTACCACTTTATGTGATTATTGGAAGAAATATATTAACTTAAAAGTGTAAGACCAAGAGTGCTTCTACCTGCATATATGACCATAACTACCACTAGACATAACAACTTCTACAACTCTATGTGACCATTGGATGCCATATGAAAAGTCAAAGTGCATAGACCAATAGTGTTTCTACCACTCAAAATGATCACTTCTACCACGGAACATAACAACTTCTACAACTTCATATGACCACTGGATTCCATGTGATAAGTCAAAGGTCATAGGCCAAATGTGTTTCTACCACTCAAAGTAATCACTTTTACCACTGGATATGACCACTACTACCACTGGATATGATAACTTCCACCATTAGATGTAACTCTTGGATATCATGTGGTAAGTCTTAGGTCTTAGGTCAAGGTATTTCTACCACTCAAAGTGATCACTTCTATCACTAAACATGACAATCTCTACCACTAGATGTGACCCTTGGATGCCATGTGGAAAGTCTAAGGTCATAGGGCAAGAGTGTTTCTACCACTCAAAGTGACCACTTCTACAACTAAACATAACAACTTCTACCACTAGATGTAACCATTGGATGTCATGTGGTAAGTATTAGATCTTAGGTTATGGGTATTTCTACCACTCAAAGTGACCACTTCTATCATTGAACATTACAACTTCTACCACTAAATGTGACTCTTGAAGGCCATGTGGTAAGTCTTAGGTCATAGGTCGAAGGTGTTTCTTCCACTCAAAGTGACTACTTTTACCACTAAACATGACAACTTCTACCACTAGATATGACCCTTGGATGCCATGTGGTAAGTCCTAGGTCATAGGTCAAAGGTGTTTCTACCACTCAAAGTGACCACTTCTACCACTGAACATGACAACATCCACCACTAGATATGACACTTGGATGCCATGCGGTAAGTCTTAGGTCATAGGCAAGAGTGTTTCTACCACTCAAAATAACCAATTATACTACTAAACATAACAACTTCTACCACTAGATATGACTCTTGGATGCCATGTGGTAAGTATTAGATCTTACGTCAAGGGAGTTTCTACCACTCAAAGTGAACACTTCTATCACTGAACATGACAACTTCAACCAATGTATGTGACCCTTGAATGCCATGTGGCAAGTCTTAGGTCATAGGTCAAGGGTGTTTCTACCACTGAACATGACAATTTCTACCACTAGATGTGACCCTCGGATGCCATGTGGTAAGTTCTATATCATAGGTCAAGAGTGTTTCTACCACCATAAATGACTTCTACCATTAAACATGACAATTTCTACCACTGCATGTGACTCTTGAATGCCATGTGGTAAGTCTTCGGTCATAGGTCAAGAGTGTTTCTACTACTCAAAGTGATCACTTCTACCACTGAAAATGATAACTTCTATTACTAGATGTGACCCATGGATGCCATATGATAAGTCTTAGGTCATAGGTCAACGGTGTTTTTACCACTCAAAATGACCACTTCTACCACTAAAGATGGCAATTTCTACCACTAGATGGGACCCTTGGATGCTATGTGGTAAGTCTTAGGTCATAGGTCAAGGATATTTCTTCCACTCAAAGTGACCACTTCTACCATTGAAGACGACAACATTTACCACTAAATGTGACCATTGGATGCCATGTGGTAAGTCTTTAGTCATAGATCAAGGATATTTTTACCACTCAAAGTGTCCAGTTCTACCATTGAAGACGACAACTTCTACCACTAGATGTGACCCTTGGATACCATGCTGTACGTCTTAGGTCTTAGGTCAAGGGTATTTCTACCACTCAAAGTAACCACTTCTACCACTGAGCATGACAACTTATACCGCTAGATGTGACCCTAGAATGCCGTGTGGTAAGTCTTAGGTCATAGGTCAAGAGTGTTTCTACCACCATATGTGACCACTTTTATCACTAAAATGACAATTTCTACCACTGCATGTGACCCTTTGATGCCATGTGGTAACTTTTAGGTCTAAGGTCAATGGTGTTTCTAACATTCAAAATGACCACTTCCACCACTGAACATGACAACTTCTACAACTAGATGTGACCCTTAGATGCCATATGATAAGTCTTCGATCATATGTCAAGAGTGTTTCTACTACCATATTTGACCACTTCTACCACTAAACATTACAATGTCTACCACTACATGTGACATTTGGATGCCATGCGGTATGTCTTAGGTCATAGGTCAAGGGTGTTTCTACCACGAAAAGTGACCACTTTTACCATTGAACATGACAACTTCTACCACAACATATGACCCTTGGATGCCATGTGGTAAATCTTAGGTCATAGGTCCAGAGTGTTTCTACCAACTTATGTGACCACTTCGATCACTGAACATGACAATTCCTACTACTGCATGTGACCCTTGGATACCATGTGATAAGTCTTAGAACATATGTCAAGAGTGTTTCTTCCACCATATGTGACCACTTCTACCACTAAACATAACAATTTCTACCACTATATGTGGTCCTTAGATGCCATGTGGTAAGTCTTAAGTCATAGACCAAGGGTGTTTCTACCACTCAAACTGACCACTTCTATCACTGAAAATGACAATTTCTATCACTAAATTTGACCCTTGGATGCCATGAGGTAAGTCATAGGTCATTGGTCAAAGTTGTTTCTACCACTCAAACTAACCACTTCTACCACTGAAGATGACAACTTCTACCACTAGATGTGTCCCTTGGATGCCATGTGGTAAGTCTCAGGTCATAGGTCAAGGGTATTTCTAACGCAATATGTGACCACTTCTACCACAAAACATGATAATTTCTACCACTGCATGTGACCCTTGGATGCCATGTGGTAAGTCTTAGGTCATAGGTCAAGAGTGTTTCTACCACTAAAAGTGACTACTTTTACCACTTGACGTGACCCTTGGATGCCATGTGGTAAGTCTTAGTTTTTAGGTCAAGAGTGTTTCCACCACTCAAAGTGACCACTTCTACTACTGAACATGACAACTTCTACCACTAAATGTGACTCTTGGATGCCATGTGGTAATTCTTTAGTCATAGGTCAAGAGTGTTTCTCCCACCATTTGTGACCACTTCTACCACGAAATATGATAATTTCTACCATTGCTTGTGACCCTTAGATGCCATGTGGTAAGTCTTAGGTCCTTGGTCAATGGTGTTTCTACCACTCAAAGTGACCACTTTTACCACTGAACATGGCAACTTCTACCACTAGATGTGACCCTTGTATGCAAAGTGATAAGTCTTATGTCATAGGTCAAAAGTATTTCTCCTACCATATACGACAACTTTTACAACTAAACAAGGCAATTTCCATCAGTGCATGTGACCATTGGATGCCACGTGGTAAATCTTAGGTCATAGGTCAATGGTGTTTCTACCACTCAAATTGACTACTTCTACCACTGCAGATGACAACTTCTACCAATAAATGTGACCCTTGGATGCCATGTGGTAAGTCTTAGATCTTAGGTCAAGGGTGTTTCTATCACTCAAAGTGACAACTTCTACTATTGGAGATGACAACTTCTACAACTAGATGTGATCCTTGGATGTCATGTGGTAAGTCTTAGGTCGTAGGTCGAGGGTATTTCTACCGCCATATGTGACCACTTCTAAACAAGATAATTTCTACCATTGCATGTGATCCTTGGATGCCATGTGTTTAGTCTTAGGTCATAGTTTAAGGGTGTTTATACCACTCAAAGTGACCACTTTTACCACTGACTATGACGACTTCTACCACTAGATATGACCCTTGGATGGCAAGTGGTAAGTCTTAGGTCATAGGTCAAGGCTGTTTCTACCATTCAAAGTGACCAATTCTACCACTACAGATGACAATTTCTACCACTAGATAGATCCTTGGATGCCATGTGGTATGCCTTAGGTCTTAGGTTAAGGGTGTTTCTACCACTCAAAGTGACTACTTCTACCACTAAGCGTGATAACTTATAACACAAGATGTGACCCTTGGATGCCAAGTGGTAAGTTTTCGGTTATAGGTCAAGAGTGTTTCTATCACCATATGTGACTACTTTTATCACTAAACATGACCATTTTTAACACTACAAGTGGCCCTTGGATGCCATGTGACAAATCTTAGGTCATAGATCAAAAGTGTTTCTACCACTCAAAGTGACCACTTCTACCACTAGATGTGACCCTAGGTTGCCATGTGGTAAGTCTTAGGTCATAGGTCAAGGGTGTTTATACCACTCAAAGTGACTACTTCTACCACTGATGATGACAATTTCTACTACTAGATGTGGCCCTTGGAATCCACGTGATAAGTCTTAGGTCTTAGGTCAAGGGTGTTTCTACCACTCAAAGTGACCACTTCTACTACTAAATATGACAACTTCTACCACTAGATGTGACCCTTGAATACAATATGGTAAGTCTTCGGTAATAAGTCAAGAGTGTTTCTCCCACCATTTGTGACCACTTCTGCCACTAAACATTACAATTTCTACCACTACTTGTGATCCTTAGATGCCATGTGTTAAGTCTTAAGTCATAGGTCAAGGGTGTTTCTACCACTCAAAGTGACCACTTCTACCACTGAATATGACAACTTCTACCACTAGATGTGACCCTTGGATGCCATGTGGTAAGTCTTAGGTCATAGGTCAAGGCTATTTCTACCACTCAAAATGATCACTTCTACCACTGAAGATGATAATTTTTACCACTAGATGTGACCCTTAGATGCCATGTGGTAAGTCTCAGGTCATATGTCGACGGTATTTCTACCGCCATATGTGACCACTTCTACCACTAAACATGAAAATTTCTACCACTGTTTGTGATGTATAGATGCCATATGTTAATTCTTAGGTCATAGGTCAATGGTGTTTTTACCACTCAAAGTGATAACTTCTACCCCTAGATGTGACCTTTGGATGCCATGTGGTAAGTCTTAGGTCATACATCAATGGTGTTTCTACCACTCAAAATGACCACTTCTACCACTGAAGATGAAAACTTCTACCACTAGATGTGACCCTTTGATGCCATGTGGTAAGTCTTAGGTCATAGGTCAAGAGTGTTTCTATCACTCAAAGTGACCATTTCAACCACTGAAGATGACAACTTCTACCACTAGATGTGACCCTTGGATGCCACGTGGTAAGTCTTAGGTTTTAGGTCAAGAGTGTTTCTACCACTCAAAGTGACCACTTATACTACTGAATATGACAACTTCTACCACTAGATGTGATCCTTGGATGCCATGTGATATGTCTTTGGTTATCGGTCAAGAGTGTTTCTCCCACCATTTGTGACCAGTTGTACCACTAAACTTGATAATTTCTACCATTGCATGTGACCCTTAATGTCATGTGGTAAGTCTTAGATCATAGGTCAAGGGTGATTCTTCCACTTAAAGTGACCACTTCTACCACTGAATATGATAACTTCTACCACTAGATGTGACCCTTTTATGCCATGTGACAAGTCTTAGATCATAGGTCAAGAGTATTTCTCCCACCATATGTGACCACTTTTACCACTAAACATGCGAATTTCTGCCAGTGCATGTGGCCATTGGATGCAATGTGGCAAGTCTTAGGTCCTAGGTCATTGGTCAAGGGTGTTTCTACAACTCAAAGTGACTACTTCTACCACTGAAGAAGACAACTTGTACGACTAGATGTGACCCTTGGATGCCATGTGATATGTGGTCTTAGGTCAAGGGTGTTACTACCACTCAAAGTGACCACTTCTACCACTGGAGACAACAACTTCTACCACTAGATGTGTCCATTGGATGCCATGTGGTAAGTCTCAGGTCATAGGTCAAGGGTATTTCTACCGCGATATGTGACCACTTCTACCACTAAACATGATAATTTCTAGCACTCCATGTGACCCTTGGATGTCATGTGGTAAGTCTTGGGTCATAGGTCAAGGGTGTTTCTACCCCTCAAAGTGACCACTTCTACCACTAAATATGATAACTTCTATCACTAGATGTGACCCTTGGATGCCATGTGACCCTTAGGTCATAGGTCAAGGCTGTTTCTACTACTCAAAGTGACCATTTCTACCACTGAAGATGATAATTTCTACCACTAGATGTGACCCTTGGATGCCATGTGGTAAGTCTTAGGTCTCAAGTCAAGGGTGTTTCTACCACTCAAAGTGACCACTTCTCCCACTGAACGTGACAACTTCTACCAATCCATGTGACCATTGGATGCCATGTATTAACTTAAACTTTTAAGGCCAAGAGTGTTTCTACGACTCAAAGTGACCCCTTCTACCACTGGACATGATCACTTCTGCCAATCCATGTGACCATTGGATGCCATGTATTAACTTAAACGTTTAAGGCCAAGAGTTTTGTACCACTTAAAGTGACCACTTCTACCACTGGACATGACCAGTTCTAACACCTTATGTGACCATTGGATAGCATGTATTAACTTAAAGATATACGGCCAAAAGTGCTTTTACCACCATTTGTGACGACTTCTACCACTGGACATGACCTCTTCTACCACTCTATGTGATCATTGAAAGCAATGTATTAACTTAAAGGTGTGTTATTCTACCACTCAAAGTGACCACTAGACATGACTACTTCTATCACTTTATCTGACCATATTTACCACTGGACATGACCACTTCTCTTACTCTTAATGACCGTGTGATGCTAAGTGATAAATTGAAGGTGTAAGAACACGTGTGTTTCTATCACTCAATGTGACCATATTTACCGCTCGTAATGACCACTTCTACCACTCTAGGTGACCATAGGATGCCAAGTGATAGAAATATAGTAATTTGTGTATATCACGTCGATCAATTTAGTAGCATAAAAATATTAATATTTAAATTATACATGGTGTAAATCTAGGTAACATTTAGGCAATAATAGTTTAATTTTGTTTGTCATATGTGCATTGAAAATTGAATTCTGTGGTGTTTGGCAAAACAACTCATTGTAGCTTATAAGTTTATGTTATTAATTTTAGTTATAAGTTATAATTATTTTTAGAAACCCACAACTTCTGTTGCAAACTATAACTACTATTTTTCTGTTTCAACTGTAATTTATAAATGTTAACAAACACTCATAACTTCTGTTATAAACTATAATTGTAACTTTATGTTTCGGTTGTAATTTATAATTTTTAAGAAACACTCAACTTATTTTACAATCTATAAACTATTACTGTTAGTAATATCAAACAACAACATTATGCTAATCTCATGCAATACACAATTATGTAAGAAAAAATGTGACCACAATTACAAAAAATTTAATCATATTTACAATCCCATTAAGCAAAGTCAGCAAATTATTTCAACATGCATTGAAAAATAAATAATGTGCGCAATTTCAAATAATTCGTATAGATGTATGTTAAATATTTCGAGCGGAGGTGTATTAAAAAAAATAAATTGACATAAAATATGTATTTGTTTAATTTAAATAATTTTTAAAACAAATTGATTGAATGTTTCAAATAAATAATTTCAGATATTTGCTTTGAGAATGAAATAAATCCATATAGAACATATGTTTTTCAATTTGATATAGTCATACATCTTTTAAAATAATATTTTAATTATTAACATAATAGATAACAAAAATTCAACTATCATTAATTTTGACTAATCATAAGACGACACGTATTATTATTAAAGTTGAACAATTGAAGAAATTTTAAAAAATGGATTACAAATTTTAAAATCGTAGAGATGATGACATTTTGATGTAATGTAATACTTATAATGAACCTGCACTTTACATGATTATATTATTTGTTAGAATACAATCAAGTTTTTAAATTTGTACGAAAGCTATCAAAAAAAGAGAATGGGTAATTAAGATGTATAATTGACATTTAATCGCATTCAAATATTATAAAAAGTGATCTTATTGAAGATTTTAAACATCGTAAATACATATAAAATTAAGTTTTTTTTTTTTGTTTAGTTTGAGTATTGCAAATAGTACATCCAGTGTGTGAAAGACAAACAAAATAAAATTACAAATCTATTGTATTTTTTACAATATTCTAACCATTTTCACAATATAAAAGGTTTTTTTAGTCGATTTGCCAAGAGCGCCCAACCCGTGCTCATAATGTGCTCAACAGGCCTGTTGAGCGCCAAGTGTAGAGAGTGTTGCGCCTAGCACCTGCAGTCCATCTTCAAACGCTAAAATGGTCTTTGGAGTTCGCGCCCAATGCGAACTCAAGTGCAGGTTGAGCGCTACCCTTGTTTCTACTCCTACTACCCCACGTGCTTATTCTCTTTTACTCCAAATTGTACATGCAATCTCCATACTTCAGCCTCACCTCCTGAAACCCTAACGGTAGTATCCATTTGTCAAGTGTGATTATACCTCTTCCCGTCTTCAAACCCTAATTGAATCGACTCTCAGAGGTTGGGCACAGACTCATCTACTCCCTTCAACAGTCTTCACATATCCCGCTTGTGAAGATAACCACATTTCTCACTTTCCCCTCTTCTTTTGATCTCAATGTTTGGGTTTTTGGGGTTTGTGTGTTCGAATGCTGTAATTTTTTCTTCAGTGGCTGAGGTCTATGGCTCCCAAAACCTTGACTCAAAAGCCTCCTAAGGCTAAGAAACCGTGGTTTGACTTGACTAGGTTTGTCTCCCACGATGCTTCGGATCATTTTCGCTCTATTTGATCCTTACGCAAGGTTATTTTTGAACGTCCTATCTTTACTAATGAGCTGTTGCATGTTCCGTTTGTGTCTTGGGTTCGTACCTTTGGTTGGCAGAGTCTTCTTGTATACCTTGGTTCTGTGAACCTCACATTGGTTCAAGAATTCTATAGCAACATTAGGGCAATTTCTCAATGGGCGTTGTCGTTCATTTCCACCGTTTAGGGTGTTGATTTTGAGTTCAATATCTACTTCATTGGTGAAAGCCTTCGTGTTGCACCTATTTCTGGCGGTGACCTCGACTACCCCATTGACACAAAGTACCAACAAATTCCTTTGTTGAGGGACGCCATCAGCCCAATTTTGTGTGGACAAATCATGGAATGGACAGACCGGGGAGTATTGAAACAAGCTTGGCTAAAGGATGAGTATAAGCTACTCAATCTTTTCCTTAGTGCCAATGTGAACCCCCATACCCATTTGTCGGACGTTAACCATTGTTGCGCATACGAGATAGTGTGATTGCAACGGGCCGTAAAGTTAATGCATGTCAGATTTTCATGGAGAATTTTCTCCAATTTGTTCCGTCTAAAGCCCAAGTCAACCGTGACAAAGCTCTACCTTATGGACTTTTTCTCACCAACCTCTTTCATTCACACAATGTCCATGAGCGGCCTACCGACCGCCGAACCCCAGTTGAGCGACCCCTGGGTATTCATACAATCTCTCTTAGCTCCTCCCACACTTTACGACGAGGTTCTAGGGGTAAACAAGTGGCAGGGTCGGTAGACACTGCTCATTTAGGGGAAGGTTCTTCTATGCAGCCCTCCGAGGGGGATGAACCGTCTCAGAAAGGAGGTCCAACGGCTCCTGTTGACATTACTTCGTAGCTATCTGAACTTCGAAGTGAACATGGTTAGATGAGGGACGTCCTGGACTAAGTGCTAGCATTACAGGTTTCTCAAGGGCAACAATTAGAGAGTATTCAAAAATCTCAAGAGGCCTTTAATCAGCACTTTGCAGACATTGCAGAGCTTTTACAGTGATTTTGTTAATTGTGCTGGATGTCTTTTGTCGTTTCTTCCTTTCCTCACATGAACAAGTAGTAGATGATGTTTATAACATTTAATGGAAATGCTTGCACTGCCTTGTTGTACTTATGTTCGCAGTCATTGCTAGTATTTTGTATTTAAACATGGTTGAGATGCTATCAAACGACTCAATGTGACCGTTGAATTGTAACATTAATGTTTATGTTCTATTCCATCTGACTATGTTATTGGTATGCGTGGTAATTGGTTGTTATTTATGTGGTAATTGGATGTTAACATTGACAGTTGCACGCTAACACAATAATGAGACTTTATCTCGTTAGAACGTCTCATCAATATTACTTTCCTCGGTATTCAGGTCCGTATGGCTGCCAACTCCTAGAAGGAAGAAGCCTCGGTTGGGTGCGCAATGTTCCTCGGGTTTTGGTGGTGATAGCAGCTTGATGATATCCGGGTTTTTTTGTTTGCTTTAGGTCTTATATTTTGATCTAGGTTTTTTGATCCCTAGCTATGAGGGGTGTTCATAGCTCCTGTGTTGCTTTGTTATCCTATGAGGGTTAGTTTACTCACTTGGTTGGACTAGTTTGGTTTTTTCTTTTTTCGGTGTTCCTTGGCTGCATGTTGGGCTTGTTGTTGTTGCCCCTTGTTTTTTTGGTATCTTGGATGTATGTAGTTTCATTCTTTTGTTTGGTGTTTATTCCTGTGGACTTTTTTGTAGCCTTCCCCTTACGGCTTGTGTAAGGGTTTGTGTGCGTGTGTGGGTGTGTGTGTTGTTAGGATTGGTTGTTGGATGGCCATTCAAGTTCAGTTTTGTGGTGGGCCTGTTGGTTCTCCTGGCTTATTTTTGCAACAGCCATTTGGGTTGTGGCCTGCGATTCTTCATCTTGTGGGTAGTGCCTTCAATTGGGTGATGCAGTTTTGGCTGCTTTTGGATGGCAGGGTGCTGCATTTGGTGGCCCTCTGTTGCTTCAATTTTGGGGTTCTGTGAATTTTGTTTTGGTATTTTTCCATTAGTTGGTTACTTTTGGTGGTGCTGGTTTAAGGTCTTTGCTGCTGCGGCTTTTGATTGTGGCAGGCTTTTGATTCCTTTGCACAGGTTTGTGATCTCATTGCCAACCCGGATTCTATTTCCATTACTTTTAGGAAGTTATGGGTTTGGCATCCTTGGCGGTTTTATGTAGTTGTATGCTCTTTTTTTGTTGTTTTTATCTGTGCCAGGTTTGTTCTTAGTTTGGGTTATGGCTCAACCTAAAGCCAGTTTTTTTTGTTGTTTATGGGCTTTTTCCTCTTGTTTGGTTTGTGGTCTTGAGTTTGTAAGGCCTGAGGTTTGCCCTGTGTAATCTTTTATTTTTCTTTGTTTTATGCCACATTTAATTACCCCAAAAAATATTACTTTCCTCAATTGATACTGACGTCACGTCTCACTATTCAACTCTTAGAAATGATTCATGTTTCTTCTAATACTTGTCACTAAAATTCTTATAACAGCTAGTTTTTATAAGACCTTCAACCTATATAATACAAAAGGCTACATTGTTGTATCTAAGGCATGCCAACCACGCACCAAAGTGCTAAGTAGATGGACATGCGACACAATAATGACACGTGGACACGGTGATATTTAAATAGTGAAGGGCACAATATGCAAGAGACACATTATACGCACACATCACGTCACATACATGATTATCTTATTTAATGGTCATGAGAAAAAAAATGTAACATAACAATAATTAAAACTAAAAAATCATATATAGGTAGGTAACTTAAACACCAATATATCATCCACATAACAATTGTATTCCATTAGAAATGATATGTAACGATTCGGGCCCTTGTTAATTTTTGAAATTTAATTAAAATATCTATGTTCTATCTCGCAAAAATGTTTGGGAATTTAAATCATGCACGGAAGTTTATTTTGAGCTTGTATGTGTTCGTAGTGATGGTTGAAGGTGGAGTTATGTAGGAAAATTTGGTTGGGTGATGTTATATGGTTGTATGGCTCAGTTGTAGCCTTAGTGAAAATGGAAATTGCAGTTCAGGATTGACTGCTCGTGCGGGGTCCTGACTGCTCGAGCGGTGGAGTGGCAGATAGCGGCTGGAGGGTGACCGCTCGAGTGGTGGGGGTCCACTCGAGCGGACTGTCGCGGATCTATTTTTTTAAAACGTCGCCTGAACCCCTTTTCTTCCATTCTTTTCATTCCACTCTCTAAAGCAAAGGTGAAGGTTAGGGTTTACGGTTGAGAGATTATAGAGGTTTGTTTAGCCTCCTTGGGGTGAGTGTCTTGCGTTCCTCTCGGCGATTCAACCGTTGGAGAGTCGATTTTGGTCTTGGAAGACGATATTCTCACCACGTGGTTAGAGATCTTTGTGATTGGAGCTCGTGTGAAGCTTTTTCTTGTGGATCTAGCTTCCAAAAGGTAGGACCTAAGACTTCCCTTGAATAATTTGTGATATGTGTCGTATTTCTCGGTTGACGAGCTTAAAGGCATGAAATTTGGGTTTACAAAACCCAAAACAAAAATTTAGGAGAATGGGGGTTAGAACATGGATTTATGAGGGTTGTAACATGTTTTTATCTTAACGTAGTTGTTTCTTACAATTGAATTGAGAGATGAGATATTAGGGTTTGGATTTGGGCCAAAACTATGATAATTGGGGTTTTTGGGTTTAAAGAGTTAGGGTGATGAAATTGAAATAATTTAGAGTGAATTTGGAAGCTATTACAACCTATTATGACTTGATTTCATAAAATCATGTGATGTATGTTGATGCTAATCCAGAACGTAGATTTTGTTGAGTAAAACTAACGAATGTGTGAATGTGAAGCCATATGACGATTAATATGGGTTTAAGCCGCAAATAATGGGTGTATGAATAGAGGAATTTTGTGATCGAATGAATTTGGTGAGAGGAACTACTCGGGTTGAACTCACGTGTGTGTTGCATCGTGATATATGTATTTGTAAAAAGGGCCGATTTGGGATCCAAGGGATCGTTTAAGATTGGGCACGAGTTGCTCCAAGGTGAAAGACCAAAAAATTGTGCAGGTTGGGTTCTCTGCACGCCGGCCAGTGAACCGAGAAATGACGTTAGTCGTGTCGGGGTATAGAATGTAGCGTTACGCAGGTCTATACGCTCGTCGTCGTCGGCACCTGAGTTTGTTAACCACGAGTTGGTGAAATACAAAAAATGTCACTGTGTGTGTAGGCGTGTGTTATAACTTATCGGGTTGGTAAAATCATTAATTGAGAATTGAAGATGTTAAATGTGTTTGGTTGTTCGAGAACAATAAACCCGTTTTGTACAAACCCGGTTATACATGGGAAATTTACTTTGAAATAAAAGATGTGAATTCTATTAAACTTATGCGTATATCTTGCATAACCATCTTCGCATGTCATGTATGTATTCAATGTTAGTCTTGTTCCTACAAGTTTCGGCTAATGTTGTTTAACAACATTTCAGATAATAACGGAAGGAAGGCCGTGGAGTGAGATCAGTGGTGGATGGCTTTTTGAAAAGTTGATAGGATTACATTGTCTCTTTAAATAGTTTAATTTTGTGAAATGAGAGTGTAAAGATGTAATTCCTTGTTGGGTACTTGGATTATTGTAATTATGAACTAAAATACCGTTGTTGCAAGACCTTAGGGTCATATGTTCATGTGATGCGTGCATGTGAGGACGTACTTATTCGGTTGGGTTGAATGTTTTGATCTATCTATGAATGATTTTTGGCAGCAATGTTTGGCTTATGATAAAGAATGGTTTGGTTCTCAAGTACTTGTTTTCATACCACGGTTTTACTCCCTCTAAACAGGTTTAATAAAATCATTTATTTGAATTTTATTTCCAAAACTGTGGACGTTTTTCACAATTTTTTGACAAAACTCTCGGGTGTGTCACCGCTCAAGCGGTTAGTGGTCTGCTCGAGTGGTCTCCGCTATATTTCACTGTCAAAAATTGTTTTAAATCAAGTCTCTCGTAAATAGATTTTAAGGCATAAATGGGTTTTTCAAATGCACAGTTTTCAAAGAAAGGGTCTTCACATCGGTTTGGTTTCAAAAATATATTCGAATTATATTAAAACGGGACCGATGCGTTAGATGATAAAATAAACCATATATCATTTAAAGATTGTTTCCTCAATCAAATACAATGCCTAATATTATAAAGTCTCAAGCACGGTAGTTAAATAATTGAGATCATTTTTTGTAGTTGATTATGTATTTTTGGACTTTTTTCTAAACGAATTTGTATAGCATTATATTCTGAATAGAAATGCTAATTACTCAGAAAATATACACACAATTTTACCCACAATTTGAAATGCCTGGTTGAATTTAACTGCAAAAAGTTGTGAGCCACACTCTAAGTAATTCTAAACACTCATTATGAAGTTTAGTAAAATTAAAGATACATTTTATAAACTACACAGAAAATACATTTTGGCCATCCATATGATGTGGAACTCTTTAGGCCATCCATATACATGTGGAACGCACATACATCTGGAACCCACATACATTGTGGTATGTTGTAGGTTCAACATGCATATGCATGGTCAAGATGCATTTTTTTGTAAAGTTTGTTGTTAGATTTATGTCTACAAAATATTTTTCCATCAACAATTTTAATGTCGGGGTTTATTGAATTGGATTGTTTGCTTGTAGCTGAAACAACCTTGGTGCTATTCAATTTATTTTCTCTATTTTAGTTTTATTCTAAAACTAGAGTTTGAACTATTACCTGCATCAATTTATTTACGATTAGTCATGGAATTGTAGTGGGGTGCTAAGACTGCTTTTTGATTTGTCATCCTTTGGCATTCTTATCATAAAGAGTTTTTTTCACTGTGGTATGTGGTATGTGGAAACATGTTTTTATATGTATCGTATAATTAGACTTTCCTTGTCTCATTTTTTTTGGGGGGGGCGGGGGGCCGGGGGGTTATGTATTGTCATTTGAAGTTTTTAATGTGTTTTTTCTCTTGAATTAATTTATTACACAAAATGTAGAACACAATTTCTTGCAATAGCAGTTTATGGGATTTTTATATCGTGACTTTTTGTGGGTTCTGTCTTGAGGCTGTACGTTCCAAGTGAAATGCCTATTTATGTATTTAATTTTGTTGGGTTAGGATGATTACCAAGTGCTTAAATTACAAGTTCACAGATGTTCATGGGTTATATAAGCTCAAGGGCAATCTTATGGTTAACACCTATAAATATATAGTGGAGTGTTACAATTGTTTATTTGATGGGGTAAGACTTAAGACGGAGTTCCTCTTTCTTGTGCCAGGCTGAACAAGGAAATATAATAGTACATGGAGGGAATATGATTGAAAATTTGAAATAGATAATAATTTGACTGCAATAGGTTTTTGGATTTGTCAAGCCACATTGATGTATTTGGTGATTTAATTGAAGGGTTATTAATTTCGGAATGGTTTTAGATTGTGGGTAATAGTTTACTCAATAATTGAAGGAAAGAAGACTACCTGGAGGTTCAACGATAATTAACAAAAGTAAAGTAGGAAATCATAATGGGAACAAGCTTTTGAGAGTTGGAATAGGCTTAATGAATCAAATGTCTTAATTTACTTTGTAAGTATGGTATATAAGTCTGGTATGAAACCTCGAACTCTATCTATGTTATACCCTTCATGCCCTTAATTCGATGGTCCTCATTCTCCCACTTGCAAGCTATTGTTGTAAATAACATAGTATAGGATGCTTTCAAAAACCATCTAGATTCTTCCAATGACCATTCCTTCTTTCTGTCCTATTGAGAGGATGATCATTGGCTATCGCCTATGGTGTTAAATTAGAAAGGTGGCACATCTAGTTTTGAGATTGGTCTAACTTAAGTTGATGAAACACTTTTAGATTCAACCTAAAAGGTTGTGTAAAGTCCCTTTCTTTCTTGGTGGCTAGTTAATAAATTCCTAAATAGTAGTCATTCAGTGCCTTTGGCCAGTTTGACGTTGGGTCAAATTTGTTTGGGATTACAGGTCTTATAGCACTTGAACTCAAATCCATCTTACCTATACAAGCACATGCATGGTCTTCTAGTCTACTATGTGGACGAGAGTAAAAGATATTGCAATTCGACACAGATATTCTAGATAGCATTATAAATCGCTAGTCTTCTTGCCTATTCACAATTTGATCCGAAAAAGAAACTAATCAATAGTTAGTCGACCTGAATTGAATCACAATTGTATAAGATATTCGTTAAATTAAATTAAATATAAATGAAATCATGGAAATGGACATTTGATTTCTTTGAAGCACTCAAGAATCTGCCTCCCGACTGATTCTGCTTCTTCCTGGATGCTTAATAGGATTCCATCACCATTCCTTTCCTTAACTTCTCAGCATTATACAAACAAGTTTCTTCTTTTGCATCAAATCTAAGTCCTCGACTAATCTACTACATATTTTATAATGACAAGGAACAAGAAGTTGATGAGTATAAAACATAACACACAATTGTAAGCACGATAACTATAAAGTAGCGCACTCTTTGTAGTTTGTTTCATCGGTGCTTCTTGGTGTGGTTGGACATGGTGCTTGTCCATCGAAATGAATGCATTGTCGTGATTAAAACTGCTAGGGTAATACTAAAATGTCTTCTCATTGTTTTGTTTTGTTCTAGCAACGAACAATCGCATGCACAAAGATGTACATGCGGTTGCATTCGTCCATTGCATGTCATGATGATTTGGGAGTTTAATGAAACTGACCCTTAAACGCTTACCCGCACTAATGTCCGTGCATGAATGTTGTCACATAGGGCATAATTGGTGCTAATTAGTGCAAACCCATGTTGGGAAGCCTTCACACAGAAATTGCAAAGGTAATAGGGAGGGTTGTTTGCGTTATGAATTTTGATTTCGACTTTATAAAAAATTTTGTTCGACTAGATGTTAGGTAGTTATAAACACTATTCTATCATAATGGATTAATGTTGGATGGTGGTGGTTGGTTGGTATGTGGAGGTCAGGATGGTTTTACCCCAATATTTGCTTAGGGTTTAAAGTAATGCTTACTTTGAATGTGGTTTGGTAGTAGTCATAGATGGGTAATGCAAAATGTTGGATTCCTAATTCATGGTGGTAAGTAGTGCATGACGGTTGATTTGTTCTCTTGTTATCGCAACTAAAAGTAAGCAAGCAAACATAACCGCCCATCAAAACTATACAATCAGCGATGTTATTAATTTCATAGCACTCTTCGAAATGATAACTGTACACGTGATGTAAATGAAAACTCACTGCGAACTTAAAGAATAGTTCATATTCATCATCTTCACCACTAAAACAAAGAAATTTTTTTGAACTCCTCTCATTAAATGGTCACGTGAACCACAACTAGTGCAAATATACTAATGTAAATCATTATCACCGCAGATGGATAATTTCGTCGGACCACATGATAAGCGGTTGGATGAGTTAACTGAAGAAGACGTTTACCAATTAACATTCGACTCAGAAGAGCTTACCGAAGAGTTTTACAATACATATGCGAAGGTGCATGAATTTAGTGTTCGAATGGATAATTTGCACAAGGACAAGAAAAGTGCAATTGTTGTGTCACGAAAATGGGTTTGCACAAAGGAAAGCCAAAGGGAACGTAAAATGGGTTTAGCAAAAATGGGTTTAGCGACAAGAGCGGTAGAAAAAACCCATGTTTAGCGACAAGAGCGGTAGAAAAAATCACAGCCATTGACGAGAGTGGAAAGTCAAGCTACGTTCCGTATCAAGTTTGATCTCAAACATGGTATAACGTGGTAGCCCATTTTGTCAATGACCACAACGATCCCATGATAGGGCCCCTTGGTGTTACATTTCTATGTTCACATAAGAACATCGGTAGCTCGGACAGAGCAAATGTTAATGCAATGAACAATGTTGGCATGGGAACTAGCCAGATAATGGAGTACGTGGCGCAACAGTCGGGGGGTTACCAGAATGTTGGATACACACTGAAAGACTTGTACAATCATTTTTCTACTGAACGCCAGGCAAAAATTTGTGATGTTAATGTGAAAGATGCCTTAGCATACTTATCTGCTAAGGCCGAACAAGACCCCATGTTTTATTACAAATACGACGTTGATGGAAAAAGTCGTTTGAACAATTTATTTTGGAGAGACTCGGGCTCTCTTGTGGACTTTATGTGCTTCGGTGACGTATTAATATTTGATACAACGTACCGAACGAATGCATACCGAAAGTCATTTGTTATCCTTGCCGGGGTCAATAACCACTTCCAAACGGTAATATTCGATTTTGCATTGTTAACAGCTAAGACCGTCGAGACTTACACATGGGTGTGGCAAACATTCCTTGATGTGATGGGCAATAAGAAACCTATCTCCGTAGTGATTGATGGGGATCAAGCCATGCGCAATGCCATCCAATCCATTTTGCCCAATGCATGTCATCGGCTGTGTAAATGGCATCTTAAAAGTAATGCCCTAACAAACATGCACAAGAATGGATTCTTGGTAGGGTTCGAACATATATGTCATTGCAATGTATGCCAAATGTTTTTGAAGTAGCTTGGGCAAAACTTGTTTCAGAGCATGACCTAGAAAATAACAAATGGGTAGGGGAGCTTTATGCGAAACACAAATTATGGGCTGAAGCATGCTTGCAGGGCCATTTCTTTGCTGGCGCTAAGAGCACACAGAGATGTGAGGGAATGAATGCGTTCCTCTATTGCTTTCTGAAGCTCAAACTACGCATTTATGAATTTTTACAAGCGTATGATAGGGCACTTGCAAAACTACGACACAACGAAGCGAAGGCTCAAACCGAAGCTAAGAACACAACTCTAGTGCTATGAACGGGTTTGAAGGCTGTAGAGAAACATGCGGCGCTGATCTTGACACGTACCATATTCTACAAATTTGGAGACGAGGTGGCATCAGAACCGTCGTTAATTCTGGTTGGCAAGGTTGAGAACGAAGATGTTTGTGCGTATTACTTCTCGAAGTACACGCAACCAGAACGCCGTTGGAATGTTGCATACCACGCAAGCAATCAGACGATTAAATGTCCATGCATGAAGTTTGAGTCATTGGGATTACCATGTGCTCATATGATAAGTGTCATGAAAATAGAGCACTTGACAGAAATTTCAAAGACTTGCATCTTGCCGAGGTGGACCATATATGCGAAATCATCTCTGTTGCACGGTCGGACATCACTTCCAGATTGGGTCTCGCAGGTGACACGATTCGGCACATTATCAGGTGCATGTAATGAATTATGCTACTATGCCTCTCAATCAACAGAAGGGTATGAAGAGGTGAGACATGCGATTACAAAGCTAACTTATAAGATGAGAGAATTAGCCACCTAGAATATAAAGGTGAGCCCTGACAACAACGATGAGGGGACATCTATGCCTCCTAGTGTAGGTGATCCTATCATCATAAAGGGCAAGGGCATCCATCACATTTTGCCGAAGATCATTACAAAGCGCCGAAGATTTGGTAACTGTAGACTCATTGGGCATACGAGAAACAGATGTCCACTACTTGGCGTACGTGCATCTGCTGAAGATGTAAAAGTTGAATGGCCACTTACGAATGATGACGATGACGAGTACCTTAAAATGCATGTTGGCACAACCGAAGGTTGGCGTCAACAATATTTCAGTAGAGAAGATACACAGAACGAATGCGACCCATCGTTCGTAGGCGGTTATTATGTACAAAGTTTGTTTGACGGTCATTTCATCTACAACCAACATTCCACGATTAGTCAATCTCTTATTTGTAACGTTAATCATTTGGTCTAGTTTGAATTTGTTCTATTATATTGTTGAATTTAGATCTATATTCCTCTATAGGATAGAGCACACGTAACATTTAACATCCCGACCCTTCACATGGTAATGATATTCTCCGCTTTGGGCAAAAGCCCTCACAATTTTGTTCTTCCCAGGGGGTCATCTATTCTTGCATTGCTCCCGCCCAAGCATGCTTAACTGCGAAGTTTTGCTTGGATCTCTACCTCCTAAAAAAGGCCTCATTGAATGTAAGGGTCTAAGATTTTTTCTTTAAAGCCCATGAACTTCCTCTCCCCGTGCAGTAGACTGTCAGCTCCGGTAGCCTGCCAGTCCGTATCGACCAACCCACTATGTAGCCCGCCTACGTATCATGCGAGACGGCAGGAACCCACGCTCAGAGGAGAGGAGAGTCAGCTCTGGCAACAATATTGTCCGCTTTGGGTAAAAGCCCTCACAATTTTGTTCTTCCTAGGGGGTCTTCCATCTTTGCATTTCTCCCGCCTAAGCACGTTTAACTACATGATTTTGCTAGGGTCTCTACTACTTGGGAAAATGTCTTATTGAATGTAAGGGTCCAAGATTTTTTCTTTATAACCCAGGAACTCCCTCTCTCTTTTCAATGTGGGATACCGGGATATCATATAGTAGACCCCAACAGTGTGTATGACTAACATGCAGATAGTGCCGATACAGAGGATGGCTCATTTGACAATGATATGTAAGCACTCTTGTCGTAGGTGCCTCTTTGTTTGGGGTAGCAGATTTGGGGGATTGGCTAGGCTTCCGGTCGCGTATTTTACCGCCGGAGGGATGGTGACACCGGTGGACAGAGCCTTGATGATGCAGCTGGGTTGCGACGGAGTTCCCATTGAACCAATTTTTTTTAACTATTCGGATCCATATAAGCGCGTTCGAGCGATTGTGCAGGCGGTAAGAAACTATAATGATCTGCATGTGTTGGCCGAAATAAGTTGTGGGCTAGATGAGGCCATCGCAGGACTCAATATCAGTGAAGATAGGGTTGAACAGTTTGGCGCCAGAGGTATATATTAACATAAGTTTTCCTGAACTTGTTTCTCTTGTCTGTTACTAAGCATGTAGGAAGGTTTTCTTCTAGTCTTTGTGAGTAGATTATAGATGGTCTTTAAGCTAAAACCTCAAGATGTTTGTTTTACTTGTACTTGTCCTGATCATAGCCATTTAATGAGATATTAAAAGCAATTGAGAGTAAATTGGTTAATAAATTTGTCAATTGGTGACTTGGTGCAGATCGATGTTTCTCTATGAGAACTGGAATTAAAATTGCATTCATCTATAGTTGTGCAATCAGAAAATACATTTTGTATTTTTATTGTGAATGTATGCACCACATTGATATCTTTGTAGTGCCTCTAGTATTGTAAGTTCAATCAATTGCTTCATGGGTCGCTACAATTGAGTTTTGCCAGTTTTCTTGGCACCAACTCTGTGGGATGGTACAGAGAATCTAATAAAATTTTGAAACTAGTCTCCTAGATTGAACTGATCTTATATGTGCTGGTTTATTCCTATGGTTCCTACAGTTTTGTATGTTTTCTTGCTTGATCCTGCCGGTCGGTACGAACAATCTATGGGAATTTTGAAGGTAGCTTTTGAAATTGATCCTACACTTTTTAGTAGGAGTGCAAGTTCTAGTAGTATATTTGCATCTTTAAGTGCCAAAGATACATTGCTTTGAACGCTTAATGTTGGTCTCTTAGCACTGTGATTGTCCAGCCTATGTAAATTCCCCTTAAACCTTCGATTCCTCAATATGCTACTGTTTACTAAGAACAAACAACTGCCTGTCGAGATCGATGGAGAATCTGTGAATCAAGCGATTATTTTGGGTCTTTTGCTTTCTTTCATGATTTTGCCAGAAGAACACAGTGAAATGAAATGAATCAAGGTATTAAATGGAATTTTAGTACTCATTGGAATTGGAACAGATTACAAGAACTAGAAACTAAAAGTACAAATTGGAAATTCAAAATACACGATTGAAAATGGAAATTACAAAAAAATTGAAATGAACTGGAAATTAACACGTACAAATAAAAATTAAAAACCAAAGTATAGATAGTTTGCTGAGTTGAAGGTCCCTTCAATGTTCCACAAGCTTGCCTATTTATAGGCGTTTGGGTTTGTTCCTTTCCAGTAACTACTCACTATTTTCAACTGCATTTGGAAGTGGGCGGATCTGTGCCTTATTTCCTGGGACATGGGATGCTTGTAACTGCCACTAGTCGTCCTGGATGAAATCGTGTTTCTTTTTAGGTAACCGCTACGAATTATTCTCAACGTGGTTTTATGCGGCAGTTTCTCCTTTTAGTGGGTAGTCGTGCTTTGTCTTTCTTTTACTGACTTGTTGTTACGTGTTTTTTGGGTACACTTTCATTAAGCAATTACTCGATGGAATTAATGGCATGATTGAACTGATTGCTCGATAAGCTTTAAAGACTTTAGCAGGCTTTTGGTGACCATTTTCTTGACAGACCTTCATCACTAGGCCTTGAATCTCGCTTGACGGGTATTTAGTTGTCCCCTTGATAGGTCTTATTTACTTAACTAAATAAAGGTCATAAAGAATTCTTTCCCTCGCTCGACATGTCATTTAATGCTTCTCAAATAATTTGATAAAATGTACAATTTGGATTTCATCTGTTGTTTTGGTTTCTCTGTTTGCTTTGTAGTTCATTTCTCCAAAAATCGAACCTACCCGATGAATAAAATGCCAAAACATGGCACTCGAAAGTGACCAGTAATGAGCTTATGTAGAATAAGAACTATTTACTGTAGGTGTGGAAGCAAATCTAACTCAAAGGTTTTGTTTTGTTTTTTTTAAAGAAAAAACAATCTCGACAAGTAAAGTGTGACAATATTTAATGTAAGTAATCAATTGATATCCCATAGTAAATTGCTTTTGTAGAATAAGAACTATTTACAGTTGGTGTTAAAGCAAATTTAACTCAAAGGTTTGGTTTTTCTCTAAAAGAAAAAACAATTTAGACAAGCCAAGGGTGACAGTTGGCTTCACAATCAGATAAAATATTATTTTCAGTCTCACCATGTATTGTCTCAAATGAATTCAGACCGCCTATTTGTGTGGCTCCCATATTGTGGGATCCACACGAATGTATGACTTAAATTTATTTAGGACACAATGCAAGAGAGAACAGAGAATAATTGCTCCAATTGGATCCATCCGAACTGAAATCAAATCTCTTAGCTTGATAAGATTTTGTCCTTAGCTAAGGCTTATTAGGATTGTTTGGCTATTTCCATTTTTGTTTGAATTTTTAAACTTTTCTTTAAGATTTTTATTTTTATTTTTATTTTTTGGTTTGTCGAATATGATTAAAAGAAGCAAAAAAAACTTACTAAAGACTATAGTAAACAAAAGCATTGACTTATTAACTTATTTTATTTTTTATTATTTTAATAATTTCTTAGTTTTTTATTTTTTTTCAATAAAAAATTAAGAAAGTAAAAAAATAACTTAAAAATAAAAAAGCTCAATAACAATAAAAATGAATAATATAGAATAAAGTTAATAAAACTATGATAATTATAAGTAAATAAATAAGCAAGTTTATTTGAAATAAGCTCGCCTAATAGCGAACAAGTACTGCAAATAACAAATGAAAAAGAATTTAAAAAGAAAAACCTAGTAATTGGCACTTGACGTGGCGCCCAACAGGCTGTGTTGGGCACTAAGTCCAAGGACACCCAAAAGTTGGCGCTTGTCGTGGCGCCCAACAGGTCTTGTTAGGTGCCAAATCTAGTGAATCCCTTGACATGGCACTGGACAAGCGCTCGAATTGGCGCCCAACAAGCCTAAAGGAAACATTATATATTAGTCACCATTTTGCATAACATGTTATTGTAAAATACATGAAATTTATTGTGTTTTATTAAATTTAGTATTGAACTATATTTTGGTCATTATCTTAAAAATATTTACTTAGTTGACTAATATCATATAACTCTTTTTGGAAAATTCATCGACCAGACAATTAAAGACATAATGATTTCAAGTTAATTTGGTCTGAAAATTCACTTAGAACAACAACGAATGGAAACCCATTTTTTTATTTGAGGGTTGAGGGTTTAAATGTAATTTCCTTCGATAATATAAAAATTTATTATTGGGACGTTCGGCCTGAAATCGTATTTATAGCTGTTGTTTAGGGGTTAGTCTTATTGTAAGATTAATTTTATTAAGAAAAGTTCGAATATAAACAAGTCAAATGTGGAAGACTAGCTCCTTACGGTCATTTGAGCCGAGCTCGGGCCAAGATTGAAGATGTTAATTTTCAAATGTGCAGAGTTCGAACACGTTATTGAAATGATATTCGAGTTCGAGTCAAGCTTGAATAGGACCAAAAGAAATCAAACTTGTGAAAGTCTTGCTCTATTCATTTACACCCCTACTTACCATGCTAACATAATATTCAACAAGCACTGAAAAAATTACTACATCTCCTTTTGTTAGGTAAAACACGTCAAATTATAAAAGTACTTTATATAAGTAGAAATGTTAAATGCATAGTAAGTGGGTCACTATTATCTCTCACTTTCCTAACAAAGATGAGTCAATATTACCTCTTTTGAAGTATTTTTTGTTATATGGTTATTCGATTCACTACATAAATAATGCTACATAGTGTTTCGAAACTAGAATATAAGTACTCACAAAACACTAACATAATCCAAGTATTTAGGCCACTTTCATCACTCAATCACATTTGAAAAACACACCTCATTACATATGGTCCATCTCAACAACACCATGGGCGTGCTAACGCACTCAATTAGTACACTATTTCTCTTTAAGAAGTACAATAGAAATTATTAACGAGTACAAAGCATAAACAATCCTAAACGTTGGTTAATCACGATTACTACGACTACTATGTGGGATTCCGTTTGTATTATTACAATCATGCACGTCTCTTTGCTAGGCCAGGAAACTTTTTATATATTTTCTCAAGTACAGTTGACTTATGCTTGTTATGCATGTGAAGAACAAGGTCTACCGCTAGCCTCTTCCTTGCAACATCAGAATCAAACATCAACTACGTACGAAGATGGAAATGAATAAGTAAGTTACAGATCAGATTACTTATGTTGAGTAAACAATTTCAATACTTTAGCACCATTTGGGTACCTTTGGCATGTCAGACTCATCCAGATGTTGACACGCATAATATTTTACGACGTGCATGCCGCAGTCGTACCTACATTACATATGCGATCGCATTAAAAGACAACACTGTATGAGGAATGCAAAAAAGTTGAAATAAAACTAACCCATTCTCTTGTTGTGGCACCCATTCGAGTTGACAGATTGAAAAGTTATTTATAGTGGGCACAGGAACCCCGTTACTGTAGACGTACTCAAGTAAGACCTGGTCGAAGAAGTGAACCTGCACTTAAATGAATGCAGGCGAACGTCATTGGGCATAAATAGTAGCGACTACTAGACATGGAAATGTGGAAGTATACTAACCAGAGTCTTTATCAACTCCTCCTGGCCGAGATTTCACATTGCGAAAGGGAATGAATCTAGAATGTAGTCAGCTTTTTGGCGCATGCCAATGACGACCATGTACCAATGTTGTCTATTGTCGTTGATAGGAATGTAGATCTGTACGAAATATATAAGAATGGGAATGCATTGTTCTAGCAAGTCACAGAGCATAGTGATCATAAAATATTATCCGTTCACATGCAACTAGGTGGCCTGTATAGTGATGTATGCCAAAATTTGACGACAGAATTAAGTTTGGCTTGGCATTCCTACTCAATAACATTTGCTTTGCAAGCACAAACCATAATAATAAGGTTATACACAACATAAACCGAATGACGTCAATGGAAACATTGTACGAAAATTAAATTGTAAAGATGCAAACAGATACATAAGTAGGCAAAAACCAATTTATCCATAGTCTGTCTGGATTATGCTCTCGTTAGAGGGTAGTTTTATTGACGGTGACACAAGTAATGATCTTAGCATTTGCCAATTAAGTTATGGTAGTTGACAGATGAGTGAGGATGAACATAACAAAACAAGAAATCTAGATACTCACTGCATCACTCAACCATTCTCTTGGCCGTAGTGTCAACAAGTTATGTCGCCTCACGTGGTCTGTGGTAGTTTCAATTAACTCCTCCCTACAGAACCCAAAGTAAACAACTTATCAAAAGGAAAAAAATATTTTGAACATGAAGTCATATTATATGGGATACAACCTTACCGAAAACATCGTATCAAAGATGTATGTTGTGACGTGAGTCTCCAAGGTCGAAAGTGGTAATTCGTTTATTGGGCTTTGACGTGTAGCTTGCTTCACCACCATCGCCATCTGTTTTCATGATGAAAGCGGGGGAGTTGTATGCGTATAGTAAACAAATGTATTTAATATTCTACCCACTATATATGTATTAATTATCATCAATAAAGTGAAGGTTTGTAATTTGTTACCTTCACAATTGATTGTTTGCCTAACCTTCATCTGCACTTCGTTCGTCTTTGCTTGCATACACTGCCCTAAACCTTGTAAGGACCCTCATACGGCATAGATATTGTTTGTGTTGGAATATTACGTTCAATGGGTTTAATGGCCACTGTCGTAGGAAGCTAGGAAGTAGGCAACACAGAAGATGACTCAATAGATGACTTGATATGGATCGTCGTACGAGGAGAGTGCCATAGGATTTTAATCGGGGATCCCGGCTCTGTCACTTGGAAGGACAGGGGGCGAGCGTGAATGTATCTTTTTCTTTAATTTGAACATTTTTCATTTCAATGTCTTCATTATGCGGATCAATAGTGTGAAATACATAAAGGCTAGGAGTGGGCTTGGGCGTGGGGGAGGGGATGACGTCCTCATTGGCCCATCCAAACTTTCCCATTGAGTGCATCATGTAGTGAGGTTGACAGCACATCCATCGAGGCTTTCATGTAATTGGAATATTCGTGGAATTCCTACTTGAGCTTGGACACACGTGCTACCACTTCTCATATTTCAGCTTCAATTCTTGTTTGACTTTCTTTGACTTTTTCGTCTACTTTTTCCCCATCTTCCCCAATTCTCTTCGCACTAAAAGCACCCGACTCGTCCTTCAATGCAACCTGTTACAAAATGGTGAACGGGTTTAGTTAAGAAAACATAAATATTGCTTATGGTAGAGTCTTTTTACGGGTATTTGATAATATCAATAGAATATTTTGTTAACTTACTTTCTCATTATCTTTAAATCCCAAGCTGCCCAATGATTTCATCCGGGACGAAATCTCCTTGTCTCCCCAATATTGGAGACGAGGTGTAGGTCTCTTCCTCCATGGGATGGAGAATTGTCTTGCGGGTGTGCAACCCTCAAAGTAAAATAGCTGTACAATTCATATAAAATTTAGGAGCCGTCAGATTGGTTACTTAAATGTGGGATACGATTTATGGAAGAATGTCTGAAGGTGAAAGGAGAAGATGAACAAAAAGGCTAAGAAAGACGTACCATGAGGAATAGCAGACAACCTTTGAGGCCCCGTCATCCTTTGTCTTTGAATGTGCGAACCCCCTCTATGAGAAAGTCTAACACGAAACATGTCCAATTATATTGATAGATCAGAGAGATATCTACCAAGTCGTGTAGATATCTCCGATTCACTCCCAGATCAGAAGTTGGGCATAAGATGGTCCCAAGGAGGTACAACACCATCTTTCGACAGAACATGTCAATTGCAGCCTCCATCGCTCTCAACTCATCTTTCAACCATTTTAGTGCGTTTGAATTGGCCTTACTGATCCCAATCGACATATACAGGTCGTGTATCTTTGTATGAACAGAGTTGATTGGCACGGGCTCTCCAACGCATGGCAACCCAAGAATGTTGTGAACGTACAAGGGTGTAACCAATATCTTCCTCCCTTGGACGTTCAAGGTCACCATGGATGGGTCGAATATCTCCACTAACCACTGACAAAGTTGTCTTTCCAAGTTTGTACAATGTAAGTTGAGTAGGCCACCGAATCCCATGTCCTTACATGCTTAGACTTGCGTGGGCTGTAGGCCTTGTTGGGTGACATACATGGAGTTTAAAGTGATATGTGTCGTAATCGATGCCTACAAAAATAACAAAAAAGGCAATGAGAATGTAGGAGATGGGACATTGCTTACTGGAAAGTATAATACATAAAACTATGCTAAACCCAACACGGTATTCAATTACCTTTGGAGACTTGATCGAAGGAACCTCGACCTTCTCTACTCCATACCGCTTTGAACCTTTGATAGATTCTCATATTTCAGCTTCTCACTTTTTGGAAGTAACTTCCACTTCTTTCCCACTTCTCATTTAAACTATGAGAATTAACGATCATGTAACAATAAGTATAGCCATTGAATCGCGTGAAACTAATAAAATTGAGCATCAACATATAAGTAACGAAGACAATATCTCAAGGCCTAGAACGTCGGTGGTTGAATGTTGTTTTCTCTTCGTGCATTCGTCTTGACTACAACCGCAAATAGTGAGGCATTAATATGACAACAAATAACATGATTTCAAACATGAAAATATATTTACAAATCTTACTAAAAATAAATTCATGCGTCACAAAGTCGCTTAGGGATCGTGTGTCTCCCTTTTTTCCCATATGAACTGTAAAACAAACAATAAACATTCATTGGTAAGTTATTTCAAGTGAAAACAAGGAAGACATAACTTCTTTTGTCCCTCTAAGATCCAGTAGGTATAACCCAAGCATAAAGGCTGTTCTAAAGTTTTAATTAAATCACGCATGCATTCCAACAATTATTTATTTGGTCTTATTTTGATATAATTCATGCATGTCATAAAGAAATGAGCTAACAATATAAAAGAGTTAGAATCCATGCTGCCTTGATGTTCGTATCAACTTTTATGTAGAACAATTGATGTAACAGGGTTAAATATAAAGTATATGTGCATGGGAAGAAAGATATTGTGTGTGAGCTATAGAGAATAAGAAATATTCAGATCGCATTCCATAAATAAAAAATTAAGTTTGAAAAACTTCACCAAAGATATGTAGATTTTTGTAGTTACATATTACATTACTCAACTTAATGAGAAACTTCATGAAGCAGGGGAGTTTGTGAAGCAATGATGTGCCCAACAAATTGTTTCATCATTATGTTATCACAAGTAATGAACCGGGAAATTTTTTCATTTTTTTGTTGAAAAGAATTATGTGAGACCCTGACCCGTTTTATTTTAGAAATGATTAAGTGTTGATGGGGGTAAGAATTAAAACTTGAGCTTGGTGGTGTTTTGAGCTTGGGTACACATGAAAGGTATCTTAGAGAAAAAATATGAGGTTCAAATGGATGTTTGGACAAAAATGTGTGAAAAGTGTGTGAAGAAAAGTGACATACCTTCACTAATTTGGTCATAACATTTTGTACAAAATGAATTTTAGTATGAGGTTTAAACCATTGGAAAGTTGACTTCTGGGACTTTAGTTTGAGCACAAGAATGACCCTATTTGGAGTTCGGATGAAGGAGATATGCTCATTCAAAGTCGGACCAAAAGTGCAGTTGCGGAGACCGATCGAGGGGTCTGTGACGGACAGAGGCTATAAATCATAGTTTTTAGATTAATTTGCTCATTCTCTCTTTTCTCCACTTTCTCTAATGCTTAGTAGTGATCTAACGTTTGGCCTTATGAGGTTCTTGGAAACTTTCCATGTCCGAGTAGGCCAAGATCTTGCCGTTCCCATGCGCGAGCCACCGTGGGAGAGCGTAAATGTTCGTTGGAAGCTCCTTCAAGACGTGCATATTGAGTTTTGGTGGATTGGAGCTCACTAGAGGTTCGATTCTTGATAGTGGAACGCCCTTGAGGTAGGATCTAGACTCTCTCTTGTTCTTCGATTATGATTTGTGTTGATTTTGTATCTTTATAGAAAATCCTAGCGTGTTATATGTGTGACCCTGACCCGTTTTCTTGTTTCTGCGTTTTCGGACGTGCGTTACGTATTTTCGTTTAAGCATATTTTTGTTGCTTTTGATGCATGATCGGGCTTAAATATGCATGCGGGGTAGGTTCTCGGGGCTGTGGGCCGTTGTAGCGTGATTCTCGAAAAATTTTAAAATAAGATATTTTAGAGGCCAATAAATATCTGGAGTTAGATATTTTCAAACGATATTTTTGCAAAACTTAACTCCTAAGATTTTTATTTTTTTCTCTGCCTTCTCTCTAAGTTCTCGGGGGCCTGGGGCTCGATTTTCAACGATCCAACAGCGGATCCTTGCTTTTAGCACGGTGGGCTACGCAACCATCTGGTTAGATTTGATTACGGCGAAGCTTATTTTGCACGCGATTCGAGGTGTCGAGTTTTTAATTCACTGAGGTAGGATTCTAGACCTGTATGTTTTATAAGGGTGTTATGGGTAATTGGGTGTTTTTTTACTGGTTAGATGGCTGTAGATCCGAGTTTGTATTAAGTTGGGTTTTTGGGCTAAAAACCTATTTTTCGTGGATTTTGTGGATGGAATCGGGTGTGGAGAGTTTCTTTTGTGGTCTTGGTGTTAGGCCTAAGCGTGTGGATGTTCACGGGTGTTGATTTGGAGTTTGGAGGCTTCGATTCGAGGTTTAGAGAGATGAACCCGTAGCTAAAAATAGTTTCTGGGTGAGTTCAGTCGACCGAACCTATGGATTCAGTCGACTGGATCATAGTTTTGGGGTTCGGTCGACCGAACCTATGGGTTCGGTCGACTGAATCGAGCATGAGGTGTTTTGGTGGTTTCCAGTGTGTTGTTCAGTCGACTGGGGGTTGGGTCCAGTCGACTGAAGTACTGGGGTGTGTGATGGTGGTTCGATGGTTGGGCTTTGGTTTTCGATTGGTGTTCTTTGGTATTAAATTGATTAATTTATGGGAATTTGTTGATTCAATTACCTTTGGATTCCTTTTGGGGATCAGTTGGTTGTGTCGTGGTTTCGGGGGTCGTGTGGTAACCTCGTGTGTTTGAGTTGATGCCATTCTCGGGGATGATGAGTTCGTGAGATGTGGGAGTTTGTTATGTGTTGAGTGTTTGGGCCTGTGGTTCCTTCTGGGAAAGTGTTTTGGGTTGTGAATCGTGAGGTTTTTGGGTTTTGGTTGGCCTTCGGGCTAGGCTTGGCTGTTATATGTGTTTTTGTGCTTTTATAATGGACGTATGCATGTTATAACTGTAATTTGTACATGCATGAATTATGTAATGTGATTTACATGGCTTTCAATGGCGTTATGTGTAATGTGATTTATGCTTTAAAACCCTGACTTTTATAGGCATGTATGTGGGCTCTAAGGAGCGAATGCATGTGGTGCATGTTGTGTGAGTCACGTGAGTTACCTGTGACGTGGTTTGTGATACGTAGAGATAGTACGTGGTTTTATGCATTAAAATCCTGAGTAGGTTATGCATAAGTGTATGGAATGAGATAGATGGTTATGTTAGCTCTGGCTGACAGTGATTACGTTAGGGTTACGACCCTTCGATTAAAGTCCAAGAAGATTACGTTAAGCTTACGACCCTTCGGTTAAAGTCCGTAAAGAAGAATTTGATAGGGCTACGGTCCCTCGGTGAAAGTCCGTAAAGAGGTGTTTGATAGGGCTACGGTTCCTTGGTGAAAGTCCGTAAAGCCATTAACGGGGGCTACGGTCCTTCGGTGAAAATCCGAGAAGATACATGGATAGCATGAACTGCATAATGGGACGGATAGACTTGCTTTCAAATAATTTTAAGAGTCGTGTGAATCGCGATCTAAGAACTGTTTTCAAACTATTTTTCAGGGCTTCTATGAGTGAGTCTAATGATGGTTTGTATCCTCTCTTTCCCTTGCATGTGAAAACTGTTTTAAAGGTTTGAAAGAGAGTTTAAATATGCACTTCGATTTTCTAGCATGTTTTGTTTATATTGAATGCTTATTTTGTTTCTGTTGAGCCTTAGCTCACGGTGTGGGATAAAATATTTTCAGGTACTGATCACGGGCGTTCATTCGGGGTTGTAAGTTGGGAGCGGAAGAGTTATAGTCTTCCTTCTGTCTTTCTGTTACATGTAGGTTGTAACATATTTTTTTGGTGTTAGAACCATGTAGTGTAAGCTTTTGGCGTTGGAGCCTTGTAATGTATGCCGTTTGGCGTTTATATACAATGCATGCATGTTTATTTTGATAGTGTATTCTCGGGTTGGGTGTTGTGGTTATTTATTTCTGGGTGTTTCAGGTGGCCTGGAGTTTGGGGCATGACAACTTGGTATCAGAGCTCTGGGATCGAATACCTAAGAGCTGTGGGAAGAGGTTATATCACCGTGTGAGGTTGATTACGTATGCTTGACTGCATGTGTTTAGATGCTTTGATAACATGTACGTGATAACATGTGGGTTATACGTGAATGATGTGTATATGTGAGCATGGGGGTTGAATCTTAGGAGTGATAGTGTTGCCTTTGGGAGTTTGGATTAACAAACTTGGGAGCTAAGTTAGAAACTCGTTTAGCTGACGTGATTTCTAGCATGGAGTCTAAGTAGGTTATACAGATTGACGAGTCATTCTTGTTGATTCTCCTCATTATGTGGGGTTTTATTTAGCATGACCTACATGGCTATGTGTTAGCATGCTATGTGTTTAGCGTTTATGATCATGCTGTGTGCTGCATCTCACATGATGTCTTCTTTCATATAGACGCGATGTCTGCGAGACGAGGGCGAGGCTGTGGCCGTGCTGTTGGCCAAGGGGATGTTCCTATCTCTGATGTTGGGGATGCTAATACTCCCCAGGGACCTGTTGACATGGTAGAGTTGGTGCATGCGCTGGTGGGTTCCATCGGCCAGTTGGTTGAGACCGTTAGAGGCGAGATCGATCGAAAGAGAGGGGGAGTACCCGAAGCAAGGGCTACAGTAGCGATGCGGAAGTTTAGGCACTTGGATCCGCCTACTTTTGCTGGAGATCCTGATCTTATTGTGGCGACGGAGTGGCTGGAGTTGGTGACACGGATCCTTGACACACTGCAGATTGTGGAGGATGAGTTGCAGGTTTTTTTTGCCACCTTTCAGCTGAGGGGTGCTACTCATGCTTGGTGAAAATATGCCTAGACTATTGCAGGAGTTACTTGGGCAGCTTTTACAGGAGTGTTTCTAGAGAAATACTTTCCAGCTTCGAGGAGAGATTTATACAGAAAAGAGTTCTACACTCTTACCCAGGGGGCGATGGATGTCATGCAGGATGAGTCCAGGTTACGTGCTTGTCCCGGTTTGGTCCAGAGTTCGTGAGCACAGACGAGCTGCGATCTATGAGGTTTGAGCGGGGCTTGAGGCCGGTGATCAGGGAACGTGTGGTTGCGCTGGGACTTCAGATCTTCACGGAACTAGTAGAGGCAGCTGTGAGAGTGGAGAACACTATGACAAATATTAGAGTTTCCAGGGAGGCCAAGACATCACCGGGCGGTATAGAGACACAGACAGCTGGGCGTTCCGGAAAGAGGCAGAGGTCCTCTGGTACTAGCTTTCACCCATACGGGTTACCACAGTAGTTTTCAGCACCAGCACCATCAGTGGCTTCATCTGGGAGGCCAGAGCAGAGGGAGTTGATTTGCTATCAGTGCAGGCAGCTGAGGCATCGTGTGTCAGAGTGCCCGCAGTCGAGGCAGTCCCAGGGTTCATGGAGTCAGTCACAGGGGAAGGATCATAATTGCTATGGATGTGGCCAACCTAGACATATTCGCAGGAACTATCCCCAGAGGGAGAGTGCAGCGAGTGCAGTGGGTACGCCGGAGGGTTCGTATGTGCGGGACCGACAGCAGCATCCAGTAGTGCAGACTGCCCGAGCGACGACAGGTGGGGGTGCATCAGTTCAGTCGGTACGACAGCCGATCGTGTCGGGTGGCAGACAGGATAGAGCGGTATTGCCCCGAGTGTATTCACTTGTAGCTCTTGGTTCTTTGAGGGCCCCGTCCATGCTAGATGATAGAGAAGCAGATCTTTCTCCATTGCACAGAGGTATTTTTTGAGTATCCAGGATTTGGTCCAGTTTTTCATTACATTCGTTTGGGGTTGGGAATGGATCCTATGGATGGTGTGCTGTGTTGAGGCAGTGGCTGGTAAGGATCTGAGGTTGAGGTGAGTTGTAGATCTCGTGTCTTTGAGATAGTTGGCCATTATTTAGGATGCTTGACCTTGTTTGACTATAGCCTAGGAATGATTTGGCTAACCATCTCATGTGCTTGTGTCGGTTGCGATCGACGGTTTGTTGTTTTGGCCTTGTGTTGAATTTCGGAGGCGAAATTCTTTTAAGGGGGGTAGAGTTGTGAGACTCTGATCTGTTTTCTTTTTTTGGAATTTTCGAATGCGTGTTACGTATTTTTGTTTGAGCATATTTTTATTGCTTTTGATGCATGATTGGGCTTAAATATGCATGCGGGGTAGGTTCTCGGGGCCGTGGGCCGTTGTGGCGCGATTCTCGAAAAAAATTTCAAAAAAATATTTTGGAGGTCTATAAATATCTGGAGTTAGATTTTTTCAAACGATATTTTTCCTAAACTTAACTACTAAGTTTTCTATTTTTCTCTCTGTCTTCCCTTTAAGTTTTCGGGGGTCTGGGGCTCGATTTTCAACGATCCAACAGCGGATCCTTACTTTTAGCACAGTGGGCTCCGCAACCATCCGGTTAGATTTTGATTCTGACGAAGCTCGATTTTACACGTGGTTCGAGGCGTTGAGTTTTGAACTAACCGAGGTAGGATAAGGGTGCTATGGGTAATCGGGTGTCTTTATACCTGTTAGATTTCTGTAGATTTGAGTTTGTATTAAGTTGGGGTTTTGGGCCAAAAACCTATTTTTCGTCGAGTTCGTGGATGGAATCGGGTGTCGGGAGTTTCTTTTGAGGTCTTGGTGTTAGGCCTAGGCGTGTGGATGCTCACG
Organism: Heliamphora exappendiculata; assembly: GCA_034768845.1. Lineage (NCBI taxonomy): Eukaryota > Viridiplantae > Streptophyta > Magnoliopsida > Ericales > Sarraceniaceae > Heliamphora > Heliamphora exappendiculata. The sequence goes on along the minus strand of JAOTRH010000001.1, from coordinate 16,262,935 downwards.
GGTGTTGATTTGGAGTTTGGAGGCTTCGATTCGAGATTTGGAGAGCTGAACCCATAGCTATAAATAGTTTTTGGATGAGTTCAATCGACCGAACCTATGGGTTCAGTCAACTGGATCATAGTTTTGGGGTTTGATCGACCGAACCTATGATCGAACCAAGCGTGAGGCATTTTGGTGGTTTCTAGTGTGTTGTGCAGTCGACTGGGGGTTGGGTCTAGTCGACTGAAGTGCTGGGGTGTGTGATGGTGGTTCGATTGTTGGGCTTTGGTTTCTGATTGGTGTTCTTTGGTATTCAATTGATTAATTTATGGGAATTAGTTGATTCAAATTCCTTTGATTCCTTTTGGGGATCAGTTGGTTGTGTCGTGGTTTTAGGGGTCGTGTGGTAACCTCGTGTGTTTGAGTTGATGCCATCCTTGGGAATGATGAGTTTGTGAGATGTGGGAGTTTGTTTTGCATTGAGTGTTTGGGCTCGTGGCTCCTTTCGGGAAAGGGTTTTGGGTTGTGAACCGTGAGACTTTTGATTTTTTGTTGGCCTTCGGGCTAGGCTTGGCTGTTATATGTGGTTTTGTTATTTTATAATGGACATATGCATGTTGTAACTGTAATTTATTCATGCACGAATGATGTAATGTAATTTACACGGCTTTCGATGGCGTTATGTGTATTGTGGTTTATGCTTTAAAACCCTGAGTTTTATAGGCATCTATGTGGGCTCAAACGAGCGGATGCATGTGGTGCATGTTGTGTGAGTCGCGTTAGTTACCTGTGATGTGGTTTGAGATACGTAGAGATAGTACGTGGTTTTTTAAATCATGAGTAGGTTATGTATAGGTGTATGGAATAAGATAGATGGTTATGTTAGCTCTGGCTGACAGTGATTGCATTAAGGTTACGACCTTTCGATTAAAGTCCGAGATGATTACGTTAGGGTTATGACCCTTTGGTTAATGTCTGTAAAGAAGCGTTTGATTGGGCTATGGTCCCTCGGTGCAATTCCGTAAAGTGGTGTTCGATAGGGCTACGGTCCCTTGGTGAAAGTTTGTAAAGATGCATTGACGAGGGCTACGGTCATTCGGTGAAAGTCCGAGAAGATACATGGATTGGATGAACTGCATAATGGGACGGATAGACCTGCTTTTAAATTGTTTTAAGAGTCATGTGAATCGCGATCTAAAAATCATTTTCAAACTGTTTTTCAAGGCTCTTGTGAGTGAGTCTAATGATGATTTTTTTCCTTGCTTTCCCTTGCGTGTGAAAACTGTTTTAAAGGCTTGAAACAGTTTTCGTAGCATGTTTTGTTTATATTGAATGCTTGTTTAGTTTCTGCTGAGCCTTGGCTCACGGTATGGGATAAAATATTTTTAGGTACCGATCACGCGCGCTGATTCGGGGTTGTTGATTGGGAGTGGAAAAGTTATAGTCGTCCTTTTATTTTCAAAGAATATGATTACTATTGAATTTAATCTCGTGTTGATACGTTATGAAGTGATGATGCACGATGCATGATGCATAAGATATGAAAGAAAATTTGAATGCTTGAACAGAATTTGTTTTGACGATAAAGTGGAACTTTTGAAATGTGGAATATGCATAATGAGGGGTTGTGGTCTTGCGATGAAAGCCCGCGAAGGTTTACATTCAAAGATAAAATGTGACAATTGAGCACTTGATTTTAATGAACCATATGGATTGATATGAATTAAGTTGGCCTGGCGGGTCCACGGTGAAAAACTAAAAACTTGCGCAAGATGGGGACTACAGGCCCAGGGTTAGCCCCTGAAATGTGGTGTGCGTTGTGGTGAGTTATAGAGCTATCTATTACCTAATGGGTTCGCGTAGCCTATTGGAGGAATAGGAAGGGGTTTCTATAAGCTGCGCTCGATGCCGGTTCATTATTGTGATGCGATTGTTGTGATAAATCGGGTAATGAAAATGTGATTTGATTTTTGTTAAAAATCGAGTATCGAGAATAAATGTGAAAGAAAGGAATATTTGGAAAAAAATTTCATGAATGAATAACTTGGCGTGCGTGGAAATAAATAACGAGTTTATGGAACTTTTATTTTTATTTCGGTAGCACCCATCACACCTCACATATCATGCTTAGTATAGAGTTAGTCTTTATCCTATGAGTTTCGGCTCATGTATGTATACAAAACCATTTCAGGTTTTGAGGATCCGAGACGATATCAGGGCAGAGGATGCATGTGGGGAAGAGGCTAAGAGGAAAGATTTAATATTTCTTTTGTATTTACATTATAATTGTACAGAAAGTGAAGTGGATAATTGTAATAATATAAGTGCTGTATATGAACTCTTGAAAGTTGAAAATTTTGTTTAGCCTTTGAGGCACATATGTATATCGTTAGAATACAATGTTTTATTTATGATTGCTAAAAGGAAAGAAAGTATTTTTCTTAAGAAAGTCATTGTTGATAGCTTTCATGCGGGATAATTTGGGTTGTGTCCATGGGTTCCCGGGGTTCGGGATGCTACAAATTATGTTCCAATTGTATACTCTATAAATACAAACAAATATCCACTCTACATTTTACGTAAGTTACAAATTTCGATGATTTTGTACATAGAGAATAACAAATGTAGATATCTCATCCTTCTTTGTACTTAGAAGTCTAAGAAGGGCCTTATAATATGAGATTTCTTACTAAAATGATTCATTGTGTTTGAAATATAATAATTTTCCCTTTATATGTGGGAGTCCTTTTAATGCGAATTTTTTGCTAAATGATAGTGCAACATGAATTCAAAAATAGCGTGATTATGAACATAAACGTATGACAAAAATAACATACTTTCATTGGACACCAAAGAACATTGTGGTTCATTTATTATGGAGACAAATTCCTCAAATTTGGTGCAATTGCATTATCTTAACGCAATTAATAAGCAATCCCCATCAGTTTGGCCCAAGTCAAAGATAAATTTTTGTTACCCTCTTTGTGAAGGTATGTTGCTACAATTTACCTCTTTACTGCACAACCCGACAAGTTTGTAATGTATTGAAGTTATGTGATTTTCCTTCTACAGAAAGAGTAATCAGATTAATTATTAAATTGGTTAAGTGAAATCCAATAAAAGTAGATCCACATATGAATAGAAAAATCACTAGATACTCTATCTTAAGAATTTATAAAAATCATTCGCCCTTCTAAATTAAATCGTGTGTCACTGCACCCAAAACTAGGTGATAGCTTCATACTGGAGCATGCCCTGATGTTATGTTATCGGTTCTAAGGTACCATTGAAGACAATTTTGGCAATTATTGATAGCTACTTGACTTTGATTATTCTCCAATTTGATTTGAATTCTTAGAGATGTTATCAATTTAGATGGTAAGATTGTCACGCTCATTATCCCCATCAAAATCTAACAGAAATTGGACTTTCAAAACCTTCAAGTGCCTAATCAGTAAGGAGCCCACAACTCCACAGGTAAGGTTAGTCGAGAGATCTATTTGTAATAAGTATTTCATGTTTTCCACCCAGGGGTCTCACCATGTTTCTTCCTCAATTGGGCGACTCTCTCTTTCTACAATTATCCTGTACCACTAACCTTTTGAACCTCCCAACAAGCCCCCCAAACCATAGCTCCACCATTGGCACCACCCAATTTCTTTTTTATCCCCAATGTGTATGAGTTAAGCATCCTGCTTCTCCCTAGTTTTTTCCATTGACATCGCATTTTACTTTTGAAAACGACATTCAGAAGTAACATGGTATGTGATGCCCCATTTTTCGGGCATGTCGGGACATATGTAACTATAAATAAGGGACATATTCTCGCCGAACATTCATAGATATATAAGATAGTTACTATATCATTAACGGTTCGGAGTTTATTCAAAATACTTAATAATTACAGTCATAAAAAAAATTCAACAAAAGTTACAATATGCCGATGGAAAACTGAACAAAAGATCCAAAAAGTAAACGTCCCACGTCTTCAAGCTGCGTCGTTAGGGTTAATCGACTCCTGCCACTTTCCCCCTTGTTCGTAGTCTTCTTCCTCAACGAACACGCCTTCCTCAAAAGGTCATTCTTCTTCATCTGTGGCACGAATGTCATAAGCTGGAGCCCAGAAGGAAATTCCCTAGACCATCTAACAAACTCACGACAAAATATCTCACAATACGTATCATATAATACCCAATACAAATTTAAGGACAAAATGGAAGACCATTTATCATTTTAACAAGGCAAGCATACATGAGAGCAGGTGTGCGAGTGCGTGATGCGAATTAATGTCATGCAATTTGCCCAACCCAAGTACTTTCAGGACAACATCATGAATTCCACGCTGGGAATTACGGAATAGACTTGATGGCTCTTGATCACCGTACCCATCCACGTCTCGTTGCAAAAGGTAAACTCTCACCATGGCTACATGCCTTAGCCATTTTACGCAATGACCTTAAGGACAAGGATACTCATTTGGTGTCAACCGAAAGTCTAATTAAAGGTAGTGACGAACCCATGGTACCTAAACCCCCCTTTTCAAGTAAATAATCTCCCATTTCATTTCAAATATGGTAACCAATGACGCCCTAGATCTACAACCACTGAATAATGATTTCCATGTCACCCAACCTAATTTGAAAGATACGAAAGGACTTTGATAACCCAAGATAAAATGTAGGAATGCTCATGATGTGCAATATATTTTTCGTGTGCAATTAATCATAGCATGGCACATATATATGATATGGCATATGGTACAACTTGCTAAAAGCATCAAGTACAAGCATGCGAAGCATAACAATAATTTATGTGATATATAATCGAACCATCGGCATGAGTTCATTTAATCAAAAGTGTTAATTTCATACACTAATTACTCACCAACTTCGTATATGGTTCGCATACTCAAGTTCCATAAGTAACACGCTACTCGTACACTTAACCAATTTTAGGTAATTGTTTAATTACTAGTTTTAAAGTTGCGATAGCGTTTTGAAGTACTTAGACATAGATTTAATTTCTGATATTTTAACACCATTTAGATTAAACTATTTTCTACAACTTTCATGTTTATCACTAAGGTCAGATTCAAAGGCACGGGGTCATTTATTTTATTTAAATAAAAATCGTTAAGCATTTTACAGAGAAAAATACAGTAATTAGGCATCTGTTGGACACAGTTTTTGAGGCATCAATTCAAGGGCTATAGGTATGATTTTTGGTGAGGTTTTAGTTTAAGGTGTGCCTTTTTGTGTTAGGGCAAGTTGCCTGGAAAAAGTTTGAGATTTTGGCCAATTTATAAAAAGGGCTCAGTCAGCCTAAAAATGGTCTGCAGAATGTGTTTTTAACAGAGAATGCTCAAAATCTTTGGATATTATCCTAGGGTAATACGTTCAAAACCTTTCACACATTTAGTTTAATATGTTAGATACATTTTTCATGTTTACTACTTTTGGATTTGCCTTCTAAAAAATTAGGTTTCTAATCTCACAAAAATGTGTGAAAGAGAGGTCTGTCAGTCTCTGAATCTCAACAGTGACTTTGGGAATGGCTTTATCGTGCCAAGCCTTCATATTGTTGTCTTATTTTTGGTGGACAGAAAGATAAATATGTCCTCTACAATTTTTATGATTTTACCTAAGCTCGGTTCTCACTCTAAATTAGGATTTTTAGGTCTGCAACTCAGAGTGCTCAAGATTTGACACTTTTTTGTAAAAATGACATATCTGGAGTTCTACTCAACAAAACCACTTCAAACTAATTTTATATGGAAAAAAACTCAAAACGCTAGGTCTGGACACAAACATCACTTTAGGATCTTATTTCTACAATTAGTTATGTTGTTTTAAAGTTCATGGCAGAAAGTAGATAAGCCCAGCAAATCAGGATACTTAGGGTTTTAATAGCTTAGCTTATGCGGTGTCCATTTTTGATGTGTTTTCTTTGCATTCATGTCATAAACTTATATAAATCAAAACTCCAGAATATATTTAAGCCATAAAACTCACAAATATACACATGCAAGCACATGAAAAACTTGATCTGGCATAAACAGTCCATAAATTATTCATACAACGCCTTTTTGAGTTATCCCTTGTTTCTTATTTTAGGGTTCATTATAGAGATGGATTGAAGGCTATTTTGTGGGAGGATATCAGAAGGTTTTAGGAGATTTGCTTACCTCTTTTGATGCTTGGAAGGTTGAGAAGGAATGGGACTTAGCTTTGTTTTCTCCTTCTTGATCCTCTCCTCCTTCCGCTTTCCTCATTCTTTCTTCTTCTCTCCTCCTTTTTTGAGAACACTTAGAAATTTTTAGGTGATCTCTCCCTCTCACACTCTCATTCAAAATGTATGTAGAGAAGAAGAGGGTTTGGTATGCTTTTACACAAAAATTATAAGGGAGGCTTAATTATGACATGCAAGTAAATTTTGAATTTTTTAAAATTGTCATTGGTTGCATGGGAGGCGGGAATTATTCAAGATTTACAAAAATCAAATTTGGGTAGGTGGGGTTTCGGCCATAGCAGTTTTGGGGCAGACAAAACTGATTTTGTGTTTAATTAGGATTTTAAATTGTATTTTGGTACCATTTTGTGAAAATAAATGCATAAAATATTAATTTTATGTTTCTTTTTAGTATCTAAACCTACTAAAACCTATTATATTAGTATATTTATAATTAATCTAGTCTTTTCATGATTTATCATAATTTTAATAGCAATTAATTAAATAAGTATAGGGTTTTAAGCTAAATTATGCTAGTTTGACTAGAATAGGCTTTTTGACTTTTTTATTGTGTAGAGATTTCAAATAATTATTTGTTTAATTTTGTTGATCTATATCATTATATTATTATGTATATTACTTGTATAAAACGTATTAGGTCAAAATAATGCTTAATTTATACACATTTTTCTTATTTGAAGCTTAAAAAGGTAACAAGTAGCTTTTGGGCACATATCTCTAGGTGGCTGGCCACGCAAGGGAAATTTGATCATTTTTGTTGTTATTTTATCTTTTTTTAATTAATTGTATATAAATATCTAATTTTGAGTGTTCATATGTCAAATTTTAAATTTTTAGAATTTTTTGCTATAGGGGGAAAATGGTCATTTTACCATAATTATGAGATTTTTTTGATTTAAAGTTTTATATTTTATGTTATTTACCTAATTTAAGCTGTTTTGAGACTTTTTTGAGTATTAGAGTTTTACCTATGAGTATTTTCTCTTTTTAGGATTTTCAGGTCAAATTAGGGTTTCGGATTGAGCTAGGGTTTCTCTAATTCATGTAGCAACCTAAGTTCTCATTGTATATCCGTCGCTAATACTAGGGTTTGAGCCGAGTTATTGCAATCTAGGTTGTTACTACTAGGGTTCGGACTGGGGTGTTACATGGTATCACAAGGATTTGGGTTTTTTTATTAAAGCATTATATATGTTGCTTCTATTATTGTCATTTTGATATTGATATGTAAACATATTCTAAACTTTCGCTTTCTCATGGTGTTCAGTTGTGTTGTCTAAAAAACATTTTTCTACATTAGGAATAAATCAAACTATAAATGGGCTTTGTGTAAAAGCTTTGAAGTATTTTGGCTGTTGATTTTTCCTTTGATTTACAGTGCCAAAATTGCCATTGAATTTCTACGGAGTTTGTGGTTTTTGGTGCATGTGACAACTTGGTTCTTAATATTGGTTGGTTTTATGCGCTTTAGTGAAGTACATCTTTTGAGTTTTGTCCCTCACTAAAGCAAATAGTTGCAGGTTGTGTAACACAGTGTTCGATGTATTTGAAATTATGAACTAAATAGTTGTAGTTGGAAAGTTGTGAATATGACTTAAAGAAGATTTTACAAATACTTGTTCATGATGTTAACTTATAGGTAGGTGTAGTACTAATTGTGTTTGTTGATTTAGAATCAAATGCTACAAGCAAAAACCAATAACTACACCTATTTATGCCATGTCTTAAACAAGTGACGTGCAGCCCTTTTATAGTAATTGTAAAATATGAAAAATGATACCTTCAAGTGTAGTTTCTATTCTTGCTTTTTTTTTCCCAGAAATAGTAGGTTTATATCCTCAGCTTATTTTGTTATGTTCTAAGTTCTAGGCTCTTTCTTTGAAAATTATCCAATTTGACACTTCTAAATTCTAGGTCTTTATACTAATCAACTCCTTGCGAGCATCTTGACGGTCATTATTGCTTTTGCTTTCTTTAATTATGAGGACTTGATTCAGACATTCTAGAGCCTTTCATCAAGACCTAGAACTTATTAAAGAATACATTAAAGAATGCAAAAGCAATAATGAGATTCAAGAAACTCGTAAGGAGTTGATTAGTGTAAAGATCTAGAACTTAGAAGTGTTAAATTGGATATTATTCATAGAAAGATCCTATAACTTAGAGCATAACAAAATATGCTAATGATATAAACCTACTATTTCGGAAAAAAAGCAAGAATTGGATGGTGGAGAGGGTTAGGGCAATCATGGTGAGCGTCAGAGAGGGAGAGAAATCGAGATTGCGAGAGGCGAGAGGCCAAAGGCCAGAGAGAGATTTGAACGGTGAGAATGCGAGATGTGAGAGGGTGGCGATGTCAGAGGCGCTGAGCTCAATCACTTCTTTTCCTCAGTGAGGCGATGCTCTGCCTTATAGCCACGCTCATCTCTACCTCACACGCCTGTCCAACCGTTGGATGATTTAAAGCAATTATAGCCATTGAATCAAAGATAAACATCACATCAAACATCCTAACTTGTTATATAGACATTTGCTCAACTACTTATTAAAAGTGAAAAAATAATCTTAAACTAACACCCTCTAAGTAATTTACCATTGTCTTATAGTCATGAGTTAGCTGTCTAAGAAAAAATGAGCTGCATTCAAGTCATTCTAGTGTACTGGATGCCATGGCGGTTACATTTAATCATTGACAAACAAATATCATCAACTCAAAGTTTGAAGCCAAGCCTTCATTCATAATGAAACTACCATAATGGGATTCATGCTGTATGCATCACGTAATGAAATGATACCATTAAAAGCGATTAAAACATAATTTACAAGGATATCGTATCGAGTAACAAAAAGTTTTTTTATGTTTTTCTTTTTGCAAAGTGACCAAGTTTTCCTGTTGTGCTTTTGTTGTAATTTTATTTCATTTTTGTATGCATAATGCATTATGCATCTAATTGTCTTCATGTTCTATTTTTTATTTACATAGTTATTAAATAATTTGTCACTTGTGGGCATTTTTAATTTTTTAAAGTTAAATTAATTCTTTATGTTCATTCATTGATTTGAAGAATTTTATAAAAATGCCTCCAAAAAACAATTTATCTGGATGTTAAAAAAGTAGAAGAATTAATTTAATGTCGAGTGAGTGCTCATAATAAATTTTTAGTAATAGAATAATAAATAAAGAATTCAACTTCACTCAAACATTCTAGGACCCTTCCTAAAATGTGTGTGCATGGGGCCTATGTTACGAAAAGTTATTAAATACCCTCGGAGTAGCATGTGGCATTGTTTACGTGGTACTTCTGACAAATAAGAAGTCGCGATGCACACTAAATTGGTTCTCCTTGTCTTCTACCTGCTTAACAAAGGTGGGCTCACATTGTTCTATGTAGAGTATTTTTTGCTATAGGATTTGATGGGAGCATTACGTAACCAATGCCATATGGAACCGGGACTATCACATAATTAATCCTAAATTACACCCTAAATGAGTGCAATCTGCCCGTAACATGGCTATTTAGGTGATTGGTTAATTAACCTAGTCAATCATCCAATAGTACAAACTCTTTCAAATTGCAGGTTGAGTGGTCCACAACTCAAGTTATGGGCTTTAGATCTGTCTCGTCCGTTCAGTTCAAATATGTATCTGTACATATGGCTACTAGATTAATATAGACGTGGGTTTATCAATTTGGCCTCATGTGAGGCGATCATTTACAACATCAAGCCTTGCTTATAATGAACCCAGACTCCTTTTGGTTTTGAAGCAAAACACTTATCTCCAAAGACTAATAATGTTCCTTCAGTCAATATGCTTGAAGTTAACTCTAAGTTGAAGTAACTAGTCAAAATCGGTCAATTGAAAGATGCTCGCCAAATGTTTGATAAGTTGTCTTACAGAGAAGTTGTCTTATGGATTACAATGATTTTTGGCTATGTTAATGCCCATGATTCCTCCGAAGCATTATGTTTGTTCTAAAAAATTTAGGTTGAGCCTAATCTTGGAATGGATCCCTTTGCGCTTAGTGTTGCACTCAAGGCTCCTAGACACAACTTGAATGTTAAACATGGAGAATTATTACATGGGTATTCTGTATAAACTAGTTTTCTGAACTGTCTTCGTGGGTTGTGCACTTCTAGATATGTAAGCAAAAATGGACAAAATTTGGGAGGGGTGCAGAGTCTTTGATGAAATTCCTATTAGAAATGTAGTTTCGTGGACTTCCATTATAACGGGGCTTGTGCGTGTTGGGTATACCAACGAAGGGTTGAGATACTTTTCTAAGATGTGGGTAGCAAGTGAGGAGTATGACTCATACACGTTTGCTATTGCATTGAAGGCGTGTGCTGATACAGGTGCGTTGAATTATGAGACGGAAATCCACACCAAGAAATGAAGAAGGGCATTGATGTGAGCTCATTTGTGGCTAATACTCTTGGTACGATGTATAACAAGTGCAAGAAATTAGAATATGGCTTGTGTTTGTTTGAAAGAATGATGACAAGAGATGTGGTTTCGTGGATTACGACAACGCCCCAAAATCCAGGGTCACGTGAAAATTAACCAAACTTCCATTTGATATGAAAATATAGGTTTTCATACTTTAAAATCCGCCTGTTGAAACCAATGGAATACCCAACAAGGTGAATCTCTCATAAATAAAAGACAACAATTCAACCTGCGTACAATATATCGCTTTATGGCGTACAAAACCTGCCTTCAGGAACAGGCATACCAAAAAGGAAAACTATAAAAGTCTTCCGCCACCGCGGGCACCACCAAACTACTCCTCATCCACTGCATCACCTGAAAATGGTTTTTACAAAAAATTCCCACCCGTGAGCCGAAGCCCAATAGAAACATATAATAACCTGTAAAGAAGGAATATGTAAGCTTACGGTGGGAGCGAACTCTACCACAAAATAAAAACAGGTTTTCCATCCAAAACTCTCAAGTTTTCCTATCAGACTACACAAGTCCCCCAAAATAGTTTTGTTTCATAAAACCATGTTTTCATCCTTCAAACCAGGTATTGCAACAAATGCAAATAAACCACTGCAGTTAAGGAAAAATAGTAATTAAAACATCGTTTCCCTCGCGGAATGTGCCATTGCGAAAAAGTAGAGTATGATCCTATGTACTGACTCCATCACAATGGGGTAGAGGTAACAACTATAGACCCCTGTCCAGTATCTAATCCCTATACATCGTGGGACTGGTTAGATACACACAAGTTCTATACAGAGTACCATGATGAACCACTCAATTTATGGGTATGACCCCGAGGGAGCTGAGCACCCAACTGTTTCAATTTACGGGGACTAACCCGAAGGACCTGAGTACCTGCGCTGCGCACGTTTTCAGACTTACACCGAGGACAACTCGTGCCAAATACACGTCATCCCGATACATTTAGATAATCTTCTAAAAATATTTCTCAAATCGGTACAATATACATGTACGTAGATCCATCCATCACTAGGAGATCGAAACAAAATATTTTCAAAATGTTTTCCCTAAATGCAGTTATACAATGCATGTATGAGCAAGAGATCCAATCCATGAAATCATGGAGATCAAATCAAAACATTTAAAAACAAACACATTTTATGAAAATATTTTAGAAACTGAGACTCAACCCCAAGAGTTAGCTCAATGCCTCCAATAAACACGTTTCTCCTAAACATTTTCGTAAAAACTCATTTTTCAAACCATCCCAATGAAAATCGACCTCCACAACACAAGATCTCAAAGATCCATTGCTTTAAAAACAAACCGAGGGAAGTGAGGGAAGCCAAAACCCAACCATCGAACCACCAAAACTTCCCCAACAACTCGCACAGGGCCCCAGTCGACTGGCCCAAGCCCCCAGTCGACTGAAAACATGCTCGAAACCAAAAGAAGGCCCAACAGAAAGAAACTAGTCGACTAACCCACTAGTCCAGTCGATTGGGCACCAAAACAAAAAGATTTTAGTCAACTGACCCACTGGTCCAGTCGCCTGATGGCCCAAGGACAAGATCCAGTCGACTGATCTGATAATCCAATCGACTGATCAGCCCAGAAATTGGTTTTTAAGCTAGGTTTTGTGATTTCAAACTTCAAATCAAGCTTCCAAACTCCTATTTTTTATATCCACAAGCATACCCTAGCTTAGGACTATGAGAAAACCTCAAATGAAACATCCAACACCCGATTTCATCCAACCGAAACGCCGAAAAAGAGTTGTAAAACCTAAAACCACAACTTTGAAAGAAAGATGATTCCCAAGCATTTAACACGATGAAAACACATAAGATTACATATACAACCCTTATACAGTAGTAGAATCTGAGATCCTACCTCGTTGGGTCAAAAATTTGATGCCTCGATCTACGTGCAAATCTGAGTTTCGTCGAAAGCCAAATCTGTCTGGTTGGATGCATAGACCACAATGCCAATATCAAGGATCCGCTGTTGGATAGTTGAAAATCGAGTCCTGGGCCCCCGAGAAGTTAGAGAGAAGGCATAGAGAAAATAGAGGAAACTTAGGAGTTAAGTTTTGAAAATATCTTTTGAAAATATCTAACTCCTGATATTTATAGGCCTCCAAAATATCTTTTTTTTTTAATTTTAAAATTCGCACAAAAACTCTCTACAACCCCGGGAAGCAACCCCGCATGCTCAGATTAACCAAAACAGGCACCGAAACGCATATATGCATATTAAAGCAAAAAAAATGGTACAGGGTCTCACAACTCTTCCCTCCTTAAGAAATTTTGCCCCCGAAATTTACTACAAGGTCACAAGGTGAACAACTCCGGGTATCTCTCACGAACCCCAGACTCAAGCTCCCAAGTCGCTTACTCAACCCCGTGATGAAGCCACTGAACTTTGACATAAGCAATCGTTCTCCCTCGCAACACCTGTTCCTTCGTATCCAGAATCTTCACGGGGCGCTCCTTATATGTCACATCCTCATCAACTCGCAACTCATTCCAATCTAACACAAGAGACGAATCCGGCTCGTACCTCAGAAGCATAAAAACATGAAAGCCATTGTGCACAGATGCTAACTGAGGTGGCAAGGCCAAACGGTATGCTACCATCCCAATCCTTTTCAGGATCTCAAATGGTCCAATAAAACGTGGTGATAGCTTCCTGCTACGACCAAATCTCATCAACCCTCTGCGTGGCGAGACCTTTAGAGACACATGATCTCCCATGGAAAACTCTAACGGTCTCTTTTTCCGATCAGCATAACTCTTCTGGCGGCTCTGAGCTGTCACCAGCCGCAGACGAATCACTGTAATCACATCGGTCGTTTCCCCCACTAGATTGGGTCCCAGAACAGCGGTCTCTCCCACCTCTGTCTAATACACAGGCGATCTACACAGCTTACCATACAGAGCCTCATACGGTGCCATCCCAATGCTGGACTGATAGCTGTTGTTGTATGCAAACTCTGCCAAAGATAGATGATCCTCCCAAGAACCCCGAAAATCAAGCACACAGGCTTTCAGCATGTCCTCTAAAATATGAATGGTCCTCTCAAACTGACCGTCTGTCTGAGGATGAAATGCTGTACTAAAAGTCAAGCTCATCCCCAAAGCCACCTGAAGACTCTGCCAAAAGCGCGATGTAAAGCGCGGATCTCGATCAGAAATAATAGTCACCGGTACTCCGTGTAGTCGGACTATCTCCTGAATATACAATCTTCTCAATCTGTCCACTGAGTCTCTAACTCGAATGGGAAGAAAATGTGCTGACTTTGTCAGCCTATCCACTACAATCCAAATAGCATCATGTCCCCTCGGTGAGCGTGGAAGTCCTGATACAAAATTCATAGTGACATTCTTCCACTTCCACTCAGATATAGGCAACGGCTGCAACAATCAAGCTGGTCTCTGGTGTTCCACCTTCACTTACTGACAAGTAAAGCAACGAGAAACGAATTAGATCACATCCCTCTTCATTCCCGTCCACCAGAATTGATGGCGTAGGTCGTGACACATCTTTGTGCCTCCAAGATGCACTGCAAGACATGAGTGATGAAACTCATGTAGCACCTCAGCATGGCATGACTCCGGCAGAAATAATTGCCCTAACAGCCTCAGACTCTGATCTGAGCTCATCACCCATCCTGCTGTTTCTGTTGCACTGGCAATACGGTCCCGTATCATCTGAGCCTCTTAATCGGTCCTCTAGGCCTCCAACACACATGCAACTAAAGCGGGATGTGAAGCAACTGCATATAGGGTTGCACCTCCCACTGTCTCCCATAGACACAGATCAAACTCCTCAATGTCCCTAAGCATACCGCACTCTCGCATAGCCACTGAAGCTAATGAGCCGTGAGATCTCCTACTGAGTGCATCAGCTACGACGATTGCCTTACCCGGGTGGTACTGCAAATCGAAGTCGTAGTCTTCTAACAACTACATCCATCGTCGTTGGCGAAGATTCAAGTCCTCCTGTGAAAACAAGTACTTTAGGCTCTTGTGATCAGAGAAGACTTCGAAACGCTCACCATAGAGATAGTGACACCATGTCTTCAAGGCAAAGAGCACGGCTGCCAACTCCAAATCGAGTGTCGGGTAGCTCCTCTCATGTGTCTTCAACTGTCGAGATCCATAAGCTACAACCTTGCCCTCTTGCATCAAAACGCAACCCAAATCCTCATGTGCAGCGTTGCAGTACACTGTGTAACCCGAACCTCGCTCAGGAATAATCAGCACTGGCGCACTGGTCAATCTCCTCTTTAGCTCCTGGAAAGTTGACTCACAGGACTCGCTCCATACAAACGTGACTCCCTTTCGCGTCAGACGCGTCAATGGAGCTTCAAGTCTTGAGAAGTCTTTCACAAACCGTCGATAATAACCTGCCAGACCGAGAAAACTACGTATCTCAAAAACATTCTTCGGTTGCTGCCAATCCGTTACTGCATCAGTCTTCGTCGAGTCCACTGACACTCCATCCTTTGACACCACGTTCCCAAGGAATCTCACCTCCTTCATCTAAAACTCGCACTTCTTGAACATTGCATACAAGCGATGTTCTCTCAGAAGATGCAAAACAACATGCAAATGCTCCTCATACATCTCCCTCATGGGTGAATAAATCAGAATGTCATCCATGAACACAACCACAAAACTGTCCAAGTAAGGGTGGAAGATACGGTTCATCAAAGTCATACATGTAGCAGGGGCGCTCGTCAGACCGAACGGCATAACTAGAAACTCGTAGTGACCATAGCGAGTCCGAAAGCGGTCTTTGCTATGTCCTCGTCCCTAATCCTCAGCTGATGATACCGTGACCTCAAGTCAATCTTTGTAAAGCAGCGTGACCCCGTCAACAGATCAAACATGTCGTCATTCCTTGTCATCGGATACTTATTCTTCACCGTCACCTGGTTTAACTTCATGTACTTTATACACAACCGTAACGTACCATCCTTCTTCTTTGCAATGAGAGCTGGAGCTCCCCATGGTGATGTACTGGGCCGCACAAATCCCTTGTCTAGTAACTCATGCAATTGCACCTTGAGTTCTTGCAACTCAGCCGGTGCAAAACGGTACGATGGCAAAGAGATAGGAGCAGCTCCCGGAACAAGATCAATAGAGAACTCCACATCTCGGCTCAATGGCAACTCAAACAAATCATCCAGAAATACATCCGGGTAATCACACACCACTTGGGGCAACATCCCCCGAACCCCAACTGGTTCATCTAACCTGAGTGCAGAAAA